>CM037089.1:82355613-83573490 GCA_020916435.1 Oxytropis ochrocephala | reverse complement strand
GTTGTACTTCGATTTTGAACACGTATTGCTGCTATGAATCTCACGGTCTTACAGATGCAGAGGATCACGTTGTTATCACGATTTTAGTATGAATACCTATATATGAAAAAATGTAGTTTAGAATAACCATTACATTATCAAATTGAAAACATATAAAAAAGAAAGCCTTCAAACATATATTTTACCTCTCTAATGGATACATCCGGCGATAATGAATGAGGACCTCCAAGCTTAGCTTCTTCCACAAGGTGAACAACCGCAGTGAACCATAACGTTTGAAAAATGAAGGAGAAATAACATTTCCATGTGGCATAAAGTGGCAGCGACAATTTGATTATTCAATTTGTCCAAATCTTCAATTTTCAATACTTTCACTTGCATATTTGATGCAAGAATATGAGCATAACTCAATCAACCGCAATTTGAAACCTCATTGGGCAATGATATTGTTCGCATGGCTAACGTATAGCAGCTTACTCCATCAATATATGACAATCATGACTTTTTAACATTCCATTCAACTTAAGATTATAAGTCAATGCACCTTTGAAATGTTGCTCGAATAACCATCAAACTTGCGGTCATATTCTTTAAAGTTGCCAAAAAGCTCTCTTGCCCATTTTAGTCATTGTAAAGGCGGCTAAAGGATATTTTCCATTTTTTCATACGGCCAAAGATGCAGTCTTATGCCCATATCTTTAAGATCTTTTAGGAGCATTGATGTGATCTTTTGACTTTGCACTATCATTTAGCGAGTGTGTAGATATTATCACATACATTCTTTTCAATGTGCATCACACATCAGGTTAGTGGCGCATAAGCAGTTATCTTTCCAATATGGAAGCTCAAGAATATACTTTTTCCCATTGTTGAGTAGTGTTACCACTGTGGAGATCGCACACCTCTTGTTCTTTTTCTTGTCCCTCATTCTCTAGTCTTAGTCCAAATTTATTTTCAATGTTAAAAGCACGCCCAAAATATCGAGAACCAGACAATATTTTTGGCGGACTACGCCAAATCTTGCTCATAGTTGAAGCGAATCGGTTCAATCTAAATGGCGGTGCCTCTGTCAGAAAGCGGCGATGACCCATGAAACACCACTTTCTGCATGAGGAAGGCGACAGAGGAATAGAGTCAAAAAGTTACATGATGGGCAAGCAAAGTCGGTGTATGTGTTCCACCGGAAAGTGTTCCCAACAGGGAAAATCACTTATTGTCCACACTATTTGCATGTAATTTAAACATCTCACGCTTGGAGAAAGAATCATAAGCATCCACACACATTGTCCACAATTCATTTAATTCTCTAATAAGAGAGGTTGCAAGTAGACATCTATATTATTGCGGCATTTTTTCCCGGGAATTATCATCGAAATTATAAAGATGTCTGTTTCATGCACACCATGGAGAGTGTTGTAAGGAAAGAGAATAAGCGGCCAAATACTATAATTTGAACTCATAACACCAAAGGGATTAAAGCTAGTCGATAGCTAACCCAAGGCAGAACATTTTGTTGCATCGGATGCAAACAAATAGTGTGTTGAGTCAAATCGTTTCAACTTGAGAATCTCTAGGATGTCTCATCATTCCATCATTATTGTTATTAGTAGCATGCCATATCATGTCCTCGGTATCTTTGAAGATAAAAATAGTCTGTGTCATCGGGGTTTTAGCGGAAAGTAGCGAAGAACTTTTGCGGAGAACTTTCTTCATTACTATTGTCATCGGTGTTAACCCAGTACCAGGGCTTTTCTTGATTTCTATCTAGAAGTGTGACAAACTTTACAATTTTCCCTTATGCGTCTTGAAGTATTTCCCCGATAGAGCATACAATGATTCGGACATTGCATGTATCTTTTCATAGTTCAAACCAAGTTTGGTGATTGTTTTCTTTGCCTCATAAAATGAACTTGGAATCTTTGCATTTTTGAATGCATCTTGCAAAAGTTCTAAAATCATTGTCATGGCCCCTTGTCACTCATTCCACACAAGCATTTGATATGATATAACTTCACAAAAAGATAACCTTGAATAGTTTGTACAACCTTCATACAAGGGTTGTTCTCCATCTCTTGCTAATTCATAAAATTCATTGGCTTCATTCCTTTCCTAGATTGGTGTTTTGCATCACATCCTCATCTCTCTGAAACTCTACATTGGATGTATGGTACTTCATTTACCCAGTGGCCATCGATACCAAAAAGCATCATTAATCATATTTTTGGATGGGATCTTTGCAGTTGTGCTTTGAGTTGCATGTTGAGTGTTCTTACTGAGGCGTTATGGTTTCTATCTCCCGTGATAGGACCAACAAGTATATCCCCTACTGGAAATGGCGTACATCTTAAGTGGTCATATACCACATCCCAAAGTCCTCCTTTTTTGAAGCCACATTCTCGGCAAAGGACATAATATTTTCCGTTAACGCACCATGTTTAAAGCGAAGTTAATGAATCCCCTTCACCACTTCCTTATATTCATCGTGTTTGGTAACCCGTAATCCAAGACTTATCCATTTCTAAAAGATCATATTACTGCGCGCGGTAGCGAAACAAGTCGTGCTGGACAACAAAATTATTAACAATACAAAATTAGGAAACAAAAATGTCGCCCAACCACGGGCTCAGAAACTATGAGACAATGCGATCCCTATTTTCCAAAAGTAGTAGAAATAAACCAAAACAATTCACAATCATGATACATAAAGCATAATTCAAGCAACTTTGTAATCAAACTTCGGGGACAAATCGTACATTTTTACATACATATTTGAAACTCTAGTTCTTAAGCATTCGTTATTTTCAATACTACTAACAGTCAAAAAAAGCGGATGCAATTATGATTCATAACAAAAGGCATAACATATAACATGAAATTGGTGTGTGACATCATGCCACGATTTCTATAGCACCACTAATAGCGCGATAAATACTAAACTTCATACTTAAAAGAATTTTGACAAAAACACTCTAATTAATAGCTTGAACAATTGTAAACAACATATATTAAAGATAAATATATGAAGTAAGTAGGATAAACATCAAGAAGACAAAATATATTGAGATCTCGAATGATACAAAGGGAGGAAGAGAATTGTACACGGAAGCAACAAGCGACAATGGAAAGCCAGAATCTAGCCTTTAGTGATTGTACATCTACGTGTTTCGATCACCTAAATCCAAAAGTTAAAATAGGAAGCAAATAAGTACAAAGAATCAATCAAAGGCAAATCTACATAATTGCATTTTACATTCCACCACTTTCTTTGTCTTGCTTGTCTATAAATTCAAGCTCTTTACTCTATGCAATTTAATCTAATCACCTTAGAAAGTCACACACACATACATACATACTAAGATACTTGAGACCAAATATATATCACAGAATCTTTGCGAGCTAACAATAGATATAATAACTTGAGAAGGCAAGTAACATAGAACCACCTTTGACAAATGTGGTACAACCAAGGTAGTCAAACTCGAGATCCTGCTAGGGAGCGGAGGGAGTAGCAAGATCGTAACTCGAGGATGCATTAACACAATCGGGGAAGATCTACCAAATTCTAAACTCATATATATATATATATATATATATATATATATATATATGAATATAAAATACCATAGATAAGTGAAAATTTTCAAAATATGCCACAAATACTCAATAAGCCGCAAAGTCATTCAAAAAACCCCAATGTGGCAATGTCAAAAAACACTGACAGTGACCAACTACTACGAGTACCAAGTTCTTAACAAAAACTAGAAAGGAACAAATAACATAAATTGAATTAAGTCCAAAAAGTCGATGATGTTTTAGCCAAGCATAGTATTTTTAGTAGTAGTAATTACGTAATTTGACATTGCCCCCACTTTTATCAACTTTCGTTTTTACTAGAGGATAAAATGGGTAGAAGTGTTTGTGTAGTTATTCTGTTTCTTGAGGTGTAACCCCTTTTTCTCAAAAAAATAAAATAAAAATATAACAGACTTTAAAGTGCTCAGGTTTTATAAATTCTTATAAGTAGTATATGTGAGATTTGTATTTTCCAAACACACCCCTCAAACCTAATTTTATTGTGAATTTTTCCCAATTATAACATTAGCCATATCAATTCTGACAATAAAAAGTAGCGACATGCAAAAGTACACAAAATTTTTTCTTCCTATGTTAAAGTGGGGAATGCTACTACTATACTCGGTTTATCTTGGTAAGGTTTCTTAAGAACTTTATAGTATATATATTTTCTTTAAGCGGGACGATTAAAGATAGATTGATAGATATGATTTAATATTTTGCTTATGATGGATGTTAACAAAGAGGAAAATTAATGTTTATTCAAGTAATTCCAAAATTTTGATTTTAGGGGTTATGATATGGAAGAAAAAAGCTGCTAGAGCTTATGATCATTTTGCACTCTCAAGTATTGGCCACTCCACATGACAACTTACCTGTAATATTAACAATTATTTATTTCTTACATTCTCTTTCAAGTCCCCATTCAACTCATATTGAAGACTAATAACGATTAATAATCATCAATACTTTATTATTTTTTAATTACTTTCTCTCATAATAGGTGGAAAATTATCAAGATGAACTAGAAGGAATGAAGAATATGACTAGGCGAGGAATATGTTGCTCATTCTGAAGGTAAAATTCTTGCTTCTTTTTCTATCATCTAAAAAGTCAATTAGTCAACAACCATGCTATTGCTATTTCTATTTGTGTTGTGTCCATAACATGTCTCAACTTTGTCTGTCGGAGAAGCGGTGGATTCTCAAGAGGGGCTTCCATGCAGGAGGAGTCACAAGGTCTCATGGACTATCAATTACTCGATTACATAGCATTACAATTTAACTAATAAATTATAATATTTATATTTGTAAAGAAATTTATCAAGTTTTTTCTTTCATAATTTGGTTCACTTGGTATGACACCACCAACATGGAAGGTGGCAAGCTCGAATTAGTAAGTGGTGAAACAAGATCTATATCTTGGAACCTTGATGAAGTTCTCAACATAATTTCATCGTATTTGAAAACATATCAATTTTTAAATGTATTTATATTACATATGCATTCGGCCGGTGGATACCACGATCTCGACAAAAAAATAAATAAGTTTATTTATTTGAAATGAAACATTTAGGTACTCGAGAGGAAGAAATTTGAAGCCTATGATATTCTTTGCTATAAAATTCGGAAGAGGATCAAATCACGATGACTAACTTTGACATAACAAAAATATGATGTTGAAAAAATTATGGCAAGTAGTAACCTTCTAAGCGATGAACTAGCTAAGAGGAACAAGAGGTTGTGCCTTCTTACGCATATGAAGACACTCGAGAAGCTATTTTAATGCAAAATAAAACTGTGAAAGCCAATCGGATCAATGGAAAGCCAATGAAAATTTTGTATCTGACAATAAAAAATTTTACGATTGGAGTTTCTCTCCATAAATGTCTTCACTATCTTCATTTAAATCACTACTACCTATTATGATCATATTCTCGGGAAAGCTGTTCTTGTGAGAAAGTTAAGAAGGTTGCCCTGAAAGCAAGTGTTGGCTGGTTGGTCATGCAAAAGCGAATCTTTGTGGAAACGAAGCATTATTTGAATTTGCGAAATTGGGAAACAAATTTGAAGATTGGTCACAATGATTGTCGCGATTATACAATGGTAATACATAATTTATTTTGATAATGTACCTAATGTTGCATATGTCTAGATTGGTTTAATTATATAAAACTATGAAAGGTATTGAATTTTTCTTGTCAATTCAAAGGTTTGGTTAGGCAACTCACTTTGGTGAAAAGATGTCTTTGAAATGTTTGAGAAGCAATGGTAGTTATTAGATTAGAGGTAATACATCATTCTTGTATCTCGGCTTGATTAGCTATAATACATCGAGTTAGGCTACCTAATGCAGTTTGTAGTTTGCCAATGCGCAATTAAATCATACATGTGGTTAATGCATAATCAGTTCAATGAATTAACTAACCACTTAACTTCGGTCTTATACCTTGCGTCCTCACGTTTAATCGAAACTTTCCTCCGCTTTCTTTAATGAGCTTGTCTGAGCTTATGTTACATTCAAATTACTATAGTGTTAGACTATTAGTTACTATCAAAGCGATGCGGGCGGTGGACCACAAAGCAAGTAAAATTGGTATAGATAGCATGATAGTCAATATTGTGAACACTAGAAAGCGGTATGTATAACTTCTAGTTAGTATACATAAATACTCAAAAATTAAAAATACACAAAATTAAAGGGGTGATCATATAACCATACTTAATAATCATAATTCATTCTTCATCAATTGTCACTAACATTCAAAATCACACATTACATAACTTAAGTTACTTAACCACTAATTGGAATTCTACACGACACCTAGCATAACATAGCGCTAATCAAAATCGACACCCAACATAAAGTGATAGTTTAAATAGAGTTACTATCTTCAATTCCCCCAAATCTTCTACTACCACAACATCATTATGCTTCAAAAGCTAACTTTAAAGATAAACTCAAATTAGAAACGAAGCAAACAAGAAGCGCAAAGAAAAGTACACTGCAAGGTCAAGCATAAACCGAGAGATGGGTGGAGGAGGGCGTGACGGCGAGAGATGGGTTTAACTAAAATTCTGTTGCGAAGACCACATATATCGGGTGGTGAAGGAGAATCGTATTTCAACAAACAAACAAACAAAATTGTTTAGGCATGAGAAGGAAAAAATTCTTCTGACACGATACAAGTCTTCAAGGAAATCTCTTCTTCTACGGAAACAACGTTAAAAGAAATGCACGAAATGAATCAAAAGCGAAGAAGCTATAATGAAGTCACGGTGATTGAAAAAGAGAAAGTATTGATGCGTGCCTAGGAGAGTGAGGAGATTGAGTCTATGAGAGGCGAAAATGAGAGGAGCAAAGGCGAGGAGATAGAAAGTAGAAAGAGGATGAGGATCTCTGGCGTTGTGAAAATAGCGAAGTTGCGAGAGAGGGGAGTGGGTTTAGGGTTGCGAGAAGAAGTGAGAGTGGGCGGAGTGGGTTGCGAGAGAGAGAAGAGAATGAAAGCAGCGGCATTTGCTTTATTTTTCTTTAAAATTGGAGCCATGCGAGACAATTTTTAGCTTAGTCGTCGCCGGTGTAGATGGCGGCAAGCGAGTTGCAAGGAGCGCGCGAGTGAAAATGGGCGGCGGTTCATAACACCATGCCATGGTGTGGGTAGCTATTTAGCCCAATTTTTGTAGTGTGTCTCCAAATGGGTAGAAAGTGTAGCCTTGCCAAACAATGTTGCTAAATCGATAAGTAGATTCTTGCAAAAGAACATTTTTACTAGGTTTGGGACACGAGGGCAATTATAAGAGATGAAGGGTCACATTTTGCATAACAAACTCATTGAGAATTTGTTAGCCAAATATGAGTCAAACACAAAATAGCCACTTTGCCTATCATCCATGAGCCAGGTTATCGAGCGAGGATTGTCTAATAGGAAATCAGAGGATACTTGAAAAATTGGTTGGTCCCTGAGGAAAGAATGGTCATTACATATAGTTGATGCATTGTGGGCTTATGAGACTTGACATTCAAGAGCCCCTAGGAATGTCACCATATAGGATAGTGTTTGGAAAAGCATGTCACCTACCAGTAGAGTTAGAACATAAATCATATTGGGCCATGAAAAGATCAATCTCAATCATGACCAGCGTAGCCTTACTACACTTATCGAGTTGGCCTCAATCCTCTTTCTGTTAGGTGGAACCCGAGAAACTTGCCATTTCGTACTCCAAAGGTACACTTTTTGGATTTAATGCGAGTGAGTTCCTCACGGGCCTCTCGAAGACTTCTCTTAGGTCGTTGATGTGGTCTCGTGCATTTTCTTGATCATATCATCTAAAGTAAACCTCTACTACTGCGGTAATCACAGCTGAAGATCTATTCATCATCCTGGTGGTAGGTCATTCCTGCGTTCTTGGTAGAAAGGGCATGACTTTGTAGCAAAAGTTGCCACGGTCGGTTATGAATGCGGTCTTACTTGATCTGGAGGATACATTGTTATCGATTTTAAATGTCAAGATACCTATATATGCAAATGTCGTTTAGAATAACCATTACATTATCAAATTGAAAACATATAAAAAAGAAGCTAAAACATATATTTTACCTCTCTGTGGATACATCCGGCGATAATGGGCGGGACCTCCAAGCTTAGCTTCTTCCTGAGGTGAACAACCAAGTGAACCATAGCGATGAAAAATGAAGGAGGAAATAACATTTCCATGTGGCATAAAGTGACGACAATTTGATTATTCAATTTGTCCAAATCTTCAATTTTCAATACTTTCTGCATATTTGTCTAAAGAATAGGCATAACTCAATCAACACAATTTTTGAAACCTCATTGGGCAATGATGTTCGCATGGTATAACGGTATTTGCTCCATCGATATATATAATGATCATGACTTTTTAACATTCCATTTAACTTAAGATTATCTAAGTCAATGCACTTGAAATGTTGCTCGAATAACCATCAAACGCGGTCATGTTCTTTAAAGTTGCCAAAAAGCTCTCTTGCCCATTTTAGTCATTGTAAAAACTGACTAAAGGATATTTTCCATTTTCATCGGCCAAAGGTGCGGTCTTATGCCCATATCTTTAAGATCTTTTCGAGCATTGATGTGATCTTTTGACTTTGCACTATCATTTAGCGAGTGTGTAGATATTATCACATACATTCTTTTCAATGTGCATCACATCAAGGTTGTGGCGTAAGCGAGTTATCTTTCCAATATGGAAGCTCAAAGAATATACTTTTTCCATTGTTGAGTAGTGTTACCTGTGGAAGTCGCACACCTCTTGTTCTTTTTCTTGTCCCCTCATTCTCTAGTCTTAGTCCAAATTTATTTTCAATGTTAAAAGCTTTGCTTGAGAATATCGAGAACGGACAATATTTTTGGCGGACTCATAAATCTTGCTCACCAGTTAGGCGAATCCGGTTCAATCTAAATCAGTGCCTCTGTCAAAGAAAGCAGCGATGACCATGAAACACCACTTTCTACTATGAGGAAGCGACAAGGAATAGAGTCAAAGTTACATGATGGGCAAGCAAGTCAGGTGTATGTGTTCCACGAGAAAGTGTTCCCAACGGGAAAATCACTTATTGTCCACTAACTTATTTGCATGTAATTTAAACATCTCACGCTTGAAAGAATCATAAGCATCCACTTTTGTTGTCCACAATTCATTTAATTCTCTAATAAGAGGTTGCAAGTAGACATCTATATTATTGCTGGCATTTTTTCCCGGGAATTATCATGAAATTATAAAGATGTACATTTCATGCACACCCATGGAGGAGTGTTGTAAGGAAAGAGAATAAGCGGCCAAATACTATAATTTGAACTCACGTAACACCAAAGGGATTAAAGCCGTCGATGGTAACCCCAGAGACGAACATTTCGTGCATCGGATGCAAACAAATAGTGTGTTGAGTCAAATCGTTTCAAGCTTGAGAATCTCTAGGATGTCTCATCATTCCATCATTATTGTTATTAGTAGCATGCCATATCATGTCCTCGGCTGTCTTTGAAGATAAAAATAGTCTCTGTGTCGGGTTTTAGCGGAAAGTAGCGAAGAACTTTTGCGGGAACTTTCTTCATACTATTGTCATCGGTGTTAACTTAGTACCCCGGGCTTTTCCTTGATTTCTATCTAGAAGTGTGACAAACTTTACAATTTTCCCTTGCTTCGTCTTAGTATTTCCCCAATAGAGCATACAATGATTCGGACATGCATGTATCTTTTCATAGTTCAAACCAAGTTTGGTGATTGTTTTCTTTGCCTCATAAAATGAACTTGGAATCTTTGCATTTTTGAATGCATCTTGCAAAAGTTCTAAAATCATTGTCATGGCCTTGTCCTCATTCCACAAGCATTTGATATGATATAACTTCACCAAAAAGATAACCTTGAATAGTTTGTACAACCTTCATACAAGGGTTGTTCTCCATCTCTTGCTAATTCATAAAATTCATTGGCTTCATTCCTTTCTAGATTGGTGTTTTGCATCACATCCTCATCTCTCTGAAACTCTACATTGGATGCAGCAGGTGCTTCATTTGCCACAGTGGCCATCGATACCAAAAGCATCATTAATCATATTTTGGATGGGATCTTCATGAGTTGTGCTTTGAGTTGCATGTTGAGTGTTCTTGCTGAGCGTTATGGTTTTCTATCTCCCCCGTGATAGGACCAACAAGTATATCCTCTTTGGAAATGGCGTACATCTTAAGTGGTCATATACCACATCCCAAGTCCTCCTTTTTTGAAGCCACATTCTCGACAAGGACATAATATTTTCAGATTAAGCGCACCATGTTTAAAGCGAAGTTAATGAATCCGCTTCACCCTTCCTTATATTCATACGTGTTTAGCGGCCGTAATCCAAGACTTATCCATTTCTAAAAGATCATATTCTGCATGGTGGCCAGTAGAATCGATATGAACAACAAAATTATTATGATACAAAATTAGGAAACAAAAATATCGGCCAACACGGGCTCAAAACTATGAGACAATGCGGTCCCCTATTTTCAAAAAGTAGTAGAAATAAGCCAAAACAATTCACAATCATGATACATAAGCATAATTCAAACCTGTAATCAAACTCGGGGGACAAATGCGTACATTTTACATATTTGAAACTCTAGTTCTTAAGCATTCGTTATTTTTCAATACTACTAACCGATCAAAAAGACGGATGCAATTATGATTCATAACAAAGGCATAACATATAACATGAAATTGGTGTGTGACATCATGCCACGATTTCCTATAGCACCACTAATAGCGATTAAATACTAAACTTCATACTTAAAGAATTTTGACAAAAACACTCTAATTAATAAGCTTGAACAATTGTAAACAACATATATTAAAGATAAATATGAAGTAAGTAGGATAAACATCAAAGAAGACAAAAAATATATTGAGATCTCGAATGATACAAGAGGAGGAAAGAATTGTACTGAAGCAACAAGCGATGATAGAAGCCCAAGAATCTAGCCTTTAGTGATTGTACATCTCTGTGTTTCCAACCCTAAATCCAAAAGTTAAAATAGGAAGCAAATAAGTACAGAATCAATCAAAGGGCAATCTACATAATTGCATTTTCTGTTCCACCACTTTCTTTGTCTTAGCTTGTCTATAAAATTCAAACTCTTTACTCTATGCAATTTAATCTAATCACCTTAGAAAGTCACACACACATACATACATACTAAGATACTTGAGACCAAATATATATACAGAATCTTTGCGAGCTAACAATAGATATAATACTTGAGAAGGCAAGTAACATGAAACCCACTGTGACAAATGTGGTACAACCAAGGTAGTCAAACTCGAGATCCTGCTAGGGAGCGGAGAGAGGGTAGCAAGATCGTAACTCGAGGATCGTAACACGAATCGGAAGATCTACCAAATTCCTAAACTCATATATATATATATATATATATATATATATATATATATATATATATATATGAATATAAAATACCATAGATAAGTGAAAATTTTCAAAATATACCCACAAATACTCAATAAACCCCAAAGTCATTCAAAAAACCCCAATGTGGCAATGTCAAAAAACACAACCAAGTGACCAACTACTAACGATTACCAAGTTCTTAACAAAAACTAGAAAGGAACAAATAACATAAATTGAATTAAGTCCAAAAAGTCGATGATGTTTTAGCCAAGCATAGTATTTTTAGTAGTAGTAGTGCAGTAATTACGACATTGCCCCACTTTTATCAACTTCGTTTTACTAGAGGATAAAATGGGTAGGGTGTTTATTGTAGTTGTTCTGTTTCTTGAGGTGTAACCCTTTTCTCAAAAAAATAAAATAAAAATATACTTGAGACTTTAAAGTGCTCGAGGTTTTATAAATTCTTATAAGTAGTATATGTGAGATTTGTATTTTCCAAACACACCCCTCAAACCTAATTTTATTGTGAATTTTCCCAATTATAACATTGGCCATATCAATTCTGACAATAAAAAGTAGCGACATGCAAAAGTACACAAAATTTTTCTTCCTATGTTAAAGTAGGGAATGCTCTTTACTATCTCGGTTTATCTTGGTAAGGTTTCTTAAGAAGCTGTATAGTATATATATTTTTTCTTAAGCGAACAATGATTAAAGATAGATTGATAGATATGATTTAATATTTTGCTTATGATGGATGTTAACAAAGGAAAATTAATGTTTATTCAAGTAATTCCAAAATTTTGATTTTAGGGGGTTATGATATGGAAGAAAAAATTTGCTAGAGCTTATGATGCATTTTGCACTCAAGTATTGGCCACTCCATTGACTTCCTGTAATATTAACAATTATTTATTTCTTACTTGTTCTCTTTCAAGTCCCCATTCAACTCATATTGAAGACTAATACTTGAGTAATAATCATCAATACTTTATTATTTTTAATTACTTTCTCATAATAGGTGGAAAATTATCAAGATGAACTAGAAGGAATGAAGAATATGACGAACGAGGAATATGTTGCTCATTCACGAAGGTAAAATTCTTGCTTCTTTTTCTATCATCTAAAAGTCAATTAGTCGGCGGTGGATACCACGATCTGCGACAAAAAAATAAATAAGTTTATTTATTTGAAATGAAACATTTAGGTACTCGAGAGGAAGCGGTGAAGCCTATGATATTCTTTGCTATAAAATTCGGAAGGATCAAATCACGGTGACTAACTTTGACATAACAAAATATGATGTTGAAAAAATTATGGCAAGTAGTAACCTTCTAAGCGATGAACTAGCTAAGAGGAACAAAAGAGGTTGTGCCTTCTTCTGCATATGAAGACACTTTCGAAGCTATTTTAATGCAAAATAAGAAGCGTGAAAGCCAATCGGATCAATGGAAAGCCAATGAAAATTTTGTGTACAACAATAAAAAATTTTACGATTGGAGTTCTCTCCATAAATGTCTTCACTATCTTCATTTAAATCACTACTACCTATTATGATCATATTCTCGAGTTTTGTTCTTGTGAGAAAGTTAAGAAGGTTGCCCACAAAAGCAAGTGTTGGGTGGTTGGTCATGCAAAAGCGAATCTTTGTGAAGCGTCTGACAAGCTGATTTTATGAAATTGGGAAACAAATTTGAAGATTGGTCACTGATGATTGTCAGCGATTATACCAATGGTAATACATAATTTATTTTGATAATGTACCTAATGTTGCATATGTCAGATTGGTTTAATTATATATAACTATGAAAGGTATTGAATTTTCTTGTCAATTCAAAGGTTTGGTTAGGCAACTCCTTTGGTGAAAAGATGTCTTTGAAGCGTTTGAGAAGCAATGGTAGTTATTAGATTAGAGGTAATACATCATTCTTGTATCTACGACTTGATTAGCTATAATACATCGAGTTAGGCTACCTAGTGCAGTTTGTAGGCTGCAGCGCTTAATTAAATCATACATGTGGTTAATGCATAATCGGTTCAATGAATTAACTAACCCTTGCTTTCGATCTTATACCTTGCGTCCTCACATTTAATGAAACTTTCCTCCCTTTCTTTAATGAGCTTGTCACAAGCTTATGTTACATTCAAATTACTATAGTGTTAGACTATTAGTTACTATCACGAAGCGATCTTGGGCGGTGGACCACAAAGCCGTAAAATTGGTATAGATAGCGGGATAGTCAATATTGTGAACACTAGAAAGCGTATGTATAACTTCTAGTTAGTATACATAAATACTCAAAATTAAAAATACACAAAATTAAAAGGGTAGTCATATAACCATACTTAATAATCATAATTCATTCTTCATCAATTGTCACTAACATTCAAAATCAACACATTACATAACTTAAGTTACTTAACCACTAATTGGAATTCTACACGACACCTAGCATAACATAGCGCTAATCAAAATCAACACCCAACATAAAGTGATAGTTTAAATAGAAGTTACTATCTTCCAATTCCCAAATCTTCTACTACCACAACATCATTATGCTTCAAAAGCTAACTTTAAAGATAAACTCAAATTAGAGCAGAAGCAAACAAGAGCATAAAAGAAAAGTACTGCAAGGTCAAGCATAAACCGAGAGATGGGTGGAGGAGGGCGGCTGACCAGAAGATGGGTTTAACTAAAATTCTGTTGCCAAGACCTATATATCGGTGGTGAAGGAGAATCGTATTTCAACAAACAAACAAACAAAATTGTTTAGGCATGAGAAGGAAAATTCTTACAACACGATACAAGTCTTGAGAAATCTCTTCTTTACTGAAACAACGTTAAAAGAAATGCTGAAATGAATCAAAAGCGAAGAAGCTATAATGAAGTCACAGCAATTGAAAAAGAGAAAGTATTGAAATGCGTACCTAGGAGAGTGAGGAGGGTGAGAGGAGCAAAGGCGAGGAGATAGAAAGTAGAAAGAGGATGAGGATCCTCGGCGTTGTGAAAATGTGAAGTTGCGAGAGAGAGGGAGTGGGTTTAGGGTTGCGAGAGAAGTGAGAGTGGAGGCGGAGTGGGTTGCGAGAGAGAAGAAGAGAAGAGGAATGGCTTGTTGCTTTATTTTTCTTTAAAATTGGAGCATGCGCGAGACAATTTTTAGCAAGTCGCCGGTGTAGATGAGCGGCAGCGATTTCGGAAAGCTGCAGTGAAAATGGCGGCAGCGGTTATAACACACGCCCATGTAATTGTGGAGTCGCTATTTAGCCCAATTTTTGTAGTGTGTCTCCAAATGGGTAGAAAATTTGTAGCCTTGCCAAACAATGTTGCTAAATCGATTAAGTAGATTCTTGCAAAAGAACATTTTACTAGGTTTGGGACACGAGAGGCAATTATAAGAGATGAAGGGTCACATTTACGCACAAACTCATTGAGAATTTGTTAGCCAAATATGAGTCAAACACAAAATAGCCACTTGCCTATCATCCACTTGAAGCCGGTTGTCGAGGCGAGTTGTCTAATAGGGAAATCAAGAGGATACTTGAAAAATTGGTTGGTCCCATGAGGAAAGAATGGTCCTTACATCTAGTTGATGCATTGTGGGCTTATAAACGACATTCAAGAGCCCCACAGGAATGTCACCATATAGGATAGTGTTTGGAAAAGCATGTCACCTACACGTAGAGTTAGAACATAAATCATATTGGGCCATGAAAAGATCAATCTCAATCATGACCAATGCAGCCCTACCTTATCGGGAGTTGGCCTCGATCCTCTTTACGTTGGTGGAAACCCGAAACTTGCCATTTCGGCTCGTACTCAAAGGTACACTTTTTGGATTTAATGCGGTGAGTTCCTGCGGGCCTCCTCGAAGACTTCTCTTGGAGTCGTTGATGTGGTCCTCAAATGCATTTCTTGATCATATCATCTAAGTAAACCTGCTACCACGGCCGATCTGCTTCACGAAGATCTATTCATCATCCTCTGGTAGGTCGTTCTGCGTTCTTGGTAGAAGGGCATGACTTTGTAGCAAAAGTTGCCACGATCGGTTATGAATGCGGTCTTCTGCGATGCTGGAGGATACATAGTTATCGATTATAAGCAGGAATATCGTCCAAAAAGGACAGAGCTTGTGCTTTGGTAGGCTGTCGACTAGCTTATCAATATTGGGAAGCAGGAAGGCATCCTTGGGCGGGCTTTGTTTAGGCCGGTATAGTCTCTGTGAATCGCCACTTACCATTATTTTTTCACAAAACCACATTGGAGAGCAAGTCGTGTACTTGATTTCCTCGATGAAGTTAGCTTTGATGAGATCGTCCCCTTTGCTTGGGCGCTTCTTGGGCGCTTCTCTTCATTCTGCGCTCGCCTCTTACAGGCGGCCAGGCCTAGCTCCACTGGTCATTTGGTAGTTGATGGCGAGCAATCTCTATGGGGATATCGGGCATATGCGAAGCCTTCCAGCGAACAAGTGCATAGTCTCTTAGACACGACCAACTAGATCTTGCCTTACTTGTTCGGGTAGGTCAACTTCCAAGTTTAGTCTTGCATTTGGATCGTCGCATAGGTGAATGTCGACCAACTCCCCATGAGGCTCACGGCCTTTTGAGACTATTCTTTACCTCTTGGGCTAAGTCATCATCATGCGTCTTACGGGTACATTTGTCGGGGTCATCACAGGGCATCAAGTCGGCCGCGTTAACTTGGTGGCCTTCCCGTATCTTAGGAGGTGGTGCTCGGCAGCGACTATTCGTACGTCTTTGAGATAAAACTAATGGCGTCTAAGCGCCTCCATGTAATCGGCCAAAGGGTAACTACTTGGTTGTTTTTTGCTATAGAACTTCATTTTTAGATGGGCCAGTGGATGCAACAACTTCCAACTTCCCAAGAGTGGGCGACCTATGATGCGTGATAACACGATCTCTGGGGAGGACGAGAAATGTAGTTTTGGCCGAGTCTGAAGAGAGGTGCTACCATTCGTGTCATCTCAAAAGTGACGAGAGCTCACGTGTCGCATGAGGGGATGAGTAGGCGACCCGTTGAACCTGTCGAGGGAGTTGGATTGGCACAGGGCATTATCTGCTTCTGTCGACATTCAATCGGCCGACCAAGTCTTGAACATTATATCGGTCGCTCCGCTTGAGTGAGCGAGTATTCTCGACTTCAATATTTGCCGTGCCATTTGGCGAGATAACTAAGGGAACATACTGTTTGTCTTTCAATCCAATAGATCTTCGTCCCGAAACATATGGCGGCCTATTAGAGGCCAGGCCTGAGTAAGCGCGAAAGTAGTAGCGACCATCGTAATCTCGTTCAATTCTTCTTCATCGGCCAGGTTGGATTTGTGTACTCAAGCGGGTTTCCTCCATGGATGACCATTGCTACATTGCGTCCTTTGGATTGGCGAATATACGGTTGCGTCCTCAAATCCATCCTTGTCCTTAGCGCCTCAATCGGCCAGATGGCGGCGCTTTTCACTGGCGAGTCTCGGGCGACACTGTCGCTTCATTGGTTCTTTCTTGACTCATTCCGCTTCTTCATTCTGACGTCTTGCTTTAGCTTTCCTTCTGAATTAGGTCTTCTATATCGTCTTTGAGAGCCATGCGATCGTTGGTATTATGTCGCTTTGCTACGGTGATACTGCGAGTACTTCTTGGTTGGCGGGCCTTTCTTTATGACCGGGGTTGGTAGTTTGACGATAGGAATTATTTGTTTTGGCATTCGAGTAGATTTGCGCCATTGATGTATTCAATCTCGTGCTGGTGCGTATTTCTGAGTCGATATTACGGCCGCCCGACCTTCACGATTCTTACTTGGCCGCTTTGATCTTCTTTGGGTGTGTTTCGGGCATCTGTCTTGCCAGTGAGACTCTCTCATAAGCCGTGTGGTCATTGGCTCTTGGAGGAAGAAGTTAAGATCGCGATAGCAATTTAAGGCGGCTTCGGGAAAATAATTTGCCGGTGAGCCCTCTCTTCATACACTTGAAGCTTATCGTTATCAGATTAGAGGCGGCAGCGATCTCTGCTTCTTCATCATCGATCGATGAAGTGCCTCAGCGTCTCATTCTCCCTTGAGCGATGCCATCAAGGCTTCCTCGTGCGATCTTGGCACCAGATTGGCGTGTAATTGGCGAGAAAATCCTTACTAAAGTTGTCCCACGAGAGATTGTGTGGGGCGCGGAGTCTCCCACCATGCGGCGCTTCGCTCGTCGGCGGCTGTAGGAACAATCTACACTTCATCAACTTTGGATCGATTCAGGTATAGCTACGATAGTTGTTGAAATACACGAGGTATGCGGGTCGCCTCGACTAGTGAATTTGTTTAAGTTGGGAGGTTTTATCAAATCCCTTGGGATCTGATAGCGGCCAGATCTCCTCGTGAAAGGGCCTTGGTGATTCGAGTTGTAGGTTGGCGCTTGAATGATTGCATAGCTAGCGGCGCTTCATCGGTCGGCACACCAAAGAAGCCCGGTGTTGGAGGTCCATAGGGGTGGGGAGGAGCGATGCGAGAGCGTTTTTGGGGCGTTTAGAGCGAGGGGGCTCCTTGGTGCTCGGCGTATCGCGGATCGTCAGAAACATCACGTATTCCCCACCGTGTGCTGTAGTCATTGGGCTCGTCGTGCGGATCCTAGGATCGACTTCTTGATCGTCGGAGCTAGAGGATTCGCCGCGAAGAGTATCACGGTGAGTGGCCAGTGCGATTAGGTTCATAGCGAAGTCTTCGCCGTAGTCGCATAATGTCGTAGTCATGGGGCGGTGAGTGGCGATGGTGCGGAGCCACTGTGAGAGGCGTCGTATGGCCTATTCGCCAGCGGAGGAGTTGGCGGGACACACTTGCCGAGGAGAGATGCTCCTACGGTGGCGACCTATATGCGTGTGGCGGTCTTACCACCTCGTCTTGTGGAATTTACTTATACGCGCTCGCGGCGGTCTGAAAGCTTCTCCACGCTCGTAATGAGAAATGGCGCCTACCGGTCGGTATGATTTGATTCTTAGTTCTTAGCAACTCAAGGACTATCTCGTAACGAGTCGGTAGTTCGGGAAAGGCGGCGTCGGCCGACTTCGAGTGTGATTGCTCGCATGGTGGCGGTGAATGATGGGGTGGATGGCGGCTGTTGCCCTGCTTGCGGAAGCGATTGTCGGGGTTGCCTTGTGACTCGTGGATGGTCGCGAGTGCGCCCTCGGGGTCTATTGTGGCGGCGTTACGAATAGGCCCGGTTGAAGTCGTGATGATGCCAGCGTGGTGGTGTTTCTTGCGTGGCGGCATGGTAGAGGTAGGATAGCGCTCGGGCCTCCCAGCGTGTGGTCGCGATTGATCTTACCTTGATCGATAAGTCGTTGGTTTCGTTCTTTGTGTCTCGATGCGTTGTGGAGTTTTGCCTAGAAAGAGATGTCTTGGCGCACCGGGTGGTACTGCAATGACATTCCGGCGATCAAGTCGGCAGTGAGCAATCGGCTAGGGTCATAAGGTGTAGATTACGTAGCTGATGTAATGAGTGAGTGTGGTATTTATACTCTGCGGGAGTGAGGCGTCCTGGCCGTTGCGCGTAATGCGGCCGGGAATGAGAGTGCGCCCCAAAGTGGCGCGTGAGCCTAATTGGGCCTCTATTTGCAAATTGGGTTGCTAGTCCACTTTGTGCTAAATTACTCTTTTGGGCTTGCTAGCCCACTCCAGAACAAGGCCAAAGCAAGTGTTTGAGGATTGAGGGGACAAATGATTTTTTATTGGTATGATTTGGATAATGGTTTATGAAAGAAGGGGTTATTAGGCTCAAATGAGTGTTTGAGGTTTGTTTAGACAAGGCTCTCTTGTGTTTAATGGTATGAAATATCGACTCCACAATTTCGACTACTTTTGCTTCTTTTGAGGATTTTCTTTTCAATCCTCTCTTTTTCACTTTTTGTGATTTTCCTTTTTCTTTCTTTGAGTTGAGTGGTGATAAGGTGATACACCATTTCTAATGCGGAATTGATCCTTGTCTAGGGTGATTGAAAGATTTTGGATTTTTGGGTTAAAGTGTGTATGAGTTTTTTTCGAGGATATGGGAAGATGGTGAACTTCATTTCAAATCATGATTGCTCTTTTTTTCTTTTTATGCTCTAATTTTTGCTTAGCCGCTCTTACGAGTTTTCAACCTACTTGAGCTTTTTGATTTTTGTTGTTTAGTTTTTAAAAAGACTTGCACCAAGGGAATACAATGTTGACAAGTTATCTAGTGGCGACAAATTTGCCCCAAGTAATGAGGGTCTAAAGTGGTATTTCATTAGTGAGAACAAATCAAATAGTCAACTATGTACTAATGTGGGAATATGTACTTTATGGATGGTGGGGTGGGATTAGACTTACGACGGGGGCGATGACAAGGTAGAGATACTAAGCGACTCAAACAAGAATGAAGATACATATCACACACAAGATTACTACATGAATGCTTCGTAGAGAGTTAACATCGAGTTAAAACATGAAAGAAATTTTTGGTGGATCATTTGGACATTCATCATGGGATGGATGAGATGCAGCGCTTTGTTGAAAAAAAATATGATCAAAAGTGCTGTTACCTCAAAAATTTACGGCAAGGGCATTAAATTAAGCTTTAAATGGTGTTGGTGTACATTTAATAATATTACGTGAAGTGCGAGGTCAGCGTTGAAGTCAATATACCATAAATTCAGCGATCTGATTGTACAAGTGCGACAATGCAAGCAAACTTGAGCCAGGACTTAGTTCTTCAAGCTACGAGGCAAGGCGAGGAACTTTTCGACAAGAGAAGGCCGGTTGTTACGACAAAAGCTGGGTCAATGCTTCGCGAGATCGCCGACAACAAGGTGGTCGAAAGCTTGAGGAAGCGGCGATTAGTGGCGGTTATTTCCACTGGTTTTTAGGAAGTGGTTATCGTGCACTTACGATTGTATCTGAGTATAAATACTCCTTGTAATAGGAAAGCGAGGTCACCACATCTTTACAAAAACTACTGTGAAACTCAACTTCAAGTCGAAAGCGAAACAAAGAGTGAATCAGATTACATTATGCGTCTTTGGTGGACCGAAACTTCTTTTATCTTTCACTTTAATGCAATTTTTACTTGTTTTTCGTTTGTTGCACTTCTTGCTCTCATTACGCTTTCAAACTATCTCTTTCTACTATTTTTACGTTCTTACATGCGCTAAAAGACACAAAACTTCTAGGCAATCGTCAAAGAGATTTTCTAGTTTTGATCTCCACGATCTTAATATTGAAAACTAGTGATTGTTTGCTAAAAACACGCAAACAAATTAGCACGCCGGTGGGACTTTTGCGATTATTTTGTGTCGTTTACATTAAGTGTATAAATTTGTATGCACTTGAGGGTGGTAGAATGAGTGCGTACCAATTCTAACAGCGCCTCTAGTTCGATACTGTGATATCACAAGTGCAAGGAACAGCGGTAGATTACGCCAATGTAGCGGTGGAAGTGTTGCGGGGACTACGGCCCGGTGACATCAATAACTTAGTTCCCACGATGTCAATGACCAATGTTGGTTCGACATCGATCTGGCAAGCTGCCCAAGCGTAGGACTTCGCCGAGTATAATTGCGGCGAGAATCACCTTTTATTTCGACCTGACTTGCTTTGATTGAGTAAAATTTTAAGGCCTACTATTAAAGCCTCGTATTCGACTTCATTATTTGAGCGGGAATCTCGAATTTTAAATTTATACGCCGTTGGAGTATTTTACGGAGAGATAATCAAAATTCAATGCTGCTCCATTCTTATGGCGAGCCATGAAGTATAGCTTCAGGGCGTATGTCTAATGAATGTATCTCGCATTCGACAGCGGAATGATGCGCTATAAAATCGGCAACCAACTTGTCCTTTAATTGATTTAAGGGGTTGGTAAGTTAAGTTGTACTCTAAAAAGCTAAAGCCCATTTGCCAATTCGACTATGCAACATTGGTTTTGACAACATATGTTTAATAACATCAAAATGCGAATAAACATAAACATCTCTGTGATTTTATATATTGCTTCAATTTTGTACCACGAAAAATACAAGCAAAGGCATAGTTTCTCGATTGGACTATACCTAGTTTCAACATCAATCAAAACCCTACTAAGGTAATAAATGGGTCTTTCGACACCACTATCATCCTCTTGCGCTAGCATACTACCTGTGTGTTATCGGAAAGGCTGCTATATACAATTTGACAATTTATTTCCAATAACGAGGCAATAAAATTGGTGGCTTGACCAAATAAGACTTGATTGCGTCGAAAGCATCTTGGTGAACTGCTCCCCGAATTCATCTTCTTTCTTCAATCTCGATAATGGCGAAAAAGCTTGTGTTTGCCACTTAGATTTGAGATGAATCTTGAAGAAATTGATTTTTCAGTAGTATTTGCGGTTCTTTTTTGAGTCGAAGGACGCCCGTTTCCATAATTGCTTTAGTCTTATTTTCGTTGATCTCTATGCCTTTCTTGTGTACTACAAAACCCAGAATTCACTGCGCGTACCAAGAAAGCACATTTGGTTGGATTCATCTTCAATCCATATTTCCTCGTTCGTTCGAAAGAGCGTCGAAGGTGTCTAAATGACCACTTTACGAGATGACTTAACCACCACATCATCTATGTACACTTGCATAAAATCATCAATAAAATCGTGAAACATAGAATTCATTGCCCTCGATAAGTGGCACGGCGTTTTTAAACCAAAGGCATGACCACCCATTCATAAACACCTAATGCCCCTGGACGCCAGCGATTTTTAACCGACCGTCCTGCCGGCAATAAAGATTTGATTATACTGAGTAGCCATCTATGGCCCGAGATAATCAAATCCTGGCTGCCGAATCTATTAACATTTACTTGCTACGGGCATAGCGTATTCATCTTTAGGTGTTGCATTATTTAAATCCCTAAAGTCTCGCCAAACTCTAAGTTTTCCATTCTTTTTCATTCTTTGGAACTATATTAGCTAACCAATCAGCGCGTACTGGCGATTCTGATGAATTTGCTTTTGAGCGACCTTTCTATTTCTTCCTTGATTTTAGCCAATATCGAGAGCAAATCTTCTTGGCGTTTGCTTCAGCGGCTTCTTCACACAGTCGAATGGGTATTTGTAATTCCACCAACTTCTCGACTCAAGCGGGCATTTATTTGTACTCCAAGCAAAGCGATCCTTGAACTCTGCGAAGTGAAATGACTTGGGTTACGAAGCGACATCAAGATGTGCTGCTTGATATAGGTTGGCCTTTTGATCAAGCCATCTCCCAAATCCACCTCTTATTTGGATCTTGAGCTTGCATGCGCTCTGTAGAATCTCTAGGGTCTTTTTCAAAGCCCGATGGTTCGTCGTCATAAATGCAATCGACTTGTCATTTATGACTTCACCATTTCTTGAGATGAAGTTATGGCCCGGCGGCCATTGTTTGTTGATTTAACTTCGGCTTGGCCGCGTTTTATTTATTTTCGGCCATATAAGCGTAATTCTATCAACCTTTGAGTGCTGACATCTTAAACCTTCTAAGAGTCGGTGTCCCATCTGTTGAGAAGCGACACACCCTCGGGATAGACATTGGCACCTTCATTTCCTCTCTTTCCCACTGAAACCATGTGTTGGGTATAAGTGAATGGAGGAAAGCACATTATACGAGGAGATGTATGCTTGGCTAGAAGATGTACATGGTATGATGTTCGCCATTTGCTTCTCAAAATTCCCCACGGTGGCGTTGTTTCGTCGGCAGAGAAATAACTGCAGTGCGCCTTGACGTACTCTGCGGACCATCATCCTCCACATTACAGTTTTTGGTGTAGGCTTGAGGGAGCAGCTCTACGCCATGTATCACTCTCTCCGAGGAGTAGATTGTAGCTTGCTTTTGATGCTATAATAACAAGAGCGTGGTGGTTCTTCTTACGAGTTCCTACCACCACCTCTACTTGGCCGCTCCCAACGACTGCGATTTCCCCTCATGGTGGTTAACATAATGTTATGAGGTCTAAGGTCTGTATCGAGCAGGAACTATTGTCTTGGCATGGCACGAGGCATCAAGTTAACATGGCCCCTCCATCGACCCGATTATCTTGTTAATGCCTCGCCATTAACTTTTGCTTGGGCGTATAAAGGGCTTCAAATGATCTTTGCATACCCTCGTCGGCCTCCGAAAGTGGCCATTTGTTCCTCTCTGCGGCCATTGTTCATGACATAGTAGCATCGGCTTGTGGTTAGCCATATCCCCGATGAAGTCTTCTTGGCGTCATTTGGGGCTATATGACATCGTACTCACTCGGCAAGATGGATCTGGCGTTGCGGATGGCGTCGAAGCTAGCCTCGAGTCGTCGAAATCGATGTGACATCTTCGTCCATGTCGAATGAAGCACTTTTCTTCTTTAAAGGCACATTAATGGAGGAAAATCCTCTCATGCATAGCGAGCCTTCTTAGTTCCTCTATAACAATAGATTTCCGCTTTAGCCTTGTTTCCAACCCTCGCTTGATTGGCGGCTCCTATACTTATCTTTGTGTTCCCACGGTTTTAGGAGTTACACCTTACTTAGTTCTTGGCGTTGGCTCGTTAGCGACACTGTGTTGCCTTCTTTTCCGCCCATTTGGTATCGGCGCCATTGGGTCTTCGTCATGGGGTTCTTCCCTTATAATTATTTTATAATTATACTTTGAGGCCTCGCCCCGTGATTGGCTTAGTTGTCGGCATCTTTGGCGGCGTTTTTGTAGTGTCTACATCGGCGTGTATCACTTCTCATTTGATGGATCTGCTCTTGGAAAGAATGGTTTGGCGAGAGGAGATAGCACAAACTCCTTCTTGGCTACACCGCTTGCCCGATAAGCTGCGGCTTACTTGTCGAAGCCTGCTTGAATTCTTTACCTTGTAAGGAAGGTCCCCTCTCGAAAATTTGAAATTTGGCCTCTTACTTGGCCATTTCCTTTTCGAGGGTGGTCGAAACCGCGACATTCGACACTCTTAGCGCTTCTTTGTCAAACCACGACCTTTGCACCTTGGACATAACATGACCTCGAGCTCGATTTACACAGGTCGGAAGTCTATCGGATCTTCCTCGGCCTTAGGGTACCACGGTGTACCTTCTCTTCGTATTCTTACGGGTAACTTTGTCTCACGGCATCACTCTCTTGAACGACACTTTTGATTTTTCGGTGGAGGTTTGGTAGACTTAGGAGAATCCACCATTTTCACGTCTACCATATTGATACTCATCTCGATTGGTTCGCGTACATCGCTTCCACTTGATGGAGAAGTCGACATCAATTTACATCGGTGCTTTATTCTTTTTATCTCAAACTTGAGTCTTTCCTCTTCAATCGCTTTACGAACCATATCACTGAAAAGAACACAGCGGTCGAGTTGTATGTCCCAAAAAATTATGAAACTTACAATAACCCTTTTTCTTCCTGCATTCGAGAGGAGGAACTTTCGAACCGTTTGGCACTATTATTTGGCCATCGATTTACTAGCGGATCGAAGATCTCATCACATTAGTAACATCAAAGTATATGTTTTAGGCACAAATCATCGTTTTTAGGCTCTCTGAGTTATTCCCATTTAGGCCTTAATAATTTGCAAGCATAAGGAGGACCGGGCTTAAGTTCAGATACGTCTATCTCCTCACGATTCGACATCACTAAATGCGAGAAGTCGAATTGTTCGTCTACATAGGCTATCTTTTCTTTTTGTGAAGACCCTTTGAGTTCTCTTTTTATTGTACTTATTCACTCTAGCCTTTTCCTCTTTAAGCCTTTCGACTTGTCGAACTCTATCGACTAGTTGGGCCATGTCTCTCGAATGAGGCGTATCCAATTTCTTCGAATTGAATAGTCAAGGCCACACTGCTGACCATTTAAATGACTCATGTTCGGGCACTTGCGTAAAACATCTTGCCTTGATAACTGAATCTATTCAAATAATCATCAATAGCCTCTCGGTACTTTCACGTGAACAACGGCCAATTCTTTAAGGCTAATCTTGGTGGCCCATGTAGAATTGCTCATGAAACGCCTTTTCTAATTGCCCCCATGTGTATATGGAACCGGGGCGAGTGGTAAACCACGTAAAGGCATTTTTAGTTAGAAAATTTGGAAAATACTTCATTTTCAAACTCTCATTTTGAGCTATGTCCCTGCCTCGATCATATGCAGGGCAATATGTTCGACCGATGGACTCGTTGGTATCACCCCCGAACTTAGTGAACTTAGGGATTTTCCAACCTCTTGGCAGTGCTGCAAGATATACTCGCACGAGGCGATATGAAATTAGGCCTATGTAAACCTACGTTAAGGCCATTTTGCGCCATTATGGTTTCGACCAAAGTGGCTATGTTGTCTTGGCGCAAGCGTTATTTCGTTGCACTTGTCGAACAACTTCATCAGCGTTTTGGTTTCGATTCACCATAAGCTCGCCGAGGATGTGATTACCCACCGCCTTGTTGTTCGCCCATGCTTGCTTTGAGCCGGCGATCAGCGATCTACGTGGGGTGTTAGGCATATTGTTCCCTCGATTTGGTAGCGCCTATTGTTTCCCGTAGGAGCCCCGAAAGAAATGCGCAATCCTACCCATTTGAGTGCGCTAACATCGATAAGCGGTATTTGTGTTACGAGATCAAAGTTGAACACGGTACCAATTTGTTAGTCGACATATTAACCATATCATGATTACTTTCGTCCACTTGTTGTCTTACGCCAACAAAGGCGCATTGGATTGCGGTAGGATTTCGACCAAGTACACCTCGGACGGGCGAAATGTGTGAAGGAGAAAAGGTCGACACGTGTGGCATTCGGTAGGCATGCCATATACCCCACAAAGGGTATGGTGGTAGACTCGTATTTTGGAAGCGTGTTTCCAAACTATTCCCTGTTGCCACATAAGGACTCGAAGGAAGTCCTACGCTTTGTGGCAAGGCCATAGGCGATGTCGAACCAACATTGGTCATTGACATGCGTAGGAGCGGTTATTGATGTCGCTTTGGGGCGTAGTCCTGCAACACTTCCACCAGCTTACATTGGCGAGAATCTCACGGTTGTTCCTTGCACTTGTGATATCACGAAATTTGGAACTAGAGGCGTTGTTAGAATTGAGTGCGTACCATTCTACCACTCCTCGAAGTGCATACAAATTTATACATAACGAAGCGACACAAAATAAGCGGCAAAGGTCCCGTAAGTCGTGCCAATTTGTTTCTTTGGTGTTTTTAGCAAACAATCACTAGTTTTCAATATTAAGGCGTGAGATCAAACTAGAAAATCTCTTTGCGATTGCACAGAAGTTTTGTGTCTTTTAGCGTGCGTAAAGCGAGAAAATAGTAGAAAGAGATAGTTTGAAAGCGAGAATGAGAGCAAGAAGTGCAACAAGCGTAAAAACAAGTAAAAATTGCATTAAAGTGAAAGATAAAGAAGTTGGTCCACGGCCACGTACAATGTGTCGATTCACTCTTGTTTCGCTTTGACTTGGAAGTTGAGTTTCACGAGTTTTTGTAAAGATGTGGTGACCCGTTTTCCTATTACAAAGGAGTATTTATACTCTCGGATACAATCGTGGGCAAGCCACGATAACCACTTCCTAAAAACTAGGAAATAGCAGCCCCTTGCTTCTTTGCTCCTTGCGTTTCGACCGACTTGTTGTCGAAGGATCTGGCGAAGCATTGGACCCGATTTTGTCGAACAAGCTGGGCTTTCTCTTGTCGAAAGTTCTGGCCTTGCCTCGTGGCTTGAAGAACTAAGTGCATCGAAGTTTGCTTGCATTATCGGCACTTGTACAAGTGTCTTTGTTGAATTTATGGTATATTGACTTGAGCGTTGACTGGCGATTCGATGAATTTGCTTTTGAGCAGCCTTTCTATTTCTTCCTTGATTTTAGCCAATATCGAGAGCAAATCTTCTTGGCGTTTGCTTCAGCTTCTTCTTCCACAGTCGAATGGGTATTTGTAATTCCACCACTTCTGCGACTCAAGCGGGCATTTATTTGTACTCCCAAGCAAAGCAATCCTTGAACTCTGTAGAAGTGAAATGACTTGGAGTTACGAAGCGACATCAAGATGTGCAGCGATATAGGTTGGCCTTTTGATCAAGCCATCTCCCGAATCCACCTCTTATTGGATCTTGAGCTTGCATGCGCTCTGTAGAATCTCTAGGGTCTTTTTCAAAGCCCGATGGTTTCGTCGTCATAAATGCAATCGACTTGTCATTTATGACTTCACCATTTTCTTGGATGAAGTTATGGCCGGCGACCATTGTTTGTTGATTTCTTCGGCTTCCAAGCCGTTTTATTTATTTTCGGCCATATAAGCGTAATTCTATCAAGCCTTTGAGTGCGACATCTTAAACCTTCTAAAGTCGGTGTCCCATCTGTTGAAGCGACACACCCTCGGGATAGACATTGGCACCTTACATTTCCTCTCTTTCCCACAAAACCATGTGTTGGGTATAAGTGAATGGAGAAAGCACATTATACGAGGAGATGTAATGTTGGTTCAGCAATTTGAGGCAGCCAAGCCAATCACGGGCGAGGCCTCAAAGTATAATTATAAAAATAATTATAAGGAAGAACCCCATGGCGAAGACCCGATGGCGTCGATACGGTAGCTCGAAAAGAAGGCAACACGGGTTGCTAGCGAGCCAACGCCGAGAGCGGTTAAGGGTGTAACTCCTAAAGCCAGTGGGAACACAAAGATAAGTATAGGAGGCTGCCGATCAAGTGAGGTTGGAAACAAGGCTAAAGGAAATCTATTGTTATAGAGGAACCAGAAGGCACGCTATGGAGAGGATTTTCCCTCCATTACTTGACTTTAAAGAAGAAAAGTGCTTCATTCGACATGGGCCGAAGATGTCACATCGATTTCGGCGACTACGAGGCTAACCGGCGTCATGCGCGCGTCGTATCCATCTTCTTGAGTGAGTGCGATCTTTATTCTGATCCCGAATGGCGTCGAAGAAGACTTCATTGGGGATATGGCTAACCACAAGCGAGTATGCTACTATGTCATGAACAATGGCTGCGTAGAGGAACAAATGGCCACTTTCGAGAGGCGGGCGAGGTATGCGACATCATTTGAAGCCCTTATCGTCAAGCAAAAGTTAATGGCGTAGGCATTAACAAGAATCTTGGTCGATGGAGGCTGCGGTTAACGATGCCTCGGGCCATCTTTGAAGACAATAGAGTGCATTACGTCTGGACCTTAGACCTCGTAACATTATGTTAACCAATTATGAGAAATGGCGGTCGTTGGGAGGCGGTCGAAGTAGAGGTGGTGGTAGGGCGTAAGAAGAACCACCACGTTCTTTGTTATAGCATCAAAAAGCAAGCTACAATCTACTCCTTGGGAGAGAGTGGATACATGGCGTAGGAGGGGCTGTTCCTCGAAGCCTACACCAAAAAGCGGTAATGTGGAGGATGATGGTGCAGTAGAGTGCGTCGAAGCGGACGAGTTATTTCCTTCTTTGGCGTAAACAGCGTCACCGGGAGAGAATTTTGAGAAGCAAATGGCGAACATTGCGCCATGTACATCTTCTAGCCAAGCATACATCTCCTCGGATAATGTGCTTTCCTCCATTCAACATACCTGACACATGGTTTTGTGTGGGAAGAGAGGAAATAGAAGGTGCCAATGTCTATCACGAGGGTGTCTTTGCCTCAACGAGGATGGGACAACGACTCTTAGAAGGTTTAAGATGTCGGTACCGGTGCAGGATAAATTACGGCTTATATGGCGAAAATAAAATAAAAGCGGCTTTGGAGGCGGGTTAAATCAACAAACAATGGTTTGCCGAAGCCATAACTATCATCTGAAGAAAATGGTGAAGTCATAAATGACAAATTTGGATTGCATTTATAATGACGAACCATTGGGCTTTGAAAAGACCACTAGAGATTCTCTGAGCGCATGCAAGCTCAAGATCGATCGAAGAGGTGGATTTGGGAGATGATAAGCGATCAAAAGGCCAACCTATATCGGTGCACATCTTGATGCGCCTTGAGAAACCAAGTCATTTCATGCGGGAGTTCAAGATTGCTTTGGCAGAATCTGTGAAATGCGGTTTGAGTCGAAGTGGTGGAATTACAAATACCCGTTCGACCGGGGAAGAAGCCGATGAAATGACGCAAGAAGATTTGCTCCTCGGATATTGGCTAAAATCAAGGAAGAAATAGAAAAATTTGTTCAAAAGCAAATTCATCGAAGCGCGAGTGCGTTGATTGGTTAGCCAATATAGTTCGATAATGAAGAAAAATGGAAAACTTAGAGTTTGCGTAGACTTTAGGGATTTAAATAATGCAACACCTAAAGATGAGTGCGCTATGCGTAGCGAGAAATGCTAATAGATCGGCGGATTTGATTATCTCGGTTTGCTAGATGGCTACTCGGGGTATAATCAAATCTTTATTCTTAGAAAGGGCGTGTCAGCGGCTTTTCGATGTCGGGGGCATTAGGTGTTTATGAATGGGTGGTCATGCCTTTTGGTTTAAAAATCTTTGGTGCCACTTATCAAAGGGCAATGAATTCTATGTTTCACGATTTTATTGATGATTTTATGCAAGTATACATAGATGATGTGGTGGTTAAGTCACCTCGAGAAAGTGGTCATTTAGACCATCTTGGCGTTCTTTGAGCGAATGAGGAAATATGGATTGAAAATGAATCAACCAAATGTGCTTTACGTATGCGTGCGGTGAATTCTTGGGTTTTGTAGTACACAAGAAAGGCATAGAGATCAGCGAAAATAAGACTAAAGCAATTATGGAAGCGAAGGCTCCTTACGACAAAAAAGAAGCTGCGATCCTCTTAGGAAAAATCAATTTCCTTGAAGATTCATCTCAAATCTAAGTGGCAAAACACAAGCTTTTTCGCCATTCGAGATTGAAGAAGAAGATGAATTCAAGTGGGAGCGGGTTCACCAAGATGCTTTCGGCCTTAATCAAGTCTTATTTGGTCAAGCCACCAATTTTATTACATTATTGGAAATAAATTCTTTGAAATTGTATATAGCGACTTACGATAACACAATAGGTAGCATGCTAGCGCAAGAGGATGATAGTGGTGTCGAAAGACCCATTTATTACCTTAGTAGGGTTTTGATTGATCTTTGAAACTAGGTATAGTCAATTGAGAAACTATGCCTTTGCTTGTATTTTTCGTGTACAAAATTGAAGCAATATATAAAATCGTGAGATGTTTATGTTTATTCGCATTTTGATGTTATTAAACATATGTTGTCAAAACCAATGTTGCATAGTCGAATTGGCAAATGGGCTTTAGCTTTGCTAGAAAGTACAACAACTTACCAACCGCTTAAATCAATTAAAGGACAAGTGGTTCTTGATTTTATAGCGAGACCATTCCGTTGTCGAATCACGAGATACATTCATTAGACATCGTCCTTGGAAGCTATACGCCGATGGCTCGAAGCCATAAGAATGGAAGCGAGCATTGGAATTTTGATTATCTCTCGGAAAATACTCCAACGAAGTATAAATTTAAAATTCGAGATTCTGCTCAAATAATGAAAAGTGAATATGAGGCTTTAATAGTAGGCCTTAAAATTTTACTCGAATTGGGGCAAGTTGTGTCGAAATAAAAGGTGATTCTCGACTAGTGGTCAAACAATTGTGAAAGAATACAAATGTATTAATGAACACCTTATTAAATATTTCGTTATTGCCGATACTTTGTTAAAAGGTTTACATTCGTTCACCTAGAACATTTACCACGAATTGAAAATCACGTGGCAAATGGTAGCACAAATTGCTTAGGTTACAAAGTATCGAAGCAAAGCCTAGAAGAGTTAATTGAGATAAAAGATAAATTAATCTCGAGAAGACTCTCTCTATAATACTCCTTCAGCGTTATTGTCAACACCAAAAATTGGGGCAATAAATACAAATGAAGTGGCGTCGAAGAAACGTCACATTTTAAACGATATTGACTTGGCGAAATTTTTGCTATTGACAATATGGTTGATGATGATTGGCGAAAACCCATTGTAGAATATTTGCAAAATCCTACGAGGAACACTAACAAAAAGTAAAATCTGAGCTACAAGCTATGTGTTAATTGAAAGCAATTGTACAAACAAACTCTGAAGGGGTGCTACTAAAATGTCTTAGTGAAAGCTTGAGGCATATTTGGCGATTTCGATACACATAGTGGAGCATGTGGCTCTCACATCAAGTAGGCCACAAAATGAAATGGTTGTTATTTCGACAAAGGAATGTATTGGCCAACTATCTTTGAAAGATTGTATAGAATTTGCCAAAGGTTGCCAAGAATGCCAAAAACATCTTTGGAATACAACATGTGCTGCAAATGAGTTGCATTCTATAGTGAAACCTTGGCCATTCGGGGTTGGGCTTTAGATGTGATTGGAGAAATAAAACCAACTTCATCGAAAGGCCACGGATACATTCTAGTAGGGATTGATTACTTTACTAAATGGGTAGAGGCAATACCTTTAGCCAATGTAGATCGAAGCGATGATAAGGTTTATTCAAAATCATATCATTTATAGATATGGAATTCGAGAAACCATTACTACGGACCAAGGTACCGTTTTCCTTTAGTCGAAAAATGGTAGATTTATTTCTTGAAATTGGTTTCAAGTTATTGACCCGACACCATACTATACACAAGCCAATGGCCAAGTAGAAATTTTGCCGATAAAATCATTATTAATTTGATTAAAAAGCACGTTGGGCGTAAGCCTAGAAGTTGTACGATTCTCTTGACCAAGTGTTATGGGCTTGTCGAACTTCACTAAGAGTCTATAAACCACTACTCCCTACGAGGTTAACATTTGGACATGATGCGGTGTTACACAGCCGAAATTTGTTTACAATCAACAAGGATTCAAAAGCGATGCGAAATTCCTTTTGATCATTATTGGAATATGATGATTGATGAATTAGTTGATGTAGGCGAAGAGAGGTTGTTAGCTTTAGAAATGCTTATTAAACGAGAAAGAAAGAGTAGCTAAAACACAATAAAAAGGTTAAGTTAAAAACCTTTGAGGAAGGGAGTTAGTGTGGAAAGTCCTGTACACTATGGATAAAAAGATAGAGTTTTAGGCAAATGGTCACCGGGGTGGGAAGGCCCATTCAGCGTGTTGCGTTGCTTTTCGAATGGCGCTTATGAAATCGAAGAGTTAGGTGGCGAAAATAGGACCTTTAGAATAAATGGCAAGTACTTAAAGCGATACAAGCCAGCGTTAGCAGAAATAAAGATTGAACAATTATAAATAAACCAAAGTTGTTCATAAATGGCAATGTATAAAGAAATTGTTAAAGTTGCCTGACCATTTTTAGAATGCTAAGATATTACTGGTCTTAGAAGGTCGACAAGGTAGCCTTGTGCCTCTCCATGATGCTAACACTTAGAGAAATAGAGGTGTCAGAAGATCTGACTCTTTGTCGAAATTCGGCGAGAATAAGCTTGGTGCTTGTCAATCTTCTCCAAGTGCTCTATAGTTGCCATTGCTTTGGTAGTTTTGGTGGGCGAAGAAGCGGCACTCATGCGTTCGGCGATCGGACCATACGATGTTTAGCATTAGACAATTTGAGTTGAAGGGTCTTTATCTCTTCCTCGATGCGCGCCAATCTCTGCATCCCACTCGGCGATTGCTTTCTCATCATTGGATTTGCTTGGGTCTCGAGAGCCGATGGCGTCTTGATCGACCTTAAAGAGGCGAGTTCCACCTCGCGAGTTGAGTATCTTGAACCTTGCGCTTAGGGTGGTCGGTAGTTGGTTGATCAAAGGGAAAGTTGCTCAAAAATAGGGCCAAATTCCATGAAGAGCGAAAGGACATGTTGAGGAGGGTCTAATCTGGTGATCTTACGAATGAGGATTTTACCTCGAGATATCTGAGATGAGTCATTTTCAATAGTGGCCACAAGTCCCCTTCTAACACCTTCGTCTTCAAGCTGGCTAAGCAAGCTTTCGTAGTCTCTTGGTTGATAGAACTTAAAGAGTTGTTCGAGAGAGCGCAAATCAAGCGGCTCGGCGAACTCTTGGGCTTAACATAATCTTCAAAGTTTGCGAGGATCAGTCTTCTTTAACTCGGCCAATTCTTGGTATTTGTGTGTAGTTGTTGGATGATTCTTTGGCGGAAGCACCTTGATCTGCCTGACTACCTCTACTCTAGGCTCCTGCGGTTCTTGATCGACCATATTTGCTTGAGGAATTTCGGCGGAGGTAGCCACTTTACTTTTAGTCCTTGGTTGTTGGAATGGTAAGTTACGGAACTTGGCGGTTTCTCAACAACGATCTCGGATTCAGCAGCGCGCGGCGGTTGGAATAGCCTCTTCCATAACGGAGCATTTTCTTGACGGTAGCCTCTTGTTCGACATTTCCGGCACTTGGCGCAAACTCCTCGAAAATGGGAATTGCGAGTTCTCAATGCTTGGAAAATCTCTTGACGATTGCACCTTGAGAGGCGAAGGAAAAGGGAGCATAGAGTGACAACTCGGATCGGCGGCCTCGACCATAGATTGGACTTGAGGGTTGTTCACGAGCAGCCCACCCACCTATACGACAAGGTATATCGGTTAAGTTAAAGATTGGAAAGGTGAAACCAAATAAGTCTAATCTAATGTCGAAAGGAGTTTACCTCTTGTACCTTAAGTCTCTTGATTGGAGGAGAAGAAGGTGGTGGTTGGGAGTCTCATCAATAGTGATGCCTTGGGCTGCCCTTTGAATCTCGGGAAAGTTTCTTTTCTTCGACCTGCGAGTGAGGGGATGTTATCATCACTTTCGATTGTCTGAAAAGAGAATTTGGGTTATGTCGGAAAGTGAATGACAAAGGGAAGAGAAATTTAAGCGGATTAACAAGGCAAGAGTATAGTACCTCATCTTGGGAAGGACCATTTTCCTTTTAGCTTTGGCACTGTTGGGGATTTTGCACGAGTTGTTTTACGGAAAGAAGGTTTCTCGACATGAGTAAAAGTCGTAATCAAAAGCAACTTGAGGCGAACAAATGGCAATATACCTTCTTTAGGACAATGCGGAATAGACTTGGCGTCCTTTGTTTTCTTGGTTCTTTGGAGGAGATGGTCTTTGTGGTAGCCTTGTTCACTTTGGCTTTCGGCTTGAGTGCGAGATTGACTGGCGTCGAAGAACATTGGTAAGAAAGCGAAATAAAACTAAATTCTGAGATGTTCAAGACTCGAGGAAAGATGTGGGTATCGAAGTAAATACAGGTTGTTCGAAGGAAGGGTGCCACCAATTTCTTCATAATGTTTTACGAAAAAGTGTCAATAGCCTCCCAGGCGGTGGTATAGTAATTAGTCCACCATTCATGAAATTCCTTAGTGCATGAGAATCTGGGGTTGAATTTGAGGGCTCGAAACTTCGAGGCCCTATAGTGGAATTTCTTGAAGGCGTGTTTGTAGGCTACCTGCGTATGCGGATTGAAAATTCTCGCCTATGAAAACATCTGGCGCAGTCGAATCAATGACAAAGCCAAAGTATGCAGCGAGAATAACTTGGGAAGTATCTCTTAATTAGAAGCTATTTTTAGCTTTGCGGGGTAAGCTTTGGTAGAAAGAATAGCGGGGGAGAGGTAGGCTTGCGGTTGGGCAATCTCCTCGGCTTGTTCGATAGAAGAAGAGGAAATGGTTATCGAAACCAAGTTGGACCAAAAGGCCTTTGCCTGAAGGAGCCATAGAGTCTCTGAAGCTTGTGCGCCTTGAGGAACATGTCGAAGTGAATTTGAAAGACTCTTACGGAGGAATATTTTATCTGTTTGGGTTTCAAGTGAGGCGGTCGAATCCCTTGATCCTCTAGACTTCAGGAGTTGGTGGGCGGACTTGGGATGTCTGGACCTAGTCGAGATTCAAAAGTGGCTATGACCACAATTGCAATAACCACAATGGGCGAAGCCAAAAACTTGTTGGTGGGTTGCGTCTTCTTTCGATTCAAAGCGGCATTGTCAAGCTCACGATAGAAGAACCCAACAACGGTTTGGCAAGATTAAGATTTTCTTTCTCATGGAGTTAGGCGGCGATGGAATATAGGTCTTAGAAACACAGGTGAGCGGGTGCGAGAAAACAAAAGGATAACCAAAGGGTTAAGAAGGCTACGTGTTCTTTAGCGAGACAACGTGTCATTGTCACGGTTGTGGTGTTACGTGATGTAAGGAGCAAAAGTGGCATTATTGAAAGTGAATGGGTATACATACTCGGGATTAGCGAGGATCAAAGGTCTCACCTAGGGTTTCGGGCTGTGATGGCGGTGACATCTAGTAAAGTGGGAGTCGGCATGCCACGTCTCAAGTGGAGGCTATGAGTGGCACAATCCCGAGCGCATAGCGGCCAATATCAAGGTCTTTGTCATGCCAGGCCCATACCAGGCAAGTGAATAAGGTCAAAAATACCTTGTTTTTTCGGACATCGGCCTTTTTGGCCTCCACCTTGTCGAGCCAATCTATGTAAATCTGTTGAGTCGAGCTAGGAAGCGAACCTAAAGACCACTAGAAGGACTATTCGGAAATTCTAAATGAAAAGGGGTCTTGGTGAAAATTAAAGTGAAGGCAGGCATGACTAGGGAAAATTTGAGAGACTTGGTGTTCTCTAAAGGGTATTAGGAAGAGGACCTAGATATGCATGAGTATAAACCACTAGTAGAGGAATCAATACAGGTTTGCCATTGAGCTGCTCGACTATCAAGAAGGTCGGGCTCATCAACAAAGCCATCAAAGGGTTTTAGGTGCATTGGTGTAAATCGTTCTTCGTTGAACATTCGATGGCGGATGAGGAAGCCATGAGAGATCGAAGCAAATGCGGCGAAATTCAAGCGTAGGGTTGAAGGAAAGGAGTGAAAGTTTGAAACTTTTTGGGGATTTTTGCAAAGCGAAGAGTGAAGGATACGGAGAGGTTTCACAAAAGTTCAAAGCGAGTAAAGAGGAATATGAAGGGTTGTAGCGTTTATATATGTTGGGAAGCTCTGATTATTGCTTACGTTAAGCCATAACTCGCCGCGTTCGCGACGTTTGAGAGGCGTGATGGCCACCAACTATGCAGCGTGTGCCAATAAGGCGGTTCGTTTTACTGTGCAAGTAATGATGGTTGTCTTTTCGACCCTTTGTTGAAAGCATAAAAAGCGGTAGAAGTGACTATTGCCGCGATATTCAAAAATGCCTTTTCTTCCCTCCATTCCTTATTAAAATCGAAAAAACATTTTTGAGGGCAATCATTTACCTCAAAATTTCGGCGAGGGCATTAAATTAAGCTTTAAATGGTGTTATTGTACATTTAATAATAATACGTGAGATTGCGGTCAGCGTTCAAGTCAATATACCATAAATTCAACGATGCTGTTGTACAAGTCGCGACAATGCAAGCAAACCGGCGGACTTAGTTCTTGAAGCTACGAGGCAAGGCGGGAACTTTCGACAGAGAAGGCCGGTTGTTCGACAAAGCGGGTCAATGCTTCGCGAGATCCTTACGACAACAAAGGTGGTCGAAAGCGCGGAAGCGGCGGATTAGTAGGCGGTTATTTCCACAGTTTTAGGAAGTGGTTATCGTGCTTGCCCACGATTGTATACGAGTATAAATACTCCCTTGTAATAGGAAAGCGAGGTCACCACATCTTTACAAAAACTACTGTGAAACTCAACTTCCAAGTCAAAGCGAAACAAGAGTGAATCAGTTACATTATGCGTCTTTGGTGGACCAACTTCTTTTATCTTTCACTTTAATGCAATTTTTACTTGTTTTTCGTTTGTTGCACTTCTTGCTCTCATTACGCTTTCAAACTATCTCTTTCTACTATTTTACTGTTCTTACATGCGCTAAAAGACACAAAACTTCTAGGCAATCGTCAAAGAGATTTTCTAGTTTGATCTCATGATCTTAATATTGAAAACTAGTGATTGTTTGCTAAAAACACCGACAAGCATTTGCTAATTTGAAAAAGCAGAGTGCCTTGAAACACCTTGAGTTTGTAGCTAAGTAAGGATAAGCTTTTTCAAAGAAGAACAATTCATTTAGCAAGAACATCTCTCATCAGTTTTTTTCTCAAAATATGCTCTTTTTTATAATTAATGATGTAAGTATGTGAATGAATGAATGTGCATGAAATGAGAATGTATGTATATATCGCATCGGACAATTATAAACTTTCTTATTTGGAGAGTAAAGTACAAAATTTGATTTTGACTTTAACATGAGATGCTTATTTATTTTCATGTCATGTAATGTCATAAAAAATGCATGCGGTATGGTTTCTAAAAGCGTGAGGAAAATAACAATTTTTGGTTTTTTGATTTTTTTTATAAAAGATGGTATGCATTAATATTTGTTTGAATGCAAGGGTATGAAGCTCCTTTGTGACCCTAAGGCTTCTTTTATAGTGAATCTCACAAGGGTATCTCTAAAGAATCCTACATATGGTTCCTAGAGCCAAGGACCACTAATCATAAACAACGACCCAAGCGATTAGTCAAGCTATTAGAAGGGATAGCATCCTTAAAAGGAATCAAACTCTAGGTGAGATTTTCGTGACCACCCAACAAGACGTACGTCCAGCAGGCCATCACTACGCAATCTTGTTTTAACTTAGGTTTATACTCGAGTCAGGGTAGAGGACTTTTCTTGTAACACCCCAAAGTAATTCAATTAGTTATTTAATTGGGTTACTTAAGATTTAACATTATTAATTAAGCTAAGTGATCAATGTAGAGTGTTTATTTTATTAGGAGGCGTTTAAGTAAATAGAAAGGTGAGATTAGAGGCCCATGAGTGATTAAGAGGCCCGATGCTCCTTGAAGCCCATTGCGCATGGCTTAAAAGGAGGTGGCAGTAGAATGAGAATTCATTCCAACAAAATATCAAGATCAAAGGTAAAATAGAGAGAGAGTGGTAGGTGAGATGGCTTTTAGAGAGGAAGAGGAAGCTTGGCGTGGAAGGCTCGATGCCCGAGGAGAGAGGGCTGAAATGTTGGTGATTATTGGTGGATCGGGAAGGCTTGGTGGAGAGAGTGCTACTTCTTCAATCTTTTGAGGTTAGGGGACTCTCTCTTTCATCTATAATAGATTATATGATGAATGTTGTGCGTGAGTTAGACTACAGGGTGATTTCGGAGTTGTTTGTGTTGCTTGTTGTGTGATGGTGGTTGTGTTTACTTCCTGTGTTGAAGTTGTGTTGTGAGTCATGTCTTGGAGTGCGTTGTGTGTCTCATTTGGTGTGTGTGTATGTGTTAGATGTGGATGATGGTGGTCGTATGGGAGACTGGGAGAGGAATGGGGCGAGGAACCTCGGTCCGGTGTGTTGTGTTGGTGTTGTCACCTTCGTTGAGTTCTTGAGGAGTGTCGAAGAGGTAGGCTAGAGGCGTATGAGAGGCATAGGAGCCAGGGTGTAGTTGCCTAACTATATGAAATCTGAAGCATAAGTCAATGAGTATAAGTATCAAAGCGTAAGTGAAGTGCATAGGTGACGAAGAGTGTGACAAAGTATAAGTGAGGAAGTAAGTGTATACGAGGTTACGCGTAGAGGCCGGTTTGTGGTTCTTAGAGGTATAGGGAAGGTGTGTCGTGATGTATGTGTTGAGGAGTAGATGTTACAAGGGCGTAAGTGTTCTGGCGTGAGTTGAAGGATTGTAGAGGGCGAGGTGAAATGGCTAGCGGTAGAATGCGTTGAGATGTAGGTGGTGGGCATAGGTGGCGTAGTATTGGTGACGAGGAGTAAAGGTGTGAGAATTTGGGCGTAGGGTCGACTTGTAGTTCTTGAGGTGTAGCATAGGTATCACAGAGGTGATTACTAGAGTATAGCGTGTATTTATACACATAAGTGTAGTTCTTTGATTTGTGGTTTAGGGTGGTATAGCAGCAGAGGGTGAATGAAATAGAGGCTTGTACCTAATTGGTAGGGTGAGTGGTAGAGAAGTGAGGAGGATAGGTTGCCTAAGTTAAGTAACCGAGGAGTGCAGGGTGAGGTATGAGGGCGCCATTGGAAGTAAGGTGCGTGCTAAGTGTAGGCGTGGTGCAGGGTGATTAAGGCGAATTGAAGTAGAGTAACCTAGTTGCGTCAAGACTAAGGTGAAGTAAGTATGGTAATTGTGGTATAAGTATAGATCTTGAGATGATTTATGGTGTGAGAGAGGAGGCTTGGTGCTGTGTGCTTAGAGGTGAGTGGTGCGTGTCTTGGGGTGCGGGAGAGTCTTAGGAGTGCGGTTTGAAGCCACGATTTGCGTGGCGCGACGGTATAGCTGGGAGTGTTGTTTGGTGTTGAGAGCGGCAAGTGTTTGAAATGGGATAGTCCATTTAGTCCACAGGTGGCGTTTTAGTCTAGGTAATGTTTGTGGTCCTCGTGGTATTTGTTTCGTCCACTACGTTTAGTGTGAGCGTGAGGTAGCGTGAGATCTCACGATTGTGGGAGTATTGAGTGGAGGTTAGGCGATAACCAAAGGGGCTGCGTCAGGGTGCGAAGTCGGCTTTAGAAATTTTGTGAATGATGATGCGTTTAAGTGGCGTTGAAGTCCACCCTTTGTTGGTGGCGATGAGCTCGGTGAGTTGTGCGTAGTCATAGAGATAATGGTGGCGTAGTGTGGTTAGTTTTAGAACTATGGTTTTGGGTGTATTGATGTCGGCCCGGAGAAGTGCATTGATGATGATGTTAATAGCGTGGTTGTGTATAATTTCATATATGTGTGTTGGCGTCGAAGAGAGTGAGGTCTGGCGTTGCTCACCACGTCGAAGAAAAAGTGAGGTCTGGCGTTGCTCACCACGTCGAAGAGAAGTGAGGTCTGGCGTTGCTCACCACGTCGAAGAAATTTGAGGTCTGGCGTTGCTCACCACGTCGAAGAAAGTGAGGTCTGGCGTTGCTCATCACGTTGCGGAGAAATTTGAGTCTGGCGTTGCTAAATCACGTTGCGGAGGTGAGGTCTGGCGTTGCTCATCACGTTGTAGAGGGCTGAGGTCCTGAGTGTTGCTCACCACGTTGTGGATTGGGTGTTGTGGTTGGCCACATGAAATTGGTGATGTCCTTGATTGTTATTGAGTTAGAGTGTGTTGTTTGTGTGAGCCGAGTTGTTCAGGTGTTTCTTGGTGTTTTCTCTAGCATAATGTTTATCATGCATTTTATTATTTATGAAAAGAGACTCACCCTAGCATTTTTATGTTGCCTGCTCTCGTGGCAACAAACAGGTGATGTGCAGGTGATCCTGAGTGAAGGTCCTTTCTTCTCTCAGCCTAGTTGTGGCGTCTTGCTCTGTGACGTCGAACTGGGGAGCCGGGTAGTCTATTAGTTGCTTAAGATTAGTGTTGAACTGTATTAGATTGATGTATTAGAATTTGAGGGTTCGCCCCATTTAAGTCATGCTATGTATCACGCAATTATATTTTATTAATTGAAAAGTAATATATTTTTGAACTCTGATTTTATAAATTAAAGTACTAAGACTAAGGGGGTGTTACATTTCTCACGTGTGTGAAGTGTAGAAGTGAGTGTGTGTAGGAGCAATTTTAAAATACCCAAAGCTGCAAACAAACAAATATATACAATATATCGTCTTCTATCATAGGGTTCACATATCATATCAAATAAAAATATAATATGCAAATAACAAAAATAATAGACAAGAGAGGGGAAAAAAATAAACATTAAATTAACAACTAACTAGACTAGGCTAGACTCTCTAAAATTCCCCAGTGAAGTCGCCAGCTGTAGCGACCAAAAAATCCGGGCGAGGATTCTTTGAAGTTGAAAAGGAAGCCGCCACAAATTTTTAGTTTAAGGGCAAATTTGGAAAATCCACACAGGTTTGGATAAGGTCCTTAAACCAAATGTGGGTTCGGGAGTCGATTATCTTGTGGGGAAGGTATTAGCACCCGCGACATGCTTCTAAGGAAGGTTACCTTCTAATTAGTTGTATTTTATTATTTATTTTACCCTTTTTATTTGAACTTGAGGAAAAGAAGACTTAGTGAAATTTAGTTATTTTGTGCTTGACAGGAGTGAGCCCCTGCTCTTACCTACCTCTGGATGCAATGGAGGAATCAAAGCTACGTAGTTCTTCCTGAAAAGTTTGTTGGTTGGTGTTTTTTAATGGAGGGGATTTAGGAGTCTTGAAATTTGTACAACAACTCATTCATCCTAGAACGCTGACTAACTCTGTTGTACAACTGACTTAATCCCCTACTTTTTGAATTTTTTTTAAAAATGTTTTTTTGGTGACGGTTTGATTTTAGAATAAGTATTCTAGGACTCTTGAGCCATCCGGCTCATTCGTTCTAGAACGATGATTAACCCAGTTGTACAGCTGACTTAAACCCCTATTTTTGGAAAAAAAAATTTGTTTGTTTATATTTTGTACAGGGTTTTAAGATTACTGAGTCGTCCGGCTTATTCATCCTAAATTGATGACTAACCCGGCCGTTCGGCCGTCCGGCCGATTTAATCCTTTATTTTTGAAAAATTGTTTTTAAAGGAAGAGATTTGTTTGAATTTTTGATTTAGAAATCATTTATTTTAAATAGGGATTTTTGGACTGGTAAATGCACGCCTCGTTCGTGGTCCTAAAAATATGACCAATCGATTGTACAATCGGCTTAATCCTATTTTGTTTCTTGAAGAAAGAAAATAATTTGTGCATGAAAACAAATGACAAAACCAACAACTAATAAATTGTAGGCTAAATAGATAACTATATACATCTCTATTATATATAACCATATTATATATAACCATGGATCTTCTATATCCACGCATTCATTTTAGAAGTCGACATCATTTTATTCCACATCGACCTTTTCTTACATAATGGATATCCACATGACTTCCTTGCACCTTGCAATGTTTCTTTGAAATTAAACAAAAATGTGACCTTACTAAAAAATCAAGCGATGGGTATTGAACCTACCTGCTTTGGTGAAAAAAGCAACTTTTAGCGGTATTTTGTAATTCAATGTTGACATAATACGGAATACATTCTACTTACAAGCTATTATTCTCAGACTTTTAAACCAAACATTAATTTCAATCTTTATCTATTATTTCATGAGTTATGCAATTGTAACATAAATATTGAAATAAAAATCTTTAAAAATACATTTTTAGAAATACATTTTATAAAATCTTTAAAAATACATTTTTAAACAAAATAAATGTGGACACAAATATTTTATATGATCGTACCTTGACAAATAGAAGTGAAGTCCTGGTGATGTTAAGTAGCGAGTCATTTGAGGAGCTAGCTAAAGCGGGGTCTTGGCGCCAGCGGGTTGTACTGCAAAAAGACACTCCGGCGCTCGAAGTCGGTGGTGTGCAATCGGCGAAGTCACAAGGTAAAATCCACGAACGATGTCACGAGTGAGCGTGGTATTTATCTTTGCTAGCGGTATTTGTTGGCCCGTTAGCGTGGTGCGGCGTCACGCGCTGATGTGGGCCCGACTTGGTGTGACACCCCTTTCGAAAACAATTTAATAAAGAAATTACGGAAAATATGAGAACCTTCTTGAAATAAAAAAAATAGCGTGAATAAAAATAACTTTAAAATATTTACATATTGACTATGACTTATTTATTCACACTCGGGAAAAAGGCACCACATGCCTCATTCTTTCTTTACATCTATAGTGACCTTTAATAAATTAAATTTAACCAAAAATACATTGAAATAAAATTCATTATCGACATACACCTAGTCGAACTGGCTATCTGATGATGTGGACATGAGAACCGGTGTCCTATATCCAACACCATCCCTTGAAATTGGACTTCCGGCTAAGACACATATCCCATCACAATTATACGAAAAAGTTGGTTATGCGGTGAGAATCACATTCAAGTCATATTAAGACCATAAAATAGACAATAAAATGGACACTAGTCCCATTTAATCAAGCACAACAAAATCATGTAATGACAAATCGTGAGGCACCTTTGTATTTTGAAATACACATAGGTTACAACTTCCTTTCAAGTTTAATAAACTCTTATATTAGGTAAATCTAGCAAGGCCTTACAACCATCAATTCCATATAGATAATCACGTGTTATATATCATAAATACTCACAAGTCGCGAATGTATGATATGCATGTCTCATTCAACACACACGAGGATGTCTTTAGTAGACTCAGAGAGAAGAAAAAAAGAACCATCTATGCCTCACCCTAGGGCGGATGACTCGGACTCAATAACACATAACCAAACATAGTACCACACAGACACCATCTTCACTCTCTCACGGGCTAGGTAGCTCGGACTCAATAAAACTAAGTGAAGTTATATTATCACTTAAACACCATTTCCTCTTAACATAGGCCAAAGTAACTCGGACTCGGAGACACAATCGCCACTCACGGGCTAGCTAAGCTGAGACTCGACCACACTAGGTCAACTATGGCATTACTTAGTCTTGAATCGCCTCTCACGGACTTGGTAACTCGGAGACAAAGATACTAGGTTTGCCATAGAGCGATTATTATTCTCTCTGTCACATGCAAGGTGGCTTGACTCGAGGATACTAGATCAAATCACATAATAATATATCACTCAAACAATAATGTCGCAATCAAAGCATCACCCGAGCACCATTCTCACCTCTCACAGGCTAGGTAGCTCGTCACAATGATGACAAGTCATAACCACATACCACATAATATTCTTTCAAGAATTCACATAATAATATATCACTCACACAAATATGTTACAATCAAGACACCACCAGAGCACCATTCTCACCTCTCACGAGGCTAGGTAGCTCGTCCTGATGATGCCAAGTCATAACCACATACCATATAATATTCTTTCAAGAATTCACATAATAATATATCACTCACACAAATATGTTACAATCAAGACACCACCCGAGCACCATTCTCACCTCTCACAGGCTAGGTAGCTCGTCACAATTATGCTAAGTCATAATCACATACCACATAAAACATTCGGATACTCGATTGACATCACAAACTCGTAAGTTCAATAAAATCAAATGTGCATAGACAATATTCATAATAAACATACAAGCAAACCCATTAATAATTAGATCAATAACATAAAAATCATATGCTTTCAAATAATCTTTTTGATGTTGGCCTCATCGTATGAGGTCATATGCATTCTAATTAGGTGTTCAAGGATTCACGGAAATCCCTACAACCTTAATAATACCTACGACCGAATATAACGAGAAGATCATCCCCGTACTGGTTGGTGAACTGCAAGATACAAAATTACAAGGAATTTCGGCCACGGTGGTCCATATCACGAACTAGTTGATATTTAAATTGTTCCATAGCAGGTCCACGGGGCTAACGAAATCTGACGACACGGTGATAGAGACAACAACTTTGCTTAGTAATACCGAACAAATAGTGTTTCTTGAAGAATTTGACAAGAGGAATCTAAGGATGACATCTTTATTTTGGAGCGATGATCGTAATAGCAAGAATCAAGCGAAAGCTTGATAGCTTGCTGGCTTCCAAAGCAGACTTTATCGATTTATGCTTCCAAGTTTAAAGCAGTAGTGTGAGCGGTAAAAAAATCCCAATCAATGATTACAAAACATGAAATCTTGAAAATTCCAATTGAAATTAATATCATGGCTTAGCATGAACCATAGTTGAACGTTCCTTTTTATGGTTTGAAAGTCAAATCATAAAAGATGAATAAACCTCAAACATGAAATATGGCATAACCATGGATATTGGACCATCAAACTCGGGAGCTTGATTTCTCAACAAACAACCGACATGCTTTTACCATATATATCAACGTTTAATATTATAATGAAAGATGAAACTTCCTTGACAAAGGAACGAGAGGAATATTTGAGATGATGATATAGAGATAAACAAGCTACATGTGAACGAACTCATATGCTTTGGGAATTTTAGGATATGTTTTTGGACTGGTGATCATTGATGAGAGAAGGGAAGGTGGAAATTAGGTTAATTCAAATTATTGGACTTCATTAGAAGCTACAGAAAATTCAGCCCAATTGTACAAGAGTGTAGAAACTAAAAACTAGGATGTGACTAACAAAGGTCAAAGCTCATCTAAATTATTTTTAGGGCATTTAGTAATCACGAAAGTTAATTTCAACTCATTTATTAATAAAATAGAAATTCCAAAAATATAGATAATCAAAATAAGAAGTACTTAATAATGATTAAATATAGCTAGTCACATATTATTTACAACCCAGAACCTACATTATAATATCACATTAAAAATTACGACGTATATATATGTAAAATCACCGAGAACTATAGGATGTAAAAATTGGGGTGTTACACTTGGGCCTGGCTGGGTAATATGGGCCGCTGGCCCATATTGGGCCCCATTGCTGCATGCAGTGCTAGATTGCCTTGTTAGGCCTATTGGGCCACTGGAACAGTTGCCCCCCAAGCCTAGGTCGCTTTAGGGCGGGCTGAGGCTTGAAACGCTGCCCCCCAATCTAACCTCGTGTCGTTTGCTGGGAATACTCGATTGACGAAAGGGTGGTCGTTGCCGCCCCTGTTAAGTCGTAGGCCGAGTCGTGGTCGATGCCACCCATGGCCGATTGTGTTAATATATCAATGTGACGTTTGGTTATCCATCATTAATGACAAGACGTTTACGCATCTCGAGGTAGTCCAACGGTTGAGGGTGTTACTGCGAAGGGGAAACGTCGCGACATTTCGTCTCTCAGCCCATTAAGCGTGGTTGGCTTCGCTATATATAGGCCATCACAAACTCATTCTTCACTTTTCTCCGAAGAATTCTTCTCCCAAGAGACCGATCTATCTGCAAGCGACCTCGGTGATCATTTCTTTGAAGCCTTCTGCTTAGCTCATGCAATTATTTTCCTCGGTCAACGACTCGTCTTTACCAAGTATGGATCGATTCCCTTTTCTTATGTCTTTACTTTGTAGAATTACTTCGTAGAATCCCACGCCTTGTGATAGGGGCTGTCAGGTCTGGGGTCGACCATGTCGCCCCCTTCACTAGAGCGTGCTAGCTCGGTCGGCCTGACGTATGTCCCCCTTCAAAGGTGATCTGGCGCGGACGAAACAGAGTAATCGCATTTCTGGGGCCCCATCTCAATCCATCGCTCAGAAAATGACTCGACCGGCCCAAACCACGGAGGAAAACCCTCAGCATCAAGTGACCACGGCCCGGTCACGCTGCGAGAAACTCAGCGATTTGAGTCGTCATCGGCGACTCAAGTTCTGCGTGGCTGAATCTACAAGCTTGAGGTCATCTACTTCAAGCCCACATAAGTCTTGGTCTCCTCCGCCCCGCCCTCGCAGGTTTGCGTGAAGGTGTGAAGAAAGGGCGTCTAGTGGACATCGTGGTAGCAGAGCATTTAGATTGAGGATCTTTGCCCGGTCGTGCGGAGGACTCTCGGGAAAAGAAGTGGTGGGCGAGGAGATGGTCGATCATGTCGGCGTTGATGTTTGAATCGCGAAACAAATGGCGAAGGTAGTCGATTCAAGACGAAAGAAGCGGGTCTCCGATGTCGCGCGGGACCCGTCGACATGTCTTGGGTATCACGAGACCATGAGGTCGAACAAGAGTGTGATCACGGCCAGACCATTGGTCACTAATTTGAACTCGATGCCATTTCAAGAACTTACAGGGTGGCGAGTTAGGGGTATGAAGGGCGGTGAAAACATAGCGACCTACCGCCTGACCTCAAGTTTACCATACGCGCATAGTTTTGAAAAGATGGGAAAGTTCCTCCTTTTCTTGAGTTCGGCGTGATGTCTTTGCGATACATTGGGGTCGCCCCATCACAGCTGCATCCTAACGCATGGGCGTTCCTAAAGACCTTTGAGGTTTTAATGGGTCATTGAATCGCGGTGTCGATCGGTGTTTTCACAATCTTTGAAATGGTGGCTTGGAGGAAAGACCAAAATGGCTAGGAAGGCGGTGTCCTTGAAAACCCAAAAAACTCAACATAGGTACTTTGAGGCCTATTCAGATTCCTTGGTCATTTGGTTGGAAGAACGGTATTTACGGATTATTCCTACCAAGGAGGTAAACAAAGCAATTGCGGAGGTTACGCTAGATGGGCGATAGGTGATCAAGGCGTTATCGGCTGTTGCGTACGATCGAAAGGCGATATACCTTGTCGGCCTTTCACGTTGTTCGTTGGTCGAGCCTTGGAGGCCGAGCTTGGTTTGTTTCTTAACAATGCTTTCAATTTCTGGCATCGACCGGTCGATAACCTCATTTTGCTTTGTCTTTTGCAGATAAGATGGCGGGCGACTTGGAGTTCCCATGAGAAGATCGCTCAGAATCTTCATCCAAACCGGCCCAAAAACCGATCAACGTGGAGGCGCCCAACGAATCTCTGCGTACCCCTCGCAACCAAAGTGCCAACACAGGGCATCGTGGTTGGTCGCCTCCCAAATAGGACGGGCGTACTCCGGAGCGCAACAAGAAGAACAAGGCTGTGGAACCTCAAGGGAGCCCGGATGATGAGATCCCAGTAATAGAAATAGACAGCTTGGGAGAGGCCGATTTCAAGCGGTTTAAGCGAGAGCCCATGGTGGCGTGTGCCTCATTATGCATGGCCTCTGGGAAGGTCAAGAAGCAGCTGAAAGAGGAGGGCGATCAACGCACAGCAGGTATGTTTCTTATCTTAAATTCTTTTTACCTCCTTTTTGGTCGATCGTTAGGGTGAGACCTTTCCTTCTTTTTCTTTGTCACAGAGGTTCGTGCTGAAAGGGTTGCCACCCTTAGGAGGCTGGAGGAACTCGGCCTTCAAATCACTAACCTTGCGTCCACCAAGAATAAACTGGAGAAGGCCAAAAACTTGGTGTTGGAATAAAAGCATGTGCAAGTATACACAGTCCAAAACAAGTAGTATAAAAGATCGAACCCACAGAGATTGAAAACTCTCTTTTAAAATGCAATATAAAGTAATAAAGTGTAAGGTAACTAAATAAAAAATTATAGTGGAGTTGGTGTGATCACAACTAAGTTAGATAAGAAAGCAAAGTATAAGTGTTGATAATGCAAATGAGAAAAACTAGTTGGAATGTCTTCATCAAGTAATTTACTTTTAAGTGTTTGATGCAGTATGTGATGCGGTGCCTTGAATCTTTGTTGCATTAGCTATGTGCCTTTCAGTCACTTTCTTGAGTTTCATTACAAGCTTCCTATGTCTAGGCATGCTTAAATAAGTTCAATCTTACATCTTAAGTACCCACGGTTTCACCACTATGGACTATACTATCCTATGTCTAGGTCTTAGCATGGTTTTCACAAAGTTTCCTTTATGTAAAACACTTACCCATATTAGTTCTTGAGTTCTTAATTGTAAGCCATATACGCTCTTACAAACTTACTTATTCTAAGTTGATCAATCCCCAAAATAAGTGTTGAAAATATTATCAAACAAGAACTAAAGTACAAACATACATACATGCATCATACTTACTTAAAAGCTCATTAAATGATTAGAACATTCCAACTAGAGAGATTTAGCTAACAATAGACATTGCAAGGTAAATATAAAGCTGAATAGACCATGTTTATATAATTGAAATCACAAAGAGAAACAACAAGATAGAAGTTACACAAGTTGAAGCCCTTTGTATGAATTCTCCTAGCAATGCACTAGCATTATTCCTTAGCACTATACAAACACTATGAAATCGAAGTAAGGAGGATTTGTTAATTCCTTCCTTTCCCTCTTATAAAATAGAAACTAACTATGTATATTGAAATTTTGATCTAACTTATGGATTGTGATATATTTCCAAATGAAGATGTGAGGTCCTTTTATAGTCTTCAAGAGGTGCTTCCTTCCTTCATGTTGAAGTAATCTTGAGAGGATTGATTTGTAGTTGCTTTTAGGAGGTTGATCTCCAAGTTGAAATCTTTGACCAAGTGTATAGAGAGGTCGATGGTGTATGAACATGTGTCCCTATGTTGATGACTTTTGAAAGCTATCCCACATGGCTATGTGTGAATGGTAGGCGCCTACTATATAAAGTGGTTACTGCTTTGGGGACCAAGCATGAGGTCGACAATGCAAGTGGATGCACAAGTAGCTAGTTTGCTCGTTCACCCAAGTAGTCTTGGTCGGTGCGGGATCAATGCGGGAGCATTGATGCGAGATCTGTAAGCGCAGCGAGCAAAAACATCAAACATACCAAGATATATCCAAAATGGCCTATTAACAACTATAACCATGTCAATCACTCAAGTTATCATATATCACACAAAATACTATATAAACTCCTTATTATTTGTTGAAAGAGAGCAATTTACTAAGTTTAAACATATGAAATACTCTATATAAATAGAGTTATCACACCCCAAACTTAAACCATTGCTTGTCATAAGTAATGACAAAGACAAACTATTAAAACTATAATTCTAGAAGATATATCAGTTTAATATTTGGATTTTCATGAGGAGTTCCCTATGAACTTCATTTCTCAGCAATCTTTCTTATGCCTTTATTTCTTCAAAACTACCAAAGTTATTCAAACTCTTTTGTGTGTGTGTGAACCCACTGAGTTGAGATTAGTTCCAAGACTAAGTGAAAAACTTCCTCCTAGCCTTTGAAAGGTTTGGTTTATCTTTGGTCACATCAAAATATTTTTCAAAAGAGAGATTAGACTCACAAAATTTTCTCAAGTGTTGGGGAGTTTTAAGTACAACAAAGGACTTGGTTGAATCTTTCAAAGCTTTTGAGCCAATGCATCTTTCTATTTTTTGTGTGGATCTTTTTGTGCAGATGCATTACTTCTTTGAAGTGATTTGTGCATTGATTTTTACGCATTTTGCTTTTCTTGATCTGGTTGCATTGATGTTACCTTGATGATGCTTCTTCTTTTGCTAGCTCATATTGCCTTCCTCACTTGACCTCCAAATGCAATTGCACTTTGTACAGTCTTTGACCTCGGATGCATATATTTTTTTCTTTGCACTTTGGCACATGTTGAGATTTTGAACTATCCTCGGATACATTTATTCTACATGCACAGTGTTTGACCTCGAGATGCATTCATTTACTTAAACACGGTATAGTTTCAAATGATTCGAGGACACTTATGGCTTTGATCTTTGATCTTTTGTCACATTTTTGTATTCTTTTTGTGCATTGTTTACTCTTTATACTTTTCAAATTCAGCCTTTGTTTTCATAAAAACACCCCCAAACTTAATTCTTTAAGCTCTTTTATCTTTTTAGTAAAACTTTGTTTTGACCTAAGCTCACCAAAAATTCCCCTTGCATCAAATTGATCTTTAAATAGCAAGGTTCTTTTCACAAACTCAGTTTTGAAGTGTTGAAGTAAAAATAATTTTGGTTATTTTCTAAGAAATAAGGCTTCTTTTTCTCTTTTTCATCATTAAAATTCCATCCATAGGGTTTTCACCATATTTTTGAAAAACTGATTCATTCTACTAAAATATTTAGATATTACTTTGTTAAGTACATCTAATATTTAAACAAAATATAACTACTTTAAAACATATATATTTACTAGATAAAAACAAACATATTAAATTAAACACACAACATACTAGATAAATCCCCCCAAACTTAAGGGGTAGCAGTGTCCACACTGCTAATTTGTACAGAAAATACAAAACATATTTTGTTCAAAATAGGGAGAGGATTAAATACAACCGGGGAAATAGTTTTGAGGCGAAACATAAGCTATAAGCGGTAGTATGTGAAAACTTGTAAATGATACTTATTTCTTGGCTCACTCCACAGTTACGGTGCTTTGCACTGGTAGGAGGAGTGTGTTTCACTATACCTTCTTCTCTTTGGGTTGCTTGGTTGGTGTTTCTTACTGCAGAGTGCGGATGCTCCTTCTCCTGCAGTGTAGTTCGAGGAGGCCATTTACGTGGTGATGCGAGTGCATCGAGTCTTGACTACATCGAGGTTGCTTCCTCTTTGGAGTCAATTTTGCTTGCACACTGCGAGGTTTCTTGAAGAACACGAGTGTTGTGCAATGCATCTCTCTTACTGTTGAGCCATTTGTTCCCAGTTAAAGCGATTGTTGCCTCGTCATGTTGTGTTGTTTCCTGCTGTGATGCAGCAGCATGTGATGTAGGAGCATCACTCTGCATCTCTTCAGATTGAGCTACAGGCTCCTTTGCAGATGATTCTACTTCTCCTTTGTCTTTGTCGAGTCCTTCTCCTCTTTCCTGCACAAACTCTTTCTCGAAGCGCGAAATAACATTAGCGATAATGTTACTTGGGTGAGAAGGTACTTGTTGTTACAGTTCTTTTACAGTGCAGCGGGGCAAGGCTCGAGAGATGGTTTGTTACGTGTGAGGTGTTTTCTCGGAGTTCATTTGTTGGAGAGGGTGGTGGAGGGTTGTTTGTGGTGGTATTTGGGTGGTGGATCATTGAGGAGGGTAATGGTGATTTTGTCTCTCACCACATGTTCACATAGTACATTTTAACTCTCGACCATTCACCTTGAAAGCGGTATTTGATGTCTTATCTAATAAATCTCTTGCTCCATGTGGATAAACCTTTATCAACTTAAATGGTCGACCACCTTGATCTTAGTTTACGGGAAATAGCTTCAACCTAGAGTTGTATAAGCGAGAACTAGTCCTCCTTCTTTCAATTCTCTTACGTGAATTTTCTTGTCATGTCATGCCTTAGTTTTAGCTTTGTAGATTTCAGCATTCTCATAAGAGGTTTGCCTCATTTCTTCTAGCTCATCAAGTTCTATCATTCTCTTTTTTTACTGCCTTGTTTAGATTGAAATTGAGCTTCTTGATAGTGATAGGAGTTTGCTTTCCAATTCCACGGAGTAAGTGACATGCTTTTCCATAGACTAATTTATAAGGAGACATTCCTAAGGGTGTTTTGAATGTTGTTCTATATGCCCATAAGGCATCATCCAAATGTAAAGACCAATCTTTTCTATTTGGACTCACCATTTTCTAGCATTCTCTTAATTTCCCTATTGGATAATTCTACTTGACCCACTAGTTTGAGGATAGTATGTTGTAGCTATTTTATGCTTAACTCCGTACTTAGCTAGAAGGTTTTCTATGATCTTATTACAAAAGTGTGAGCGTTCATCATTAATGATAGCTCTAGGAGTTTGAGATCTAGTGAATATATTTCTTTGAAGAAACTTACTCCTTGATTTAGCATCATTGTTAGGTAATGCTCACTGCCTCTACCCGTTTGGACACATAATCATGACTACTAAGATATATAAATTGCCAAAGAGGGTGGAAAAGGTCCATGAAATCCATTCCCCATACATCAAATAATTCAATTTCTACAGTATATATATATATATATATATATATATATATATATATATATATATATATATATATTGAACCCATAGCACTTTACAGTCCATATACAACAACTTCTACAACATCTACACTCATGTATACATATACATATATATATCAACATCCACATGTAGTATGAATATCACACTATTCACATTTCATAATAACATAAGTATCACTGCCGTCACATCACACTCAACAATATTATCAAATGATGCGTATGCATGTATGAGAGTGCAAAATGCATGTGGTACCATCATCACTTCTCATAGCCAATTGGGCGCGTCGCGGCCGCATGGTAGAAAAATAAAGCGTCGAGGCCCGCGACCTAAAAAAATGCATCGTCGCGACCCGCGGCGAATGTATGCATGTGACTCCATGAACACACCACAAGCACAATTTCTCACAACAACAAGTCACACACATCATTAATTTCAATTATAACGTCGAGGCCGCGACCTAAAATTCATCACCAAACACGGTCAGTAGATCCATCATCACTCGACAACATCAGCGGCACATAAAGTGTGCGGCGCCGACTCATGACACCCAAGCGGCCACGGAAACACAATTGGGCTGACACTGCGGGTGCCAAAGCGATAAGCGGTACAAAGTGGCACCCGATAGCCTAACATTTATAAACACATGCTAAATAAGTTATGAAAATATTGACAAGCACAAAATAGATTCATGCCTTGTTGTTTTTAAAGAGAAATCGATTCATGGCTTTCATTTTCAAAGAAATCGATTCCTTGTTTTTATTTTAAAGGGAATCGATTCCTTGCTTCCATTTTGAAGTGGAAATCGATTCCTTACTTCCATTTTGAAGTGGGAAATCGATTTCTTGCTTCCATTTTCTAAGAGGAATCGATTTCTTGCTCATGTGTTTTAAAGGAGGAAATCGATTTACGGCTTCTGTATAGAGCCGAGAATCGATTTCAAGCTTCACTTTGGAGAAAAAATAATCGATTCTTCTATTTGTTTAAAAATCTCAATTACAAACATAACGATTCGAGAATCATCCGGACACACTCAATCAATCACATACATCAAAACAACAATCAAAATCGCAATGAGATTAATATAAATCCTCTGACCCACATACATCCCATTATAAACCCTATTATAAGGTAAGACCCACACTTACCTTAAGTTTTTGAAGATGATGATCCTTCTCGTGAACAAGAGTAACCCACGACAACGACTCTTCTTCTCCTCTTCTCTCTTGTGCGATCTCCTTCTTTCTCTTTTTTCTCTTTATGCGCTCTCTCTTCTCTCTTCTCTCCTTACGTTTCTTTCTTTCTTTCTTTCTTTCTTTGATTCTCAAGCGATCACGAAAAATGCATCGACCCTAGCGCCTAGGAGCCTAAGTCAATGGGCTTGGGCTCTTGGGCCATTCTTACCACTCGAATTCACGACACGCTTCCTTCATTTTAAAAATACAACAATATATAATATTTTAATATACAAAATTAATGCAACACTTAAATAATTCAATTAAATAATTAATTAAATTATTTTGGGTATTCTGACTCTCCCCACTTAGGAAATTTCGTCCTCAAAATTCTTACTGATTCAAATAGCTCTGGATAAGACTCCGCATCTTACTCTCCGACTCCTGAGTCATGCTCTCACGGTGACTCCTAACCAAACCACTTTTACCAAAGCAATCTCCTTCCCTCTCCGGAACCTTCACTTCTTATACGCTGCGATACGCCTTGCCGTAGTCTCCACGGTGAGATTATCGCACCTCCACATCATCCATCTGAATCACATGAGGCAGTGCGGAATATACTTTGAAGTTGTGACCGTGAAACACGTCATGCAAGTTCGAAAGATTTGGCAACAAAGCCACCCATAAGCAACACTTCCGACTCTCTGCCATGTCGATGCGGGCCAATGAAGCGAGTCAACAACTGACTTCAAGGCACGCATGACACGATCCGGGTGACTCTCGAAATACATGATCAGCGGCACGAAACTCCAAATCCTTCCTTCTCTTATCATGAGTAGCTCTTTTTGGCTCTGCGGCGCTTTCATCTTCTCACGAATTAATTTTACCTTCTCGGTTGTTTCACGCACAATCTCGGGTCCAAGCACCACACTTTCTCGATTCATACCAACATAGAGAGTCCTGCACCTCCGAGCCATACAGCGCCTCAAGCGGTGCCATCCCGATACTAGAATGATGACTATTATTATAGGTAAACTCAATCAATGGAAGATGAGTGTCCCACGAACCTCCTTGCTTAAGAACACAAGCCCTCAGACAAGTCCTCTAACATTGAATGGTCTCTCCGTCGACCATGCATGCTGCGGATGATCTGTGAGACTCAATCTCAACTTAGAACCCAAAGCTTCTTGCAAACTTTTCCAAAATTCGAAGTGAATCTTGGATCTCTATCGAATACAATGCTCGAGAGGAGCGCCATGCAACTTCACAATTGTCTTAATATATATCTCATTAACCCGGAATCGGATAAGTGATACTAATTGGCAAGAAGTGGCGAGAATTAAATCAATCTGTCAATAATTACCCATATAGCATCAAACCCCACTTACGATATTTGCAAACCGGTCCACAAAATCCATGGAAATTCTATCCCATTTCCATTCGGAACCTCTAATGGTTGCATCGACCCCATGAGCTTACGGTGCTCGACCTTTGACTTACGACAAGTCAAGCGGGCATACACAAGCTGTGCCACATCCTTCTTCATACCGGGCCACGAACAACTTCTTCAAGTCTTGATACATTTTTGTAGCCCGGATGAATACTCGACTTGCTACACATGACTCTCCTCAAGAATCAATCTCTTCATCTCAACATCATCGGGGAATACATATTCTATCCACGAATCTCAACACACCACAGGAATCTAACTTGAAATCCCATTCGCGGCTTGGTCATTCCACAACTAGCAAGTCCACTAAGCAACATCTAACACGGGCGTCTGGATACTAGCCAAAAGTCATTGCCAATCTTGACATACCCGATCTAACAACTCTGCGGTGTTACCTCACAAACTAAACTCATATCGCGGAATTGCTCAATCAGCTCCAACTCCTTCACCATCATTCTTGACATATGCAAAGTCTTGGAGCTTAAAGCATCGAGCCTGACATTAGCTTTGCACGGATGATAGTTCAAGCCCGAAATCATAGTCTTTCATGGCTCAACCAGCGTCTACTGTCTCATATTCGGCTCATACGGTCAAACAAGTATTTCAAGCTCTTATGGTCACTAAACACTTCAAATCTAGTACCATCACAGTTGTGCCTCCAAATCTTGACCAAACACAATTGCGGCTAGCTCCAAATCATGAGTAGGGTAGTTCTTCTCATGGATCCTCAATTTGTCTGAGCGCATAAGCTACTACCTTACCATCTTGCATTAGTACACCTCCCAAACCCATCTTGGGGCGTCTGATACACCTGAATGGTTGATCGGAGCAGGCAACACCAAAATAGGAGATGTTGTCAATCTCTTCTTCAACTCATTGAAGCTCTCTTCACTGCAGGGCATCCCACAAAAGCTTTTCCACTTACCGTCAATTGAGTCAGCGGAAGGGCTAGCTTAGAGAAACCCTCGATAAACCTCTGTAATAACCACCAACCCCAAAAAGCTTACGATCTCGATCAGCGACTTTGGGCTCTCCCCGCTGCTATGACACGCATCGACCTTGCGGTTTGGATCCACGGCTATACCATTACGAGAAATAACATGGCAAGAAAGCTCGCCGTTCAGCGAACTCACGCCCGACTGACTTAGCATATAGCTTCTTTTCTTTCAACACCTCTGGCACCAACCTCGAGTGCTCTGCGTGCTCTTCTTAGTCTTGAAATACACCAATATGTCATCTATAAATACCACCACAAACCGATCCAAGTAACTATGGAAAATACGGTTCATATACTCCATAAACACCCACAGTGCGTTAATAACGCAAGCGGCATTACTGGAATATTCATAGTGCCCGTATCTAGTCACGAAAATTTGTTTTGAATGTCTTCATCCTTCACCTTGATGCGGTGATAACGACCTCAAATCAATTTTGCTAAACACCTTAGCACCTACCAAGTGGTCCATCGGATCATCGATCCTCGGGAGTGGATACTTGTTCTTGATTGTCACTTTGTTCGGTGCCTATAATCCACACAAAGTCTCATACTTCCATCCTTCTTCTTCAACAACACGGGTGCTCCCCACGGTGACACTGCTTGGCCTCACAAATTTCTTTTGAGTAGATCTTCTACACCTTCTTCAGTCGAGACAACTCGGGCGCGACATCGGTAGGGTGCCATGAACACCGGCGTAGTACGGTACAAGATCAATAGCAAACTCGACCTCCTGCCGGGCGGAACACTCGGGATCTCATCGGGGAACACCGGAAATTCACACACTACCTTTAACCGCTTCAATGATGCTTTGATTCTCGTGACGGTGGCGCCATCAAGCGCAAGCAGATGAACCCCTCTTCATTACCTTACGCGATTGACGTGAGCGACAAAGCAGACTCTTCCTCTTGGGAGGAAGAAACTCGTGGATCTATTAAAGCGGTTAATATGCACATGTTTATCCACTAAACGATCCATACCAAGGATAACGTCCAACCACCCGATGGCAAACAAATAAGATCAACAAGGAAATCTCTAGAAGGCGATGAGGACAACAGCACACCTAGAGAGGTGATTCACCGAACCGCCATTTGGAGTATCAATAACCATCTCCTCGTCATAGAAGACAAAGCAAGACCCGATTTTTCAACACATAATGCAGCCCAATGAATGAGTGCGTGCTTTTGCATCAACTATAGCAATCAAAGGGTACCATTAATAAAGCAAGTACCTCTAATCTCATTAGCATCCTCGGATCGCGAGCAAACACTTTCCCCATGAACCTCTCCTTCTTGGCTTAGTACACTTGGCGCTAATGTGACCCACTTCACCACGGTTGAAACATGGCACCTCCTTGCGTTCCACGATCGGGCGCCATATGCCCTCCTTGCCACGCCGGAAACATACTCTCGCCCCGTCTTGCAATGAAACTCTTGTGACCAAGCTTTCCACACTTAAAACATACAATATTAGCGGGAGCATCCCCGCTTGGCTGCTTGCCTCGGCGGACCTCTTATTATCAACATACCTCTGCTTACCCCTACCCGGCGGGAACATCATATGGCTTACCAGCATTGCGAAACTTACCCCTACGATCCTCGTAACCTTAGAATGAGCATTACTATCTTCTTGAATATTACTGCATTTGTCGATCAAGTTAGCAAATACCGAATCTTACGGTACCCTATAGCTTTCTTGATATCGACCCTCGAGTCCATTCTCAAACTTAATGCATTTTGAGAATTCGAATCGACTTATCGGTATAGTGGGGATAAAATTTAGCCAACTCGGTGAACTTGGCGACATACTCATCGCAGAGCATGTTTCCTTGCTTGACTCGAGGAATTCTATTTCTTTCTTCCCCTCTCGCATCCTCGGAAAGTACTTCCTCAAAAATTCCCTACGGAATCTGACATTGAGTTATTTCTTCATTAGCGGTTTCTAGCCTCTGCTAACCTCCAATCACCGATCATCGACTATTACGCGCGTATGTATGCGCCATACGACCTTACTGCGCATCATTGCGATCCATGACCGAAAAATTCTTTCAATCTCTTTCGGCCATGCTAGAGAACCATACGGATTATCTGGCCCTTGAAAGTAGGCGGGTTACGTAACACCTAAATAATTTAATTAAGTAATTGATTAAATTGTTTAAGTGTTACACTATTTTAATTATATTAAATTATAATATAGTGTTTAAAAGTATAGTATTTTAATTGATTGAAGGAGTGGTATTGGAAATACCGGGATGTGCAAGCATTGGCGAGAGCCCAAGCCCGATGACTTAGGCTCCTAGGGTGATGCATTCGCATCACTTGTGCAAAGAAAAAGAAAGAAAGCGAAAAGAGAGAAGAGAGAGGAGAGAGAGGCAGCTTGAGAACCACTAGAGGAGAGAGTGAGCTTCGCACCAAGCAAGGAAGGGAGAAGAAGGCTCTAGTTGCTGTGGTTTTTGCACGTGACTCAGAGAGAAAGAAATTCTACGGTCAAAATAAGGTAAGGGGAGTCTCACTCTATAATAGAGGATATAATAGGTTGTATATGAGTCATAGAGTCCCTATTTGGTGTCAATTGATTGATTGGTTGAATTGTGTTGATGAATTTGATGATTTGCATGCTAAAAATCGATTTAGGGCTTAGGTTAGGGTTTGTAATGTGTAATTTTCGTGATTTGTGATGTGTTTGATGATTGAGCATGAAATTGACTGTTGGAATATGGAATTAAGAGTATTGGAATGATTATGGAGTGATTTGATTTGAGAAAATTTGGAGAATTTGGGATTTTTGGGTTTGAGGGCGCCAAATTGCTAGGAATTATGCGCCCTGTGTCTGCTATGCTTGATGCATAGGTGTAAAAGTGTCCTTTGCCCGAGCGCCACATTCTTTGAGAAATGGCGCCCTGTGTACTGTTCATGGGTGGGGTTGAGAGTTGTGCAGGAATATCCTTTGTCGAGGGCGCCATATTCTTTGGGAAAATGGCGCTGGAGTTCTTGTTCACGTGCTAGAATTGTGTATGCGTAATGCGGTGTTCTTTGCACAGGCGCCAAGTTCTTTGGGGAAATGGCGCCCAGTGCACTGTTTGCGTGTTGTGGGTGTGTGTTTACTGTCTGGGCGCCAGTTTGCTAGGAATATGGCGCCCTGTGCACTGTTCATGTGCACATATGGGGTAGTTGAAGTGAAACTTAGGGTTCTGGGCATATTTCACCGTGCCATATTTTGTATTTACCTGCCCAAATTCAATTTTAAACATTTTGGCTCGAGTAGTTTTCCTTTTGCACGAGTCATTTGAGAGATGTCCTAGTTAGGGGCGAGCTTGCCCTGTCGAGCGTTCTTGTTTCCTACATTGACTCCTCTAAGGACGAGTTGCCCAACGGAGAATTCTCTCTTTTGAACGCGGGTGTTATACCTCGCAGCGACCTTTTGTTTGAAAAGTTGCTCCCTGTGTGACGCCTTAGTGCGCAAATCATCAACTAGGTCTAACTCCTCCCTTGTAGCTCGCTCGTTATCAGCCATTGTTGGTGGATTGACCGTTCTCCAATTGAGCTCGCCCATTTCTATCGGAATAACAGCATCAGTCCCATATACTAGTCTGAAAGGTGACTCCCCAGTCGATGAGTGAGGAGTCGTTCTATAGGTGGTACAATTCAATAAAACAACATCAAAACATATTTAGAAATCCAAACGCATCAGGCGCGTAAAATGCATAACATGGTCACGTGGGTTAAAACCCTCAAAACAACTTTGTTTTAGTGATTCGATAATCCACCAAGTAGTTTGCAACACGGCGGAAAATGGCGAGTTCACATACTCAATACATAGTTCAAAATCGGTTTAAGACATAACCATAATAAAATAATACTAAGATCCCATCCCAGGTGTTACTATCGGGGTGACTCAACAAACCCGAGGCATGGCACCTTCACTCGGAATCACTGTTGGTCGCCACGAGCGCGAGCAACACAAAAATGCTAGGGTGAGTCTCTTTACATAAATCATAACAAGTAAGATAAGCATTATGTTAGAAAGCATCTAGCCAATCCTGACACACAATAATAGATGAATTAACCATCAACAATATTTTATGAAGGTATGAGTATATGCATGTGTGCAATATGCATGTGGATCCATAATCATCACCAAAAACCCGTCGAATGAACCACCACATTTTTGGCGAAGCCACCTCACCATCATCACCATCACGTAATGCATATGATTTATGTGACACTATGACAAATGCATCACCACGGTCCATCTGACATGTATTAAATCACCTTGGTGGCGAAGCCGCGTCATTTATTAACTCACCACAATTGTCAATTATTGACCACCACCACCTCGATTATTAACCACCACCACCTCGATTATTAATCACCACGCCGTCAATTATTAGATTGATTCTCACCTAAGGACCAAACCACCTCATAAGGACCTTTTCTCCCTTAAGGACCATTTTGACACACCAAAATTAATTTAGGGATTTAGGTAATTATTTGACATTTGGGGTGATTAGACACTAAGGGATTATCTTGTCACTCCAGGTTAATTTAATTCTTAGGGACTAATTTGTCACTCAAGTTAAATTAATTCTTGGGACTAAACCATCAACTTAGACATATTTTGGGTACCTAGACACTAAGGGCAGCCAACATGGCGCCCGTGACCAACACCATCGAGCCCACATCACACTTGCCTTGCAGGCGCCAAGTTTCTATGGCAAATGGCGCCCCCTACCACACTCGGCCAAGCGAGAACAAAACACAACCACGAGTTCTTTGGCGCCACTTTGCCTAGCAAATGGCGCCCTTATCAGCTCTGACCCCATCCGGCGCTTAGACACTCCACGGGCGCCACTTTCCGGTGAAATGGCGCCACGCACTGTTGACTCATTTGTCCGGCACCACGGCGTAAATTGCCCGGCAATTGGCGCCCCCTCCTCACTACGCGCTTACGCTGAGGGCAAGCGGCAACTGGCGCGGAATGCTGGGCATTTGGCGCCCCGCTAACATCCACCCTCGATATTTTACAACACCCAATTTCTTTTCAACAATTCAATCATCACCTCGACCATCATCCATCTAACATTAAATTAACACCATTAATTCATTATATTCACACACTCAATTTCATGGAATCATTTCATCAAATATCTATTATGCACAATTTCACAACTCATGCTCTTTTCAACCACAACAACATGTTATGACCAACATCGAACATCTCGAATATCAATTAACATACAATCAACACAAAACACACAACAACACATCAATCCTAGAGCTAATCCAACCATAACACACATCCTACAAGTTATCATAAATGCAATAGAGAGTCCACAACCTTTTATGAGTCAAAGCTTCAATCAACCACCAAGAAAACAACTAAATGAAGCCTCAAAGCGATTTCGATTTGACGAAATACCTCCTTGTTTGGTGAAAAGTAGAAATTTAAAATAGTGAGAATGAGCCTATGGAACTCATGGAAATAGAATATGGAAGGAAAACAAGGGTGTTTAGGACCAAAGCCTTCACTTACCAACACAAAACTTGAGAAAAGTTTCCTCCTTTCTCCTCCTCAATCTTTGGCAGCGTGAGTTTCCCCCTCCTTTGGGTATCCATGGAAATTTCAAAATGTAGAAATGAGCTTAGGAACTCTTAGGAATGGAGCAAGGAAGAGAAATGATGAAGATTAAGGCCAAGAATGTGACTTACCACCAAGAATCAAAGAAAAGCTTCCACCTTCTTCCTCCTCCTCCTATTCTTTGTCGTCACTTTGCTCCCCCTCTCTATCCTTCTATTTCTTTTCTTTCTTTCAAAATGAGGTAATGTTACCCTAGTTTAGGACCCCTAGTTTTATGACTAGAGATTGGGCTCACTAATGGCCCTTGGGCCTTATTTACACCCTCAACTAATTTAATTCACCTCGGCACTAAATTAGATCCCATCTTAAATTATCCCACTTAGATAAATTAGACCCTTCATTTATTTACTACACCTCACTCCTTAACTAAATTAATTATTCACCCTTAATTTATTTTAATATAGCCAACTAAAACACTACTTAATTAAATTAGTCAAATACCCCTTTTAATTAAATTAATTAATTAGCCACCTAAGCAAATTAATTAAATTATTCACCTAATTAATCTTGGGGCATTACATTCTATAAGCCCAAAGGACCGATTGGAGCTCTTCTGCCCAGTTTCCCTTGGCCTCATCTAGCCTCCTTTTTAGACCGCGCAACATGACCTGTTGGCGCCCGACTTGCGTTAAATGCGTAGGGTGCTCAGCCAGAAGTAAGCATTTGTTTAACTCCTAGACAAGTCAACATTTCCCTAAACTTTTTTTCTGTGAACTGAGTCCCATTATCGGTAACCAGCTGTTGTGGCACTCCAAATTTGGTGAGCACATTCCAGCTGAAAAACTTGATCACCTTTGCCGCAGTGATGGTCGCTAGTGTCTCTACTTCAATCCACTTGGTGAAGTAGTCGACCGCCACAATCAAGAACTTGAATTGGCCTGGTGCAGGTGGAAACGGGCCAAGAAGGTCCATTCCCCACCAAGCGAACGACCAAGGTGGGGTGAGGCTTTGTAGCTCTGATGATGGAGCCATATGGACCTGGCACTTTCTACACTTCTGAACTAGCTTCATTGCATCCTCGTCCATGGTCGGCCAGTAGTAGCCGTCCTTGAGTGCTTTCTTCGCTATTGATCGGCCACCTTATGGCTGCCACAGACGCCTTCATGTATGTACCTCAATACATGGTCGGCTTCGACCAACGTTAGGCACCTTAGCAACGGGCTAGAAAACCTTCTTCTGTACAATTTTCCCTCAATGACGGAGTACTTGGTCGCCTACTTCCTCAACAGCTTTGCTTCCTTTGGGTCGCTCGGCTCTTCCCCTGCTAGAATGTATTGAAAAATAGGGGTGATCTAGTCTTTCTCTAGGTCGATAGAGAGGACGGCTAGCGGTTGACCTGGTTTAGTTGAAACACTCGGCCGAGTTAGTGTTTCCTGGATCACACTTCTACGATTCCCAAGGGTCTTTGTGCTGGCCAACTTTGAGAGTATGTCAGCCCGGACGTTTTCAGTCCTTGGCACGTCCTTCACCTGTGGCCTGTCGAATTGTTGGAGTAGTTCTCTTACTCTAGCCAAATAGATCTTCAGGACGTCGTCCTTTGCATCGTAGAGCTCTTGAATTTGGGAGACGACCAGCAAAAAATCTGAATGGAGTTCAACACGGTCGACGTTGAACTCATTAGCAAGTAGTAGGCCGGCTATGCACGCTTCGTAATCTGCATGATTGTTCGAAGTGTGAAAAGCAAATGTTAGTGATACTTCCACGGAGAGGCCTTCAAATTTTTCTAGGATTAAGCCGTCCCCACTTCCTTTCCTATTGGAGGAACCATCGACGTGTAAGGTCCAGGTCGTCATCGGTCGGCCATCAGGAACCAGTGTCATGTCAGCAATAAATTCGGCCAATACTTGGGCCTTCGCAGCTGACCTAGCCTCAAATTTTATCCCGAACACACTGAGTTCCACTGCCCACTTAATCATGCATCCTGCTAGATCCGGTTGATGTAGGATTTGCCTTATAAGCTGGTCTGTCATCACAACGACCTGATGGGCCACGAAATATGGCCTCAACCTGCGGGCGGCCACCAATAGTGCAAGGACCAGCACCGATCTTACGATGCACGGTGCCGGTCCTTGCGACACTGCGATAAAATAAAGCGGATTTTTGCTTTGAGTCGCTTTCACTGACTAGGACGGCACTCAAAGCTTCTTCAGTGATTGCCAGGTACAGATAGAGTGTTTCTCCCGACAACGGCTTAGTCATGATCGGCGGATTTGTCAAGGCCGCTTTCAGCTCATCTAATGCTCGCTAGCATTGCTCGGTCCACTCAAACTCGACTTCCTTCTTTAAGAGTTTGAATAGGGGGAGTGACTTACAGGCCGACTTGGGTATGAACCTTGACAGGGCAGCGACCGTGTCGTTCAACTGTTGAATCTCCTTCTTCGTAGTGGGCGACCTCATGTCCGCGACCGCCCTGCACTTGTCAGGATTGGCCTCAAACCCCCTTTCTATTAGGTGAAAACATAGAAACTTACCTGCCCGCACCCCAAAGGTGCACTTCTCTGGATTCAACCTGAGTGATTTCTTCCTGGCCTCGTCAAAGACTTCTCTCAGGTCGTCTATGTGGTCCTCGTCAGTTTTACTCTTGATGATCATATCATCCAAATATACCTCTGCTACCCGGCTGATCTGCTTCCTGAAGATCTTGTTCATCATCCTCTGGTAGGTCGCCCCGGCGTTCTTCGGGCCGAAAGGCATGACCTTGTAGCAGAAATTGCCACGGTCGGTCATGAATGCGATCTTCTCGATCACGGTGGGTACATTGTTATCGATTATACCACGAATCTGGCGTCCAAAAGGAGAGGAGCTTGTACCTGAGGCGCCATCGACCCGACTTGTCAATGTTAGGGACGGGGAAAGGCATCTTTAGGGCCACGCCTTATTTAGATCGGTGTAGTCTCGCACTTTGTCGCCCACTTAGTTCTTTTTCTTTACCAAAACAAAATTGGAGAGCAGTCGTGTATTTGATTTCCTCGATGAAGTTGGCTTTGATCGGTCGTCTCTTTGCTTGGGCATTTGCACGGGCCTTATCTTCGTGCGTGCTCGCCTCTTACGGCGGCCGGTCTGGTTGTCTTATCGACCGAAAGTTGGTGACAGACTATTTCTATGGGAATGTCTTACATGTGCGATGCTGCGCAAAGCGAATAGAGTCTGCATAATCCCTAAGGCATCAATGAGGTCTGTCGACTTGCTCGAGGCGGTCGCTCCCAACTTGGCCCGTCTTGGCGGGTCGTCAGCTAATTTGGACATCGATCGACTTCTCCATGAAGCTCTAGTCTTTTGAGCCTGTTCTTCAACTCACGGGCCAAGTCATCATCATCCTCATCTGGATCGATGTCTGGGTCATACCGGGCATAGCCATAAACAAGAGATTTTCAGAGCTGGAAAACGGGTTGGTATTCATGTGTGTATCTGGATACTAAAATATGTGCATAAGTTGTTATTGCTTATTGTTGTATAAGTTAGCATGTTCTGTTTAGTCCTTAATAGTTAATACAAGTAATACAAATAGGATATGCATGAAATGCTATGTTAGAAATAGATCTTGATTTGTGGATAGAGGAAGCTGTAACTCTGTTATAGCATAGATAATCAAAAGAGTGAAGGGTTGATAACATGATAAAAATTCAGAAATTAGAAGTATAGAATATTGTGATTTTGAATCCAAATAAGGTGGAGTAAATCATCCTAAGTAGAAATTGGGTCCCTTTTGATATGAAATCTGAAGAACGAAAAAAAAGGGGTGAAATAAAAATTAGAATCAAGAAGAGATGGAGAAGAATGAGTGAAAGCAAGACACGCCATCTTCTCAAGTGAGTAGTCGTCGGCAACCTTTGAAAAACCCCTTTCTTTGCCACTAACGGCGACTCACTCTCTCAACTCATTCGTTCCTTGTTTGCACTCTCGCCCGGCATCACCAAGCACTCCTCGGTGAGTGTCTCACCTGACACCGCTCCGTTCTGACGAATCACCATCTTCTCCGGTGAGCTTCTCGTCTCGTGAGTTAAAGTAAAAACCGAACCTGACCATTAAACCACCACGAAACAACCACCGACAGAGGCGAGCGCACCACCCAAAACCGAGCGGTGCCGTCGCGGAAACTTCACACCATCGCCTGCACGCCGCCCCGCAAAGCTCCCTCTTTCTCCCTCATGGAACCCGAGCTGCGCTTTCCTCTCTCTCTCTTTTTTAGTGAAGCCAGCGGAATCTGTAGGAAATCTCTCTCTCTCTCTCATGGCCGTAGTGGTGGAAGGAATGAATGGGATGTTGTTTTTAGGGTTTTTGTTTTTAGGTTTAGCTATTTATAGTGTCTCCTTTTATTATTTTATTTTAGATTTATTTTAATTATCAGTTAATAAGTACACCCACGGATTAATGCACACACCCACCTCACTGAAGCCCGGTTTCGCATCTTGGGCCTCGATCTGTTTGGGCTTCCTTTTCACACCACTATTTAATTATACCATTCACTCGACTAACCCACCCCAGTTTAATTATGCAATATCCTTTCATTAACTAGACTTCCCTCATTTCTATTTTAACAAATTACTATGTTTTGCCTATTTTACATCAATCAAAGTCATTTTCATTAATTAAAAATACTCGACACACAAATTTTTATATCAAGAACTACATGTGATTTGATCCCCACGAGGGTATGTAGGAGCGCGAGAGGCGGCCGACCTCTGTCAATTGCATTAAAAAAAGGCTAAACAGTACATTTGGTCCCTGCAAATGTCAAGAAAATCCACTTTAGTCCCTGCAATTTCAAAACTTTTAAAATAGTCCTTGCAATTACTAAGCGTTAATCGTTTAGTCCTGCTTCATTAACTTCCACTAACGTTGTTGGCGTGGCAATGCTTGTGTGTCATATTTTAATCTTTCTCGGATCTCTCTCACTCTCTCACCATTACTTCATCTCTCTCTCTCACTGCTCCTTCTTCCTCAACCCCATCACCAACCTCTCCACCTTGACCCCAGTACACTTGACCCCAAAACAAATGTGACACTTCAATCTCTCAACATCCCAACATCAAAAGACTCATGTTCACAACCCTCTTTCCACAATGCAACCCTCTGTGATTCCTCAAAACCCTCTTTCCCTCGTTGCTCTTTCCTTCCACTGACTCTCAAATCTCTCTCTACACTTAACTCTCTTCACCTTATAAAGCATCTGTTGCTCTATTCGTTTCCCTCACGATCTCATTTCATCTCGCCCGTTCCTTCACTTGTATCATGATCTTCATAAAATCAACGGTGTTTGGCTCTCTCAACCGTAATCTCACCGATCTCACTTTGCTTCTAATGTTCAACTTAAAGCTTGAGGTCCTTATTACTATGCTTGATAGTCTTCAAATTTTGAATCTTTCTTCTAATGCTTTATACGGTGAAATACCCCTTTCAATTGGTGATTTGATTTCTTTAAAAACTTATCTTTATCTTCAAATTCATTTTAGGTCTATTCGATTCAATTTCTGTTGTGCCTCGTTTAATTCACTTAGATCTGAGTTCAAATCAGCTCAATGGAACTTAGATCTGAGTTCAAATCAGCACAACCAGCGGAGGAAGAGGAAGGAGATCAGCAAAGAGGAAGAAGATAGATTGAAGAAGAAGAAGAAGAAGAAGAAGAAGAAAGAAGAAGAAGAAGAAGAAGAAGAAGAAGAAGAAGAAGAAGAAGAAGAAGAAGAAGAATAAAGAAGATGGATGAAGAAGAAACGAGTGAGATGCGGAGATGAGTATAACGAGATGGATGAAGAAGAAGAAGAATCTGATAGAAGATGAAGATGAATTTGAGAGAAATGTTTTGTTTTTTCATTTTGTTTTAGTTTTGGTAGCTTATGTGGCATTAAAATATTGACATGGAAATAAAACTTATTTTCCAACTCATTAAAATATGACACACAAGCATTGCCACGTCGGCTTAGCGTTAGTGGAAGTTAACGGACGGGGACTAAGCGATTAACGTTTAGTAATTGCAGGACTATTTTAAAAGTTTTGAAATTGCGGGGACTAAAGTGGATTTTCTTGACATTTGCGGGGACCAAAAATCTTGTTTAGCCTTAAAAAACCCTTTTTAAGTTTCTTTAATTATTTGTTTCTAACTCCTCAAAATAACCAAAACAACTAACTTTTATCTAGTCTTTATTTAATTATTTAACATTCAAAGGGTAAAATTCAATATATTTTAAATTAGCCTTTTTACACATTTAATTAAGAGGCAACCTTCCTTGAGAAGGATGTAGGTAGAGTGCTAATACATTCCCGTGCATAAGCGACTCGAACCTAAACCTAAACCTAAACCTAGCCACTAACACGAATTTTTGGTCGCTACATTATGCTTATAAAAAAATCACTTGAGAATATATTATTCTAGAAAACTATTTTTATGTTAATACTTTACACTTTACACTAGATAGTCGACATACATGACCAATTGAACTCATACCTATTTGCAACTCAAATAGTCATCTAATTTTGCATTTATCAATAAAAAACTTTAACAATTCAATTGACGTTCTCAAAGTCTAATCATGTAATTTTTAATATATTTCAAAAAAATTTATTCCCTTTTTCTGTTAATATATTGGATACAACATTTTTGTTTTAAGTGTAAGTATTTCAGTTAAAAACACTCACATAAAAATATTAAAAACATATATGGGTTAGGTTATGGGCCTAAGGCTTTGGCCTTTCTGGCCTAGCCCTCTTCACGACACTGACTTGACCTATGACCTTTCATTATAAATGTGTGCTTGCATCGTCACTTTCACAACACTTGTGATCTTGTGTCGCTTCCCAAATCTTACGGCGGCCTCTCCCCTCTTCTCTCACATGTTCTCCTCTTCATTTCCTGTATTACTTAGAATTAGGAAAGAGTTGCAAAATTATCCTTCATCAATTCATTATTATAGAGTTGTATTATTAATTTGATTAAGATGATTTGGTAGGGTGGGGACAACTTTATTCAGCGATATAGTCTTTGTGGATACAACTAATCCCATATTAATCTTGATCTGTTTGATTGTATAATTTTTGCGGTCTTTTATTCCTTTTGTTTAATGTTTAGTGGTTTTTCTCCTGTGATTCATGACAAGACCCAACAATTGATTCTTGGAATATCATTCTTTGGTTTGATCAAGCGTGAATCATCTATACAGCTTTATGTTTGTATACCTTATGGTTATGTTCAACTCTCTTGTTCATTTTGACATAGTCGTAACATCGGTTGCTTCGGAAGTGTTGGCGCCCCACGAACCAACACGAGTCTTTTGGCATGCTTTGTCCTCACTTGCATGCTTTCGAAAAGCTTCGGAAGGTCACCCATCCACTACTACTCCAAGCCAAGCGCTTAACTATGGAGTTCTTATGGGATGAGCTCGAAAAAGAAGATGCACTTATTGGTATAGGTAGTCCAAATCAATTCTTTTAAGCCTTCCTTCAATTTATGCGGTCCCATACACCGCGACCTCGGGATCCCTCTCATTCGGTGCGTATTCGGTTCATTCCGCGCGCCGCCGCTTTGTTTGCGAGGGCAGCTCTTTGCCATGCCACCTTTTTGAGCGCCGGCGATCACTCCCGCCCTCGTCGGCCGGATGTCACATAGTCAACCACGGAACTACTGCGTTGTGATTTCCTTGATTAAACATTACAGAAGGTAGTATATTTGAAATTTATATATTCATATTTACCACTATAATTTTCTATGGTTTACTTTCTTTTATTTGACGAATTATTTACCTTTATTTGATAGATCTTTGTCTATTTTTATTTGAATTTGTGAATTTTACTTTGCAAACATGGTTTATGAAATTAATAGAGGAGGTTTTATTTATTTTTGGTAATGATACTTAACTTTTTTTTCATGTACACTTTGATCTATTTTGTTATAATTCATAAAATAAGCTATTTTTAAGAAGATAGAGTTCTTACTGGTATCTTCGCTAAGTTGAAATCCTAAACATGACCTTATGTTTTGAAGTTTCAGGACTCCTGACTTCTAAAAGTGATGTGTATAGCTTTGGGGTTGATCTCCTTGAGATGCTAACGGGGAGAAGAGCAAATGATAAGCTAAGGCCATATAAGGAGAAATAAATTCAAGACTTTTATTTAGACACCTCTTCCTGCAGTGCATAAATATGGTCTAATAGTTGGCTCATCTTCAAGAAGCACACCATCAGAATTTCAAACCTCTCCACTAAGCTTTACTCCTCCTTTTCGTTCACAAAAACCAAGTTGTGAGAAGCCATGAGATAAAATGAGATGCATCTCGATCTTATTTTATGTTACATTGTATTGTAGTTTAGGGATGTTTTAATCAAAAACTACAAAAAGAAGAAGAAGAAGAAGAAGAAGAAGAAGAAGAAGAAGAAGAAGAAGAAGAAGAAGAAGAAGAAGAAGAAGAAGAAGAAGAAAGAAGAAAGAAGAAGAAGAAGAAGAAGAAGAAGAAGAAGAAGAAGAAGAAGAAGAGAAGAAGAAGAAGAAGAAGAAGAAGAAGAAGAAGAAGAAGAAGAAGAAGAAGAAGAAGAAGAAGAAGAAGAAGAAGAAGAAGAAGAAGAAGAAAAGAAGAAGAAGAAGAAGAAGAAGAAGAAGAAGAAGAAGAAGAAGAAGAAAGAAGAAGAAGAAGAAGAAGAAGAAGAAGAAGAAGAAGAAGAAGAAGAAGAAGAAGAAGAAGAAGAAGAAGAAGAAGAAAGAAGAAGAAGAAGAAGAAGAAGAAGAAGAAGAAGAAGAAGAAGAAGAAGAAGAAGAAGAAGAAGAAGAAGAAGAAGAAGAAGAAGAAGAAGAAGAAGAAGAAGAAGAAGAAGAAGAAGAAGAAGAAGAAGAAGAAGAAGAAGAAGAAGAAGAAGGCCCCACCTTGAATGGAAAACATATTCTTCTTCACAAATATACTATCTCAAAGTGAATCTTCAATATATTTTTGGAGTTTCCTTTGAGAAGCTTAAACATATTTTTCTTGATATACCTTAGTTGTTGTTTTTAAGACCGCGGAATCGTCTATGTCGTTAAAGGAAAGTGAAAAAAGTATGAAGGCTCTTGAAATCAACCTTACTGCATCTTTGTGGTTTCCGCGGTTTAAAGAACTTCTTGATTTCTCAGTGCCGCTTCCTTCGCCTTGTGCTTCTTACTGTTCAGATGGTCACTCAAGTTCCTCTTACTCGTGGTTTTAATCAAACATATTGCACAATTCCACTCCTCCATGGGCTTTTTCATCAAATTAACTTCAGATGACTTGGTGGTATTAATAGCAAGTGCCACAGCTTTTTCCTTTGCATTGTGGATATCAGGATCAGACTTAGCCTACAATGAGATACACAGATAAAATATCATATTAAGAGCTTCAACGTTACCTATATATTCACTCATTTTCTGCTTTGAGTATGCAAATAAGAAATAAGAAATAAGAAATACATTAAGTCATCAATTTTCATGCAAGTGAAGTTTTAGTAATGCAAGTTTTCAATGAAGAAAATGTATTATCATGTTAAAAAAATAAACATGAAAAGAAGCTTACCAAAGCAGAGTTGACGGCATAAAAACAACAACTAAGGTATATCAAGAAAAATATGTTTAAGCTTCTCAAAGGAAACTCCAAAAATGTATTGAATTTGGGGGGCTTAGAAAAAATCTTCAATTTCTTTACATCTTGTTATAAAGCTCTCTCTCAAAATTGAAGTTATATTGATCATAAACATATTATTCCATTTCTTTACAAATATACTATCTCAAAGTAAAATTTGTAACACCTCAAAGTAATTGTTTTAATTCTTTGTTGCGAAGTGAAAAAATTATTGTATGATTAAATAATTTAATTGGCTAAATAGAATGCTTGTAGGAATTGAGTGTTTATTTTGTTAATTAGATATAGTTAAGTGTAGAAGTAGGAAGTAAGGGCAATATAGGGAACACACTCTCCAAAAACATACTAAAATGCACTCTCAGTTGAACTAATAAAACACATACTCACGCATTTATAGGAGAGGTTGTGTGTTCATCATGACTTGAACCCAAAGGAATATATATAGGATAGATATCTGTGCATTACCATTTAGCTGCACCTTTAGATTTATCAATTTCCAGTGCTGCATCTATTTATTTGGTGCGATGTGCAAAACTATTATGCTACGTGCTGTTGTTGCTGCCAAGTTACATTAATCTGCTCTTTTATTTATTTCAACACATAGTTGTATGTTTAATTTAGTATTTATTTAAACATGCAATGTTATATTAAGTTAATTATGCACATTGAAATTTAGGGAGCCTTATTCATTTAATTAGCATTATTCAGAATACCATGCTATTGTTTAGCTCCTTATAGATAATTGACAATGTTTAGTGATCAATATAATTGTAGTCAATTAAGGAATAGCCACAACATCTTTGATTGATTAGGATTATATATATTAATTTCAAGATCTCGTTAAAAACATTAGTTGTAATTTATCATACAATAATATAATAGAATCTACCCACAGGAATTTTGTTATATTTGTATGGTTAATTAGGATAAAATATCATATTGTATTTCTTAATCTACCCACAGGAATTAAGAAGTGGAACATGATTTGATAGTTTTATCATTAAGTTATATGATAAGTCTAATTGAGTAGGACTTTAGCCCACATGCAGGTCTTATGTCACTAGATTCATATATTAAGACATGATTTACATTGGTAAAACATGAAATTTATTTTTGTCTCAATTATGAATAATGAGCATGTATGTTTTAATTTTGCGATTATTAGTGCTGAATTTCTACGATATTAAGTGTGACATTCCCGAACTATGTGGTGACAACTACAAGGTTTGGAAGGAGAGAATTCTTCTTCATTTGAAATTTGGATGGACATTGACTATGCTATTAGGAAAGATGAGCGGCGGGTATTCACTGAAACCCGGCACTCTAGGCGCCATTGATCTCTGAGAAGTGGGAGAGATCTAGCAGTCTCTCCATGATGCTCATAAAGACCAAGATATCTGTGGTATCCGGGTGCCTCTGTCGATCGACATACCAATGTCAAGGAGCTTACGAGAGGCTATTGATGAGCAATTTGCTACATCGACAAAGCCCTTGCGACCTCACGATCATTAAGTTCTCCACGCAAGGCTCACGGGGTGGGTGGCGTGCGTGATCACATTATGCGCATGCGGGATATATGACTTCGGTGAAAAACTTGGAGCAACCATGTGCGATTCTTTCCTGGTTCACTATATTTTGGGCACTCTGCCTCATCAATATGGCCCTTTCAAAATCTCTTACAACACACATAAGGATAAGTGGTCAATCAATGAATTGTTGACCATGTGTGTTCAGGAAGAGGAAAGGTTGCTGATGGAGGAGGGCGAAAAGGTGAACTTGACCTTTCATGGAAAGAAGAAGAAGGAAACTTCCAAGAACAAAGGCAACATTCCTCCTGAGCAAGCCATAAAGAAAGAGTCAAAGTGTTTTTTCTGTAAGAAGAAAGGGCACATGAAGAAAAGCTTGTCCAAAGTTTAGGCGGCAGCGGAAAGGTATTCCATATGCTTTTGTTTGTTATGAGTTTAATATGGTTAATGTTAATCATAACACATGGTGGATTGACTCTGGTTCTTCAATCCATGTTTCTAATACCTTGCAGGGTATGCAAAACCTAAGAAACGGTGGGAAGTGAACAATACATCTATTAGGGAAGTCGAGATCGTTCACATGTAGAAGCCATTGGGACATGCAGTTTGACTTTAAGTAGCGGTTTTACTTTGATTCTAGAAAATACCTTATATGTTCCTAGTTTTTCTAAGAATTTGATTTCTATTTCAAGACTTACGCCTTTGGGTTTTTCATTCAAATTTATGGATTACGGTTTTAATTTAGGTGATAAATCTAGAATTGTTGGTTTTTGGTGAAATCTGCGATGGCCTTTATTCAATTAGTTTACAAAGCAGCGCTACTTACGGTTCTATGCATGTCTTTGCTGGTTTGAAGCGATGTGTTGTGGATGAAAAATCCTCAATGTTGTGGCACCGAAGATTGGGACACATCTCAATCGAAAGAATTAAGAGATTAGTATATGAAGGAGTACTTAGTACTTTGGATTTTGCTGATTTCGAGACTTGTATAAATTGCATTAAGGGTAAGCAAACTAACAAGTCTAAAAGGGTGCCAGAGGAGCTCGAACCTATTGGAAATCATACATGCGATATTTGTTGTCGGATATGGGCGCCATGAAGTAATCTGAAATACTTTATCACCTTCATCGATGATTATTCACGATATATGTATCTCTACGCCGTTCAAAAGATGAAGCTTTGGAAGCCTTTAAAGTTTTTAAGGCTGAAGTAGAGAAACAATGTGGAAAACAAATTAAGATCGTGAGGTCTGATAGCGGTTGTTGCACCCGAAAAAGTCCCCGAGGGGTTTTTCTTCGTTTACAACCTTTTAAAACAATGAAGTCGCCACCAATATTTTTTATAAGGAAAATATTGAAGAAACCTTTTGGAGGGCAAATGGTCTTTTGGAAAAGCTGGAAGATTTGGGTTGGAATTCGGTTAGGCATGGGAAGGTATTAGCACCCCACATCTCCTTTCTCTTTGAAAGGAACCTTTAATTAAGCGTGTGGTTTTAAGTGTTGATTTGAAAAATACTTAAATTTGCCTCTTGATTGAAAAGACTTAATGAATTTTTATTTGCGGCGCTTGGCGAGTTAGCGCTTTGGGTTTTGAAAGAAAAAATGTTTTTAGTTTGTCGTGCAGCGGAGGATCGCTCCTACGTATCTCCGGTGCGATGGAGAATTCAAAGCTACGTAGTTAGGTTTTTTATTTTTATTTTTATCTTGTTTAATTGTGAAAACTTGAGCTTTCATGATGATCAATTGAGCAAAGGCTCCAAGTGACCAACATTAGCACCCCATTGTTAACAATCATGCAAGCAAAGGCTTCGCAGGACCGCTAACAAAGTTTTTTTATTTATTGAAGGTTTTGAGAAAAATTAGGCATTCGTGATGATCAATTGAGCAAAGGCTCCAAATGATCACCACTAGTTCCTCATTGTTAATGATCATGCAAGCAAAGGCTTCGCATGACCACTAACAAAGTTTTTGATTTAACAAGAAAAATTATTTGGGTTAAAATAATTAAAAACGAGAGAAAGGTGAAAAATTGCAAAATGGGGGTGTTATTAGCTGCAGGGGGGTTGGGTAACTGAACAGGGGGTGTAAAAAGTAAGCCCGGTTCGCATATAGGAGCCAGTATCTGGCCAGGCTTAAAGTGAAGTCTGCTTGCGCGTGAATCAAGGTCTTTGTGAATATAAATCTGAATGTTAAAAAAAACATTAAAATAAAATACTTTCAAAGAGGCAATATATATATATGGAAACCCTAAAAAGTCATAAACCTAAATTGATTCACTCCTCCTTACCACAGCTGCTGCTTGTGCCGTTCCCGAAGAGAGAGAGAGTTAGCGAGATTTTCGCCGGTTTTTAAGGAGAGAGAGAGTTCCGCGGATTTTTAGGGAGAGAGAAGCGAGGCATGAGGAGGAAGCGATGCGAGAGAGAGAGGCGGCGGTGAGAGGGAGCGCGGAGGAGGATTGCGGCGTTGAAAGTCGGTTTGCGGCGGTTTCCACGGCGAAGGAGGCGTCGGAGAAGGCGAAGGTGGCGGTGGGAGTTTCGCGGCGGCGACCTGGCGCTTCGGAGTTCATTTCCGTCCGATCTGCGTCTTCTTCTTCTATTTTTTTGGTTTTCTCTCCTCTCCATCTTCTGCGGCTTATAAGCTGGATTGTGGTTATGTTTTGCTATATATTTTCTTTTTACCCTTAATGTCTGTGAAACACCTAATCCAGTGCATTTTTAATCTCCTCGATTGCATTTTTAGATTCAATGAGTGAAAACACCTAATTTTTACTCTAATCTGATTTACCCGATCTAAATGTTAGAACGATGACAGTATATTTTATGCTCAAAGACAAAACGATAAAGCAAAAAAGACTTAACAGCAACTTAGGTACCAACCTGAATAAAGAAAGAAACAATTTGTTTGGGAGTTCACTGCTGTTGTTCTAGATCTGTGGTTGCTGCTACTGACCCTTTGAATTTTTTTTTTAGAACTTCAAAGAAAGAAACCACTGTTTTTGGGATTAGGGTTTCAGTGTAAAACCCTAATCGTTTTTTTTGGTGCTGTTTATCTCGAAAATCGTGTCCTTTTCTTGCTGTTGTTGACTGCTTTTTATAATAAAATTCTAGGTCTAGTAATTAATGACTTTGAATGGGCTTTGACTGTTTTTTTAGGTTTGGAGTGGAGCGGACCAGACCCAGCTACTTGGAGAAGCGACTCTCTTTGGAACCCTGATTTCTTCTTGCTTTGCCTTCTATTATTTATTATTTTTTTTATGTAATTTTAGGATTTAATTATTTTTGTACATTTTGTGTTATTATTTTTTTGTATTTTTTGACATTTGGACATTTGGACTCTCTAAGTTGTAATAATAATTAAATAGTATTTTTTGACATTTTGGACTATTAAACACTTTTAAATTGTAAATAAAACTAAATAGAATTTTTTGACATTTTTGGACTATATATATGCTCAAAATAAAATAAGCGCACAAAATAAGATTAAATAATGAGAGAAAAGAGTCGGGCCAAACACAAAGGCGAGCAGACCCGACTAGACAAATACGCTAAAGCGAGACCCAAATAGAAGAAATGGGCTCATTAACTAAAAACACTAAAATTGACTCGAGAATTGCATTCTTAAGTACAGGCCCGAAAAGGCAAGCTAAATTTCTAGAAAAGCGACTTTTGGTAGACCTACTTATATGCGACTAAACCCAAATACGAAGATTAAATTGAAGAAGCATACGAAAAGATCGATCACTCGCGTGTACGCCTAATTTAAACAACGGTATTTCGATTTAGTTGAGTTGGATAAGCGAAATTGGCTTAAGTTAGAAAGGACGGACAAATTTGGGGTATTCTGGTTGCCCCTCTTTATTTCACATTTCGCGAAAAATATGAATTGGCCTTTTCATATTTGTTGGTGAAATGGAAATAAGATATAGAAATAATACTAATTTTGTATTAAAGCCAGAAAAGTTGAAATCTTTTTGTTATTTTTCTTTTGAGAGAGGGGTTAACAACTTTATCGCGTGCTTGGAAAGCAATAAATTGGGAAAAGCGGTAAATTGGGAATTCGGAAGTTGCCTAAAACCTTCTAACGGACTCTTGTCGAGTCAGGAGCTGCGAGGAGTGCCCTTTTGGCGGCGATCAACATCAGTCGGAGGCGATTTGATCGATGGATTTATGTTGTGCTATGGTGACCACAACTAATCAGAAGGACTTAACGAAGTCGATGGATCCATCGGCGTGCTCGTGCGATGTTGTGATGCTGTGGAAGAGTTCACTAACTGCGGGTTGATGGAGTTCACTAACTCTGGGTTGATGGAGTTCACTAACTCTGTGTCATGGTGATTTTCTAAAAGTGAGATGAAATGCATGCACTTGGGTATTTGGGTGCACATGGATGCAATGATTGATTTTGGTGGGATGCTCATATGTTTGATTTTTCATTCTTTTCTTTTCTTATTCTTTCGCTCTTCTGAGATGCGAATTTGAAAACGTAATGTACTGTTTGATGCCATGGGGTGATGAATGGTATGGATGATGTTCCTGGGTGTATTAGCAATTCACGAGGGCGCCAGCGGCAATTGGACTGCGGCCCGGCCCATCTCGTCGGCTGAACCGCGCTGCTTGGAGGCGCAATTCGCCGGCGAAATCTTCGCCAAAGCGGTCGGACCTCGCGATATATATCGCCATTCGCACATGGCATCAGTGCGTTCTCTAACCTTGTGCTATATCGCGGCGACCTCTCACTAGATCGTCGGGTGTCTTTGCGAGTACCACCGAGGTATTCAGCAGCGTGAAGCGGGGCCGGTCCTTTCACCCATTCAACGGCCAGGCCCATAGGCGAATCAATCAACACTTCAACTCTTCATTGGTCGAGGTGCGATCAATTGGCGACCACGATGGGAGGGCGTGCGCTATCCTACCTCCTTCATGGCTCCCGCGGCCGGCCCCCGGGCGGGCCACACTCGACTCAATCCTCAAGGCGAGAATCGCAGGCCGACCGGGGGCGTGGCGTCACGATCCACGAGTCTCGAGGACTTCCACGACAAGAGCCTTTAGTACTGTGGTCGCGGACCTATCCTCAACGAGTTCAACCGGCGTTCACGGAGACTTGCGCGCGGTGGTTGAGGCGGGCATTCGAGAACCTCTACCGGATCATGTCACTCAAGCCGTTTTGCGGCTCTGCAAAACAAAAATCAAGTGATCGCGAACCGAGATCGCTCGTCTCTCGATGCGAAGAGAGGTTGATTCGGGCGCATGCAGGCGGAAGGCGGAGAACATACGCTCGTCGCCGGCCGTAGCGAAGACACCGCTCCCCTCCTCGAAGGAGCATTTCTCGCCGAGAAACACTACTCATCGCTCTCCGGCAAGAAGAAGCGGCGCTCGGATCGCTGGCGAGGAGCAGCGTAGGCGGCGTTCGATGTCCTATGATTATGAAGATTCTAGCTACCGTCGACACGGTCGCTCGCCTACCAGTACTCCTCAATGAGTCGTCGGGTCACGTCGGTCGAAGCGGATCTTGGGATTCTCGAGAAAATTTGGAAGATGAAATGGAAAAATTAGGGGCGTTTCCGCGTCGGCCTAGGAAGGCCAAGCGGCGACCAGAAGGCCTCCTCGGCTTCCACCTGGTGGCCCGTCCAGGAGGATTTTATGGAATCTTGGGAACGCGGTGTGCCTCGCAATGCAACCACTTTGGGTCGAGCGACATTCGGAATGAACACGCCCGTTCTCGGAGAGATCGGGCGTTACAAAATTCAAGAGACCTCATGAGCGCCCGATCTCAACAAGTTTGGTGGTAGGGGATCGGACAAGCATCTCCGTTACTTCAATAATTCACTGCTGCTATAGGGAATTGGGACCGACCATGAAATGCGAGGCTTTTCCCCGATCTGCGGGCGGTAGAGCATTGGAATGGTGGGAGTCTCTGCGACCCAATTCCATCTCCTCATGGGACGACACTGATCGAGAATATTCTTGTCTCTACACTGCTGCAAACCCTTTGCCAATACGGTATGAAGAATACTTGGACTCTGTTGTTCAAGGAGATAATGAGGCGAGGCGATATATCGCCAGGTTTAACAGAAGTAGAGTCCGTTCGTGACTTGTCGGACAAGGACAAGCTAAAATATCTGAGCGTGGTATTCGGCCAGGACCACCGGTTCGTAGAAAAATTCACTCTTAACCATTACCAAGATCTCGGCTACTTCTTACGCGAGGGCTAACGTCCACATGGCGTATGAAGAAACCTTGGCGACAAGAAAGGCGTCCGTGCACGACCTAAGGAGGAAGCGATGGGCGGCCAAAGGACATGAAGGTCGCGCGACAATCGGCACGACTTTCGAGATAAAAAGTTTGATCATCGCACTCGACTCAACACCTACATTGCGCGGATCTACGGTGAATGTCGAATAATGAGTTTGTGGGAGTTAAGCGGCTGAACCACTCGTGCTCAAGAAGGGGGCACGGCCAGGCAAAAAAGATCTTGCGCTACCACGAGAGTAAGAGGCGCGATACTACTGGCAGTGTATGGCCACTCGGAAGGCGGCCGACCTCGAAAGAAAGAAGAAAAGGTGATCGAGGCGAGAGAAAGGGCCTGCGGCCATAGAGAACACCCAAAACAAGGACCCGTCGAGGATCGTGACACTCGGCGATCAAAGGCGTAATGTTGCGATGGTTATTCATGGTGGAAACCCACTGGATCGCGAGGAATCTAACAAAGCCACAGAGAAAGTGGGGCCGAGTTGTTAATGGTCGCATCCCTTGGCACCACCACCGGTCTCGGCGGACCCCTATCTCGTTCGTGTGGCGACTATCTGACGGCAAGCCTAATAGCTATGTTCCATTGGTAATCAATTTGTCATGGCGAACTGACTCTGAGTGCGAGAGAATCTGGTCGATCAAGGTAGCTCGGCCCGATATCATGTTTGAAGACTTGATCGACAAAATAAAGGTTGATCGGGCGAGATAATTCCCAGGCCGAACTGCCCCTCTAACGAGGTTTCAATGGGCGACCACCTGCCGTTAGGAGCGATCATTTCTTTGGTCACGTTTGGTGGCGACAGCGGGGATAGTACTGCATGCGGGGCCCGGTCGGGGCGGCGTTCCTTGTACTCCCCCTCAAATCCTGCTATCAATGTATTATTGGTAGGCCGACTTTGGGTAAGCTAGAGGCCGTTACATCGGCGGTGCATCTAAAAATGAAATTCTCTGATAAAGGCGACCAAGTGGTTACCACTGGCGGCCGACCTTGAATCGGCAAGAAGAAGCCACGCTCTATACCAAGAAATATGTGGCCGAGGTAGATCGTGGCGAGCGTCTGAGCACTAGTGAAGGCCATCAAGTCAATGTCGCTGATTTGGACGCTCGTTATGATCCAGACAGCGACCCTGAGGACAATGATGATGATTTGGCTCGAGAGCTGAAAAACAGGCTGGAAAGACCGTTGAGGACCTCATAAAGGCCAATTTTATAGAAGAGATCAAATACGACACATTTGTCCAGCGTCGTGCTGGTTAAGAAGAAGAATGGAAAATGGAGGATGTGTGTGGACTATACTGATCTAAATAAGGCATGCCCGAAGGATGCCTTCCCCGTACCCAACATCGACAAGCTGGTCGATGGGGCCTCGGGCTACAAACTACTGTCTTTTCTGGACGCTTACTCTGGATACAATCAGATCACGATGTATCCGCCCGATCGGCATAAGACGACCTTCATGGCCGTCGGAAACTTTCGGTACAAGGTGATGCCTTTACGGCCTCGAAACATTTGGAAGCGACCTACGGCGAATGATGAACAAAATTTTTCAAGAAGCGGATCGGTCGCATCTCGAGAGGTGTATTTGGATGACATGATCATTAAAAGCGTAACCGGCCCGGATCACGTGAGCGACCTCGGGGAAATATTTGAAGAAGCTAGAAGGAACTCACTTAGACTAAATCTGAAGTGTACCTTTGGGGTGGTAGTGATTCTTGGGTTTCCACGGTGAAAGAGGATAGAAGCAAACCACGAAAAGTGTAGAGGCGGTCGCCCGATATGAGGCGCCCGCGTCGAAAAAAAAGAAATACAACGACTAAATGGCATGGTGGCGCTCTATCGAGTTCATCCCCAAAGCGGCTGCAAGTCGCTTCCAACTTTATTTAGGCTGCTTTGAAGAAAGAGGTGGACTTTGAGTGGGCCGAACAATGCCCGTGAGCATTGGATGAATTAAAGCAAGCTTTGGTTAGCCGCGCGATCATGACCAGCCGTTTCTGGGCGAGGCGTTATATCTGTACTTAGCCATGCGAGAAGAAGTTCTCGGTGTTGTGCTAGTTAGAGAGAAACGATCTAAAGCGAGAATCCGGTCTACTTCATTAGTAAAGTGCTACAAGGTCGGTGAGTACGAGAAAATAGAAGTTTGCTCTTGCACTCGATTCTTTGCTCGAAGGTTGAGACCCTACTTTGTGGCCCACGGATCGTGGTAAGAGACCGATCGGCCAATCGGACAAGTCCTTCATCGGCGGACACTGGCGGGGCCGAATGATAAAGTGGGCGATGAGAGCTCGATGAATTTGGCATTAAATTTGAATCGGATCGGCGCAAAAAGCGCGGTGTTGGCCGACTTTATAGCGGAAATGACTCTGCTCGAGAAGATCAAGCTGGAGCGACACGGATCTTGCGTAGATGGGTCGTCTAATAGTAAAGGGAGTGGAGCCGGCCTAATACTAGAAAATTACGAAGGCACTGGTGTGGAGGTGTCTTTAACCTTTGCATTCCCACTTCAAACAACCGGGCCGAGTCACGAGGCATGCATAAGTGGCCTTATTTCGCGAGAGATTTCAATGTCGGCCGGGTTGAACTCAGTTAGATTCCTACTCGTAGTCTCGCGGATCAAGGAATTATACGATGCTAAAGGCGGCGTGCTAAAAAGTTATCTAGCAAGAGTGAAGAAGCGCTCAGCGGTTTGGCCAGAAAGTGAAGTGGTACATGTGCCTCGAGCGAAAATGTTCGGCAGATATTCTATCAAAAGTGGCGATGCAAAACTCGAGGAATCATAGAAGTGTGATTCAAGAAACATTAAATCGGCGAAGCGTTTCGACCAAGCCAAGTCGATCGTTGGCGTTACGTGTGTCGACCCGCAGTTGATTGGATCGCCCCATCCTAAGATACATTGTTGAAGGGGAGGAGCGAGCGATCCAAAAGCAAGCTAAGTTAGTCGGACTCGAGGCGACCAAGTACTCGGTTATAGAAGGAAAGTTATGCAGAAGAGGATTCTCCTCTCCATTGTTAAGGTGTCTTCACGTCGGTCGGCCGACCATGTCTCTTGAGGACATTCATGAAGGTGTTTGTGGGAGTCACCCGGGCGCTCGTTCCGTAGCCAAGAAGGCTCTCGGGTAGGCTACTATTGGCGAAACCATGGGCGAGGATGCCAAGAAACTTCGTTTGAAGTGCAAGAAATGCAAGTACATGCCGATGTCCACATTGCACCTTCCTCGAAAGTGCAAAGTCTTGCCTCACCTTGGCGTTCTTTGGTGGGGCATGGATCTACTAGGCCCGTTTCCACCCGCTCCGGGCGGTTCAAGTTCTTGATCGTGGCGATGGAGATTACTTTACTAAGTGGATCGAGGCGAGGCGCTTGCAACAATCACATCGGCCAAAGTCGGTAAGTTCTTCGGACGGTGTGTGCTGCCCGTTTTGGGATCCCACGGCAATTGATAACGGACAGCGGCCCGGTTTCACCTCGGTCGAGCACCTCGGACTAACGGCCAAGTGGCGGCCAGCGAGTTATCTTCACGTGGTTTCGCGGCGGATGAAGCGAAAAGAGGCGGGTCGAAAGCTGCGATCGGATTACGTGGGCCTAAGGGCGACCCCTCATTCATCGGCCAGGGAGTCGCGCCCAGATTGGTGTGCGGGCGATCTTTGTGATACCCATAGAAATGGCGAGCTGAATTGGAGGACTTCAAACCCCCTACGGTGGTTGAAAGCGGCCGAGCTATCGAGAATAATTGGACCTAATTGAAGAAGCTGCGCGCGAGCTTAGCTAAGAGAGCAATTGATCAAGCGAGAAGGTCGCGGCCCGGTACAAGCGCTCGAGTTCAAAAGAGAATTCTCGGTCGGCCATTTCGTTCTAAGGCGGGCGGCGTGGGAAACAAGAATGAATGCGCGAGGAAGCTCGCACCGGTGGGAAGGTCCATACGGGGTCATCAACAAGGCTGGAAAGGGGGCTTACAGTGGAAACCATGGATGGGCGACTATCCCCGAACATGGAATGCGAGAGAAAGCTTAGGAAATATTACGTTTGAATGTAACAAATGATTTGAATGTAATGACGACCGACTAGCTATTAAAGCGAGCGAGGCGCTCTTTTTCCCCTTGGGTTTTTCTGAGGCGACCTTTAGAAATATGATGTGTTCTTTACTTTCTCGCAAGAATGTATGGCCGGGTCGCTCAAGATTGCGTGGCAAAGGGCAATCAAAGACTTATCAAAGTTGATTAGATCGTCGAAGCGATCTACCTCGAGTGCCATCGAAATGGCCCGGGTTAAAACCGCAAACCTTTGATCGTCGAAGCGATCTAAATCGGCGACCATCGAAGTGGTCCCGATCGAGTGCCATCGAAATGGCCCGAGGGTTAAGTGATAACCCATCGAGTTGACTCAAGCAGCGCCATCGAAAATGGCCCAACAAGCGCTAGGTCGTCGAAGCGATCTACATCGAGTGCCATCGAAAATGGCCCAGGGTTAAGTGATAACCCATCACGGTGAGCCGTCGAAGCGACCTACCTCGAAAATGCGTCGAAAGGGCACGATTGAAGGTCGTAGAAGCGATCGAGCCCGTTGGGGTATTAAAACTTATCAAAGAATGGATGCTTTCGAAATAAGCACGAGCGGCAATGCCGAGCGGTCTTAAAACTCGAAGACTTAGAAAAATAAACATCTACAAGGCGCGCAAAGAAAAGCGACCATAAGCAGCGCTTATCAGTAGCACGAAAGCGACGCGAAAGCGCCCACAAGTTCAAAATGAATAAGGCGAATAAATGCAAAAGCACGAGACATAGCAATATAAATTTGAGCGGGCATAATTAAAGGCAAGTAAAAATTGTCATTACAAATACGGGGCCTTGTGGCCAAGCGCCCACGAATTGAAGCGCAGAAGCGAGAGAAATTATTGCGCCCGAAGGCAAGTTAAGCGATTACAAAAATTACACGCTCGCATGGCGGGCTTTAAAAAAAGAATGGTGGCGGGCGAATGGCGTTGCCTTGCTCATCGATTTCTGCGAGCAACATGATCTTGTTGTTATCGACATAGTGCGTGGAAGCGATCATCTTGTCATCAAAATTGATCTGCGGTCGGTATTCAATACCGCGCTGGCAGAGCATTGTAAAATTGCTCAATTGCGGCCTCTGGCCGGCACAGGCCACCTTTCGGATCTTTTCCTCGGCTCGGCCTTCTCGCGCCCTTGGCCCAGCCTCTCGCTTCCCCGTGGCCTCGAGATCGGTTTTGAGTGGTGACACGGCGGCAAGCTCCTTGTTCCTCTTTGCCCGGCTTGGCGGTCTTCCTCCCCGTTTAAGGGCCTCCTTCTTATTTGGAGGAGCTTGTCATATTTTAAATTGCGCCTCGGCTAAAGCCTTGTCCTTTCTGCAAAATTCGGGTGAAGGGTGGTTAGTCGGTCGAGCAAAGGTAAGATGAAAAGTACAAGACCAAGAAAATAAATTACCGTCGATTCGGCCACCCAGCTCGCCATGAATTTCTCGACCCCCATGCGAGAGAAAGCTTGAGCGCCATGGGCTTCCTTTTATCTTATTCCCGGATCGGCGCGCCCAAACTTTCGGCGAGATGATGGGAATCTCCTCCGTTGCTGGGCGGGACCCGACCATCACGCAGCGCTTGGGTGCGCGATCGGCTTTGGGAGGAGGCGGCGCCGAGGCCTCTGGCCGGCTTCTTCCCTTGGCTTTTAGGGGTATGGGGACTTTTGAGGAAGATTGGGGTTATCCCCGAGAAAGCGTCGAATCTCTTAGCCTCTTCCGAGCTTCGGGGCCAGGCGGCGAGGTCGATTTTTTGCGGCCATTCTTTACGCAAAATAACGAGTCATAAGTTAAAAAGGAAAAAATCAATAGCAGAATATAAGGACAAAAAGTTCAAAAGCGAACCAATCTCGGCCTCGGTCTTGGCGCCGTACAAGACAAAAGTCGGCAAAGGTATATGTCGCCGCCTTAGGATCTGGGCGCATCATGCGCCCTTGGCGACTTTATCATCTCCAAAGTCTCGGTCGGCCTCGCCCGAGTCTTTCAACGTGTAGATGTAATCTCGGCCGCTGCGAGAAATGAGCCTCATTCCACATGTCGGGAAGTAAGGGGACCCGGCATCCGTCGGTTGAACCTCACAAGCGGTCTTTCCGGCCTCCTCGGTGGGAGCGGTCCAAAAATCGCCCGACTTTTCGGGCGCTCCCAGCGACTCTGAAGCGCTTTGAAAAACCGGTGGTGAGTCTTACGCATCTTGAAAGAGACTTGCTCCCTCTTCTCCTTGTTGGCCTTCTCTGCGAGGCGGCTCGGCTCGAAGATAGCAAAGAAAAGCATCATCGACCGTGAGGCCGGCAGTCGTGACGGCACCTCAAAGGTCTTTAAAGCGCCCATGCGTTTGGATGAAGCGTGAAGGCGACCCCGATATGGCGCGGGGCGTCGCGTTGGAAGTCGGTAAAAGGAGGGTAATCTTCATCTTCTCGAACACGAGCCGATACATCGTGAACTTGAAGTTAGCGAGAATAAGTCGCGATATCTTCGCCTCCTTCATGCCTCTTATCCTCGGCCGGTGAGTCTTCAAGGAGGCTCGTAGATCGGGCAAAGCATCGTGGGCGGCCGTAAGAATGCTCTGTTAGGCGAAGAGTTTAACACCCAAGACATGTCGGATATCTCTCGAGCTACATCGGCTTGGACTTGGCCCGACCGCCCGTTCGACCCTCCGATGTTGGCTTCGGACGGAAATATTGATTTGGGCGCGAATCACTTCTTCCTCTTGGGCGCTTCATCTCGGCGCCTCGGCCTCTACCATCTCCTCGTCCACACGGCGGGCGACACGCTGCGCCTCGTCGCCGTCAATAATAATCACATCGGCGTCTTCTTCTTCTCCTCCACTCGGGATCTGGCGCGTCCTCGGGCGGTGGAGAGTTGCTCGGCGCTTCGGCGAGAATGGGCGGACACTGGAACCGATACTCTTGGAGGTGGCCGGCCCGGCCGGAAGAAGCGAGAACTTCGAGCCGTCTTTGCTCGAGGAGCGCTTGAAGAGCTAGAACCTTTGTCGCCCGAAGGCGACTTGGGCTCGCCCGGCCTCGACATGTATGTGGCGAAAAGGTAGGGCGGTTTTTAGAGAATCTGGCGATTAACCGTCAGTGGCATACCAGGCTTTTTGTGATAAAGGGATCGAGTCGGTCGATCGAGCAAAGCACTCATGAGAGGGGCGGTGGCCATCCCTCGACGACACCCCTATCACGATGCGTGGAAAAGCACGAAGTACTTTCAAGAAAAAACTCAAGCTTAAAAAGTAAAGGAGAGATCGATTCATACCTTAGCGGATGTGGTGGATCGGTCGCTAGCTAGTAAACAACGACCGGATGCAAGAGTCGGCGGGGGCGAGTCGGTCGTTAGCGAGCAATTCTTAGAAGTGTGAGAAATGAACTCGTGAAGGGCTATTTATAGTGCGATTTCCGTGCGAAGGGGCCAGGGATACGAAAGGCCCTGGCAGCCGTCTTCTCACCAATGGTTGTCTCGGATGACCTCGGAAACACCAAGCGTCACGTCTTAAATGTCGGTAAAGACCAAGCGTCCACGGCAGCCACGGCCGATGGTTGACAAGCGGTCGACACCGCCCTACTGAGAAAGCGAGCGGCGCGTCGTTTCGTCAAGATAACCACCCACAGGGGGTATCGATTCAAGCCTCGGCCCGCTCTTGGCGACTAGAAGCGGGGGCAAGCTTGTTCTGGGTGTATTAGCAATTACGAGGGCGCCAGCGGCAATTGGACTGCGGCCCGACCCATCTCGTCGGCCCAAACACGCTGCTTGGAGCGCAATTCTCGCCGGCGAAATCTTCGCCAAAGCGGTCGGACCTCGCGCGTATATATCGCCATTCGCGCATGGCATCAGTGCGTTCTCTAACCTTGTGCTATCGCCGGCGACCTCTCACTAGATCGTCGGAGTGTCTTTGCGAGTACCACCCGAGGTATTCAACAGCGTGAAGCGGGACCGGTCCTTTCACCCATTCAACGGCCAGGCCGCCCATAGGCGAATCAATCAACACTTCAACTCTTCATTGGTCAAGGTACGATCAGATGATATGAGAATGATATGAAGATGTTGTGTTCTTTTGTGTTCCGTCTTCAGGATTTCTTGTTTCCCAATCCCCTTTTACCTGGTGGACAACTAGAGCTGAATCTCCGTACACGTCGAGCCTCTTGACTTTCCAATCGAGAGCTGCCTGAATACCCAGGATACATGCTTCATACTCTGCAATATTGTTTATGACATAGAAGCTTAGCCTGGCAGTGAATGGTATGAAGCGGTTGTCTGGAGAGATCAGCTTTGCTCCGACCCCGTGCCCCCACATGTTAGAGGCACCATCAAACAACATTCTCCACCTTTCATCATCTTGAGATTTCCCTTCATCAAATAATGCCATAATGTCCTCATCTGGGAATTCACATTGCATTGATTGGTAATCCTTAACCAGTTGATGTGCCAGGTAATCTGCCTGTGTGCTACCTTTAATTGCTTTCTGGGTTACGTACGCGAGGTCATACTCTGACAGAAGCATTTGCCAACGAGCAATTCTACCTGTGAGCGCAGGTTTCTCAAATATGTACTTGATTGGATCCATTTTGAATACTGTCATACCCCAATTTTGTCCGGCTTAGGTCAACACCCTAATTTTCAACCAAAAAATAAATAAATTAAGGCATGGCATGCATTTTAGAGTTTTAAAAGTCATCCAAGGGTTTTTAGAACCATGTTTAGAATAAAAATGCATTTTTGAGCAAATTAGGACTTTTTAGGGTAAGGGCATTTTGGTCATTTTTCGCAAAGGATGATTTTCTCGTCAAAAATATGCACACACCAAAAGTACATTTTCTCTTATCAAGAGAATTTTTGTACAATTTTTAGAGAGAATATTCTAGCCTAAAATAATTAAAATGCACTTTTCCTATTTTTTTAGTGCATAAAAAATGCCAAAAGACCATTAAAAATTCCCCAATTAATTAAGTGACAATTTTAATTGTCTAGAATAATTAGGAGGTTATTTCATGGTGTCCAAAAATATGTGACATGTTTTAATGGGTGCACTCTCAATTACATGCCCAAAAGATTCAAAATTCAAAAATAAAAGGAGGAAGTGTCCTCGATAAGACAAAATAACAAAAAAGCAAGTTTTTATTTTTTCCCCTTCATGATCAGCTGATCATGCGTCCCTCCCCTCTCTCTCTCTCTCAAGAAACTTCTACACACTCCATTACTTACTCACCAAGTTTTAATTTGATCATATCCTCAATGTTGCCCTTTTTGGTAAATTAACCCATGCACTTACACTAACCTTTCCATCAAAAAACCCCATCTTACCTTTTTGAGAACATTCCCTCACCAAAATACCCTTAACCCTATTCTACAAAAATCACCATTCCCAAATTAGATTTTTGTTCACAAATTTCCTTTTTTTCCTTCTTTTATCGCCACCTTCACCCATTTCTCTCACACACTTGTGTTTTCTAAATACCCTTGATCCATGTGACCAATAATCCTAACCATCCATTCAAAATTAAGATCCAATCCTAGAGCCCAATCAAAGCAAAAAGTCCTAAATACCCTAAAGCCTCAAAACCCCTATAAATAGCTCACACTTTCTCTCTTCACCAATCTTTGGCTATCATTCTCACCTTCAAGAAAACCAAGCATCATACCTCTCCTCCTCTCCTCCTTCTAGGCGAAGCCTTCTCCTCCTTCCCCCTCCTCCACTACTTCACCTTCATCCACCAAAGCACCTTTAATCCATCTCACACCCTTAACCTTCCTTTCTCACTCAAGGAGTTCATCACACCACCTTTATCTCCTTCCTTCCCTTGCAAGCCGAAGCCCTCTTGCATTTTCTCCTCCATTTCTTCAATTTTCTCTTCCATTTTAAAGAAAAGGTAAAATACATAACCCTCTTTGCATCATCTCCAAATATTTTGCATTGAATCTCATTTTCTTCCCCTCATTCCTTTCGCATAGCATCATCTTTTCAATGTAGTTTGTTGTGGTTGAGGGGTGAGATTTGTTGTCTCACCCTAAAATAAGTTGATTAGTGTTGTTTTCATGTTAATTTTTGAGTTTTCTTGTTAAATAAAATGAAGCAAGGTTTCGCATATACATGATTAAAATGTCTTCAAAATTGATTTTGTTGTTTCTTTGTTTAAATCTTGTTGTTGGTATTTTTCTTTAGTAAGTTGTTGAGGATTTGGCTCTATGATTCCTACTAGTGCCAAGTGCACTTTGATCTTAGTAGTGAAGAGAGCTAGAAATGACTTTTGTTTAATATATTAGTTTATGTGCTCATTATTTCTTGTGTTTTAATTTACCTTTTGTTTATTGATGATCTTGCAAAATGATTCTCTCACTACATGCCTAGTGCATTTCATTCAAGTGGTGAAGATTGCAAGAAAGGATTCAATCTATTTCCTAGTTTAATAGTTTATGTGTTCTTGTAGTCTAGTTATCTTGTTGTCCACTTGTTGATGATCTTGCAAAGTGATTCTCACTACATGCCTAGTGCATTTCATTCAAGTGGTGAAGATTGCAAGAAAGGATTCAATCTATTTCCTAGTTTAATAGTTTATGTGTTCTTGTAGTCTAGTTATCTTGTTGCCCACTTGTTGATGATCTTGCAAAGTGATTCTCACTACATGCCTAGTGCATTTTATCAAAGTGGTGAAGATTGCAAGAAAGGATTCAATCTATTTCCTAGTTTAATAGTTTATGTGTTCTTGTAGTCTAGTTATCTTGTTGTCCACTTGTTGATGATCTTGCAAAGTGATTCTCACTACATGCCTAGTGCATTTCATTCAAGTGGTGAAGATTGCAAGAAAGGATTCAATTTATTTCATAGTTTAATAGTTTATGTGTTCTTGTAATCTAGTTATATTGTTGTCCATTTGTTGATGATCTTGCAAGGTGATTCTCACTACATGCTTAGTGCATGTTATTCAAAGTGGTGAAGATTGCAAGAAGGGATTCAACCTTGTATAAATTGTCATTCCATCCTCTACTTTATCTTTTAAATAGTTCTTGTGAATTAATCATAGTTTTGTTTAATGTTCAAAGTTTCTTTGCATACTTGGCTTAGGCCATGAGCCCATCTCATTGAATAAAATTCTCTATTGTTATACTCAATAGTATTAGGGTTTTGATTTTTTTGTTTTGGTCCCCTCATGTGTGTTCTTGGGGTTAGGGTCTTAGGTTTTGAGGTTTAAGTTACTATTTTGGTTTCCTTAGACTTTTAGGTTGAATAAAAATGCCTTGCTAGATGCCCATTTGGCAATTTCCTATGTTAGTTTAGGTTTATGCCTACATGTTCATGCATTTGTTTATATCTTTTCAAGTTTACTCATGCATATATTAATATCATGTTTTGCATCTCATAAATTAAATGTTCATGCATCCAATAATGTTGTATTTTGCATTCCATAATTGCATACTCTTGCACTCATATACTTGTATCATTGTGCACCCAATTGTTCATAGCAAATTGTAAATACTCTTTTGATTGCTTTGCTTGTGTCCCAATGGTTGTTTTGAGCTTTTGACTTGTAAGAAGGATTTGAAATGTTATATTTCTTTTCAAGCGTGAAATCCTATGTTTTTTTAATAAGAAAACCTAAGGCATTTTTCTAAATAAAAATCATTAACCATCACTCGAAGCCGTTGCTTGTTTGATCGTTAATGAGGAGCTATTAGTGGTAGTCACTCGAAGCCTTTGCTTGTTTGGCTATCATGAAAACTCCCGCACATTAATTAAACAACAAAAACAACTAATTCAAACTTCCAAAATAACACGAGCTATTAGCTCACCACCTTTTTCAAAACTATTTTCAAAAGAATAATACGACGTTGTCGCTTGTAATCACTCGAAGCCATTGCTTGTTTGATTACCAGTTCCAACTCTCTTTTCTTTCGAGTTAATACCGAATGCCACTCGAAGCCTTTGCTTGTTTGGTATTCGCGAACACTCGAGTCTTATTTCAAAAACTCCAAAACCTAAACTCCTAAGCCGTTTTCGCACGCAAAACTGAGAACTACGTTGCTTTGATCCCTCGGCTTTGTGTGAAGTGCGTGAGGACCGGGTTCTGTCCGTCAAGCATACCTTTAAAAACCCATAAAAACAAGAACTACGTTGCTTTGATCCCTCGGCCGGTGAAGTGCGTAGGACCAGGGTTCTGTCGATCCAAGCACGCTTTTTCAAAAAATCTTTGTTTTGTTCCGCTTTTCAAAGATACCAAAAACACCCTTTTTCTGTTTTCAATAAAGTGATTTCTCAAAAAGAAAAGAAAAATAAATAGAACAATATATTTCAAATCAAACATTTCAAAACCACATCAAATTAATGGTTCCTTTCGGTAGAAAGAGGCGTGTGAAATGCTAATACCTTCCCAATGCATAGCAGGCCCCTATGCGCCCCAAAATAATTAAGTAGTTATTAAATTAAATTACTTAGGTGTTTCATGGAGTAGTTATAATAAAACAATAGGATGGTGTTTTAATTAAAAGAAAAGGGAGAAGTATCAATAATTAGGGGTGGTAAGTATCGACCAAGAGCCCGAGCCCAATGACTTAGGCTCCTAGGGTTGGTGCTGGTCGCACCAATTGAGAAAAGAAAGAAAGAAAGCGAAAGAAGGGAGAAAGGAGAAGGAAATCGGGCGCTAGGGAGAAGAGGAAGGAGAGAGAGAAGGCAGTGAACCAAGCCACAGGTGTGATCGTGAGAAGGAGAGGAGAAGTGTTGAATTGCGTGGATTGTTGGGGTTTTGTAGGTGACTTGTGGAAATCTTCCATTTTCGTGAAAACCTAAGGTAAAGGGAGTCTCACTCTATAATAGAGAGTATAATAGGTTGTATGTAGATCGTAGGATCTCTTTTTAGTGTTATGTGAGGATTGAATGTGAGTATTGAATGATTTGTTGTTGATTGGATCGATTTCCTATGTTAGAGTTAGGGTTTTATGCTTTGAATGGTGTTTTGGCGTGTTGTTGACATGTATGTGTGATTGATTGTTGATGAACTTTGATCTTTGTTGATGGATTCGATGTTGTTTGATGATTTACGAGGTTGGTTGATAATTTTGAGGATGTTTGATGATTTACGATGATGTTGTTAATGATGCGTGAGAATGAAAATGTTTGTGAAAATAAATTTTGACATTGTCTTTATAAGAGGGAAATCGATTGATGGCTTGTTAAAACTTAGTTTGAAAATCGATTTTTAGCTCTAAATACAAGTCAATAATCGATTCCTTGCTTTTCAAAATGAGATGGTAATCGATTGCTTGCTTCTTAGAAATCGATTCATTGCTTTCAAATACAAGAAGGAAATCGATTCCTTGCTTCCAAAAACAAGATAGAAATCGATTCCTTGCTTCCAAAAAACAAGATAGAAATCGATTCCTTGCTTCCAAAAACAAGATAGAAATCGATTCATTGCTTTCAAAAACAAGAAGAAATCGATTCCTTGCTTTCACAAACAAGAGGAAAATCGATTTCTTTCCTTAAAAGAAAATAAGACCAAAAATTGATTGTTTTCAAACAACTTCTTTCCAAACATGCTATTTTGGTCCGTTATGTGTTGTGTTGGTCCTTGAGAAATGATTTGGTCCTTGAGAAATGTTTTGATCCTTGAAGAAATATTTTGATCCTTTGAGAAATGTTTTGGTCCTTGAGAAATGATTTGGTCCTTGAGAAATGTTTTGATCCTTGAAGAAATGTTTTGATCCTTTGAGAAATGTTTTGGTCCTTGAGAAATGATTTGGTCCTTGAGAAATGTTTGATCCTTTGAGAAATGTTTGGTCCTTTGAGAAATGTTTTGGTCCACTAAGTGCTAGTTTGGTCCTAAATGGTGCCTTAGGTCCTTGTGTGAGGTTCTAGTCCTTTAAGCGTGGATAATACTCGGGACATGATTGAGGTGAGGTAGTAAATGTTGTGATTGATGATGCCATGGGGGCATAAGCCATGGGGGCTAAAGCGAGGTAGTAAAGGTTGTGATTGTTGATGCCATGGGGGCATGAGCCATGGGGGCTAAAAACTAAAATTGACGAGTAATGGGAAATGATGTTAATGATGTATGATGGTGTTATGGCATGTTCATGGAGTCTCATGCATACATTGGCTGCTATGATCGTAGAGTTTATAATATGATTTGTGAAGCTTTGAGGCGGTGGGGGCCTTATAAAATGATTGTGAAGCTTTGAGGCGGCGGGGGCCTTATAAAATGATTGTGAAGCTTTGAGGCGTAGGGGCCTTATAAAGTGATTGTGAAGCTTTGAGGCGGCGGTGGGCCAATGGTACCACATGCATCGCGACATTGCATACATTCCCATTAGTGCATGAATATTGTTGATTGATGATTGGTGTGTTTGAGTATCTTTTGTAAACTATGTCTATATCTTTGCTTATTATCCCTTTTATTATATAGTTCGAGACTCACCCATACATTTGTTGTTTACCACAGTAACGATGAGTGAAGGACTTGGTTCCTTCGTTTCCGGGGTCGGTCGCTCGATCGTAACACCTAGGGGATGGGTTTAGCTTCTAGATGTTGAGCTTGTTCATTGTTGTCTTGTTTTTAATTATGATATATTTAGGTGTTGATTAGCGAGGTATTTGTTTGTCTCCTAGATTTGTCTCTATTTTTCCATTGCGTAGAGCATGATGATTATTTCCCAGGGCATGGAACCATTGAATGAAAGTTTTGAGAAAATCCCATTCTTTTTATGGTGTTGCGTATTGTTTGATGTATTCTGACATTGTGTTATGTTTCTTGTAGTTTTGAGATGATTCAAATGTAGCACTTCATTGAAGAATAAAATTTTCAACTCGATTTTTATTACAAATCGTAGGGTAGAAATGGGGTGTTACATTAGTGGTATCGAGCAATGGTCGGTCCTTCAGACCAAGTTGTCAGTCGTCGTGTCGATCGGCGATGAGAGTCTTTGCCGTCTAGTTCTAACCAATGGTTGTGTGGTAGTGATGTTCCTGCGGGTAAAAGTGGTAGGCCGCTTATGGTAAGAGAACTAGTGGGGAGATACCTGCTTTGGTAATGTGTCTTTATCTTGTTTTCGATCGTGAACCATGTCTCTGTTGTTTTGTTCAAAATCTTCTTGTCGTATGAACCTTGAAATTGAATTGAGATCGATGCATGGGATGTTCTAGCCTTAATTGAATGTTGAGTTGTATGTGGTGATTGAATTGTGTGTTTAGATGATAAAGCGAAATTGAAAATAAATTGAGAGGATGCTATGTGTAGTGACTAAAAATTGTATCTTTATTCTTTGTTTTGAAAAAAAAAAAAAAAAAAAAAAAAAAAAAAAAAAAAAAAAAAATGCATTTGTTTTGTCAATTTAAAATGTCATTTGTTTTGCCAACCAAATGAGTGGGTGTATTATTCTGATTTAATTTTTATAGAATGAGTTGTTGTTTTATGAAATAAGTGTAGTGCGGTTTTGTGAAGATGAAGTCTTTGTTTTTATAAGTTAGGAGTCTTTGTCTGCCGTTTTAATTGAGGTATGAAAGTTCTTGCAATTTTAAAAAGAATAATTATACAGCCGTTTTACAAAAATGAAGCGCTATCTTTATCTTTGAAAGAGGTCTTTGTTTTCCACTCTTTTCTGCTTTGTTTTGCGCCCTTTGTTGTAGCGTGTTATGGCCATTGTTTTCTTCTTTGTTTACTTATAATTAAAATACCGTTCTATTCAATTTTAATGTGATGTTTCCCATTGGAAATGTGGTATTTTCTAAAAGAAAAGAGTGTATTTTCTAAAATATAAAGTGATGATTAAATTGAATCAGTTGAATTGATAATGGTTCGTAGAGTTGATAATTGGATTTGATGCTTTCAAAGAAATCAAGGTTACAATTCTATTTAAAATAAATGGTGTGCTATTTGTGATGTTGCAAGTCATTTGTTCTATTTTTTTAAGTGACTAGTGTCTTTGTATTATATTGTTCAACGTTGCGGTCTTGTTTTTTTAGAGTAAGAGAAATTTGTCTTTATGTTGTAAGGGTGTTGTTTTGAAGTTGTATGCGAGTTAAAATGCGATGTTTTCAAAAACAAAAGGGATGTCATATAACTTAAGGCGAGATGCTTTCTACAATTAAATTGTGATGTTTTCCACTCTTTAAAGGTGATGTTTTCTAAGCTTTGAAAGCGAGATGTTTCTCTAAACTAAGCGTGATGTCTTCCAAATTAAATGTGAGGTTTCTAAGGTTAAGTGATAACGCAATGGGTTGAGAGCGTTTTGAAAGGAAATTAATGTTTTGAAAGCATGTAACCTATGCATCCCCACGGGTGTATAGGCGCCAAATTCTAATTGTGCGTAAAGTGGTACATTTCGGCCGAAATAAGAATGTGTTGTTTTTCTACAATCTAACGTCTTTGTTTTTGAATAACTTGAAGTCTTAGAGTTCTTAAAATTAAAGCGATGTTTGTACTCGTGTTTTAATTTTATTTGACAATGGGTAATTGATCAAAGTTGTAGTGTTGAGTAGTTTATCTTCCCTTCTACGAAGCTAGGTAGAATGCGTCTCACTTACTTCTTTATTAACCCAAAGAGCTGCTTTGAGCTATGCGTCATAAAATGGATAGGCTCCTTATTAGCTTGTTATTCTATGGAACCAAAAACTTATAGGTATCATCATTTGACCATGTTGGATTGATGGTGAGTTCGTTACATTTGAAAATTGGTTTTATGAAAGAATTTTTCCGTTGGCTCTCATTTTGGGTGGTATTTCTAATTCTATTGAAGTTGTGAAGTGTATAGGTCCTATGTGGTGTATCCTTCTAGTTTTCAATTAGGCGATAGTAAAGAATTGTTCCACACTCTTGATGTTGCACACTTGAACACTTTGATTTCCTTCTCGAGTATGATTTGCTTGGTGTTAAGTGTTTGGAGTCCGTTTCTCTTTGCCTTTGTAATCTATTCGAGTCTAGTTACTCCTCTTTTCACATGTTTAAATAAATGTAAATGTTTAGTGTTTGATTGGTGGAATTATGTTTCATTGAAATTTAGGAAATATGGTGTAGTAGAGGTGACTAGAATAATGCATGCTTAAACTAATTGTGAACTCTAATTGTCTACAACTGATTTTATTATCCGATTTTGGTTGTTACTTCCTTAATTGTGTTACGTGGTTTTGTAAGTTGAAAATGAACTGAGTTATGAGATTGTTTGTGAACCCCTAATAAACAAATTTTACGATTGGATACAATATTGGTATCAAACTTATTTTTAATAAGCGAATTCCTATTAGATTATTTGTGATTGTGCCAATTGTGTTGTGTGGTTTAATGAGCTAAATATGGAATACATGTTAAGGATAGAATGCATGTTGGTATCATTGTAGATATTGTTCTTACACATTTGCTTTTATGGAACTCCCAAGTTAATGATGTTAATTGAGTACCCTATGTGACATCTTTGGTATGATCTTCATGTGTGATTAAATATTATTATTTTTGTAGAGATCGTTTAAATTGAATTGTTTTGGTGTGTTTGTCGTGTCTCAAACTTGAACTATGAATATAAAATAATGCCGTTGCCTTGAGGAATGAGTAAAAGAGCCAACAAGTAGTGTAACATTTTGTGTGCGAAATATTGTATGCCACATTAAAAGGGAATGCAATGGGATTAGAGTTAGTAATTAACCTTATGTTAATATTTTGATGCTTTACTATTTGAATAAGAAATGATTACTATTGTGAATTTAAGAGTATAAAGAATTATTTGGATTCGAATAACTAAATGTCTTGGAGTAAACCATGTGTGTGTCCTTGTCACTATCTTCTTTATAATATGTGATGTATGACTATGCTTTGATATCATTGTGATGAGCTACCTAGCTTTGTGACAAGTGAGGATGGTGCGCATTTGATGTTTTGACCGCACTATGATTGTGGTTGGGATGTGTGGTTGTGCGTGTTGTCATGTGGTATTCTAGAGTGCGAAATTATATCTAGCACTTTGTGAGAGGCGATATAATACCTTTCGATTTGAGTTGTATCTAGCTTTGTGAGAGGCGATACAATATTTTCGATTTGAGTTGTATCCAGCTGTGGGGGAGGCGATACAACGTCTTCGATTTGAGTTGTACCTAGCTTTGTGAGAGGTCGATACAATATCGTTAGTCGAGTCTTGTTTTGTGTGTTGTGTTCTCGGTGTCCCTTGTCGATCTTGACGGGACCTTGTGGTGAATCTTACTTGCTGTAGTTGAATAGGTTAGATGTAATCTCGGGTATGAAGCTGGTTAGAGCATAACCATGTCCATGATTAATTGTCGCGATGAAGTCGGTGGGTTTTGGAGGTGGCGAGTGCGGTTATTATTTGCAGAGTTACTGGTGAATAAGTAGGAGGGACGGCCGCCCGATCACTACCGCCGTGTCGAGGAAATAACGATCAACAATGTGGATAGTGCTAGTTGTCTAGGTGGTTGTAGTTTGTGAGTGGGGGGGTGTTTAGTCTGTTTGCCAAGTATGCGATAGACTTTGGAGGAGGACGGTTAGAGATGAAGAAGAGATTTGGTAGTGTTTTGGGGTTTGACTAGATTTTCGAGGCGAAAATGTTCTAAGTGGGGGGAGAGTTGTAACGCCCCAAAATAATTAAGTAGTTATTAAATTAAATTACTTAGGTGTTTCATGGAGTAGTTATAATAAAACAATAGGATGGTGTTTTAATTAAAAGAAAAGGGAGAAGTATCAATAATTAGGGGTGGTAAGTATCGACCCAAGAGCCCAAGCCCAATGACTTAGGCTCCTAGGGTTGGTGCAATTCGCACCAATTGAGAAAAGAAAGAAAGAAAGCGAAAGAAGGGAGAAAGGAGAAGGGAAATCGGCGCTAGGGAGAGAGAGAGAGGAAGGAGAGAGAGAGCAGTGAACCAAGCCCTAGGTGTGATCGTGAGAAGGAGAGGAGAAGTGTTGAATTGCGTGGATTGTTGGGGTTTTGTAGGTGACTTGTGGAAATCTTCCATTTTCGTGAAAACCTAAGGTAAGGGAGTCTCACTCTATAATAGAGAGTATAATAGGTTGTATGTAGATCGTAGGATCTCTTTTTAGTGTTATGTGAGGATTGAATGTGAGTATTGAATGATTTGTTGTTGATTGGATCGATTTCCTATGTTAGAGTTAGGGTTTTATGCTTTGAATGGTGTTTTGGCGTGTTGTTGACATGTATGTGTGATTGATTGTTGATGAACTTTGATCTTTGTTGATGGATTCGATGTTGTTTGATGATTTACGAGGTTGGTTGATAATTTTGAGGATGTTTGATGATTTACGATGATGTTGTTAATGATGCGTGAGAATGAAAATGTTTGTGAAAATAAATTTTGACATTGTCTTTATAAGAGGGAAATCGATTGATGGCTTGTTAAAACTTAGTTTGAAAATCGATTTTTAGCTCTAAATACAAGTCAATAATCGATTCCTTGCTTTTCAAAATGAGATGGTAATCGATTGCTTGCTTCTTAGAAATCGATTCATTGCTTTCAAATACAAGAAGGAAATCGATTCCTTGCTTCCAAAAACAAGATAGAAATCGATTCCTTGCTTCCAAAAACAAGATAGAAATCGATTCCTTGCTTCCAAAAACAAGATAGAAATCGATTCATTGCTTTCAAAAACAAGAAGGAAATCGATTCCTTGCTTTCACAAACAAGAGGAAAATCGATTTCTTTCCTTAAAAGAAAATAAGACCAAAAATTGTTGTTTTCAAACAACTTCTTTCCAAACATGCTATTTTGGTCCGTTATGTGTTGTGTTGGTCCTTGAGAAATGATTTGGTCCTTGAGAAATGTTTTGATCCTTGAAGAAATGTTTTGATCCTTTGAGAAATGTTTTGGTCCTTGAGAAATGATTTGGTCCTTGAGAAATGTTTTGATCCTTGAAGAAATGTTTTGATCCTTTGAGAAATGTTTTGGTCCTTGAGAAATAATTTGGTCCTTGAGAAATGTTTGATCCTTTGAGAAATGTTTGGTCCTTTGAGAAATGTTTTGGTCCCTAAGTGCTAGTTTGGTCCTAAATGGTGCCTTAGGTCCTTGTGTGAGGTTCTAGTCCTTTAAGCGTGGATAATACTCGGGACATGATTGAGGTGAGCTAGTAAATGTTGTGATTGATGATGCCATGGGGCATAAGCCATGGGGCTAAAAGCGAGGTAGTAAAGGTTGTGATTGTTGATGCCATGGGGCATGAGCCATGGGGGCTAAAAACTAAAATTGACGAGTAATGGGAAATGATGTTAATGATGTATGATGGTGTTATGGCATGTTCATGGAGTCTCATGCATACATTGGCTGCGATCGTAGAGTTTATAATATGATTTGTGAAGCTTTGAGGCGGCGGGGCCTTATAAAATGATTGTGAAGCTTCGAGGCGGCCGGGGCCTTATAAAATGATTGTGAAGCTCGAGGCGGCGGCGGGCCTTATAAAGTGATTGTGAAGCTTTGAGGCGGCGGTGGGCCAATGGTACCACATGCATCGCGACATTGCATACATTCCCATTAGTGCATGAATATTGTTGATTGATGATTGGTGTGTTTGAGTATCTTTGTAAACTATGTCTATATCGCTTATTATCCCTTTTATTATATAGTTCGAGACTCACCCTTACGTTGTTGTTTACCACAGTAACGATGAGTGAAGGACTTGGTTCCTTCGTTTCCGGGGTCGGTCGCTACGATCACGTAACACCTAGGGGATGGGTTTAGCTTCTAGATGTTGAGCTTGTTCATTGTTATCTTGTTTTTAATTATGATATATTTAGGTGTTGATTGACGAGGACCGTTGTTTGTCTCCCTAGATTTGTCTCTATTTTTCCATTGCGTAGAGCATGATGATTATTTCCAGGGCATGGAACCATTGAATGAAAGTTTTGAGAAAATCCCATTCTTTTTATGGTGTTGCGTATTGTTTGATGTATTACTGACATTGTGTTATGTTTCATTTGTAGTTTTGAGATGATTCAAATGTAGCACTTCATTCGAAGAATAAATTTTTCAACTCTGATTTTTATTACAAATCGCCGGGTAGAAATGGGGTGTTACACCCCCGAACCTACATCTCTAAGTTTTGAAAGACCACCCGCTTTCAAAAAGGTTTTTTCAATGTTTTCCTAAAATAAAATATTGGTGGCGCTCTCTTGATTTTCAAACGTTGTCAAACTGAAGAGTCCCAAACCGGATTTTTCGGGGCGCAACAAATACCAACCAGGTAGTGTGACTCAGCATATACTGTCTCAGTCGATGCGCAGCCCAGGCTAGAGCACACAAACTCTTCTCTAATGGTGAGTACCTTGCTCACGCGATCTGTGAACTTCTTGCTCGGGTAGTAGATCGCATGTTCTTTCTTTCTGAATCATCATCTTCGCCCCAACACGCGGCCCATAGAATTGTCTAGCACGGTGAGGTATAGGATAAGAGGCACGCGCATACCACAGGTGGCATTAGGGTGGTGGATTTTGGAGGTACACCTTGATTTTCTCAAATGCTTCTTGACATTTATCATTCCACTTCATCTTTTGGGTTTTGCACTGTTAGATTTGAAAATTGGTTCGCGAGTTGCGATCAAGCTGGAAGATGAATCGAGAGATGTAATATAGTCTTCCGAGAAACCACAAACTTCTTTCTCTGTTTTTAGAAGGCGCTGGCATTTCCAGAATTGCTCGTACTTTATCCAGGTTCACCTCAACTCCCTTCTGGCTAACGATGAAACCCAACAACTTCACGACCTAACCCCAAAGGTGCACTTAGCGGGGTTCAACCTAAGTTTGTATTTTACGAGGCGCTTTCGAGCGGCCTGCGAGTTAACCACATGCTCTTCATCAGTCTTTGACTTGGCGATCATGTCATCCACATAGACTTCAATCTCCTTATGCATCATGTCATGGAATAGGGTTACCATCGCTCTTTGATAAGTTGCCCCGGCATTCTTCAACCCGAAAGGCATGACCTTGTAACAGAAAGTCCCCCAAAGGGTTATGAAGGTGGTTTTCTCCAAATCCTCTGGAGCCATTTTGATCTGGTTATAGCCTGAATATCCATCCATGAAGGAGAACATCGAATGCTGAGCAGTACTATCCACCAAGACGTCAATATGGGGTAGGGGTAAATCATCTTTAGGGCTTGCTCTGTTCAAATCACGGTAGTCGACACATATTTGGACCTTTCCATCTTTCTTGGGGACCGGAACGATGTTTGCTACCCACTCAGGATATTTTTCCACAGCTAAGAATCCCGTGTCAAACTGTTTCTTGACCTCATCCGTGATTTTCAAAGACATTTCAGGCTTCATTCGCCTTTAACTTCGCTTTTTCAGGGGACATTCGATTTTCTTGGCGATGCGTGCTCAACAATATACGTGCTCAACCGTGGCATGTTCGATAAGTCCATGCGAATACGTCAGCGTAGTCAGCGGCAGAGTGAATCAATCTTTTTGCGCTCTCTATCCCCATTGCAGTACCAACCTTGACCTCTTTTCTGTCTTCCTTGGTACCCAAATTGACCATTTCTGTGGACTCCCCATGGGGCTCAATGACCTTTTCTTCTTGTTCTACCATTCTTATGATTTTCGGAGGAGTATCCCAATCGTCCTCAACATCTTCCTCGGCTTGATTAACCGGGTAATCAAAGTCACAGTATGAGTTATGGGCATTATTATTTTCAGAGACTATTTTTGATCTGCATTAAAAATGGAGCGGCGAATAAAGACAAAGAAAAGACACACAAACGAGAGATGAAGACAGAAATTTTATTGAAAATTCAAAATAACACTTTATTGATTGATGAGTCTTGACAAAAAACATGTGAGCCCGAATGAAATGTTCCAAGGCCTTGGGCAGAGCCGAGGAATCTACATTACAATGAAAATTACTTTAAATTGAAAAATACGGAGAAATCCATGGTCTCCCAGTTTTGCAGCTTCTCTCCAGCAAAGACAAATAAATAAGACTAAGACTAAGCCGACAACACAGCCGCTCGAGCTTGATCCTTCTTCAACCACATTAACCTGGTCAGGGTTCAGCATGCCGGCACTCCGGAAGTTGTTCTTGAGGTTAGCGATGACCATCCTCCCCTGATTGGGTGTTCTTCCTCTGAGTTTGGCCAGCCATTTCTCCCTCTTGTCAGATGCCGACCTTTCCGTCGTGAAGACTTGGGATGTACCCAATACCGAACCTTTCAATGTTTCCCCTCAACTGGACAGGTGTTACAATCCCTTGACCAGCTTTTCCTAGGCCCTTGCCGACCTGATACCCATGCCCTAGCATCACCTTTGCAGTCATCATATCAGCCTTGGACCACTTAGGTTTCCGCAGAGGCTCAATTTCAACGAAGACAGCGTTTGAGATCTCCAATCCTTGGAAGGCAATCTCAAGGGACTCTTCCGCCGCTTCCACGTAACATTCAGGTGGTGATCGGTTTATCAGTGTTTCTTCCTCTCCGTGGATCACTATCAGCTTCCCCTCAGCCACGAATTTGAGTTTCTGATGAAGCGAGGATGGCACCGCCCCTAGCGGCGTGTATCCAAGGGCGCCCTAGTGAGCGACTATAGGGAGGCGATGTCCATCATTTGGAAGACGACATAAAACACTTCGGGGCCTACTTCTAGCGGCACTTCTACTTCTCCAAAAACTTCCTTCACTGACCCATCAAATGCTCTGACCAAGGTAGAACTCGGCGGATATGAGCAAAGATACATTCAAACTTATTCATTGTAGACTTAGGCATCACATTCAAGGATGAGCCATTATCAATGAGCACTCACGGCAAGCATATAGTCCCCACACTTGATCGAGATGTGAAGAGCTTGATTATGATTCTTTCCTCACGCGGAAGCTCGATGTCCGAGAAAGTCAAGTAATTGGATGCTACACTGTTGCCTACAATACCATCAAGCTGGTTTACTGTAATGTCATGGGAGACGTGGGCTTCATTCAAGATCTTCAACAGTGCAGCACGATGTGCCTCTGAACTAAGCAACAAAGAGAGCATCGAGATCTTGGATGGAGTTTGACTGTTGGTCTACCACCCGATATTCACTCTGTTTCATTACTTTCGGGAATTCCTGAGCTTCTTTGTCTGATACTTTTCTGACTTCCACCGTTTCTTTGTCTTTCCCCTTACGGACCCTTTCTTCATCTGCTTTTGATTGCTCTCCCCTAAGATTTTCAGGAGCATACACCCTTCCACTCCTTGTGATACCACTACCTCCAAAGAATGTTCGTTATATCCAAAGTGCCTTTAGGGACCTCTCGCTTGCATTTGCACATTGCGGCTCCATGGAGTCATCCTAGTCTCCTACTAGGGGGTAGCAAAGAGTCTTGGAATAACAATAGTCGAGGGCCTCAAATCACGGTGAAATTTGGAATTCAGATTGCAAGGAATTTCAATCGGTCTCCCAAGCCTCCATTGCACGATTGCAAGGTAAATACACCTTCTTCTTTCTCTGGATTCCCACTTGGACCAGTGTCGCGTCTAAGAGATCTGGAGAATTGGTTTAAAGCCCTCACATGCCCCGATGCGTGAGGATTATCACAGCGTCTTTCCTAGCACACCCTCTTTGATGACACCAAAACGACATAATTCAAAGCATGGACAAAATTCAAAGGCATCCGAATGCAATCAACTTTTCTAACCAAACACCGACCCCGATGGTCAACGACATTAATAATGAGATCCTCCATGCCCCGCAGCGGATTGGTGGCTACATTGGGTTGTTGAAATGATATGCTCTTCGCATCAAGTAATTCTTGTACCACATACTTGAATGCTTTACAATCCTCCACCACATGACCCTCGCCCCCGAGAATGAAAGCGCGAGTAGCATTTACGTTGTACCCTGCAGGATAGGGAGAGCCGATATGGCTTCATTTGACGAGTATTGATTATTTTGTTGGTGAGGAGATAATTAAACAAATCCGTGTAGGACATGGGAATGGGATCAAAGACAACAGGCTTCCTTTCATTATAGTTCCGGTACTGATAGTTTGATTGAAAAGTGCATGCGGTGGTGCTTGAGAAGGAAATGGAATAGCTTGCGGAGGATTCTTTGTGTGATGGACAGCGGCTCGGAGATAAGCGCATTGGTTTCACCCTCTTTCTTCTTATAGGGTCCGAGAAAAAGGCTTTTTTCGATTTGGAAGGAGGTGTTGGGCCATGAGCTATTCTTCCATCTGCGCGTGCCGTTCTCTACTCTTTCCCCTGTGACGACCATTTCGGAGAAATTTGAGGCTACGCCGCCAACCAACCTATCATAATACACCGCGGGAAGGGTATCCATAAACATGTGGACCATTTCTTTGTCGAGAGAGGGGGTTTTACTTGAGCAAATGAGGTTCCTCCACCTCGAGCGTACTCCTTGAACGACTCATTATCTCTCTTAGACATGCATTGTAGTTGAGTCCTATCCGGAGCCAAATCATTGTTGTCTTGGTATTGACGCATAAAAGCATCCGCCATGTCCTTCCAAAGAATGGATATTGGTTGGCTCCAAGCGCATGTACCGATCGAGGAGCTCGGCTAAACTTTCCGAAAGCGATTGCATCATCGAGTTATCATCCGGGCATAGGCAGTCATTTTCCGACAGTACATTGTCACATGACTGACTGGGCAAGTCGTCCCTCTGTATTTATCAAAAGTTGGTGCTTTGAATTTGGGAGGCAAGACTAGATGAGGGACCAAACACAACTCATGGGCATTTTCGCCCGTGAACACGCGCTCCTTCTACGACTCTTAATCTCTCCTCTCTAGCATCGATCTCGACTCGACGGTTTTGGTAGGGTAATTGCGAGGAAACCATTCACACCGTAATGAGGATTATTCATCGTCACTACGACTGGGTTCACGTGTGGGTCACGTGAGTGAATTGTATTCCCATGGATTGGTCCCTGAACTTGGGGATGGACCGTCATTGGCCAATTGAAACCCGCCGGAGTTCTGGAGCGATGGCGAGGATTGGGATCTGGATGCGGGCTGAGGCGTCCCCGTTCCAACTTCATTCGCAACTACGTCAGGCTGAGCTTGCCCCGCGGTTCTTGGAGGATCTCCTCCAGGATTTGTGTCAGCAGCAGTAGGCGTATAGCCTAGTGGGAGACCATAGGGAGGCCATTGCACTGTTTGAAGGGCTTGAGGGATCCCCGACCCAGGAGGGGGAGGAGGATTGTCCACCCGGCAGCGGTAAGCTTGAGTCCAGCGTACCAACATTTCTTAAGGCACTTCGGCACTCTTATGACCTCTCGCCATTTGAGCTTTTATGATTTCCATCTCGGCTTGAAGGACTTGATTTCCTTGATTCGACATCGCGACCACGACCATTAGGATTTGGATCTCACGGAATTCCGGCGATTCGATGTGGCGGTGGATTGCGATCGATCGTCGCCTTGATTGTTGTCCATGTTCCTTGCTTGTAGGCGCGTCAAATAGCGATGCCTAACCGCTTGCACTTCGATTTTACGTTGTGAAACACACTTATGAACACGAGCGAATAAATGATTGCAATGCAATGCGATATGTATGATTTGATGTTTGTTTTGGCGCTGGGAATCGTAATGCAACTCGCATTGTCATAGGCGTGTAAGTTCAAAGCTCTAACACGCTTTTTTATTATTATTTTTTTTATTTTTTTTTATTTTGCTGCAACGAGGTTGGAAGCAATAGGCAAAACAAACATACTTCATTCAAAAGGATTGAATACTACAACTTCAAACTCGAAGGAAAAATACAATATTCTGAAAACAATGTTTTTTGCAGAAAAGTACTATATTCCAAAGGCATATAGCTTTCAACTTCTCCTCCCTCTTTCTCTTCTTGCTTTCGGCTGCCCCTTTGGCTTTCTCCATGAGTTCTTCTGTTAAGATCTTGCAGTACTCGACAAACTCGTACACCTTGGCTGGAGTGTTGGAAGGGTTCATTTCTGCTTCAGCTCTTCTTAGCTTCTTGGGAACATCCCTCACAGCTTGGTTAGCTAGCCCTGCTAGCTTTGAAAATTTACTCCTCCAAAGCTGAATCTCATCCTTTAGCTCCTTGACAATCTCTTGGTCCTCTATTCTACCAATTAAGGCCAGGAAACGTTGCTCCCAATACTGGCTTTCTACTTGCACTTGCTCATAAGACTCCCTTAGGCATCTGAGATTCCTCTTCAATTCGTCCGACCTTCCTTGTTCAAACCTTAAAGCTTGTTGGTACTCTTTCAAGATCCCTATGATAGACTCTCTATATTGCCTGATGCTTTCCATTTGGTCCCCCAATTCGAACTTCATCACTTGGAATTCTTTTCTTGACTTAGCTAGTGCATCTCTGACCATTTTCTCCTTCTTCCATGACTTGTCATATAGTTCCTTCCATTCACACGCTTCTGCCATCGCTTCATTCATCTTTGAGGTACACCTCTTTACTTCCTCTTTAGCTCCTTTCAAATGTTTTTGAACTTCCCTCTTGCTTTCTTCTTCTATTTCAAGTTTCCTGTTGGCTACTTCAATAGCTGCGACTTGAAGAGCATTTTCGTTCTCTAGCTTCCGCTTGTCTTGCATCACTTTTCCCAACCTGTTTTGCAAGGCCCTTTTCTCTTCTTCCGCTTTAGACAATGCCAACTTAGCTTCTTCTAGCTCTTCAATGAGGGGAACGTGAGGCTCTGGTATTTTCTCTTCAAGTGATGGCCCCTTTTGATTGGATGATCGAGTTTCTTTAATCCTCTTTTCAAGCCATTGAGTGAAGGAGATAGCAGTGGTCCTTTTAGATAACTCGCCTTTGTCTCTCCGCACTACAGTTTCCCAAGCTTGCAAGACTCGTCGAAGTAAGTCCTCGTCTTTAGGGATCCCCGCATGGAGGTAAAAACGGAACAACATAGCTTCGGAGGGTGAATCTCGCATAGGGTACCCGAGTTGCCTCAAGGTCAAAGATGGGTTATAGTTGATGCATCCTTGTGTTCCCATGAGAGGAACATTCTGGAAACTGCCACATTGGAATATCACTGAGGGTTTATCTTCCCAACACTTGTGTGAGAACCATCGAATTTGAAGAGCATCGAGGTTCTTAAAAGTATCCTTCCATTCCCGAGGGCTCATAGTCTTCGGATCACAACCCAAGGCATAGAATAGCAGATCCCCAACATCACTTTTGTTAACGCATACATGATTGATCAACCAAGCGTATAGCACAGGGAAGGAACAACACATCTTATCCTTTCGGAACTCATGATGGCGAGTGAAGGCACGATAGGTCTCGGCGAGAATAGCAGGAACCGGATTGATGGGACTTTTTGCACTCTTGAAAGCCAGGAACACACCAACAGCGGTTTCATCTATATGTTTCTCAAAATGAGGGAAAAGAACAATGCCGAAGATGGTCAAAGCTAGTACTTGCTTGAAAGAAGCCCAATTCTTTGATACTACATGACTAGCCATCAAACTCTCAAAGTACTCCTGAGGATACCCAGATATCTTGTTACGCTCAACTTTGTGGGACCGCACTTCTTCTACACTGATTTGCAACAAGGAAGCGAACTTCTCATCTGAATAATATTGCCTCTGATACTGGTAAGGTTTAACCTCTGAGCGATCAAAACCCAGATCTTCTCATACTCCTCTATGTAACACCCCATTTCTACCCGGCAATTTAAATCAAAAATCAGAGTATAAAATTTATTTTTCAAATGGAATGCTACACTTATCTCTTAAGAATACTCAAACAACCAGTTCAGCTCATGGGTATAAATCAATACGTAACACCATGAAACACGTGGAATAAAATCTCATATCACGCAGCGGAAATAAAACTTCATCTCAAAAGAGTAATTAGCAGTCTCAACACTACATAGTATATCAGCTATAAAAGCTCAACAATGAGCAAAACAAAACAACAAAAGTCTAAATCCCATCCCCTAGGTGCTACGTATCAGAGCAGACCGACTCGGGGAATTGTGAAGGTAGTAAGCCCTCACTCATGACTACCTGTGGTAAACAACAACAGAAAGGGTGAGTCTCGAACTATATAATAAAGGTGATAATAAGCAGTATATACAATCACAGCATCAACAGGCACAGTCATACAGCACACCTAATTATACCAGTTCTCAACCAATAACAATCATGCTTTTATGAGAATGAATGCAGTGCAATTCAGTCATGCATGTGGTACCAATTGCCCCCATGGCATCATCATCAACAAATTGAATCCCCATGACTCTGGCCCCCATGGCCTCATCATCACAATATAAACGTCGCGACCGCAGCCGAATGTATGCATGAGACTCTATGAACATGTCACAATCACAATCCACGCATTATTAATATCACAGTTTACTCCTCATTCACAACATCTCTCATCTCATTATCAGTTTTAGTTTCGGCCCCCATGGCTCTAGCCCCCATGGCTCATGCCCCCATGGCATCTTCATCATACATGTCCCAAGGACCAATCACAACTAGAGGACTACACCTCACTCTAGGACCTAAAACACCATTTAGGATTCAACACTTAGGGACCAAATTGACACCTTTTGGACCAAACTGGTACCTAGGGACCAAAACAACACCTAGGGACCAAAACCACACCCCTAGGACCAAACTGTCACCTACGGACCAAAACAACACCTAGGGACCAAAACCACACCCCTAGGACCAAACTGTCACCTAGGGACCAAACTGTCACCTAGGGACCAAAATCACACCTAGGACACATTTTGGCACCACCAGGCGCCAAAATCTCCACATTCTGGCGCCCAGGCACACCAAAGACACAGGCGCCATTTACCCACATCTCGGCGCCACCATGCAACACAAAGCACCAGCGCCAAAAATCTCAAGAATTTGGCGCCCGTGGCAACACAGCCACTGGGCGCCATTTTCACAGCAATCTGGCGCCCCCCTAGGCAGCACAGTCTTAGACACAAACTAAGACACAAACCGGAGACACGATCTCGAGACACGAAGCGCATTCTCGGGCGCCTGGCAAGATTTTTTGGCGCCCGCCTAGACACAGCAAAGCAACACAGCGCAATGTGGCAGCCATTTGGCGCTCTGTCTTTGCGCCACATACACACCCACACCCTTGCCACCGTCTGGCGCCACCCTAGGCGCTAAGTGGCAACAAAATGGCGCGCGCACACCTAGACACCCACGCACACACCTACCTGGCGCCCCACAGGCGGCCATTTGGCGCTCGCACTTGGCTTGGCACAGAACACAACCAGCGCATTGGGCGGCCAATTTTGGCGCCCGCACCTAGACACAAGACATACAAAGACATGAAGCGGTGGACACAGCGCCATTCGGGCGCCTGCAGGGCGCATTTGGCGCCACATCGCGGCACACACACACGACAAAGACACAAGCGCAGTGCGGGCGCCATTTTCCAAAGAACTTGGCGCCCAGCGGTGCACTGCACACTGCACACCCAAACGATAACCCGAGCGCCATTTCTCAAAGAAAGTGGCGCCTGGCGATGACATTCTGCACAAAAACACAACCCAGCACATGAAGCGATGTACAGGGCGCCATATTCCCAGCAGATTGGCGCCCAGGCAGCACAACACACACACCTAGTCACTGCTACAATGACACAGGCGCCATTTCTCTAGGAAATTGGCGCCGCCGCACAAAGAACTCTCAACACACACACTCATCACTAGCAGACACGAGGCGCCATTTCCCTAGCACATTGGCGCCCCATACCCCAAAATCCCAATTTCTTCAATTCCTCTTAAACCAATCCATCCTATAATCACTCTAACACTTCCAATTTAATATTTCAACAATCAATTTCACGTTCAAAACACCAAATACATCTCAAAACACAAAATCAATACTTATAAGCCCTAACCTAAGCCCTAAATCGATTTTCATGGTCTATTTCAAGTTCAATCAAACAACAAATCACTCAATCAATCAATACCAACATCAAATAACATCAAATAGAGAACCTATGAACTACATACAACCCATTATCCTCTCTATTATAGAGTGAGACTCCCCTTACCTTAAATTAAACCGTAGAAAGTCTCTTTCTCCGAGTCACATGCAAAAACCACAGCAACAAGAGCCTTCTTCTCCTTTCCTTGCTTGGTGCGAAGCTCTTCTCTCTTCCTCTAGGGTTCTTGCGCGCCGTTCTCCTTCTCTCTTCTCTCCTTTCTTTCGTTTCTTTCTTTCTTTCAGTGAATGGTGCGAATTGCACAATCCCTAGGAGCCTAAGTCATTGGGCTTGGGCTCCTGGGCCAATATTAGCAGTCCCGGTATTTCCAATACCACTCCCTTCAATTAAAATACAATATTACATTATAATTTAATATAATTAAAATAAATGCAACACTTTAAATAATTTAATCAATTACTTAATTAAATCATTTAGGGTGTTACACTCTAGGGTAGGCGCCATTTGGAAGTTCTTGAAAAGAAAACACCTAACCTCTGAATCATAGAACCAACTTAGGGCAGCGATGGCACTTGTAACACCCCTTTCTACTAAGTACTAATTTCATTAATAAAAATCAGAGTTTTTCAAAAACTTTTCCACGCACCTCGAGAGAGTGCTACATTTTATAAAAACATCATCAAGGCACATTTAAAATTCAAACGCATCTAGTGCGTGAAATACATATCATAGCTACGCGGGTTAAAACCCTCAAAACCTGTTTAGTGTTTACAATAATCCAGAAACAGTTCACAGCAGCGGAAATAAAACTGAGTTCAACATACTCAATACAAAGTTTAAACCAGTTTAATACATAACATAAATAATGATACTAAAACCCCATCCCCGGTGTTACTAGATCAGAGCCGACACAAAAATCCCAAGAAGACCTAGACATCTTCACTCAGAATCACCTGCATGTCGCCACGAGAGCAGGCAACATAAAAATGCTAGGGTGAGTCTCTTTACATAAATAATAACAAATAAGATAAGCATTATATTAGGAAACATCTAGTAACAACAATCACAGAGATCAAGGCATCTATCATTCAATTAGAATACCAACTGTAACACCCCCCTTATCTAATCAATTCGGATCTACTAATTAAAATCAGAGTTTCAAAATTACACTCAAAGGAGTGCTACATTTAGTGGTTAAAAATGAAAACAGAATTTGGTTAAGTTCAAAACAATTCACAACATCATACAAGGCATGCCATCATACGCATCACCACGGCAAAAGGGCTCAGTCCATCATATAAGGCACCTCGGCCATTAAACACTAAGTCATATTACATAGTAATAGTTACACAAAATAATGATAGTTTTTCAGTTCAAAGACTATATAGCAAAATATACACCAGTCCAGCCTATACAGCACAAAATAGACTACTCGGCCCCAACCCGGTGTTACACGACCAGAAGCGTATACACGGACCGACTTCACTAGGCACAACCATCACTCATGATGAGTACTGCAAGTTGCCACGAGAGCGAGCAACAAAAGCGACTAGGGTGAGTCTCTTAACACAAGTAATATAAGTGAAGAAAGCTTAAGGGTAAAGGTAACACTAAAACACCTCGGTTCAGTAATTACAATCACTGACAGATAGTTCAATTAAGCACAACAATGAATCAATCAGCTCAAATACAACAAATTATGTAATGTATGCATGTATGCAACCCATCCATAGGGCATTTAATGCAATGAGGTACCTCCACCGTCGTTATTGAGCCCGTCGGCATCTCCGTCGTTATTGGTATGGAGATCGAAGTCCTACCATATCCGAGGCCGAGACCTCCTCCGTCGTAATATGCACATGAGTATGTGACTCCATGACAAATACAATCACACACAATTCAATCATAGCGTATGTGAAAGTCCACACCGTCGTTCACCGTCGTTACTCCGTCGTTATACTCCGTCGCTCACATGTCGTCCACACCATCTAGACATCATCACCTTGCTAAGGTCGACCCTACAACACCGGTAGAATCGCCTCAGGACCTACAACCGACCTCTCAGTCACCTCGGCACCTCTCAGTCACCTCGGCACTCATAGTGGACTAAATGTCACACCGAGGACCACAACCACACTTAGGGACCAAATTGTCACCTAAGGACCAAAATGGACTTAGTCGCTCCAACACTTATACACATTGGTGCTAAGTGGCACTCACAGTGGCGCCCCACAAGGTGTTAGACAACATTGGCGCCTAAACATCACCTCGGCACACTATGTGTGTACCTCGGCTAATCCCACGACATCACCTCGGCACACTATGTGTGTACCTCGGCTAACCACACTTAAACCCTCAACTCGGTAATGCGCTCACTGTTAAGCGCTACCTTACACCAAAATCACTTAAGTCATGGGAATTCACTTCTCAGTGTTCCCTGGATTAGCTCACTGACACTTAGGCATTTGGGCGTTTCACCTCGGTGACGCTACCACGGCCTGATGACCTCGGTTCACTACCCCTACACCTCGGTAACCTTAAGGAAAACACCTACACTTCGGTTTATGAGTCCCTACCCTTCGCTTATGGTGTTTAGACACAAACTCACCCACAAACTCACCAATAGACCCTCAACACTAAAATACTCTAGACGTGGACTCCCTTCAACTCGGTTTCTCTCACTCTTAGCTGAAGAACACTTCGGTTTACGCGCGTAATAAAGGCGCTTAACTCCCATTTCACTCCTTTACTCTGTTTCTTAAGTTAGACTCAACATGCAAGCTCATTACTAGCTCACCACACTCATGCACACTCGGATACTCACTCCATTTCACCGATCCTCTTCCTAACTCTACATGCAAGCTCACTTTCAGCTCACCATGCAATGCTATCTCTTCATACCACTCGGAACAGAGAGAGTGTTACACTCCTCACTCTTTCCAAGCCGATCCACCGTCGTTCCTCACCACAATCACATCAAATGGCAAGAACACAGCAAAACATGTTAAGATCAACACATAAAACATGCATGCAAAGTGATTCAGAAACACATACACCAAAACACAATCAATCACAGAACATTACAAGCATTACAAGACCCCCTAACCTTAATGACTTGAGAAGAATGAGAATCCTTCACTCTCCAAGTAACTACAGCAACAAATCTCCTCTTCTCTTGAACTCTCCACGCTCGTTTTCACTCTTCTCTCTTCGGTTTCTCTTCCTTCTCTCTAAGTCTCCCTTCTCTCTCTTTCCTTCCCAATTTGGTAACTTAACTAAATTTTTGAACTCAATGGGAATGTTCCCTTCGAAGGCACCATTTAATGTGTCCTAAAGGGACTTAAATGGGCCTTGGCCTTGTTTAGACCGTGGGCTTCCACTTCTCACACCCTCTCCTACTTAGACACTTTACTAAGGGTAACACATGTCTAACACTCACTTAATAGATTACTTTATTTAAAAAAATTAAAATGTTGCAAACCCTTAATAACTCAACTAAGTTAATTAATTGAATTATTTGGGGTGTTACACCAACCAACCACAATAATGAATTAATTAATCATCAACAAGAATTCAAAGAATGCATGGTTATATGCATGTGTGCAATATGCATGTGGATCCATAACCACCTCAAAAACCCCGTCGGGCAACCACCACGTTTGGCCGAAGCCACCCACCATGTTTTGGCCGAAGCCACCCACCACTTTTGAAATGCATATGGTTTATGTGACACCATGACAATGCATCACAACATCACAGATTTATCACATCAAGTAACAACTCACCACTTTATCAATTACTAACCACCACTTTATCAATTATTAACCACCACTTTATCAATTATTAACCACCACTTGATCAATTATTAACCACCACTTGATCATTTATTAACCACCACTTGATCAATTATTAACCACCACTTGATCAATTATTAACCACCCCTTAAGGACCTTTTTCACACTTAAGGACGATTTTGACCCACCAAAGATTAATTTATTACCCAAAGATTATTTTGACACATTATGATTAATTTGGGTCTTAGGAACTTATGTTGACATATTTGGATTAATTAGACAATAAGGGATTATTTTGTCACGCCAAGGATTAATTTAATTCTTAGGGACTATTTTGTCACACCAAGGATTAAATTAATTCTTAGGGACTAAACCATCACTTAGACACATTTGGGCACCAAGGCGCCAAGGGGCAGCCATTTTGGCGCCTCACTTAGCGCAACACACACACACACACTGCACACCACACACCCACAGGCGCCAAGTTTCTATGGCGCGCGCTCCTCTGCTGTGCCACTCTGCTGCGCAAAGACACACGCACTGGGCGCCAAGTTCCCAGCGAACTGGCGCCCCTATCCTGCACCCACGCACGCACAGACAGCCACGGCGCCCAAGCAGGCGCCATTTCTCCCAGCAATCCGCGCCCCCTTGCACAAACTCACCCGGCCAAATTTCAAAGACAACACCTGGCGCCATTTTGCCTAGCAAATGGCGCCCCCTCCTGCCCACCTAGCCAAACCGCAGCAAAAACCCACAAAAACGATGGCGGGCGCCACTTTGCCTAGCAAATGGCGCCCCTGCCCTGCACAAAACCACACCAGCCAGAATTCAGCTCCTAGGCGCCATTTGTCTAGGCATTTGGCGCCCCTCCTCCAATACCCTCACCAAAACACTTCAAACCTAATTTTCTACCCAACAAATTAACTCTCACATGAACAATACACACATAGGTATTAAATCCACTTCATTAAATTACCATATTCACATACTTCTCTTCATGGAAACATTTCCTCAAACATATAACATGCATAATTCACAACACATATTTTTCCAACAACAAGCAACATGATATCAACAAATTAGGCATCTCATACATCATCCAACATATAATCAACATCAAAATCACACAAACAAGTCATTCCTAGAGCTATTCCACCTATAATACATATCCTACAAAGTATTATAAATGTAGTAGAGAATCCCCTAACCTTGGGTGAGCTAGAGCTTCAACCAAACACCAAAATCAACCAAAATGGAGTACCCACCACTGATTTCCAGCAACACGAAAATTTTCTCCTTTGGGTGGAAAATGGAAAATCATCAACAATGAGAATGAGAGGCCAAAGGTTACTATACTAGAAAGAGAAAGGAAAATGGTGATGAAAGGACTAAGAATCTCCACTTACCAAGCCAAGAACTCTATAAAGCTTCCTCCTTTCCCTCCTCCTTCCTTGTGCCGTCGAGCTTCTCCTCTCCTCCTCTCTATTCTTCTATTTTTTTCTTTCTTTCAAAATGAGGGGAATGTGACCCTAGTCTAGGAACCCCTAAGTTTTATGACTACTATTGGGCCCAAATAATGGCCCTTGGGCCTTATTCCCACTCCTACAACTAATTCATTCCACCTCCTGAAATAAAAATAAATCCAACTTAGTATCCTATTTAAAATAGATTAGACCCCTTTTAGGTAAAATAAACTTTAACTATTTAATTAACTTAATTAAATGTTGCAAGCCTTAAATAACTTAATTAATTAAATAATTAAATTATTTTGGGCGTTACAACTCTCCCCCACTTAAAGAATTTCGTCCTCGAAATTACCTGAATCGAATAACTCTGGGTAAGCCTCCCTCATCTTGCTTTCCAACTCCCAAGTCACGCGTTCACCAACCGCTTTTAACCAAACCACTTTCACCAAATTAATCTCTTTACCTCTTAAAACCTTCACTTCACGATCTTCAATTCTAACTGGCATAGTCTCCACCGTAAGGTTCTCTCTCACCTCCACATCATCCATCTGAACTACATGCGACGGGTCGGGAACATAGTTCCGCAACTGGGACACATGGAATACATCATGTAGATTAGAAAGATTAGGTGGCAATGCCATCCGATAAGCAACTTTCCCAACTCTCTCTGAAATCTGATATGGTCCGATAAAACGTGGGGTTAACTTCTTAGACTTCAATGCCCGACCCACACCTGTCGTTGGAGTAACTCTCAAGAATACGTGATCACCAGCTTGAAACTCTAGATCCTTCCTCCTCTTATCATGGTAACTTTTCTGTCTACTCTGTGAGGCTTTCATTTTCTCTCTAATCATCTTCACTTTCTCTGTGGTCTCACGCACCAGCTCAGGACCTAGCACCATACTTTCTCCAGTTTCGTACCAACACAACGGAGTCCTACACCTCCTCCCATACAATGCCTTGAAAGGCGCCATCCCAATACTTGAGTGAAAACTGTTGTTATAAGTGAATTCAATTAGTGGCAAATGAGAATCCCATGAACCTCCCTGCTCAAGAACACATGCTCTCAACAAATCCTCCAATGATTGAATGGTCCTCTCCGTCTGCCCATCTGTTTGGGGATGATATGCTGAACTTAGTCTCAATTTGGAACCCAAAGCCTCTTGCAAACTCCTCCAAAACTCAGAAGTGAACCTAGGATCCCTATCAGATACAATACTCAAAGGCACACCATGCAGCTTCACAATCGTCTTAACATAGATATCTGCCAACTTCGGAACTGGAAAAGTAATATTAATCGGTAGAAAGTGCGCAGACTTAGTCAATCTATCAACGACCACCCATATAGTATCAAATCCTCTCGCTGTAGTCGGCAAACCAGTCACAAAATCCATAGAGATACTATCCCATTTCCATTCCGGAACATCCAATGGTTGCATCAATCCTGCTGGCTTCTGATGTTCTATCTTCGATTTCTGGCACGTCAAACAAGCATACACAAACTGAGCCACATCACGCTTCATACCAGGCCACCAAAACAGCTTCTTCAAGTCTTGATACATTTTCGTGGCTCCCGGGTGGATACTCAACTTACTCCGATGACCCTCTTCTAGAATTGCCTTCTTAATCTCATCATCATTAGGGATACAAATCCTTCCACGGTACCTTAACACATCTTGTGCATCTATCACATAATCTTCACTCTGAGAGTGGTCAATCCCAACTGCAACTTCAACTAACTTAATGTCCTTCTTTTGAGCTTCCCGGATAACATTCAGAAATTCATTGTGGATCTTCAACACACCCAATCTGACACTCTTAGGTGTCACCTCGCAGACTAAACTCAAATCCCGAAACTGTTCAATCAATTCAAGCTCTTTCACCATCATGGCAGACACATGCAAGGATTTCCTACTCAAAGCATCAGCTACCACATTGGCTTTCCCCGGATGGTAGTTCAAGCTAAAGTCATAGTCTTTCAACAATTCCAACCATTTCCTTTGCCTCATATTCAATTCTTTCTGGTCAAACAGATACTGCAACCCTTTATGATCACTGAATACCTCAAACTTAGAACCATACAAGTAATGTCTCCAAATCTTCAAAGCAAAAACAATTGCCGCAAGCTCCAAGTCATGAGTGGGGTAATTCTTTTCATGAATCCTCAACTGTCTTGAGGCATAAGCTACTACTTTACCATTTTGCATCAAGACACCTCCTAGTCCCATTTTAGACGCATCACAATATACTACGAAAGGCTCTCCAGATTTAGGCAAACAGGTGATGTTGTCAACCTCCTCTTCAATTCTTGGAAACTTTCTTCGCAACGAGAATCCCATACAAATGCCTTTCCTTTACAAGTTAACTGAGTTAGCAGGAGTGCCAACTTAGAAAACCCCTCAATAAACCTTCTATAATATCCAGCTAATCCAAGAAAGCTTCTAATCTCCGTAACTGACTTAGGAGCCTCCCACTGCATCACTGCATCAACTTTGGATGGGTCTACTGCAATCCCATCACCATAAATAATATGACCTAGAAAGCTCACCTCCTTCAACCAAAAGTCACACTTTAACAATTTAGCATACAACTTCTTCTCTCTCAGCACCTCTAGCACCAATCTCAAGTGCTCTGCATGATCTTCCTCGGACTTAGAGTACACCAGAATATCATCTATAAAGACCACCACAAACCGATCCAAGTAGTTGTGGAAAATACGGTTCATGTACTCCATAAACACTCCCGGTGCATTAGTGACTCCGAACGGCATCACAGAGTACTCGTAATGCCCATACCTCGTTCGAAACGCTGTCTTGGGAACATCCTCATCTCTCACCTTAATTTGATGATAGCCCGATCTCAAGTCAATTTTGCTAAATACACAGGCTCCCACCAGCTGATCCATCAAGTCATCAATCCTAGGAAGTGGATATTTGTTCTTAATGGTCACTTTATTCAAGCTATGCGTAATCCACACAAAGTCGCATACTCCCATCTTTCTTCTTCACCAAAAGCACTGGCGCTCCCCAAGGTGACACACTAGGCCTTATGAACTTCTTCTCAAGCAAATCTTCTAGTTGACTCTTCAACTCAGACAATTCAGATGCCGACATTCTGTAGGGTGCCATAGATACGGGTCTAGTACCCGGCACTAGATCAATACCAAACTCTACTTCTCTTTCAGGTGGCACATCAGAAATTTCATCGGGAAACACTTCTGGAAATTCACGAACTATTGGCAACTCTTCAATCTTGGCTTGGCTCTCAACGGACAACGATGCCATCAAAGTAAACAACTTAGCTTCTTCCTTCATGGCTCTACGCAACTGACCAAAATGAAACAAAGCAGTTTCTCCCTCCTTGGATGAAGGAAAACTCACGGATCTATTAGAACTATTAATATGCACTTGGTTATCAACTAACCAGTCCATACCAAGAATGATGTCCAATCCCCTAACGGCAAACAAATAAGATCGACAAGAAACTCTCTGCCAAAGACTGACAGAGGACACCTAGCACACATTAGGGAAGTAGTTACTGAACCTTTAGCTGGGGTATCAATAACCATGTCCCTTCTCATAGTAGACAAAACAAGACCCAATTTCTCAGCACACAATGCAGCAATGAAAGAATGAGTAGCACCAGTATCTACTATAGCAATCAAAGGAGTACCGTTAATAAAGCAAGTACCTCTAATCTCGTTAGCATCCTCGGATCCCGCCAAAGCAAACACCTTCCCTCTAGCTGCCTCCTTCTTGGGCTTAGTACATTTAGTGCTCATATGTCCCGTCTCACCACAGTTGAAACAAACCACTTCTTTCTTCTCACAGGCAGTAGACTTGTGGCCCCTCTGACCACACTTGTAGCAACGGATCTCAATGCACTCACTACTCTTATGGCCAGGTTTCTTGCAAGCAAAACACACAATACCTGCAGATTCACCTCCCCCACTTGAACCTTTACCCGCACTTGCCTTCCACTTTCCTTTACCTCCACTAACATCATATGGTTTTCCCCGAAACTGAGCATTCTTCTTCTCCCTCACAATCTTGTATGCAGCAGCACTGTCTTCCTCATAAATCCTACACTTGTCCACTAACTTGGCAAAATCCCGAATCTCCTGGTATCCAATGGCTTTCTTAATCTCTGGCTGCAGACCATTCTCAAATTTAACACACTTGGAAATTTCTGAATCAGCTTGGTTGTCATAGTAAGGGCAGAATTTGACCAACTCTTCAAACTTGGCTGCATACTCAACTACAGACTTGTTTCCCTGTTTTAGTTCTAGAAACTCCACCTCCTTTTTAGCCCGCACGTCTTCCGGATAATACTTCCTTGTGAACTCTTCTTTGAATACCCCCCAAGTGATTTCTTCACCCGCAGCTTCTAGTCTCTCTTTCTTCCTCATCCACCAATCATCAGCTTCTTCTTTCAGCATATGAGTCCCAAATCTCACCTTCTGCGCCGGGGTACATGCCATAACACGGAAGATACGCTCTATCTCCCTCAGCCAGGTCAATGCTCCATCTGGGTCGTACCTACCCTTGAAGGTAGGTGGGTTCTCTCGTTGAAATGTAGCTAACTTGCGATCCTCAGCATCTTCCCTACCACCTCTCTGCTCCCCCATAGCCTGAGCTATGGCTTGCAGAAACCTCGGCCTAAGCAAACATCAATCCTTCGGGCCATTTTCAACCTAACACTGCAGCATTAATATTCATTAAGAAACAAATTAACACTACCTAATTGTCATAGGTACTATGACAGACAGACTTGGCCGGACAGACCGAACTGCTCTGATACCACTAATGTAACACCCCCTTCTACTAAGTACTAATTTCATTAATAAAAATCAGAGTTTTTCAAAAACATTTCCACGCACCTCGAGAGAGTGCTACATTTTATAAAAACATCATCAAGGCACATTTAAAATTCAAACGCATCTAGTGCGTGAAATACATATCATAGCTACGCGGGTTAAAACCCTCAAAACCTGTTTAGTGTTTACAATAATCCGTAAGCTTGATTCACAAAGAAGCAGAAATAAAACTGAGTTCAACATACTCAATACAAAGTTTAAACCAGTTTAATACATAACATAAATAATGATACTAAAACCCCATCCCCGGTGTTACTAGATCAGAGCCGACACAAAAATCCCAAGAAGACCTAGACATCTTCACTCAGAATCACCTGCATGTCGCCACGAGAGCAGGCAACATAAAAATGCTAGGGTGAGTCTCTTTACATAAATAATAACAAATAAGATAAGCATTATATTAGGAAACATCTAGTAACAACAATCACAGAGATCAATGCATCTATCATTCAATTAGAATAACAACCAACCACAATAATGAATTAATTAATCATCAACAAGAATTCAAAGAATGCATGGTTATATGCATGTGTGCAATATGCATGTGGATCCATAACCACCTCAAAAACCCCGTCGAGCAACCACCACGTTTGGCCGAAGCCACCCACCATGTTTTGGCCGAAGCCACCCACCACTTTTGAAATGCATATGGTTTATGTGACACCATGACAATGCATCACAACATCACAGATTTATCACATCAAGTAATAACTCACCACTTTATCAATTACTAACCACCACTTTATCAATTATTAACCACCACTTTATCAATTATTAAACACCACTTGATCAATTATTAACCACCACTTGATCATTTATTAACCACCACTTGATCAATTATTAACCACCACTTGATCAATTATTAACCACCCCATAAGGACCTTTTTCACACTTAAGGACCATTTTGACCCACCAAAGATTAATTTATTACCCAAAGATTATTTTGACACATTATGATTAATTTGGTTCTTAGGAACTTATGTTGACATATTTGGATTAATTAGACACTAAGGGATTATTTTGTCACGCCTAGGATTAATTTAATTCTTAGGGACTATTTTGTCACACCAAGGATTAAATTAATTCCTAGGGACTAAACCATCACTTAGACACATTTGGGCACCAAGGCGCCAAGGGGTAGCCATTTTGGCGCCTCACTTAGCGCAACACACACACACACTGCACACCACACACTCACAGGCGCCAAGTTTCTATGAAACTGGCGCCCTCCCCCTTGCCGTGCCACTCTGCCTGCAGCACACACGCACTGGGCGCCAAGTTCCCACGCACGCACAGACAGCCACGGCGCCCAAGCAGGCGCCATTTCTCCCAGCAACTCGCGCCCCCTTGCACAAACTCACCCAGCCAGCCCAGCACAACACCCCTGGCGCCATTTTGCCTAGCAAATGGCGCCTGTAACGCCCAAATAATTTAATTATTTAATTAATTAAGTTATTTAAGGCTTGCAACATTTAATTAAAATAATTAATTAAGTTGGGTTTATTTTATCAAAAAGGGAGTATAGTTTATTAAGTGGAATAATTGAGTTAGAGTTCATTTTATTTTAATTTCAGGGGGTATGTAAATAAGCAAAATGTGTGATGCAAATAAAGGGCCCAAGTCACTTAATGACCCAAGCCCAATTACCTTAAAACCCCAAAAACCCTACACAAGGTCTCATGACCCTCATTTGAAAGGAAAACCAACGAAAGAATAGTAGGGAGGAGGAGGAGGTGTAGGCGGCGGCGAAGGAGAGGAAGGAAAAAGGTGGAAGCTTTTCTTTGATTTTTTGTGGGTAAGTGAATTCTTGGTCCTAATCTTCATCATTTCCCTTCCTTGTTCCATTTCTTTAAGTTCCCTAAGCTCATTCCTTGCCTTTTGAATTTTCCATGGATACCCAAAGAAGGAGTACCCACGTTTTCAGCTTGAAGTAGGAGAAAGGAGGAAACTTTTCTCAAGTTTTGTGTTGGTAAGTGAAGGCCTTGGTCCTAAACATCCTCATTACCTTTCCTTGTTTCATTTCTATGAGTTCCATAGACTCATTCTCATTATTTTGAATTTCCATTTGTCACCAAGCAAGGTAACATTTCGGTTTGGGGCTGGAAATCAAGGTGGGGGTCTTGTTTTGTTGATTCTTGGTGGTTTAATTGAAGCCTTGACTCATAAATGGTTAGGGGACTCTCCATTGCATTTATGATAATTTGTAGGATATGTTTTATAGGTAGAATAGCTCTAGGAATGACTTGTTTGTGTGAACTTGATGTGATTATATGTTAGTTGATATATGAAATGCTTGATTTGGTAATACCATGTTGTTTGTTGTTGTGAAAATATGAGTTGTGAAATTATGCATGTTATGTGTTGATGAAATGGCTCCATGAGCATAAGTATGTGAGTATGATGAATTAATGATGTTGATTTAATGTTTAAATGAGTGATTGAGAAGGTGATAATTGGATTGTTGAAGTAAAAAAAAAAATGTAGGTTTGAAGTGGTTGGGTGAGTGTGCTTGAAGGGGGGGCGCCAAATGCCTAGGCAAATGACGCCTAGATGCTGAGTTTCTGGCTGGGTATGTTGGGTGCTAGGCAGGGGCGCCATTTGCTAGGCAAAGTGGCGCCCGAGTTCTCTCTTGTATGGGTTGTGTTTGATGCAGGTAAGTCGGGCAGAGGGGGCGCCATTTGCTAAGCAAAATGGCGCCAGGGTGCTGTGCTGGGCTGATTGGGTGGGTTTGTACAGAGGGGGCGCGGGTTGCTGGCAGAGTTGGCGCCTGCCTGGGCGCCGTGGCTGCCTGTGCTTGAGTGTGTGCAAGGGGGGGCGCCAGTTCACTGGGAACTTGGCGCCTGTGGGTGTGTGTTGTGCTGTGTGTGTGTGTGTTGCGCTAAGTGGGGCGCCAAAGTGGCTGCCCCTTGGCGCCTAGGGTGCTTAAATGGGACCTAAGTGACATATTTAGTCCCTAAGAATTAATTTAATCCTTGGTGTGACAAAATAGTCCCTAAGAATTAAATTAATCCTTGGAGTGATAAAATAGTCCTTTAGTATCCAATTAAGCCTAATGAGTCAAAATAATTCCTAAGTACCAAAATTAACCATAACGTGTCAAAATAGTCCTTAGATGCTAAATTAATCTTTGGTGTGTCAAAATGGTCCTTAGGTGTGGAAAAGGTCCTTATGAGGTGTTTTGGTCCTTAGGTGGGATTTAATTTAATAAATGGGGTGTGGTGGTGAGAACATGATAAAATGGTGGTTAATAAATGATGTGGGCTTCGGCCAACAAGGTGGTTAATAAATGATGTGGGCTTCGGCCAACAAGGTGGTTAATAATTGATGTGGGCTTTGGCCAACAAGGTGGTTAATAATTGATGTGATGTGTTTATTGTGTTGCGATGCATTGTCATAGCGTCACATACCTCATATGCATATAAACAAGGTGGTATGGCTTCGGCCAAAACAAGGTGGTATGGCTACGGCCAAAACATGGTGGGTGGCTTCGGCCAAACAAGGTGGTTGCCCGACGGGGTTATTATGGTGGTTATGGATCCACATGCATATTGCACACATGCATATAATTCATACTCTCATTGAATGCTTGTTAATGCCTAGTTAATCCTTATTGTTGTCTCTTGATGTTGTATTTGAATGGTATATGCCTTGATGTCTGTGAATTGATGATGTTAGATGCTTTCTTAATATAAGGCTTATCTTACTTGTTATTATTTATGTAAAGAGACTCACCCTAGCATTTTATGTTGCCTGCTCTCGTGGCGACATGCAGGTGATTCTGATTGAAGGTGCCATGCCTTCTTGGGATTATTGAGTCAGCTCTGATAGTAACACCGGGGATGGGGCTTTAGTATTCTTCATTTCTATATTATGCTATGTATTACACTGTTTTAGGATTATGTCTTGGATGTGTTGAACTCCGTTTTATTTCCGCTGCGTTACAAACTATTTCTGGATTACTGTAAACACTAAACAGGATGTTGAGGGTCTTAACTCACGTGACTATGTTATGTATTTCGCGCACTTGTTGCGTTTTGAACTTTCAAATATGTTTGTCGATGTTTTGTTAAATGTACCACCCTCTTGGAGGTGCGTGGAAAAGTTTTGAAAAACTATGATTTTTATTATTTGAACTGGCATTTATTATAAGGGGGTGTTACATTAGTGGTATCAGAGCAGTTCGGTCTGTCCGGCCAAGTTTGTCTGTCATAGTATCTATGACAATTAGGTAGTATTAGCTTGTTTCTTAATGAATGTTAATGCTGCAGTGATAGGTTGAATGGCTCGAAGAATTGATCCTGCGCTTGCTGAGGCTCTGCAAGCCATTGCTCAGGCTATGGGGGAGCAGAGAGGTAGTAGGGAAGACGCCGAGGACCGCAAGTTAGCTACTTTTCAGCGAGAGAACCCACCTACCTTCAAGGGTAGGTATGACCCATATGGAGCTTTGACCTGGCTAAGGGAGATTGAGCGTATCTTTCGTCTCATGGCATGTACCCCGGCGCAGAAGGTGAGATTTGGGACTCACATGCTGAAAGAAGAAGCAGACGATTGGTGGTTGAGGAAGAAACAAAGACTTGAAGCTGCTGAGGAGGAGATCACTTGGGAGGTCTTCAAGGAGGAGTTCACTAGAAAGTATTACCCGGAGGACGTGCGGGCTAAAAAGGAGGTGGAATTTCTTGAACTAAAGCAGGGAAACAAGTCAGTGGCTGAGTATGCAGCCAAATTTGAAGAGCTAGTCAAGTTTTGTCCCTACTATGAAAATGACTGCAATTCTGAGTTCTCCAAGTGTGTGAAGTTTGAAAATGGGCTGCATCCCGACATTAAGAAGGCTATTGGATACCAGGAGATTCGAGACTTTGCCAAGCTAGTGGACAAGTGTAGAATTTTTGAAGAAGACAGTGTTGCAGCCTACAAGATGGTGAGAGAGAAAAAGAATGCTCAATTCCGGGGAAAACCATATGATGTGAGTGGGGGCAAAGGGAAATGGAAGGCAAGCGGGGGCAAAGGTTCAAGTGGGGGAGGTGAAGCTGCGGGTATTGTGTGCTTTGCTTGCAAGAAACCTGGCCATAGGAGCAGTGAGTGCACTGAGGTTCGTTGCTACAAGTGTGGTCAGAGGGGCCACAAGTCTACTGCCTGTGAGAAGAAGGAAGTGGTTTGCTTCAACTGTAGTGAAGTGGGACATGTTAGCACTAAATGTCCTAAGCCCAAGAGGGAGAAAGCTAAGGGTAAGGTGTTTGCTTTGGCGGGATCCGAGGGGGACAACGAGATTAGAGGTACTTGTTTTATTAATGGTACTCCTTTGATTGCTATAGTAGACACTGGTGCTACACATTCTTTCATTGCTGCTTTGTGTGCTGAAAAACTGGGTCTTGTTTTGTCTACTATGAGAAGGGACATGGTTATTGATACTCCAGCTAAGGGTTCAGTAACTACTTCCTTAATGTGTGCTAGATGTCCTCTGTCGGCTTTCGGCAGAGAGTTCCTTGTTGATCTTATTTGTTTACCATTAGGAGGTTTGGACATCATTCTTGGTATGGACTGGTTAGTTGATAACCATGTACATATTAATTGTGCTAGAAGATCCGTGAGCTTTCCTTCTACTAAAGGGGAAGAATCTGCATTGTTGCATTCTGGTCAATTGCATAGAGCTATGAAGGAGGAGGCTAAGCTGTTTACCTTGATGGCATCACTGTCTGTGGAGAGCCAAGCCAAAATTGAAGAGTTGCCTATTGTTCGTGAATTTTCCGAAGTGTTTCCGGATGAAATTCCTGATGTGCCACTGAAAAGAGAAGTTGAGTTTAGTATTGATCCGGTGCACAGTACTGGACAGTGTCTATGGCACCTTACTGGAATGTCCGCATCTGAATTTGCGAGTTGAAGAGTCAACTAGAAGATTTGCTTGAGAAGAAGTTCATAAGGCCTAGTGTGTCACCTTGGGGAGCGCCAGTGCTTTTGGTGAAGAAGAAAGATGGGAGTATGCGACTTTGTGTGGATTACAGACAGTTGAATAAAGTGACCATTAAGAACAAATATCCACTTCCTAGGATTGATGACTTGATGGATCAGCTGGTGGGAGCTTGTGTATTTAGCAAAATTGACTTGAGATCGGGCTATCATCAGATTAAGGTGAGAGATGAGGATGTTCCCAAGACAGCATTTCGAACGAGGTATGGGCATTACGAGTACTCCGTGATGCCGTTCGGAGTCACAAATGCACCGGGAGTGTTCATGGAGTACATGAACCGTATTTTCCACAACTACTTGGATCGGTTTGTGGTGGTCTTTATAGATGATATTCTGGTGTACTCTAAGTCCGAGGAGGATCATGCAGAGCACTTGAGATTGGTGCTAGAGGTGCTGAGAGAAAAGAAGTTGTATGCTAAATTGTCAAAGTGTGAATTTTGGTTGAAGGAGGTGAGCTTTCTAGGTCATATTATTTCCGGTGATGGGATTGCAGTAGACCCATCTAAAGTCGATGCAGTGATGCAGTGGGAGGCTCCTAAGTCAGTTACGGAGATTAGAAGTTTTCTCGGATTAGCTGGATATTATAGAAGGTTTATTGAGGGGTTTTCTAAGTTGGCACTCTCGCTAACTCAGTTAACTTGTAAGGGAAAAGCTTTTGTGTGGGATTCCAAATGTGAAGAGAGTTTCCAAGAATTGAAGAGGAGGTTGACAACTTCACCTGTTTTGACATTGCCTAAATCTGGAGAGCCTTTTGTGGTATATTGTGATGCGTCTAAAATGGGGCTAGGAGGTGTTTTGATGCAAAATGGTAAAGTTGTGGCCTATGCCTCAAGACAGTTGAGAATTCATGAAAAGAATTACCCTACACACGATTTGGAGCTTGCAGCGATTGTTTTTGCCTTGAAGATTTGGAGGCACTATTTATATGGTTCTAAGTTTGAGGTGTTCAGTGATCATAAGGGATTGCAGTACTTGTTTGACCAGAAAGAATTGAATATGAGGCAAAGGAGATGGTTGGAATTGTTGAAAGATTATGATTTTAGTTTGAACTATCATCCGGGGAAGGCCAATGTGGTAGCTGATGCTTTGAGTAGGAAGTCCTTGCATGTGTCTGCAATGATGGTGAAAGAACTTGAATTGATTGAGCAGTTTCGGGATTTGAGCTTAGTATGTGAGGTCACACCTAAGAGTGTTAGATTGGGTGTGTTGAAGATTCACAATGAATTTTTGCATGTTATTCGGGAAGCTCAAAAGAGGGACATTAAGCTAGTTGAGATTGCAGTGGGGATTGACCACTCCCAGAGTGGAGATTCTGTGGTAGATGCACAAGATGTGCTAAGGTACCGTGGGAGGATTTGTGTTCCTAGTGATGAGGAGATTAAGAAGGCAATCCTTGAAGAGGGTCATCGGAGTAAGTTGAGTATCCACCCGGGAGCCACAAAGATGTACCAAGATTTGAAGAAGCTGTTTTGGTGGCCTGGCATGAAGCGTGATGTGGCACAGTTTGTGTATGCTTGCCTGACATGTCAGAAATCGAAGATAGAGCATCAAAAGCCAGCAGGATTGATGCAACCATTGGATGTTCCGAAGTGGAAGTGGGATAGTATCTCTATGGATTTTGTGACTGGTTTGCCGACTACATCGAGAGGATTTGATACTATATGGGTGGTTGTCGATAGGTTGACGAAATCTGCTCACTTTCTACCGATTAATATTACTGATCCGGTTCCGAAGTTGGCAGATATCTATGTTAAGACGATTGTGAAGCTGCATGGAGTACCTTTGAGTATAGTGTCTGATAGGGATCCTAGGTTTACTTCTTAATTTTGGAAGAGTTTGCAAGAGGCTTTGGGTTCCAAATTGAGATTGAGTTCAGCATATCATCCCCAGACCGATGGGCAGACTGAGAGGACTATTCAGTCATTAGAGGATTTGTTGAGAGCATGTGTTCTTGAGCAGGGAGGTTCATGGGATTCTCATTTGCCGCTGATTGAATTCACTTACAATAATAGTTTTCATTCGAGTATTGGAATGGCGCCTTTTGAGGCATTGTATGGGAGGAGATGTAGGACTCCACTATGTTGGCATGAAACGGGAGAAAGTGTGGTGTTAGGTCCTGAGTTAGTGCGTGAGACCACAGAGAAAGTGAAGATGATTAGAGAGAAGATGAAGGCCTCACAGAGTAGACAGAAAAGTTACCATGATAAGAGAAGGAAAGATCTAGAGTTTCAGGCTGGTGATCCTGTATTTTTGAGAGTCACTCCAACGACAGGTGTAGGTCGTGCGTTGAAGTCTAAGAAGTTAACTCCGCGTTTTATTGGACCATATCAGATTTCAGAGAGAGTTGGGAAAGTTGCTTATCGGATGGCCTTGCCACCTAATCTTGCTAATCTGCATGATGTATTCCATGTGTCTCAGTTGCGGAAGTATGTGCCAGACCCATCTCATGTAGTGCAGATGGATGATGTGGAGGTGAGAGAGAACCTTACAGTGGAAACTATGCCAGTTAGGATTGAAGATCGTGAGGTGAAGGTAGTGTGGTTAGGAGCGGTGGGTGAGAGCATGACTTGGGAGTTGGAAAGCAAGAAGAAGGAGGCCTATCCGGAATTGTTCGATTCAGGTAATTTCGAGGACGAAATTCTTTAAGTGGGGGAGAGTTGTAACGCCCAAATAATTTAATTATTTAATTAATTAAGTTATTTAAGGCTTGCAACATTTAATTAAATTAATTAATTAAGTTGGGTTTATTTTATCAAAAAGGGAGTATAGTTTATTAAGTGGAATAATTGAGTTAGAGTTCATTTTATTTTAATTTCAGGGGGTATGTAAATAAGCAAAATGTGTGATGCAAATAAAGGGCCCAAGTCACTTAATGACCCAAGCCCAATTACCTTAAAACCCCAAAAACCCTACACAAGGTCTCATGACCCTCATTTGAAAGGAAAACCAACGAAAGAATAGTAGGGAGGAGGAGGTGTAGCTGACGGCGAAGGAGAGGAAGGAAAAAGGTGGAAGCTTTTCTTTGATTTTTGGTGGGTAAGTGAATTCTTGGTCCTAATCTTCATCATTTCCCTTCCTTGTTCCATTTCTTTAAGTTCCCTAAGCTCATTCCTTGCCTTTTGAATTTTCCATGGATACCCAAAGAAGGAGTACCCACGTTTTCAGCTTGAAGTAGGAGAAAGGAGGAAACTTTTCTCAAGTTTTGTGTTGGTAAGTGAAGGCCTTGGTCCTAAACATCCTCATTACCTTTCCTTGTTTCATTTCTATGAGTTCCATAGACTCATTCTCATTATTTTGAATTTCCATTTGTCACCAAGCAAGGTAACATTTCGGTTTGGGGCTGGAAATCAAGGTGGGGGTCTTGTTTTGTTGATTCTTGGTGGTTTAATTGAAGCCTTGACTCATAAAAGGTTAGGGGACTCTCCATTGCATTTATGATAATTTGTAGGATATGTTTTATAGGTAGAATAGCTCTAGGAATGACTTGTTTGTGTGAACTTGATGTGATTATATGTTGGTTGATATATGAAATGCTTGATTTGGTAATACCATGTTGTTTGTTGTTGTGAAATTATGCATGTTATGTGTTGATGAAATGGCTCCATGAGCATAAGTATGTGAGTATGATGAATTAATGATGTTGATTTAATGTTTAAATGAGTGATTGAGAAGGTGATAATTGGATTGTTGAAGTAAAAAAAAAATGTAGGTTTGAAGTGGTTGGGTGAGTGTGCTTGAAGGGGGGGCGCCAAATGCCTAGGCAAATGGCGCCTAGATGCTGAGTTTCTGGCTGGGTATGTTGGGTGCTAGGCAGGGGCGCCATTTGCTAGGCAAAGTGGCGCCCAGTTTACTGCTGTATGGGTTGTGTTTGATGCAGGTAAGGCAGGAGGGGGCGCCATTTGCTAAGCAAAATGGCGCGCCAGTCTTGTCTTTGGGCTGATTGGGTGGGTTTGTCTGCAGAGGGGCGCGGGTTCTTTGGCGAGTTGGCGCTGCACGGGCGCCGTGGCTGCTGTGTTGAGAGTGTGTGAGGGGCGCCGATTCCACCGGGAACTTGGCGCTGTGGGTGTGTGTTGTCTTTGTGTGTGTGTGTGTTGCGCTAAGTGGGCGCCAAAGTGGCTGCCCTTGGCGCTAGGGTGCTTAAATGGGACCTAAGTGACATATTTAGTCCCTAAGAATTAATTTAATCATTGGTGTGACAAAATAGTCCCTAAGAATTAAATTAATCCTTGGAGTGATAAAATAGTCCTTTAGTATCCAATTAAGCCTAATGAGTCAAAATAATTCCTAAGTACCAAAATTAACCATAACGTGTCAAAATAGTCCTTAGATGCTAAATTAATCTTTGGTGTGTCAAAATGGTCCTTAGGTGTGGAAAAGGTCCTTATGAGGTGTTTTGGTCCTTAGGTGGGATTTAATTTAATAAATGGGGTGTGGTGGTGAGAACATGATAAAATGGTGGTTAATAAATGATGTGGGCTTCGGCCAACAAGGTGGTTAATAAATGATGTGGGCTTCGCCAACAAGGTGGTTAATAATTGATGTGGGCTTTGGCCAACAAGGTGGTTAATAATTGATGTGATGTGTTTATTGTGTTGCGATGCATTGTCATAGCGTCCACATACCTCATATGCATATAAACAAGGTGGTATGGCTTCGGCCAAAACAAGGTGGTATGGCTACGGCCAAAACATGGTGGGTGGCTTGGCCAAACAAGGTGGTTGCGAAGCGGGGTTATTATGGTGGTTATGGATCCACATGCATATTGCACACATGCATATAATTCATACTCTCATTGAATGCTTGTTAATGCCTAGTTAATCCTTATTGTTGCCTCTTGATGTTGTATTTGAATGGTATATGCCTTGATGTCTGTGAATTGATGATGTTAGATGCTTTCTTAATATAAGGCTTATCTTACTTGTTATTATTTATGTAAAGAGACTCACCCTAGCATTTTATGTTGCCTGCTCTCGTGGCGACATGCAGGTGATTCTGATTGAAGGTGCCATGCCTTCTTGGGATTATTGAGTCAGCTCTGATAGTAACACCGGGGATGGGGCTTTAGTATTCTTCATTTCTATATTATGCTATGTATTACACTGTTTTCGGATTATGTCTTGGATGTGTTGAACTCCGTTTTATTTCCGCTGCGTTACAAACTATTTCTGGATTACTGTAAACACTAAACAGGATGTTGAGGGTCTTAACTCACGTGACTATGTTATGTATTTCGCGCACTTGTTGCGTTTTGAACTTTCAAATATGTTTGTCGATGTTTTGTTAAATGTACCACCCTCTTGGAGGTGCGTGGAAAAGTTTTGAAAAACTATGATTTTTATTATTTGAACTGGCATTTATTATAAGGGGGTGTTACAGCGCCCCCCTCCTTGCCAGCCTAGCCAAACCGCAACAAAACCCACAAAACAGTAAAATGGGCGCCACTTTGCCTAGCAAATGGCGCCCCTGCCCTGCACAAAACCACACCAGCCAGAATTCAGCTTCTAGGCGCCATTTGTCTAGGCATTTGGCGCCCCTCCTCCAATACCCTCACCAAAACACTTCAAACCTAATTTTCTACCCAACAAATTAATTCTCACATGAACAATACACACATAGGTATTAAATCCACTTCATTAAATTACCATATTCACATACTTCTCTTCATGGAAACATTTCCTCAAACATATAACATGCATAATTCACAACACATATTTTTCCAACAACAAGCAACATGATATCAACAAATTAGGCATCTCATACATCATCCAACATATAATCAACCTCAAAATCACACAAACAAGTCATTCCTAGAGCTATTCCACCTATAATACATATCCTACAAAGTATTATAAATGTAGTAGAGAATCCCCTAACCTTGGGTGAGCTAGAGCTTCAACCAAACACCAAAATCAACCAAAATGGAGTACCCACCACTGATTTCCAGCAACACGAAAATTTTCTCCTTTGGGTGGAAAATGGAAAATCATCAACAATGAGAATGAGAGGCCAAAGGTTACTATACTAGAAAGAGAAAGGAAAATGGTGATGAAAGGACTAAGAATCTCCACTTACCAAGCCAAGAACTCTATAAAGCTTCCTCCTTTCCCTCCTCCTTCCTTGCGCCGTCGAGCTTCTCCTCTCCTCCTCTCTATTCTTCTATTTTTTTCTTTCTTTCAAAATGAGGGGAATGTGACCCTAGTCTAGGAACCCCTAAGTTTTATGACTACTATTGGGCCCAAATAATGGCCCTTGGGCCTTATTCCCACTCCTACAACTAATTCATTCCACCTCCTGAAATAAAAATAAATCCAACTTAGTATCCTATTTAAAATAGATTAGACCCCTTTTAGGTAAAATAAACTTTAACTATTTAATTAACTTAATTAAATGTTGCAAGCCTTGAATAACTTAATTAATTAAATAATTAAATTATTTTGGGCGTTACAGCACTCTCTTGTACTTCTAACTGTAATAACTTGCGGATGTTCCCATAAGTCTTATCAAAGGACCGAAGCTCAATAGGACCTAATAGGGAAGCATACTCCTTCAAACTAGTTACATCAATCTTCTTTACAATGGGGAACCTCGAATTGAATGCAGTTTTGCCTTTTGATTCCATGTTGCTTCTTACACACCTATGACAATGGTTCAGCGTTATGTTGCGATCTCCGGCAAACAAACTTTAATGCATGAAGAATGCAAATGACAAATTTTTTCCAAGATTTTGTTAGATGCAAATGCAATGGTGCAAAATGATGTGAATGCGAAATGATGTGGATGCGAAATGACATGAAAAAATGGTAATAAAATGAGGTTTAATTGGTGGTACTTTGAACATTTTCGAAGGTACACGCTGCATGCCACCTCATGTAGGTGTTTATGAGAAAAATTACAACTTTCGAAATAAAGTTTGAGAAAAAGGAATGCTTAAGCTAAATGCAACAAATAAAGGCGTGCCCCCATGTCCTACGAATGGAGGGAATCCTAGGGTCTAAAGTCGACGAAAAGGGTAATCCTCCCATGTAGGTTCTAATCACTTCCTCACAATGGCAACCAAGAGCTAAAGTCTTTCTCATGATGACACCCACAATCGTAGAAAGCTACCGAGTGTGAGGCATCATGACAAAGCGTACTCTTGGGCGGAACTTTCATGAGAGCCATACAAACAAAGGTCTACGAATGGCAGTCACTAGTCGTTCCCACTCTCCTAGGTTTTTGTTCAGACCTTGGGTTTTAGGCCCCACTCAACGCTCACAAGTATAGGGTGTGAAGTGTGTGTTGAGGGCACAACACCTAGAAATAACTACCCTTCCCACCTGCAAATAAAACCCAGAACAGTCCAGACAGAAGCAAATAATAACATGTTGTCTACCCTAGGGTTTAATATCAAATAAGCCAGCCTAGGGTTTTCAACAACCAAGTGCATTGTTTACCTCAATAAAGGGAGCTGAGAAGAGGGGAACATGATAGGAGTGGGGGAAATGCATGGAGAAACTAAGCATACAAGCAAATAAGATAAAAGGGAAAACAATCATAGCAGAGGAAGAAGCGAATGCATATGAATGCAACAATGCTTGTATGAGAAAGAAGAAGAATAGAGGCAAAACAAAATATTCAAATCAAACACACAAATCACATATTTAATTAATTAGGCTCGACCCTCTTTTGAAAAAAATCTTTTAGTCCCCAGTGAAGTCGCCAGCTGTTGCACCCGAAAAAGTCCCCGAGGGGTTTTTCTTCGTTTACAACCTTTTAAAACAATGAAGTCGCCACCAATATTTTTTTATAAGGAAAATATTGAAGAAAACCTTTTTGGAGGGCAAATGGTCTTTTGGAAAACCGGAAGATTTGGGTTCGGGGGTCGGTTAGGCATGGGAAATGTATTAGCACCCCACATCTCCTTTCTACTGAAAGGGAACCTTTAATTAAACGTGTGGTTTTAAGTGTTGATTTGAAAAATACTTAAATTTGCCTCTTGATTGAAAATACTTAATGAATTTTTTATTTGCGGCGCTTGACGAGAGTTAGCCGCTTTGGGTTTTTTTTTGAAAGGAAAAATGTTTTTAGTTTGTCGTGCTTGACGGAGGGGATCCGCTCCTACGTATCTCCCGGTGCGATGGAGAATTCAAAGCTACGTAGTCCTGGGTTTTTTTTTTATCTTGTTTAATTGTGAAAACTTGAGCTTTCATGATGATCAATTGAGCAAAGGCTCCAAGTGACCACCATTAGCACCCCATTGTTAACAATCATGCAAGCAAAGGCTTCGCAGGACCGCTAACAAAGTTTTTGATTTATTGAAAGTCTTTCGAAAAATTAGGCATTCGTGATGATCAATAGAGCAAAGGCTCCAAGTGATCACCACTAGTTCCTCATTGTTAATGATCATGCAAGCAAAGGCTTCGCATGACCACTAACAAAGTTTTTGATTTAACAAGAAAAATTATTTGGGTTAAAAGAATTAAAAACGAGAGAAAGGTGAAAAATTGCAAAATGGGGGTGTTATTAGCTGCAGGGGGGTTGGGTAACTGAACAGGGGGTGTAAAAAGTAAGCCCAGTTCGCATATGGGAGCCTAGTATGCAAAACTGGGCTTAAGTGAGGGGGGTGCGCGCGTGAATCCGGGTGGTGTGAATATAAATCTGAATGTTAAAAAAAACATTAAAATAAAATACTTTCAAATAGGCAATATATATATATGGAAACCCTAAAAAGTCATAAACCTAAATTCAGATTCACTCCCTCCTTCCCCCTGGCTGCGCGGCGCCGTTCCCAGCGAAAAGAGAGAGTTCCGGCGAGATTTTTGTCGGTTTTTAAGGGGAGAGAGAGAGTTCTGCCGGATTTTTAGGAGAGAGAGAGAACCGAGGCATGAGGGAGGAAGCAGTAGCGAGCTAGAGAGAGAGAGAGGGCGACAGTGAGACGGAACGGAGGGAGGGATTGCGACGTTGAGGGGGTCGGTTTGCGGCGGTTTCACGGCGAAGGAGCGCCGGAGAAGACGAAGCTGGCGGTGGGAGTTTCGCCGGCGACGGCCCAACGCTTCCAGGTTCATTTCCGTCTGATCTGCGTCTTCTTCTTCTATTTTTTTTTTGTTTTTCTCTCCTCTCCATCTTCTCTGGCTTATAACTGGATTGTGGTTATGTTTTGCTATATATTTTTCTTTTTTACCCTTAATCTGTGGAAACACCTAATCCAGTGCATTTTTTAATCTCCTCAGTGCATTTTTTAGATTCAACAAGTGAAAACACCTAATTTTTACTCTAATTCGATTTACCCGATCTAAATGTTAGAACGATGACAGTATATTTTATGCTCAAAGACAAAACGATAAAGCAAAAAAGACTTAACAGCAACTTAGGTACCAACCTGAATAAAGAAAGAAACAATCTGTTTGGGAGTTCACTACTGTTGTTCTAGATCTGTGGTTGCTGCTACTGACCCTTTGAATTTTTTTTAGAACTTCAAAGAAAGAAACCACTGTTTTTTGGGATTAGGGTCTCAGTGTAAAACCCTAATCGTTTTTTTGGTGCTGTTTATCTCGAAAATCGTGTCCTTTTCCTGCTGCTGTTGACTGTTTTTTATATTAAAATTCTAGGTCTAGTAATTAATGACTTTGAATGGGCTTTGACTGTTTTTTTAGGTTTGGAGTGGAGCGGAGGCCCAGCTACTTGGAGAGCATTTCTTTGGAACCCCCATTTTTCTTCTTTGCATTCTATTATTTATTATTTTTTTATGTAATTTTTGGATTTAATTATTTTTGTACATTTTGTGTTATTATTTTTTTGTATTTTTCTGACATTTGGACATTTGGACTCTCCTAAGTTGTAATAAAAATTAAATAGTATTTTTTTGACATTTTTGGACTATTAAACACTTTTAAATTGTAAATAAAACTAAATAGAATTTTTTTGACATTTTTGGACTATATATATGCTCAAAATAAAATAACTGCACAAAATAAGATTAAATAATGAGAAAAAGAGTCGGGCCAAACACAAAGACGAGAACGGGCCCGACTAGACAAATACGCTAAAACGAGACCCAAATAGAAGAAATGGGCTCATTAACTAAAAACACTAAAATTGACTCAGAATTGCATTCTTAAGTCTGAACTGAAAAGGCAAGCTAAATTTCTAGAAAAACGACTTTTGGTAGACCTACTTATGTACGACTAAACCCAAATACGAAGATTAAATTGAAGAACGCACGAAAAGATCGATCATTCGCGTGCCTGCCTAATTTAAACAACGGTATTTCGATTTAGTTGAGTTGGATAACTGAAATTGGCTTAAGATAGAAAGGACGGACAAATTTGGGGTATTACAGCGGTGGAGAGTACTATGGTAGGTACACAGAGAATGGGCAAGTTGTCGGTCCATTTGCGAAGTTTCTTCAAGAGAATGGGATTGTTGCCCAATACACTATGCCTGGTTCTCCAGATCAGAATGGTGTATCAGAAAGAAGAAACCGAACTTTAATGGACATAGTAAGAAGTATGAGGAGTAACACAAAACTTCCTCAATTCTTGTGGACTGAAGCACTAAAGACGGCTGCGTATATATTGAACCGAGTGCCAACCAAGGCTGTCTCAAAGACGCCTTTTGAGTTATTCAAAGGTTGGAAACCAAGTTCGCAACATATAGGTGTTTTGGGATGTCCGTCTGAAGTGAGAATTTATAACCCACAAGAAAAGAACCTAGACCCGAGGACTATCAGTGGGTATTTCATTGGATATGCTGAAAAGTCCAAAGGGTATAGATTCTATTGTCCATCACATAGCACTAGGATTGTGGAATCAAGAAATGCCAAATTTCTTGAAAGTGACTTGATTAGTGGGAGTGATCAGTTTCAAGACATCGTTCATGAAAATGATCACTATGAGGCTCAACCCTCTAAATCAAGTGATAGGTTGATTGTCATTCACACCCCTTGTCATACCCCAATTTTGTCCGGCTTAGGTCAAAACCCTAATTTTCCCCAAAAATAAATAAATAAAAGAGAAAAGAGCATCATGCATTGCATTTAGGGTTCAAAGCTTCTAAAATCATTTTTGGAATTGGAATGCACTTTTTGGACAAACTAGGGTTTTTCAGTGCAAAAGGGTATTTTAGTCATTTCGCAAATAAGGGACAATTCCCCAGAACAAACCATTCAACATGCATTTCAAGGTATTAGAGGTCAATCCTAGGGTGAAAAGTCATTTTTGAAGTGAAAATGTGTTTCGGGCAAAGAACTAGTGTTTTTAGTGCGAAAGGGCATTTTGGTCATTTCACAATAAAAACGGTCTTTCGTCCCAAATCACTGAGCAATCATCAAGGATTTATTTGAGGAATATTTGTGCTTAATTGTGGTTGTTTTTGCGCATAAATATTAAACATTTTGGCATAAAATTCACATTTTTGGATAGAAGGGTAAAATGGTCATTTCCTTTGAGGTGGGGTCAACAAATCAATTTTGGGATTGGTGAGATCATAAAATTCAGAGCCCAATCATTGAATCATGGGACATGGCCCAAAATGGCATGAATTTTAGAAGAATTATCTTGAAAGGAATAATCAATATTCTTTTGAATTTTGAAAGGTCCAAGTGTACTACAATAGTACAAGTTGCAATTCCACTCACTCTCTCTCCATTAGCTGCGCCCACAACAGCCATATTCCTTCAATTTTGATTTATTTTATTGGTTGTAAATTGTGTTTAAATCATGGCCTTCCATTCAAGTCTTAAGTACAATCCTCACATTTCATTTGAATTAAAATGACACTTGTGTAATAAGCTTCATGGAGAAATACAATTTTGTAAATGAACTTATCCTTCACCACCCTCCTTATGCTGCACACCCAGCCCTCTCTCTCCTCACTTTGTGCTTTTTAATTGCCCTTAATCCATGTGACATTGCATCTTGACCATTGGTTCAAAATTAAAATGCAATCCTAGAGCACAAGGGAAATCAAAATGACCTAGATGCCCTTAATGTAGCACCCCCATATAAAACCCAAAAAATAAGAGACCAAGAGTGTAACACCCCCTTATATTAATGCTAATTCAATTAATAAAAATCAGAGTTTTTCAAATCTTGTCCACGCACCTCAAAGAGGGTGATACATTTAATAAAAACATCGTCAAAACATATTTAAAATTCAACCGCATCAAGTGCGTGACATACACATCATAGTCACATGGGTTAAAACCCTCAAACCTGTTTAGTGTTTACAATAATCCGGAAGGCAGTTCGCAGCAGCGGAAAATAAAATTGAGTTCAACATACTCAATACATCGTTTAAATCAGTTTAATACATAACATAAAATATTGATACTAAAAACCCATCCCCGGTGTTACTAAATCAGAGCCGACACAAAAATCCCAAGAAGGCCTAGACATCTTCACTCAGAATCACCTGTTTGTCGCCACGAGAGCAGGCAACATAAAAATGCTAGGGTGAGTCTCTTTACATAAATAATAACAAGTAAGATAAGCATTATAATAGGAAAGCATCTAGCAAACATCAACCCACCACAATCAAGACACTTACCATTCAAGTATCATACTAAGAACAACAATCACAAATTAATTAAGTATCAACAAGCATTCTGTGAATGTATGAGTTTATGCATGTATGCAATATGCATGTGGATCCATCACCTTCGCTTTTTGCCCAATGGGCACCCTTCGCTTTGGCCGAAGCCCCCTTCGCTTTTTGGCCGAAGCCCTTCGCTTTATGCATATGCTTTATGCGACACTCATGACAATGCACCATACACAAGACATTACTACCACATTCATTGTCACATCACTTAAAACATCTCCACAACACAACCCGTCGCTTTTGGCGAAGCCCCTTCGCTTATTAACCCATCGCTTTGGCGAAGCCCACATCATTTATTAACCCACCACTTTGGCCGAAGCCCACATCATTTATTAACCCACCACTTTGGCCGAAGCCCACATCATTTATTAACCCACCACTTTGGCCGAAGCCCACATCATTTATTAACCCACCACTTAATCGTCATTTACCACCACAACTTATTCATTAAGTTAAATTCCACCTAAGGACCAAACCGCCTCATAAGGACCCTTTCCACACTTAAGGACCATTTTGACCCACCAAAGGTTAATTTAGAACTTAAAGATTATTTTGACACGTTATGAATTAATTTAGTACTTTGGAACTTATGTGGACATATTGGGATTAATTGGACACTAAGTGATTATTTTGTCACACCAAGAATTAATTTAATTCTTAGGGACTATTTTGTCACACCAAGGATTAAATTAATTCTTAGGGACTAAACCATCACTTAGACACATTTTAGCACCTACTTCGGCGGAGTATTTAAAATAGCAAACGACATCGAAAAATTACAAAAGAACACTCGTCGGAAAGCCACGGATATATAGTTTCTGGATATATCTTTAGATTTTCAAAACAGTGAGCCAATTAGTACAGTTTTTAGAAACAACCGGACAGTCCCAGACTGGACAGATTCTGTCCTCCCACTTCATTTTACTCTAAAATGACCTAAACTTGACCAAATGGGACAAAACCTTAGCCCGAACAAAAGCAATTTGAGTATAGTTTCTAATGGAAAAAGAATCGTTCAAAACGGAGTTCATTTGAAGGCATAAATCTTGCAAAAACCGCACCTACCCACAGATTGACTCCAGAGATTTGACTCGACTTCGGAGACTCATAACTGGAGCTACATAACTCCGAATTTAACGAAACTAGTGCCAAAACGACCGGCTTTAAGTTTATTTTCGAAAACACTCAGCCACATAATTTTTGACTCAATCAAACAGTACCAGTTTTGAAAATACTGAAACAGTGTCCAGAAAAACCACACAAAGACCATAAACAAGTAAAACTCATCATCAATTTAATTCAACAACACTTTCTCACATTTATTCACATTGAAGCATTTATTCAAACACCTAGCATGCATATTCCACATACATTTAATTCCAACAACAAACACCATAATATCATCAAGTTGAACATCAAATACAACAACCAACATATAATTAACATAAAATTCACACAATCAAGCAACCTAGTGCTACTCCACACACAATACATATCATACTAATTATTATAGACATAAATGAGAATCCCCTAACCTTGGGTGAGCTAGAGCTTCCACCAAACACCAAAATCAACCAAAATGGAGTACCCTCACTGATTTCCAGCAACACGCAACTTCCCTTCTTTGGGTGGAAAATGGAAAATCAAACATGGACAAGGATGAGCTTCTAGAACTTAAAGGAATGGAGCAAGGAGAAGGAATGAGGATGATTAGAGCCAAGAACCTCACTTACCAACACAAAACTCAAGGAAAGTTCCCTCCTTTCTTCTACTTCAAGTGAAACGTGACTTCTCCTCCTTTGGGTGAGCATGGAAAATTAAAAGGCAAGGAATAAGCTTATGGAACCTAAAGAATTGGAATGGGGAAAAGAAATGAGAAGGATTGAGACCAAACTCTCACTTACCCACCAAGAACTCAAGCAAGCTACCTCCTTTCTTCTCCCTCCCTTGCCGTCGGCTACTCCCTCTCCTCCTCTCTATTCTTCTATTTTATTTTCTTTCAAATGAGACACAATGCTACCCTAGTCTTAGGAACCCCTAAGTTTTAAGACTAGTATTGGGCCTAATAATGGCCCTTGGGCCTTATTCCCACTCCTACACTTAATTAAATTAGACCCCTCATTTATTTACTACACCTCACCCTTTCAAATAAATTGATTACCTTATTATTATTTAAATATGGCCAACTAACATATTACTTAATTAAATTAGTCATAATCACTTAATTAAGTAAATTAAATAATCACCTAAATAAATTAGTTAAATACTCATCTAATTAATTTTGGGGTGTTACAACTCTCCCCCACTTAGAGTATTTTCGTCCTCGAAAATCTAACTATCATGAACATGCCAACTTATACACTTACTACAACAAACATTAATCCCTAGCAAAACATCCTAAATGGAACTCGTACCTCTAAAGGTAACCCTCATCCCTCCAATAGACTTCTCCTCATTCGGCTTTGGACGCTTGGCACTAATGTATCCCAATTCCCCACAGTTGTAGCAGACCACATCCTCATTCTCACCCTAACCGCTACATGACCTTCCTTACCACACTTTGATACACAATCCCCACAGTAACGTCTCCCCCACTTGGCTTTTTGCCCGAACTCTCCTCTCCCTTACCACCCAAGCATCATACGACTTTCCACGGCGAGAACCGAGAACCTCTCTTCCCCTTCACTATCTTATATGAACGATTGCAATCCCCTCGAAAATCTACGCTAAACTCATGAAATCAACATCCACTCTTCTTATCTCCGCTAACCGTTATCATCCAAGTCCTATCGTACACGCAATGGATCAAATACTCTTCCCTACACCCTTACTCCCCAATTAAGTATTCTAACCCGTAGGTTGTCAAAATCCTACCCGACTACCCGGCCAAGTGGACAACAACAATTATGGCGGAGGCCCAACAACCTAACAACCGTATTTAACACAACAATACGGTCTCAACAATTATCGCGTATCCAATATTATTCACGTCAACAATTAACACAATCATAACAACAAAATTCAAGTTCGACCTATTCCACAATTAATCATTTCATTCCACGTTCAAATTATTCTCTTTAAACTCAAAGTGCGAGAAAATTGCGAAGCGTGCGCCTACTTCGGCGAATTAATTGAAATAGTAAACGATCTCGGATTTCGACAAATAAATACTCGTTGGAAAGCCCTATGGGTCTATTTCTTACCCCTAAGTTCAGTTTTTTTTGAAGGAGAGTGTTCAATAGGTACAGATTTTCAAAAATACGCATACTAGTTTTCAAAAGATGGTTTTCATCCTTCAAATTCAAGCAGTTCTATAATGACCAAAACTCGATCAAATTGCATGAAACTTGTGCATAAAGTGAGGCAAATTCTGTCAAGTTTCAAAGAAATTGGATTCGTTCGAAAATGAGCTCTTTTGAAAACGCAGAACCAAAACATGACCCTATGTCCGCATTGTTTCGAGAATTTTAACCTAACTTGTTTCACCTATAACTCAAGTTCTACAACTCCAAATGCAACCAAATCAGTGGCAAATTAACAAGCATTCAATCAAGTTTTCAAAATGACAAACCACATAATTTTTCAATTAGTAAAACGTTCTCAGTCACTGAACTACTGGACTCATGTCAGAACATCTCAAAGCAGTGAACTCAACAACACAATCAAACATCATAATTCAGCCACCATTACTAATAATCCTACACCGAGCTTTATAAAAACAGCATTTTCAGAAAGTTCGCAAAAGTATGCATAGCTTTACCGGTCCCCATGACTCCCAACCTAAGACATTGATTCTGACACCATTACTACTCCTAGGTTGTATAACAATCATGCTTTCATTCTAAGCACAAAACCATTAAGCAAGTAAAACTCATCATGGTCAATTACCAAAACCATTTATAATCATCACATACTTTTGCATTTCATCAAACGCCAAACAAGCATAACCAATCATGCAACTAATTTACACACGCAATTCCTCTATTCCTAGGGATTGGCTAGCATGCAATTTTTTACAACTTCCCTAAAAAGATCACGGGTACATAATTCTACCAAATTGAATTGAATTCATATCACAAATAATACAACCAACACATGTTTTATAATACAATTGTTTTGATTCAAGACTTGATATTAGTTTAACTAATGAAATTACATACCCTTGTCAACATTTAGCAAAGAAAACTAATCAAGTAAGACAAGTGCACAACAATCTAGTTGCATGGTTTTTATCGTTAGATTTATAGTCCACGTAGACAATTTTCAAGAAGTGGCAATTAATGCTAGTGATAGCAACAGCAATGCCAAAGTTAAATCGTACATCGAACAAAATTTTCACAATTGGAATTCATAGTTAGAAGGTACCCAAAATTGTACATGCTTGTTTCTAACACTTTGAGAGTCATTATTGACTCACCTTCCCGTATCATAAAAATTCTACTTTTTCTAACTATGCAATTAGTGTAAAACTTCCTCATTTTCAAACAACATCAAATTATAGCTTAATCGATCCAAAGACCTAAGTCATGACACTTTTTGAAATAAGAATCAGAAAACAACTCGAAATGTAATTCAACACTAACCCTTACATTACGTTCATTCCTAATAGCACAAAAATTTTCCGAGTACCGCTTTTTCGAAAATCACAGAATCCACAGTTTTGTCGAAAAGGAACTACGCGAGAACCCAACCTTACAATCACTCGAGCATGCAACAACTACCTATTAGTTCAAAATTTAACTTCCGACATTCACTAAAAAGGTAAGGAAATTAATCATTTAATTTTTTGACAAAACCCATCATGCTCCCGAAACAAGCCAAATCGAAACATCAAAATGTCAAAACTTCAAATTATGCAACCTTACTCTGAGAAAATGAAAATTTAGTGTTACACAGCATTTCATTTTAGCATACTAGCTTCAAAACAATTTAGCACAAGTCAACTTAAACTCATATACATCACAGTAACAATCAACCTATAATGAGGCGTCAATCAAGTGCAACAATTTTCAACAAGCAGTCTTCAAATATTGTTCAGTGTATACCTACCACGGTTAGGTCATGTAAAAGTTACTTCCTATATTCTAGCAAGCTAATCAAGCAATCAATCAAATTAAAATTAGTGTAGGCATCCGAATTTAATAATAACCATGAGTTATTGTCGCCTCTTTCATTGGGGATGAGTGATTGGGGTGATCAGTCCCTCCTACTCATTCAACCAACTAATTAAGGTCACAAAACTATCGTCTTTCAATTTATAACTACCACATTAAAAGATTTTTAACGTAGTCCGGAGTGCGAAGACGTCGTCACGACTTTCACTCCTTTGACGTCGTTAAAGCTCTTTTAATCACACTTATCTAAATGATACAACAACAGTCGCAATAATTAAAATCAATGATACAATCAATGATCACATATTTGATCACACATACCTTAATCAATCAATAAAATTTTCAATCGCTATCCATCAAATAAATTGCAAGGCATGTCGGTGAAAGAACAAACCAACCAAGATAACAATAATAAACAACTACATAATTATGATTCTAGAACGAGTACTAAGACTCGAGGGTTAACAGACTCGACAACTTGGCGGACGACCGAAGCGCTCGATACCACTAATGTAACACCCCCTTATATTAATGCTAATTCAATTAATAAAAATCAGAGTTTTTCAAATCTTGTCCACGCACCTCAAAGAGGGTGATACATTTAATAAAAACATCGTCAAAACATATTTAAAATTCAACCGCATCAAGTGCGTGACATACACATCATAGTCACATGGGTTAAAACCCTCAAACTCGTTTAGTGTTTACAATAATCCGAAGGAAAGCGATTCAGCGAATGGAAAATAAAATTGAGTTCAACATACTCAATACATCGTTTAAATCAGTTTAATACATAACATAAAATATTGATACTAAAAACCCATCCCCGGTGTTACTAAATCAGAGCCGACACAAAAATCCCAAGAAGGCCTAGACATCTTCACTCAGAATCACCTGTTTGTCGCCACGAGAGCAGGCAACATAAAAATGCTAGGGTGAGTCTCTTTACATAAATAATAACAAGTAAGATAAGCATTATAATAGGAAAGCATCTAGCAAACATCAACCCACCACAATCAAGACACTTACCATTCAAGTATCATACTAAGAACAACAATCACAAATTAATTAAGTATCAACAAGCATTCTGTGAATGTATGTGTTTATGCATGTATGCAATATGCATGTGGATCCATCACCTTCGCTTTTTGCCCAATGGGCACCCTTCGCTTTGGCCGGAGCCCCCTTCGCTTTTTGGCCGAAGCCCCCTTCGCTTTATGCATATGCTTTATGCGACACTATGACAATGCACCATACACAAGACATTACTACCACATTCATTGTCACATCACTTAAAACATCTCCACAACACAACCCGTCGCTTTTGGCCGAAGCCCCCTTCGCTTATTAACCCATCGCTTTGGCCGAAGCCCACATCATTTATTAACCCACCACTTTGGCCGAAGCCCACATCATTTATTAACCCACCACTTTGGCCGAAGCCCACATCATTTATTAACCCACCACTTAATCGTCATTTACCACCACAACTTATTCATTAAGTTAAATTCCACCTAAGGACCAAACCGCCTCATAAGGACCCTTTCCACACTTAAGGACCATTTTGACCCACCAAAGGTTAATTTAGAACTTAAAGATTATTTTGACACGTTATGAATTAATTTAGTACTTTGGAACTTATGTGGACATATTGGGATTAATTGGACACTAAGTGATTATTTTGTCACGCCAAGAATTAATTTAATTCTTAGGGACTATTTTGTCACACCAATGATTAAATTAATTCTTAGGGACTAAACCATCACTTAGACACATTTTAGCACCTACTTCGGCGGAGTATTTAAAATAGCAAACGACATCGAAAAATTACAAAAGACCACTCGTCGGAAAGCCACGGATATATAGTTTCTGGATATATCTTTAGATTGTCAAAATAGTGAGCCAATTAGTACAGTTTTTAGAAACAACCCGGACAGTCCCCAGACTGGACAGATTCTGTCCTCCCACTTCATTTTACTCTAAAATGACCTAAACTTGACCAAATGGGACAAAACCTTAGCCCGAACAAAAGAAATTTGAGTATAGTTTCTAATGGAAAAAGAATCGTTCAAAACGGAGTTCATTTGAAGGCATAAATCTTGCAAAAACCGCACCTACCCACAGATTGACTCCAGAGATTTGACTCGACTTCGGAGACTCATAACTGGAGCTACATAACTCCGAATTTAACGAAACTAGTGCCAAAACGACCGGCTTTAAGTCTATTTTCGAAAACACTCATCCACATAATTTTTGACTCAATCAAACAGTACCAGTTTTGAAAATACTGAAACAGTGTCCAGAAAAACCACACAAAGACCATAAACAAGTAAAACTCATCATCAATTTAATTCAACAACACTTTTATTCAACAATTCATCACCCAATTTAACAACACATCATCTAAACAATTAATCACCATCATTAAATCCACACATTCTCACATTTATTCACATTGAAGCATTTATTCAAACACCTAGCATGCATATTCCACATACATTTAATTCCAACAACAAACACCATAATATCATCAAGTTGAACATCAAATACAACAACCAACATATAATTAACATAAAATTCACACAATCAAGCAACCTAGTGCTACTCCACACACAATACATATCATACTAATTATTATAGACATAAATGAGAATCCCCTAACCTTGGGTGAGCTAGAGCTTCCACCAAACACCAAAATCAACCAAAATGGAGTACCCTCACTGATTTCCAGCAACACGCAACTTCCCTTCTTTGGGTGGAAAATGGAAAATCAAACATGGACAAGGATGAGCTTCTAGAACTTAAAGGAATGGAGCAAGGAGAAGGAATGAGGATGATTAGAGCCAAGAACCTCACTTACCAACACAAAACTCAAGGAAAGTTCCCTCCTTTCTTCTACTTCAAGCTGAAACGTGACTTCTCCTCCTTTGGGTGAGCATGGAAAATTAAAAAGGCAAGGAATAATCTTATGGAACCTAAAGAATTGGAATGGGGAAAAGAAATGAGAAGGATTGAGACCAAACTCTCACTTACCCACCAAGAACTCAAGCAAGCTACCTCCTTTCTTCTCTCCTCCCTGCAGTCGGCTACTCCCTCTCCTCCTCTCTATTCTTCTATTTTATTTTCTTTCAAATGAGACACAATGCTACCCTAGTCTTAGGAACCCTAAGTTTTAAGACTAGTATTGGGCCTAATAATGGCCCTTGGGCCTTATTCCCACTCCTACACTTAATTAAATTAGACCCCTCATTTATTTACTACACCTCACCCTTTCAAATAAATTGATTACCTTATTATTATTTAAATATGGCCAACTAACATATTACTTAATTAAATTAGTCATAATCACTTAATTAAGTAAATTAAATAATCACCTAAATAAATTAGTTAAATACTCATCTAATTAATTTTGGGGTGTTACAACTCTCCCCCACTTAGAGTATTTTCGTCCTCGAAAATCTAACTATCATGAACATGCCAACTTATACACTTACTACAACAAACATTAATCCCTAGCAAAACATCCTAAATGGAACTCGTACCTCTAAAGGTAACCCTCATCCCTCCAATAGACTTCTCCTCCTTCGGCTTTGGACGCTTGGCACTAATGTATCCCAATTCCCCACGGTTGTAGCATCACATCCTCATTCTCACCCTAACCGCTACATGACCTTCCTTACCACACTTTGATACACAATCCCCACAAGAACGTCTCTCCCCACTTGGCTTTTTGCCCGAACTCTCCTCTCCTTACCACCCAAGCATCATACGACTTTCCACTAAACCGAGAACTCCTCTTCCCCTTCACTATCTTATATGAACGATTGCAATCCCCTCGAAAATCTACGCTAAACTCATGAAATCAACATCCACTCTTCTTATCTCCGCTTAACCGTTATCATCCAAGTCCTATCGCACACGCAATGGATCAAATACTCTTCCCTACACCCTTACTCCCCAATTAAGTATTCTAACCCGTAGGTTGTCAAAATCCTACCCGACTACCCAAAGACAAGTGGACAACAACAATTATGGCGGAGGCCCAACAACCTAACAACCGTATTTAACACAACAATACCGGTCTCAACAATTATCGCAGATCCAATATTATTCACGTCAACAATTAACACAATCATAACAACAAAATTCAAGTTCGACCTATTCCACAATTAATCATTTCATTCCACGTTCAAATTATTCTCTTTAAACTCAAAGTGCGTAAAATTTGCAGAATCGTGCGCCTACTTCGGCGAATTAATTGAAATAGTAAACGATCTCGGATTTCGACAAATAAATACTCGTTGGAAAGCCCTATGGGTCTATTTCTTACCCCTAAGTTCAGTTTTTTTTGAAGGAGAGTGTTCAATAGGTACAGTTTTCAAAAATACGCATACTAGTTTCAAAAGATGCAGTTTCTGTCCTTCAAATTCAAGCAGTTCTATAATGACCAAAACTCGATCAAATTGCATGAAACTTGTGCATAAAGTGAGGCAAATTCTGTCAAGTTTTCAAAGAAATTGGATTCGTTCGAAAATGAGCTCTTTTGAAAACGCAGTAACCAAAACACTGACCCTATGTCCAGATTGTTTTTAATTTTAACCTAACTTGTTTCACCTATAACTCAAGTTCTACAACTCCAAATGCAACCAAATCAGTGGCAAATTAACAAGCATTCAATCAAGTTTTCAAAATGACAAACCACATAATTTTTCAATTAGTAAAACGTTCTCAGTCACTGAACTACTGGACTCATGTCGAACATCTCAAAGCAAGTTGAACTCAACAACACAATCAAACATCATAATTCAGCCACCATTACTAATAATCCTACACCGAGCTTTATAAAAACAGCATTTTCAGAAAGTTCGCAAAAGTATGCATAGCTTTACGGTCCCCATGACTCCCAACCTAAGACATTGATTTCGACACCATTACTACTCCTAGGTTGTATAACAATCATGCTTTCATTCTAAGCACAAAACCATTAAGCAAGTAAAACTCATCATGGTCAATTACCAAAACCATTTATAATCATCACATACTTTTGCATTTCATCAAACGCCAAACAAGCATAACCAATCATGCAACTAATTTACACACGCAATTCCTCTATTCCTAGGGATTGGCTAGCATGCAATTTTTACAACTTCCTAAAAAGATCACGGGTACATAATTCTACCAAATTGAATTGAATTCATATCACAAATAATACAACCAACACATGTTTTATAATACAATTGTTTTGATTCAAGACTTGATATTAGTTTAACTAATGAAATTACATACCCTTGTCAACATTTAGCAAAGAAAACTAATCAAGTAAGACAAGTGCACAACAATCTAGTTGCATGGTTTTTATCGTTAGATTTATAGTCCACGTAGACAATTTTCAAGAAGTGGCAATTAATGCTAGTGATAGCAACAAAGAATGCCAAAGTTAAATCGTACATCGAACAAAATTTTCACAATTGGAATTCATAGTTAGAAGGTACCCAAAATTGTACATGCTTGTTTCTAACACTTTGAGAGTCATTATTGGACTCACCTTCCCGTATCATAAAAATTCTACTTTTTCTAACTATGCAATTAGTGTAAAACTTCCTCATTTTCAAACAACATCAAATTATAGCTTAATCGATCCAAAGACCTAAGTCATGACACTTTTGAAATAAGAATCGAAAACAACTCTAAAACAGTAATTCAACACTAACCCTTACATTACGCTCATTCCTAATAGCACAAAAATTTTCCGAGTACCGCTTTTTTGAAAATCACAGAATCCACGCTTTGTTTAAAAGGAACTACGCGAGAACCCAACCTTACAATCACTCGAGCATGCAACAACTACCTATTAGTTCAAAATTTAACTTCCGACATTCACTAAAAAGGTAAGGAAATTAATCATTTAATTTTTTGACAAAACCCATCATGCTCCCGAAACAAGCCAAATCGAAACATCAAAATGTCAAAACTTCAAATTATGCAACCTTACTCTGAGAAAATGAAAATTTAGTGTTACACAGCATTTCATTTTAGCATACTAGCTTCAAAATACTTTAGCACAAGTCAACTTAAACTCATATACATCACAGTAACAATCAACCTATATGAGACGTCAATCAAGTGCAACAATTTTCAACAAGCGATCTTCAAATATTGTTCGATTGTATACCTACCACGGTTAGGTCATGTAAAAGTTACTTCCTATATTCTAGCAAGCTAATCAAGCAATCAATCAAATTAAAATTAGTGTAGGCATCCGAATTTAATAATAACCATGAGTTATTGTCGCCTCTTTCATTGGGGATGAGTGATTGGGGTGATCGGTCCCTCCTACTCATTCAACCAACTAATTAAGGTCACAAAACTACTGTCTTTCAATTTATAACTACCACATTAAAAGATTTTTAACGTAGTCCGAGTGCGAAGACGCCGTCACGACTTTCACTCCTTTGACGTCGTTAAAGCTCTTTTAATCACACTTATCTAAATGATACAACAACGATCGCAATAATTAAAATCAATGATACAATCAATAAATCACATATTTCACCACACATACCTTAATCAATCAATAAAATTTTCAATCGCTATCCATCAAATAAATTGCAAGGCATGTCAGTGAAAGAACAAACCAACCAAGATAACAATAATAAACAACTACATAATTATGATTCTAGAACGAGTACTAAGACTCGAGGGTTAACAGACTCGACAACTTGGCCGGACGGACCGAACTGCTCTGATACCACTAATGTAACACCCCCTTATATTAATGCTAATTCAATTAATAAAAATCAGAGTTTTTCAAATCATTCAACATGCATTTCAAGGTATTAGAGGTCATTCCTAGGGTGAAAAGTCATTTTTGAAGTGAAAATGTGTTTCGGGCAAAGAACTAGTGTTTTTAGTGCGAAAGGGCATTTTGGTCATTTCACAATAAAAACGGTCTTTCGTCCCAAATCACTGAGCAATCATCAAGGATTTATTTGAGGAATATTTGTGCTTAATTGTGGTTGTTTTTGCGCATAAATATTAAACATTTTGGCATAAAATTCACATTTTTGGATAGAAGGGTAAAATGGTCATTTCCTTTGAGGTGGGGTCAACAAATCAATTTTGGGATTGATGAGATCATAAAATTCAGAGCCCAATCATTGAATCATGGGACATGGCCCAAAATGGCATGAATTTAGAAGAATTATCTTGAAAGGAATAATCAATATTCTTTTGAATTTTGAAAGGTCAAGTGTAGTACAATAGTACAAGTTGCAATTCCACTCACTCTCTCTCCATTAATGCGCGCACACAACACCATATTCCTTCAATTTTGATTTATTTTATTGGTTGTAAATTGTGTTTAAATCATGGCCTTCCATTCAAGTCTTAAGTACAATCCTCACATTTCATTTGAATTAAAATGGCACTTGTGTAATAAGCTTCATGGAGAAATACAATTTTGTAAATGAACTTATCCTTCACCACCCTCCTTATCTTTGCACACCCACCCTCTCTCTCCTCACTTTGTGCTTTTTAATTGCCCTTAATCCATGTGACATTGCATCTTGACCATTGGTTCAAAATTAAAATGCAATCCTAGAGCACAAGGGAAATCAAAATGACCTAGATGCCCTTAATGTAGCACCCCCATATAAAACCCAAAAAATAAGAGACCAAGAGGACACTCCCTCATTCATTTTTACCCTAGCACACTCTTCCTCCTCCCCTCCCTCTCTCAAAACCGAAATCCCCCCTCCTCCTCCTCCTCCATTTTCTTTTCAACTCTCATCCACCAAATCACCTCAAACTCACTCCATATTCATATATCTTCTTCCTTTCATCCTTAACTCCACATTCACATCATCAAAGGGGCTGTTCTTCAAGAGTATTGTAGCTTTTGTTGGTGACTTTTGAAAAGTGCTGGTGACTTGTTACTCTTGGTCTTCATTTTCTATTTTTGTTAGTTTGGAATTAAGGTATAACCTAAAACCCTTTGCATTTTCATCAATTTTCTTGCATTAAAATCCTTTTTCAACTTATATTTGCATCTCATAACATCATTTTAAATGTAGATTAGGGGCTGTTGTAGGTGAGAGTTGTAACACCCCCTTACTCTTAATACTTTAATTTATAAAATCAGAGTTTAAAAATAGTTTTTTTCTTTTCAAAGATACATTCTCAAGGGAATGCTACGTTTCTCAAACATCGCTTTCACTTAACCAATAATACTTTTCATTAATAAAATATAATTTGCGTGATACATAGCACGACTTAAATGGGCGAACCCTCAAATCCTAATATATCAATCTATTACAGTTCAACAATAAACTTAAACAGCTAATAGACTACCCGACTTCCCAGTTTGACGTCACAGAGCAAGACACCACAAATAGGCTGAGGGAAGAAAGGACCTTCACTCAGGATCACCTGCACACCACCTGTTTGTCGCCACGAGAGCAGGCAACATAAAAATGCTAGGGTGAGTCTCATTTCATAAATAATAAAATGTATGAAAAACATTAAGCTAGAGAAAACACCTAGAAACACCAGAACGACTCGGCTCACACAGCAACACACTCTAACTCAGGAATAATCAAAGACATCACCAAATATCATGTGGCCAACCACAACACCAAAATCAACAACGGAAATCACATGAGTTATGCATGCAATGCAATGCAACCCAAACTCCAGGGTATAATGCATGAGGATCCATCTCTTTTAGCCACTCAGGCATGTCCGTCGCTAGTGATACTCAGACCGAAGTCTTTCGTATCGAGACCGAAGTCTATAACCGTCGCTGATGCATATGATTCATGAGACTCTATGAAAAATGCATCACTCAAAACAAACCACTCTTTTGTGCAAACCACACCGTCGCCTTACGTTGCCTAGTCCTCTTAGACAACCACCATAGCACCACGGCTATTTGCCCACTCTCACGTGGCACCTCGGCTCCTCGAGCGCTGACCCACTTCATCACTATGAAGACCTCACAACGCGCTAGGGATGAACCATCACATAGGGACTAAACCGACTATGCCATTTCGTCCCCCTTAAACGACTCTTGACGTTAAACGTCACTCTCGCGGTGGCGCTAACACTCTCTACTGCTTTTTGCGTCACAAATAGGTCACCTCGGCACTCTCGGTCACCTCGGCACCTTTACTCTTCTCGGTATGCTCACTCGTCACCTCAAGACGCTAGCCGATGTAGTATCGCTACCCATTACGTCACCAATACTCAACTCGGTGGCACTCTCACTGGCATTCCACTCGTAAAGGTCTCCACCTCGTCCCCGGAACCTCACGCCTAGGATCTCTTCTAGGGTTCTCGACTACACATTCACCTCATCTCGTCTCACGTAACGCCTATTGTCCTCGACTATACCTCCGCCTCATCTCATCTTACCTTACGCCTACTGCCCTCGACTAGACACCACGCGCCACTTCGCGTCTCGCGCCACGCCTAGACTTAACGTATCATTGCGTAACTCTCACGCCGACTCCGCCTCATCCGAACTCACACCATCTCGTCACTATACTCGTTACGTCTCTCGCCTAAGTCCACACCCTATCTGGGCACTCTCGCACCTCGGTATAACATGTTACAAGTCGACTCCTTCACCTCGGCTATTATACGCAGACTTGCCTACGCCCTACGTCTCGACCCAAACACCTCGGCATAACCATGTTATACCTCTAAGAACTACTTGACGACACTGTACTGGGTTCTAATCACACCTACGCACCTTCGTCCATCAAGTACAACTCAACTCGTCCTCTTCAAGCCTAGGAACTACATTTTAACCCTTACGCTTTAAATGAACTATACTTAGACCACTACACTTCGCTAGTACCGGCGCAATACCTCACCTCAACACAGGTGCACCACCTCGACTGATACAAGTCTACACCTACGCTTAGTCTTAGACACACATACCCTTCGTCACCTAAGCTTCATCACATTTACATGGATCGACCATCTTAATCTCGGACAACTCAATCTCGGACATGACCGATATTAATCAATCTCGTCCCCTACCTACTATCTAGGATCGACATCTTAAGAATTCCACAAGGCTACGTCACCCACTCTAGCTCACTGGGACTGAGAGTTCCTCAGCTCCAATTCCACTCCCTGGTCTCTCGTATGACCAAAACCACAACAACTCAACACAACTCCACTGAAGAGAACTAAAATGCGACGTCAACACATCAAACACACAAAACATACAAGGCAGCTCGGAATCGTTCCTAGAGTCTACTCACACATAACGCACATCATATAATCTATTATAGATGAAAGAGAGAGTCCCCTAACCTTAATAACTTGAGAAGATGAGAACCCTTCTTTCTCCAATAACCACAGCAACAAGCTCTCCTCTCCTCTCCTAGCTTGAACTCTCCACCTCCAGATTCTCTTCTTCTTCTTTCTAATCACTATTCCACCTACCAGCTAGCTCTTCTCCCTCGGATTTGAGCTTCCCACGCCAAGCTTCTTCTTCTTCTCTCTAAAGAAGATCTCACCTACCACTTTCTCACTCTTACTTTACTCTTTGATATTTGTTGCAAGTGATTGTCTCCCCTTCGACAACACCACTTATGGCATGCATAATGGGCTTAAAATGGGTAATGGGTCTCTAATGGATCATGGGCCTCTAAGCACACTCTCTCCATTACTTAAATGCCTTCTAAATAAAATAAACACTCTACATTACTCACTCAGCTTAACTAAAATGTTGTAAACCTTAAATAACCCAATTAAATAAATAATTGAATTACTTTGGGGTGTTACAACTCTCCCCCACTTAGAACATTTCGTCCTCGAAAATTTAGCTAATATAAACTTAGTTATGCTCTATCTAGTTCATACCCGAGGTTACATCTGACCCTACTCAAATGACAACAAGCATAATTCACAGCAAGGTCCCTGTCGAATTGACAAGAGACATAGAAAGCACACCAAGCAATACAAGACTCAAAGTGCATAGCATTTCGACCTTAATAAGACAAGGAATAGCATCAGTATTTGACAATAAATTCTAACAGATTACCCTTAACGAAACGCTTACATTTCGTCACGTCTAAACGACGACACTTAAACTCCAATACCTCCACATCTCAACTCATACACCTCGGTTCATCTTAGGGACAACACCTTATCACTATTCAACTCGGCTACTACTCCTTGGTTACTCTAGGAAACCACATTTTCTTCGTCATTCACCTCTTTCATTTCACCTTTGGTTGTTGGCTACAACTGACACCACTCTTCTACGTACAGCGCCCTTGCCCTAGGGTTTTCTCGAACACCTTTTGGATCCTCAGAATCCCACCTAATCTATCCGAACACCCTTACTCTACCATTAGGAAACCACACTATAGCAATTTCTTAATGTACAAATATTCATCTCTTACATTAATCTATATCCAAGCTATAATTAATATTCTCCTCATCCCTTCATCCTATTTCTCATACTGAATTTTAATCTTTTAATAATCCCAAGTTACACTAAGGTATCTATACTTCATCACATACTTACAGTTCTATGACCATCTACTCTCCTCGGCACATAGCCACGACACCTTGCCTCAGTACTGAAACAGCATTTGGCGCACTGCTCCGCGCTAAGACTTCACTAGCACACACGCACGGCTACCCAATTCGGCACCCAGTACAAAGTGCGCGCAACACGCCACTAAACAAAACGCAAGGGGCATGCCATACTCGGCGCCCATTGCCTTACACGCCACGAGACACACACCATACCGAGCACACACTCACACCTCTTCACCTCACATCGGTATCCTCTTACCTACTTCTCGACGACATTAACTACCCATACATACACTTCACATAGATAACTACAAGTCGACTGTACGCTTAAACTCAGACACCCTTACACTATGACAGTCACTATCTCTATGACTACGCACAACTCACCGAGCTCATCGCCACCAACAGTGGTGGACTTCAACGCCACTTAAATCAACGGCACTACGGCCAAAGTAAAACTCATCAACGCTTAGGGACCCACGCGTCACCTAAGGACCAAACGACTTCACCATTCTATAGTTTAGACGTACTCGACGCAAACCAATCACCAGTCCAACAATGCCTTGAAGGCTACCCAAACTTCACGAGCACAACACCTAAACAGACCGAAGTCTTCTCACTACAGAGAATGCCTAGAAGGCAACCCCAAACACCACGAGCACAACACAGAAAACGAGGTCATAGACCCAACACTCAACGTCGGTCCCCTTTGGAACCTCACCACCTAAACACATCATCACTCACAGCTCTAAAGCTGATTTCGCACCTCGGACATAGGCCCATGGTTATCGTCCAACCCTCCACTCAATACTCTCACAATCGCAGTTCTCACGCTATCTCAACGCCCTCACACTAAACGTAGTGGACTAAGCGATACTACGAGAACTACAACGCGTCACCTAGGGACTAAAAGAACTATCCCATTTCAACCACTTAAGCGTTCTCAACACCCACAGCCTCTCCCGGTTGCGCTGGCGGCAAGACTTTGCGCAAGCGTGGCTTCAAAAACATCTCGGCAAGACTCACTGGCACCTCGGCGCCCCCCCCCCTCTCCTGACAACTAGGCACACGCACTACTCAACTCGACACGCGCACCCCTCAACTCGGTATCTATACTTATACCACAACAACCCTACTTCACCTCAATCATCACGCAACTGGGTTACACTACCTCATTACACCCTTCATCAACTCGGCTCTCCCTTAAGAGCAACACCTAAGCGCTACACTGCAACTCGGCTTGCTCACACCTCAGTAGCTTTACACTACAACACAACGCCTGCACTTCCGCAGCTATACTTGGGTATAAACTTAACACTACTTCGATTCACCCTCAATCACCCCAGTTCACCACCTCGGCTACGCCTCCACTTAGGCGCGCATTACACTTTCAATGGCGCCCTTGCGCCTGACCTCGGTTTCCTAGTTACTTCACTTAGGCAACCTATCCTTCCTCACTTCGCTGCCACTTGCCTCAGTTCACTGAGGAACAAACCCATCTTCATCCACCTCTAACCGTACTCATCATAATCTATCGTACACTAAGGTAACAAACCACACGCTTTCTCTACACTCTTACCCTTAGCAGATATTCTAACCTGTAGGGTATCCAGATCCTACTCGACTACTCAAATACCACCTATTCCGATGCAGGGACACTATACCCTCAACTACGACTTGAGATTAGCTTACCCTCTTTAAGTTTCCAATCTCTGGTGCTCACTTCCGAACTCAACCTATCTCATTCATCTAATTGACCTACTCGTCGTCATTACTAATAATTCCACATCTAGTTCCATATCAACAGCACTCCCAGTGCGCCTAGCAACAATCCTGAACCATGTTAACGTCAAACGGCATCTCGGCATCTGTACTTAGGTGTACGCACACTATAGCAATTACCCCTCCTTACTCCCTCAGTTATTCACCTTGGTTACACTACACTTGAGCACATCCCTCTTAAACGCATCATTTCATCTCGGTAGATATACAGTATAACTTAACGTCTGTACTACAGCCACCTTACTTAGGTATATTTATACACTACCCTCCACTTACCTGTACAACACTTCGACACCGCTATATTTCGACATTCCTATGCTCGACTCGTCTCTCACTCAACACGTCTTCTCTTTGATAGCCTACAATTCGACTCACCTCTCATTCCACAGAAATACTTACATCTCAGCAATATTAGTTTAGGCTTCCATACGTTACACCCACTCCTTTACACTTAAGTTTATATACATCACACTATACTTCGACAACTTCAATATTTCGACCCTTCCACTCTAACTTAGAGAAATACACTTAGACAGTACTCATTTCGACAACTCTGTACTTCGACTTACCTTACTATATAACGCACCTCAACCTCAGTACACTAAGTACTAGGACATCAATATATTACATCTTAAAAACTAAGTCAAAAGACTACTATTCTACATCAGCCCCCCAGATCAAAACTCAAACATCCATAAGGCACCTATTTATCTAAACATTAATAGTCAATCAAACTGGCACACACCACTCAATCAATCAAGTTGAAATTAGTACATATTCAAAATTTATAATAACTACGAGTTATTGTCACCTCTTTCATTGGGAATGAGTTATTGGGGTGATCAGTCCCTCCTACTCACGCATCCAATTTAGTTAAGGTCACAAAACTACGTCTTTTCAAAAGTTACATCTTTCACATTGAAGGACTTTTAACGCAGTCCAGAGTACGAAGGCGTCGTCACGACTCCTACTCCTTCGACGTCGTTAAAATGCTCTTCTAATCTCACATACCTCACTTAATACAAACAACAGTCACAAGCAACTACAAGCAATGCTGCAGTCAACAGCTGCAAACAACCAAACAAAATCTACAACAAAGTCTCTGTTGGAGATCGACAAGGATCTCTGAGACACTACAACTGGACAAACTTGGCCGGACAGACTGAACTTTTGCTCTGATACCAACATGTAACACCCCCTTACTCTTAATACTTTAATTTATAAAATCAGAGTTTAAAAATAGTTTTTTTCTTTTCAAAGATACATTCTCAAGGGAATGCTACGTTTCTCAAACATCGCTTTCACTTAACCAATAATACTTTTCATTAATAAAATATAATTTGCGTGATACATAGCACGACTTAAATGGGCGAACCTCAAATCCTAATATATCAATCTATTACGGTTCAACAATAAACTTAAAGCGGCTAATAGACTACCCGACTTCCCAGTTTGACGTCCACAGAGCAAGACGCCACAACTAAATTTGAGGAAGAAAGGACCTTCACTCGGGATCACCGCACACCACCGCTTGTCGCCACGAGAGCAGCAACATAAAAATGTTAGGGTGAGTCTCATTTCATAAATAATAAAATGTATGATAAACATTAAGCTAGAGAAAACACCTAGAAACACCAGAACGACTCGGCTCACACAGCAACACACTCTAACTCAGGAATAATCAAAGACATCACCAAATATCATGTGGCCAACCACAACACCAAAATCAACAACGGAAATCACATGAGTTATGCATGCAATGCAATGCAACCCAAACTCCAGGGTATAATGCATGAGGATCCATCTCTTTTAGCCACTCAGGCATGTCCGTCGCTAGTGATACTCAGACCAAGTCTTTCGTGACGAGACCAAGTCTATAATCGTCGTCGATGCATATGATTCATGAGACTCTATGAACAATGCATCACTCAAAACAAACCACTCTTTTGTGCAAACCGCACCGTCGCCTTACGTTGCCTAGTCCTCTTAGACAACCACCATAGCACCACGGCTATTTGCCCACTCACAGGGCACCTCAGCTCCTCAGGCAGTGACCCACTCCATCACTATGAAGACCTCACAACGCCTAGGACTGAACCATCACATAGGGACTAAACTGGACTATGCCATTTCGTCCCCTTAAACGACTCTTGACGTTAAACGTCACTCACGGTGGCGCCTAACAGCTCTACGCTGTTTTGCGTCACAAATAGGTCACCTCGGCACTCTCAGTCACCTCGGCACCTTTACTCTTCTCGGTATGCTCACTCGTCACCTCGGCACGCTAGCCGATGTAGTATCGCTACCCATTACGTCACCAATACTCAACTCGGTGGCACCTCACTTGGCATTCCACTCGTAAAGGTCTCCACCTCGTCCTGGAACCTCACGCCTAGGATCTCTTCTAGGGTTCTCGACTACACATTCACCTCATCTCGTCTCACGTAACGCCTATTGTCCTCGACTATACCTCCGCCTCATCTCCTCTTACCTTACGCCTACTGTCCTCGACTAGACACCACGCGTCACTTCGTCTCAGCTCACGCCTAGACTTAACGTATCATTGCGTAACTCTACGCTCGACTCCCGTCTCATCCGAACTCACACCATCTCGTCACTATACTCGTTACGTCTCTCGCCTAAGTTGTAACACCCCCTTCTATTTAGTCTATTATTTTAAATAATTCGAACCATCAGAGTCTACGAAAAACCTTTAGTGCGACCACTAGAGGGTGCCACATTCAAACAACCACATTAAACTCCAAATAATAATTAAAATAACTCCAAAAGGTGATACATAGCACCATAAACCGCATTTGAGAGATAGAAATCGTAGCAAATGAAATAACAACCGAAATACAAGAATGTCTGATTATCCAAGGAAATTAAAGCATAACATAACATAAACGACAAAATCTAGCTATCCTCTCCCTGCTATGATCGAGCCGACTCGACAAATACTAGCGGAAGGTGCTCACGTCACCTTCAGTCACTGTCACCTGCAGCGTTGCCACATAGGAGCAACATTCCAAGCAGAAAGGGTGAGTTTCATTTCATAGAAAATAGTAAATAAAACATGCAACTCAATAAGATAAGCATTAGCACACCAACACCGTAAAATTCAAACAATTTCATCAATAGTCACACACATCCGAAACAACCGCGCTAAATATATGCAAGTGCATGAGATGCAGCCCAACGCCAAGGGCATATGCATGTGGATCCATCACCAAAAAGGCCCGAAGGCATTCACCAATCACCAAAAAGCCCGAAGGCATTCACCAAAAATATTTTATGAGGCCGAGGCCTATTCACCGAAAATAATGCACATGCCTATGCGACGCATGACTACGCAACACCACACCAAAAATACAACGAGAATAGCACATAGAATATTCGCCAATAATTTTATTTGCACCCAATCACCAATAGGGGTCATACACCCTCAATCACCCAAAATGAACTCACCGTTAATTTCATCACCATTAAAACAACCACAATAGCTAAATGCCACACCAAAAAGGACCAATTCAACATCATAATAATTATTTTTGGCACCTAGGGACTAATTTAACACCATAATATTTATTTCAGCACCTAGGGATTAATTTAACACCATAATATTTATTTTAACACCTAGGGACTAATTTAACACCAGAACATTTATTTTAGCACCTAGGGACTAAGTTAACGCTCACCTAGGCACCCTTGCACCCCTAGGCGCCAAAACAAGCACACGGGGCAGCCAATTGGCGCCCCATACACTATTCACCTGCACAGCCAGCAACACGCAGAAATGTCACATACCCAGGCGCCATTTCCAGGGAAATCTGGCGCCCCTCCCTGCCTACCTGCACAAACACACACTGACACACTCCAAAACAGAACACAGGCGCCATTTTCAGGGGAATTTGGCGCCCCCTCCCAGTCTGCCTGCACAACAACACAGACACACACCATCTCACTCACCAGGCGCCATTTTCAGGGGAAATTGGCGCCCCCTCTCAGTCTGCCTGCAAAACACACACAAACACACACACAATGCACACACAGGGCGCCATTTTAGGGGATTTTGGCGCCCCCCCTCAGTCTGTCTATGTATTTTCTTCCTTAAACACCAACAACAACCTATATACATTTTTTAAGGCACCAACCAGCAACATGTATGTATTTTTAAAACTCAGACAGCAACATATATAGTGGTAAAACGCAAAAACAGCAACACATATATATTTTATAAAACCTTGACAGCAACTTATACATTTTATGAAACAGGACAGCAAAGATGTATGGTTGGTAACACAAAGAAAACAAAGAACACATGGGTTTTATAGAACACCAACAGCAATCATATGGCTCATAAAACAGCCCAACCAGCACTATATATATATTTTCTAACACAAAGAATAAAGACATATATAGGTTCGTAAAGCAAATTAACAAAGAACACACATATTTTATAATGACAAAGACTCAAAGCCCCTATATATTCAGAAAACGCACCAATTCAATCCCTCCATATCCCAATACTCAATCCTATGGTCCCATGTTTTAGAGACTATTGGCTATAAAAGGAAACTCCCCTTACCTGAAAATTGAAGGAGAATTCCACGCTTGAGAACCCACCAAAATCACCACCAGTCCAAGCTTCGTTCTTCCTTTCAACTCACGCTGAAATCCTTCTTTCGAACACAAGGGGAACAGCCCAAAAAAATAAGGAAAGGGGTTGAAGATTACAAAAGGAGGAGAATGGAGGAGAAAGGGTTAAACGAATTACCTACAAAATCTGAGAGAAATCTCTTCTTCCCCTTCTTCCTTTCTCACGCTGAAACTCTCCTTCTCTTCTTCCTACGGCGCGCGTTCACCCTCCTGATTCTCACGGCTTCTCTTTTTTTTTCTTTGATGGAATGACACTAACTTGGAGACTCACTAGGTTATTAATAGAAATTGGGCCAACTAATGGGTTTGGGCCCTATTCACACCCCTCCTTTTAATTCAAATCACCTCCTGAAATTAAATAACTCCTAGTTAGTTAATTTATTTAAATAATTATTGTAAACCTCAAATAACTTAATTAAATAATTAATTAAATTATTTCGGGGTGTTACATAAGTCCACACCCTATCTGGGCACTCTCGCACCTCGGTATAACATGTTACAAGTCGACTCCTTCACCTCGGCTATTATACGCAGACTTGCCTACGCCCTACGTCTCGACCCAAACACCTCGGCATAACCATGTTATACCTCGGCAACTACTTGACGACACTCGTACTGGGTTCTAATCACACCTACGCACCTTCGTCCATCAAGTACAACTCAACTCGTCCTCTTCAAGCCTAGGAACTACATTTTAACCCTTACGCTTTAAATGAACTATACTTAGACCACTACACTTCGCTAGTACCGGCGCAATACCTCACCTCAACACAGGTGCACCACCTCGACTGATACAAGTCTACACCTACGCTTAGTCTTAGACACACATACCCTTCGTCACCTAAGCTTCATCACATTTACATGGATCGACCATCTTAATCTCGGACAACTCAATCTCGGACATGACCGATATTAATCAATCTCGTCCCCTACCTACTATCTAGGATCGACATCTTAAGAATTCCACAAGGCTACGTCACCCACTCTAGCTCACTGGGACTGAGAGTTCCTCAGCTCCCATTCCACTCCCTGGTCTCTCGTATGACCAAAACCACAACAACTCAACACAACTCCACTGAAGAGAACTAAAACGCGGCGTCAACACATCAAACACACAAAACATACAAGGCAGCTCGGAATCGTTCCTAGAGTCTACTCACACATAACACACATCATATAATCTATTATAGATGAAAGAGAGAGTCCCCTAACCTTAATAACTTGAGAAGATGAGAACCCTTCGCTCTCCAATAACCACAGCAACAAGCTCTCCTCTCCTCTCCTAGCTTGAACTCTCCACCTCCAGATTCTTTTCTTCTTCTTTCTAATCACTATTCCACCTACTAGCTAGCTCTTCTCCCTCGGATTTGAGCTTCCCACGCCAAGCTTCTTCTTCTTCTCTCTAAAGAAGATCTCACCTACTACTTTCTCACTCTTACTTTACTCGTTGATATTTGTTGCAAGTGATTGTCTCCCCTTCGACAACACCACTTATGGCATGCATAATGGGCTTAAAATGGGTAATGGGTCTCTAATGGATCATGGGCCTCTAAGCACACTCTCTCCATTACTTAAATGCCTTCTAAATAAAATAAACACTCTACATTACTCACTCAGCTTAACTAAAATGTTGTAAACCTTAAATAACCCAATTAAATAAATAATTGAATTACTTTGGGGTGTTACAAGAGTTGGTCTCTCACCCACCAAATAAATTGTTCTTATGACTATGTGTTGATTATGTGTTGTTCTTGTGATTTGTTCTTTGCTCATGTGATTTCCACCAAATAAAAATTTGTTTTCCTCTTCTTTTTGCTTTAGCCTTGGGCCTAATTCATGATCTTTGTGTTGTTCTTGTTCATTATAGATGGTTTGAAGTTGAATAATGCATGATTAATTGTGCTAATTTTGTGAATAAATGATGAACTATACTTGTTGTTGAATCTTGATGTTTTGAGCTTGAATTTTGGGGAGTATGGCTTCGGTTTTGGGTCCCAAATTTTAGGGTTCTTGCTTGTTTTTTTGTTGTTCATCATGTATGCATGCTTATCCATGTGATTGGGTAAATTTTGATGAAAGAATTTGATGATTTTTGGGGTAAATGATACCTTGGGTTCAAGCCAAGTTTTAGGGTTTTGTTGCTTCTTCTTTCTTTTGGTTTTTGGCATGAAATAAATGTTGGTTTGGACTACAATATGTTTCGGCTTTGTGGCCCTTCTATGCTTACTTGATATGTTAAATCACAAAAATAATTGTTGCTAAGTCTTGTGAAAAAGATAAAAATTGTTTCAAAGTTCTTGTGTTTTGCAAACTATGATGTGAATTAGGGTTTGTGACCTCACTTGCAAACCAAATTGAAATGGGTTGTAAAAATGATTTTTCTCAAGTTGTTATGACATGATTTGCTTGCCATTTGTGGTTGGTTGATGATTGGCAATATGAGGCTCACTTGTGCTTCATGCACTTTAACCATAGTGGGAGGATTGCTTAGCATGATTCAATTTTCCATTCTTATGCTAATTGTTTAATTGTTGATGATTTAATATCATTCTTGTGCATTATTGTTGTAAATGGTAATGAGCATGCTTGTGTCCTAATTTTTGATTACTTTGCTTGCGAATTGGTAAGTATTGCGTCTCGGTTTTGACTTGAAAAGTGATTGAACGTTCTATTTCCTTTTCTTTGTGGCCAATGCCACCCCCCAAATTCTCTTCTTATCCTTTCTAATCAATCCTTTTCAAAGACTTTTTCCAAGAGTCAAGACTCTTCTTATCCTTTCTAATCAATCTTTTTTGAAAACTAATAAGGAGGCAAGTCGGACGTACGGCCGGTGTTGTCTAACGTCCTAAGACCGGATCTGTACAGCTCAAACGTCTTGGGATACTTATGAGAATAAAACAAGTGATTAATAACTTCAAACCCCTTTTCCAAAATGAGTAAGGTATCGATTCGGATGTACTTCCGATATTGGTTAGCGTCTTAGGGTTAGCGAGTCGCATGCGGTTAAATGCGAGCCTAAGATACTTGCTCAATAAAAGCAACCAACCTCGCAACAAACCTTTTTCCTAAGAAAATCAAAAAAGATCATTTTTTCAAAAAGTAGGGGGCACGTCGTCCGTACGGGCGGGGATGTCTATGTTCTATGTAACGCCCCAAAAATTATCGGTTAATTATTTAACTAATTAGAGGGAATTAGCTGGCAGAGAAATATTAGAAATAATAATATGGTATCTAGTTAGATCTAGGGAGTGGTGTGGATCAATAATTAGGTGGTGAATGTATTTGAAGGGGAGTGTTTATATAATAAGGAGTGGTGGGTGTAATTTAATTGAAGGGGGTGATATTGGTAACTCCGGAGTGGTGAAGAATGGCCCAAGAAGCCCAAGCCCGATAGCTTAAGCTCCTTAGGCGCTAAGGGGTTAGGGTTTGCGCCCCATTGTGCAAGAAGAGAGAAAGAAATCAGAATTTAGAGAGAGTGAGAAGTAGGGAGAGCTGCGCTAAAGGAGAGGAAGGAAGGGGAATCTTCTCAAGTTTTCGGTAGTGAGTGAGATTACGGTTTCGAAGGAGGAAGGAGACGTTTCATTCGTGGTGTTGCTGAGTTCTTGCACGTGATTCTCTTAACCATCGCTTTCCGGAACATCAAAAAAATTCAAGGTAAGGGTGAGCGTTTCGTTTAACATGATTGGGTATAGATAGGGTTTTGTGGGGTTTTGATGCTAAAGTGATGTGATTTTGTTGATGATTGATATTGTTGTTTGATAATTGATGAATTTTGATGATTTTTGATGAATTTGATGGTTGATGAGTTTGATAACCACTTGATGATTGAATTGAGGAACAAATGTGTTTTTGGTGTTAATTATGTGTGGGAAGGATTGTTTGATGTTTTCTTGGTGAGCGTTGATGATTTTACTTGATGAAAAATTCGTATCTTTGGAGTCAAAAATCGAGTTGGGTGAAAAGCTGCACATTTTCGGAAACATTACGCACAATACATCGCTCTGGTGATTGGCGCTCACCTGCTGCTGTTGATGGCGCTTCACACGCTTGATGCAATGCACTGATTCGGCGTGAGTTTACGCCCAACGGCGCGCCTCTGCTCGCGCTTCACTCGCGCTTCATGCGCGAGTGCCTGCTTTCTCTTGTTTTTCCTTGTTTTGTCACTGTTTTTGTAAATTGAATATCTTTTGAACCGGGAACCCGATTGAGGTGTTCTAAGATGCGTTGGAAAGCTTATTCAGAGGCCTAACTGAATATTCTACTTTTAAGGCAAAATAAAATGTTTATTGTTGCTGTATTTACTGAGTAAATGGTGCGGTTTTATGAAAATTGTGATACTATGTTTATATAAGTGAATTGCTATGAAATGCTATACTATTAGTACACTAATTGACTATGGCTAGACTGTGGTTTACCACTAAGGCCAGAATTTCTTTCACTGGTGTATTTACAAGGGAATCACTGAGAACCTTGCAAATGTGGCCAATGCCTTTTTGCAAGTAGTACCAGTTACCTGAGTAATCCCATAGTCAATCAGTTTACTATTTTATAATCCACAAAGCTAAAAGATAACCGTAATGTATATATATGCTTATGATGACGTGACTATATGAAGTTGATGAATGTGTCAGTTCATGCTATGAGTGATTTTGATGATGTGTTATTTAAGATTGTGATGTGAATGACGAATACACTCTACGAGTGTTTTATGATGACATGCCTTGAGTGGTTATTTCTTTTATGATGATGATGATGAGTACTCTGAGTGAGTGTTGATTGAGTTGCACATGTGTTATAGAGTCTCATGGCATGTGCATACTATGACTAATATTGATGATGTTATGCCTTGAGTGGTTTTTCTTCTATGATGAAGATATGCCTTGAGTGGTTTTTAAAGATGATATGGTACCATCATGCATATGCCCGCGTGTGGGTTGCACTTTCAAACATAATTATAACTGTGAATTGTGCTGTTTGTGATTGGAGCTGTTGTTGTGTGACCATGAATTGGTGATGTTGATGATGCTATGTGATTGCCTGCTCTCATTCTCTATTATGTATCTGATTATGTTTTATTGAAATTCTCACCCCTTCTGCTTGGAATGTTGCTCTATTGTGGCAACGCTGCAGGTAATCGCGAGTGAAGGTCTAGTTGCCTTCTTGTTAGCTGTCGGGAAGTCTGTTTGTGTCGCTCTCTGATACCGTAGCACCTAGGGGGCGTGGTTGACATTTATTAGTTATTAGTTAACTGTATAATGACTATGTTGTTACTATGAGATGTGTTTGAGAGGCTTAGTGAGGTTATTATTTTATTCCGCTGTGATGATTGATTTATGGCATGTACTTTTAAGACGTGGTTTTGCTGCACAAATTTTAATGAGTGCAATTGATGAGATGAGTTTTTATGACGAGGTAGCATTTCTTTTCTACCAATTAAATTAATATTTTTGAAAAGGAAATTACTCTGATAATGACGTGAAAACTGAGGGGTAGAAAAGGGGTGTTACATTATTGGTATCAGAGCAGTTCGGTCTGTCCGGCCAAGTTGTCCAGTATCGCGTCTAGTTATCTCTCGAGTCTTGGTACTCGTTCTAACCATTGTCTGGGTAGTAAGTGATGTTTCTGCAGGTGTAGGAGAAACCGAGTACTGCTGATGGTAAGTGAATAAGTGGGGGAGATACCCCGCTGATAATGTGTGTTGTATTGTGTTTCCAATGTGTGAACTCTGTGTCTTCTGTTTTTGAATTCCCTGATGGTTTGGAAAATGCTTGGTTTGCGAAAGATGCGTTAGTTACTTCTTTTGAAACCGAAGGAAAATATTTTTTTTGCCGCTCTATGTAACACCCCCTTATATCTAATGCCAATTTCAATGAATTAAAAATCAGAGTTTTTCAAAATCTTTCCACGCACCTCAAAGAGGGTGGTACATTTAGCGAAAATAACGTCAAACATATTTAAAAATCCAAACTCATCAAACGCATAAAATACTTATCATAGTCATGTGGGTTAAGACCCTCAAATACCTGTTTAATGTTTACAATAATCCAGAAAACAGTTTGCAATGCAGCGGAAATAAAACTGAGTTCGACATACTCAAATACATAGTCAAATACATAACATAAAATAGTAGTACTAAAATCCCCTCCCCGGTGTTACTAGATCAGAGCTGACACAATATCCCATGAAGGCATGGCACCTTCACTCAGAATCACCTGTTGGTCGCCACGAGAGCAGGCAACACAAAAATGCTAGGGTGAGTCTCTTTACATAAATAATAACAAGTAAGATAGGCATTATATCCGGAAGCATCCAATAACAGCAAGTCATAGCAATTAATCATTTACCATTCAATTAGAGCATCAACAAGCCACAACAGATGGTAATTCAAGCATCAATGAGAATTCAAGGAATGCATGATAATATGCATGTGTGCAATATGCATGTGGATCCATCATCACCTCAAAAACCCCGTCGGGTACCCACCACATGTGGCCGAAGCCTCCCGTCACAAATTGGCCGAAGCCCCCGTCTCGTAATGCATATGATTCATGTGACACTATGACAATGCATCACAACACAACAATCACGTCACATCAATTTCAACCACCATATCATTAATTATCACCCACCACATTATCAATTATTAATCACCACCACATCATTTATTGACCACCACTTGATCAATGATAAACCACCACATTGATCATTTATTAACCACCACATGATCAATTATTAATCGCCACCACATCATTTATTAACCACCACTTATTAATTCTTAATTAAATCCCTCCTAAGGACCAAATCACCCCATAGGGACCTTTTCTTCTCTTAAGGACCATTTTAACACACCACAGATTAATTTAGGGACTTAGGAATTTATTTGACATTTGGGACTAATTAGACACTAAGGGATTATTTTGTCACGCCAAGGATTAATTTAATTCTTAGGGACTAATTTGTCACGCCAAGGATTAAATTAATTCTTAGGGACTAAACCATCCCTTAGACACATTTTGGGTACTTATACATCAAGGGGGCAGCCAAATTGGCGCCCTATAATTAACCACCAACAGCCCACACATCACACACTAGCACAGGGCGCCAAGTTTCTAGCAAACTGGCGCCCCCCCCTGCATCGGTTCACCCCTGTGCACACAAACACAGCCACGGGCGCCAGATTCCTAGGGAATTGGCGCCCCCCTCCTGCCAAACCCACTCAACCGAAACTACAAGGCACAACAGGTCTGGCGCCTATTTGCCTAGCAAATGGCGCCTTATATCAAAGCACAACACTACCCCCGGACACTAGACACCACACCAGCGCCGGGATCCTAGTGATTTGGCGCCTTTCACCAACCCCACTCATCGCCCACAACTGGCGCCAAATTGCCCAGCAATTGGCGCCCCCACACTAGCACACACGCACGCACATGAAACACAAGCAACTGGCGCTGAATGCTAGGCATTTGCGCCCTCCAACACCCTCCCCAAATCACTTCAAAACTAAATTATTATTCAACAATTCATTTTCCCACAACAACACACACATAATCATTAACTTATTACCATCAATTCATTATATTCTCATACTCATTCTCATATGACCATTTCATCAAACATACACTATGCATAAATCACAACTCATGTTTCCACAACAACAATTAGCATGTTATGACCAACACAAACATTCCAAACATCAAACAACATGTCATCAACACACAATCACACAACAAGTCATTATTAGAGCCACTCCACCTATAACACATATCATACTAGCTATTATTAACATAAAGGAGAATCCCCTAACCTTGGGTGAGCTAAAGCTTCAATCAACCACCAAGAAAACAACTAAATGAGGTCTCCAAAACTGATTTCCAGCCCCCAACGAAAACAACCTTGCTTGGGTAACAATGGAAATTCAAGAAAATGGAAATGAGTACATGGAACTCATGGAAATGAAATAAGGAAAGGAAAATGAGGGTGTTTAGGACCAAAGCCTTCACTTACCAACACAAAAACTTGAGAAAGTTTCCTCCTTTCCCTCAACCTCAAGCTGAACGTGGGTTTCCTCTCTTTGGTATCCATGGAAAAATTCAAAATACAAGGAATGAGCTCATGGAACTTAAAGGATTGGAATAGGGGAATGAAATGATGAAGATTAAGACTAAGAATTGACTTACCCACCAAAAATCAAAGAAAAAGCTTCCACCTTTTCTTCCTCCCTCCCTATTGCTGCCGTCGCACACTCCCCCCTCTCTATCCTTCTATTTCTTTTCTTTCTTTCAAAATGAGGTAATGTTACCCTAGTTTAGGACCCCTAGTTTTATGACTAGAGATTGGGCTCACTAATGGCCCTTGGGCCTTATTTACACCCCTCCAACTAATTTAATTCACCTCCGGCACTAAATTAGATCCCATCTTAAATTATCCCACTTAGATAAATTAGACCCTTCATTTATTTACTACACCTCACTCCTTAACTAAATTAATTATTCACCCTTAATTTATTTTAATATAGCCAACTAAAACACTACTTAATTAAATTAGTCAAATACCCCTTTAATTAAATTAATTAATTAGCCACCTAAGCAAATTAATTAAATTATTCACCTAATTAATCTTGGGGCGTTACACTCTAGGCTTCAATGTTCTTATAAATAATTATTACATGATTTTAAGAGTTGAGGACACCTTTCATTTACGAAACTCATTTCCAAAAAGTAAATTGTTGATTGTGTTGGAAAACAACTTTTACTCATTTTTCGCACTTCTACTTATAAATATTTTTGAAGTAGAGATGTCGCATTTATTGATATGTAGATTGTGTGATTGTTATTTGACTTAAATTGGTCCATGACCTTTGTTGTTGTTGTTATTGATGGGTCAATGTGACCAAAGCGTTGTTGTTGTTGTTGTTGGGTCAATGTGACCAAAGTGTCGTGTTGTTGTTGTCGGGTTGACGAATAATGTATTTGTGAGTTAAATGACTGTGCATTAAATGATGAAATTGCGGTGTTTAGTGTAGAGATGAACTATGAACATATGTTGCATGTAAAGTGTTGATAAAATGCATAAGTGAAGTTTAGAGTGCATGTAGGTGTTTGACCAAATATCAAAATGCTGATTGGATGCCCAAGTGTTGTTTGATGACATGAATTGCTAAATTTGAGTGTTGTTTGAGATTATTGTTTCGTGACGAAACATGATGAATTTTACTTGTTTACGGTTTTGTGCATTTACGATCTTTGTTTCGGTTTTGCTAAACTGTATCTTGTTTGGTTGATCCAAAAATTATGTGGCTGATTGTTTTGAAAAATGGATTTAACTCCGGTCGTTTTGCCACTGGTTTCATAAATTTTCAATAAGAGACGAGAGAGAAAATTCGGTTGCAAGTTGAGTAAGAAGTTCTGTCCAAGTTTGGTACCTAAGTGCAGTATTTTGAAAAAAGTTGTACCAATTGGCTACTTATTTTGAAAAAATAAAAAAATAAAAAAATAAAAAAAAATAAATAAAAAAAACGTTTTGAACTCTGATCTTTATATGTTGTGGATTTGTAATTTTAAAACGAAGTGATTTTTGAGGTTGCTTGTGAACCTTTAACAAGCAATGTTATGGTTGGGTATTAATGTGAGTATTAAATTTATTTTCAACAAAAGAGTACTCACCTTGTTGTCGTATGTTCTCCTATGTGTTTACTTATGTGGCTAAATTAAACTCTAGTCTCGCATGAACTTGTTATGTGGTTGATTTAGCATTATCACTTTGACTATATGAATTGGTGAAAGTATAGCATGAAGTATAATATGAATTTTTACTGTAACATGTTCTTGATTACGTGTTAATGTTGTATGCTAAATGCCTTGTAGATTAATCTTTCTACTTGTGTTAAGATGCTTCATTGTCTTGACCATTAAGAGTGATCCTTTGTAGGGGGTACCCGGTGACCCCGATTTTTGTGTTTATGTGTTATGTGTTATGTGTTAGGTATTATGTGAGAACCATTGTAGTAGCAAAGAAGTAAATGTAAATGATGAGTTCTTTATAGTAAATTGAGTAAATGCATGTTTTGATGATGAAGTAATTGAATATGATTAAGATTGATTGATGATTTGTTTGAGTGTGCTAGGACAATGAAAATATTTTGCTCACAAAACTTATTGTGTATGATCATGAGGATAGTTTAATGATACGGATTGATGAATTGATTTTATACCTGACAGTATGTGGTTATACATGATTGGTTGAACTTGTGGGGTTGATGTGCTGGCTTGTTCCTTTCTAACTAACTAGTTGATGTGATGAAAGTTGTGTCGTTAATTGTTCAGATAGGTATGGTTAAAAGAGTTTTAACGATGTCAAAAGAGTGGGAGTCGTGACGACGCCTTCGCACTCTAGACCGCGTTAAAAGCCTTTTAGCGTAGTATGTGTAATTTGGAAGGACTGTAGTTTTGTGACCTCAATTAATTGGTGGCATGAGTAGGAGGGACTGATCACCCCAATAACTCATCCCCAATGAAAGAGGCGACAATAACTCAGGGTATTATAAATTTTGGATATATGTGTTAATTTTGATTTGGGTAATTAAGTGGTGTGCTCATACTTGACTTCATGTTAATTATTACATGTGTATATAGAAGTGTTCTCAATACGTGATGTTGTGAAAAATGCTTGATTTTGAAGTCACGTGTAGTACTACAAATTTGTTATTCATTTTACAACTTGTGGGTCGTATAACTGATTATGTATTTTTCTATGTGTGGTCCTTGAGAATAGAAGGTTAATTAAATCTTGTTTTAAATTTCGTGCCTTTATTGAGTTGTGGGTAGTAGTTGTGTTTGGATTGAAAGTAGATAGTTATGTGGTATGAGGATTGAATCAATACCTTAAGTTGAGACTGTCGTGAGGAATAATAAGACCATACATTATAAGAACTTTTGGGAATGTGTCCTTATGGAATTTGATATGAGTTTGATGATGTTTGAGTAGTTGAGTAGGACTTTGATAACCTACAGATTAGAACATCTAAGTGGGAGTAAAGATGTAAAGAAAAGTGTTTAGTATGCTACTAAGTATATGATGGATCAAGGGGAATGATGGTGAACCGAAGTAGATGTAACCGAGGTAGTTGTAGAGGTGGGTGATGATGAGGTGTAGTTGCCTAAGTAAAGTGTCAAGGTGTTTGAGTAGTTGAGTAGAACTTTGATGACCTTGATTAGAATGGTCAAAGTGTCAAGGCTAAGTATACGATAGGTGACGGACAAGCGATGATGGTTAGAGGTGACAAGGAGATTGGGTTTGGTTTCGTGAGTCGGAGTAAATTTTCGAGGACGAAAATAATCTAAGTGGGGGAGAGTTGTAACGCCCCAAAAATAATCGGTTAATTATTTAACTAATTAGAGGGAATTAGTCAAGGAGAAATATTAGAAATAATAATATGGTATCTAGTTAGATCTAGGGAGTGGTGTGGATCAATAATTAGGTGGTGAATGTATTTGAAGGAGTGTTTATATAATAAGGAGTGGTGGGTGTAATTTAATTGAAGGGGTGATATTGGTAACTCCGGAGTGGTGAAGAATGGCCCAAGAAGCCCAAGCCCGATAGCTTAAGCTCCTTAGGCGCTAAGGGGTTAGGGTTTGCGCCCCATTGTGCAAGAAGAGAGAAAGAAATCAGAATTTAGAGAGAGTGAGAAGTAGGAGAGCTGCGCTAAAGGAGAGGAAGGGAAGGGAATCTTCTCAAGTTTTCGGTAGTGAGTGAGATTACGGTTTCGAAGGAGGAAGGAGACGTTTCATTCGTGGTGTTGCTGAGTTCTTGCACGTGATTCTCTTAACCATCGCTTTCCGGAACATCAAAAAAATTCAAGGTAAGGGTGAGCGTTTCGTTTAACATGATTGGGTATAGATAGGGTTTTGTGGGGTTTTGATGCTAAAGTGATGTGATTTTGTTGATGATTGATATTGTTGTTTGATAATTGATGAATTTTGATGATTTTTGATGAATTTGATGGTTGATGAGTTTGATAACCACTTGATGATTGAATTGAGGAACAAATGTGTTTTTGGTGTTAATTATGTGTGGGAAGGATTGTTTGATGTTTTCTTGGTGAGCGTTGATGATTTTACTTGATGAAAAATTCGTATCTTTGGAGTCAAAAATCGAGTTGGGTGAAAAGCTGCACATTTTCGGAAACATTCTGCACAATACATCGCTATGGTGATTGGCGCCTCACCTGCGCTGCGGATGGCGCTTCACACGCTTGATGCAATGCACATGATTCGGCGTGTTTACGCCCAATGGCGCCTCACTGCTCGCGCTCACTCGCGCTTCATGCGCGAGTGCCTGTTTCTCACTGTTTTCACTGTTTTGTCACTGTTTTTGTAAATTGAATATCTTTTGAACCGGGAACCCGATTGAGGTGTTCTAAGATGCGTTGGAAAGCTTATTCAGAGGCATAACTGAATACTCTACTTTTAAGGCAAAATAAAATGTTTATTGTTGCTGTATTTACTGAGTAAATGGTGCGGTTTTATGAAAATTGTGATACTATGTTTATGTAAGTGAATTGCTGTGAAATGCTATACTATTAGTACACTAATTGACTATGGCTAGACTGTGGTTTACCACTAAGGCCAGAATTTCTTTCACTGGTGTATTTACAAGGGCATCACTGAGAACCTTGCAAATGTGGCCAATGCCTTTTTGCAAGTAGTACCAATTACCTGAGTAATCCCATAGTCAATCAGTTTATTATTTTATAATCCACAAAGCTAAAAGATAACCGTAATGTATATATATGCTTATGATGACGTGACTATATGAAGTTGATGAATGTGTCGGTTCATGCTATGAGTGATTTTGATGATGTGTTATTTAAGATTGTGATGTGAATGACGAATACACTCTACGAGTGTTTTATGATGACATGCCTTGAGTGGTTATTTCTTTTATGATGATGATGATGAGTACTCTGAGTGAGTGTTGATTGAGTTGCACATGTGTTATAGAGTCTCATGGCATGTGCATACTATGACTAATATTGATGATGTTATGCCTTGAGTGGTTTTTCTTCTATGATGAAGATATGCCTTGAGTGGTTTTTAAAGATGATATGGTACCATCATGCATATGCCCGCGTGTGGGTTGCACTTTCATACATAATTATGACTGTGAATTGTGCTGTTTGTGATTGGAGCTGTTGTTGTGTGACCATGAATTGGTGATGTTGATGATGCTATGTGATTGCCTGCTCTCATTCTCTATTATGTATCCGATTATGTTTTATTGAAATTCTCACCCCTTCTGCTTGGAATGTTGCTCTATTGTGGCAACGCTGCAGGTAATCGCGAGTGAAGGTCTAGTTGCCTTCTTGTTAGCTGTCGGGAAGTCTGTTTGTGTCGCTCTCTGATACCAAAGCACCTAGGGGGCGTGGTTGACATTTATTAGTTATTAGTTAACTGTATAATGACTATGTTGTTACTATGAGATGTGTTTGAGAGGCTTAGTGAGGTTATTATTTTATTCCGCTGTGATGATTGATTTATGGCATGTACTTTTAAGACGTGGTTTTGCTGCACAAATTTTAATGAGTGCAATTGATGAGATGAGTTTTTATGACGAGGTAGCATTTCTTTTCTACCAATTAAATTAATATTTTTGAAAAGGAAATTACTCTGATAATGACGTGAAAACTGAGGGGTAGAAAAGGGGTGTTACATTCTAGGTCTATTGGACTGTACAGTCTAGGACCGAAAACCCCTACAATAAAAAACACCAACACACTTCTTTCCTAAAAAATCACAAAAGCCGTCTTCGGACGCATAAAACACACCTTTTCAAAAATCACAAAAGCCGTCTTCGGACGCAAAAAGCATACTTTTTTCAAAAAAATCACAAAAGCCGTCTTCGGACGCAAAAAGCACACTTTTTTCAAAAATCACGAAAGCCGTCTTCGGGCGCAAAAACAAGAACTACGTAGCTTTGATTCCTCATCACAGTGGGGATACGTAGGACCGGGTTCACGTCCCGTCAAGCACCCTTTTAAAAAATCTTTGTTTTGTTCCGCTTTTCAAAGATACCAAAAACATCTCTTTCCCCGCTTCCAATAAAATAATTTCTCAATCAAAAGAAAAGAAAAGAAGTAGAACGATCGTTTCAAATCCACTTTTCCCCAAAACCACACATCAAATTAAAGGTTCCCTTTCGGTAGAAAGGAGGTACGGGGTGCTTATACCTTCCCCGTACCTAACCGACCCCCGAACCTACATCTCTTGTTTTCGAAAAGACCACCCGCTTTGTACATAAAAGACGTTTTTGCAATATTTTCGTCTCAAAACTAAAATATTGATGGCGGCTTCATAAACCTTCCCACGTTGTACATTGAGAAGTCCAAACCGGATTTTTCGGGGTGCAACAGCTGGCGACTTCACTGGGGACTTTTTTTAAAAAAAAGACGAGGGTCAAGCCTAATTAACTTGATGTGTGGTTTAAATTGTTTGACTTGAAAACTTTGTCTATCTCTTCTTTTTCTTCCTTTTCTTTTTCTTTTTCTTTTCTCTTCTTTCTTTGTCTGTGATGCTTGATGGTTTCTCTTGCATTATCATGTTGTTGTGTTGCATTCATGTGCATTTGCTTATTTCTACGTTTGCTTCTTGCTTTTTCTCCTACCCCTTTGTTTCTTTACTTATGCTCATGCATCTCTCCAAAATCCCCATGATCCCTTCTTCTTTGCTCCCTTTCTCCAAAAGGTAAGCTCATGCATTATATTCCCCTTATCTCGCATGTTTCCCTCTTCTTCGCCCCCTTTCTTTGGTAAGTTCATGCACTTTCCCCCTTCTATCATGATCCCCTCTTCTTAGCTCCTCTTCTTAAGGTAAGTAGAGTTTTAGATGATTGTTAGTACCTTAGGTTGATTTCTATCTTGGGCTTAAATGATATGTGCAAAACCCTAGGGTAGATGATTTTCTTTGGCTGGACTGCTTCTGGATTTTCTTTGCAGGTGGGGGGTATGTTTGGCATTGTGCTCCTACACACACGTTGCACCTCCCTTTATTTTTTGTTTCTTGGTGAGACAGCCCTATACCCGGGCTAGAGTATATCTTAGGCTAGAACGAAGTCATTAGTGGTTGTTCACTGGACGTACGTCTTGTTGGGTGATCGCGAAGACTTCACCTAGAGTTTGGCTTTGTTTGATGACATCATCACTTGGACGTACGGCCCTGTGATCGGTGCTCTCAGACGAAGTCGTTGGCTCTAGGAACCTTATCTAGGGCCCCCTTTTTAGTGCTTTCCTTGAAGTGTGCACCCTTAGAAAAAGCCTTAGATCCTGTCTCTAAGAAACCCTGTAGGACACAAAGGAGCTGCATACCCCCGCATCCAAACTTTTTTGAAAAAAATGTATATATTTTTCCAGAAGTATGAAGTTCCAGCTTTTGAAAATCCTATGTTGTAAATAATTTTCTTTCATTCATCCTCATCATGCATTCATTCATGCATCATTTCATTAACCTCATCACTTTAGTTCAAATACATCATTCCTCCATACATGCATCTTTCAAAAAAGGAAGGGGCATTGACATTTCATACTTTGCCTTGCCTCTAAAAAAATCATCATTTAGAAAAAAGCATCATTCCTGCATCTTTCATCATTCAAAAGAAAAGGGGACATCGGCATTTCATATCTTGTCTTGCCTCTATAAAAATCATTTAGAAAAAAGCATCATTCTTGCATCATTCATCATCCAAAAATGCATTGGCATTTCATATTTCGTCTTGCATAAAAAGAAAAAATCAAAAAAAAAAAACTTTTAAAATAGTCACACTTTTCAAGTGAACATGCTTTCATGCATTTCATTTTCATCATGCATACATCATAATGTTTTCATCCATGCATTGCATACAACAAAAACGTTGTGATGAGAGGCGAGATGTTCTTGCAAAAGTAATCTTTCTTTTTTGGAAAAGTTTACCCTCACTCATTTGCAAATTCAAGGTGTTCCAAGGCCCTCAGTTTTTCACATCAATAGCTCATTTGTGTTTCCTTCAAAAAAAAAAAGGCATTGCATCTCATCCATTCCATGATAAAAGACTGAAACAGTTCATCAAAAAAGTTTTTATATCATGTTTTAACCAATGCTAACTCTCTATGAAGTGTTCTTCTAGTAAGTATGCATGCCACGTGCAGTTTCTCTTGTTTGAGTCAGTCAATTTTCTTCATTTATCATCATTCCCCATCCAAGTCTAATCCCGCCCCGTCCACCCATAAAGCGCATATTCTCTCCCATCAGTACATACTTGACTTTTTGGTTCATTCTCGCTAACACTTTAAGTCCTCCATGCTGGGGCAATTCTGTGATCACTAATTTTCCTTGTTAGTATCATATTCCTTTAGTGCAATTCTTTCTAAAAAATATATATATAAAAAAAAAAAATATAAAATAAGCTCGCTAGGTTGAAAACCCGCAAAGGGCGGCCTAAAAAAAAAAGCGCCCGGTGGGTTGAAAACTCGTAAGAGCGGCCTAAGCAAAAATTAGGGCATAAAAAAAAGAAATAAAAAAGGAGCAAATATATAAAAGTAAATAAATTATTGTCCTTAAGTTAATTTTTGAGAAAACGAGCAATCATGTTTTGAAATGAAGTTTGACCATCTTCCCATATCCTCAAAAAAAAAAATCCTTTGCTACCCACTTTAGGCCAAAATTCCAAAATCTCCCCAATCACCTAGACAAGGATCGATTCCGCATCAAAAAATAAGCGGTGCATTAGTTTTATCAGCTCACTCGCCAAAAAAAAAAAGAAACAAAAATCACAAAAGAGTGAAGTCAAAAAAGAGGATTTAAAAATCCCAAAAAAAAACAAACAAAAAAAACAAAAATAGTACAAATGGTGAGCTGATATAAAACCTCAAACACTTCCCAAACACTTCCCTTGTCCTCAATATCCTATCCTTCATAAACCCTTGGCCAAGTTACATCCCTAAATAGGTCCATTCTACCATTAGGCACATCAATTACTGTCTCAATAAAACCTCAAACACTACTTTGAGCCCAATAACCATTTCCTTCATAAACCGTTGACCATCGGCCAACACCGAATAAGACCCATCCTCCCCATCAACCCCAAACACTTCATTAAGCTCAATCATCCCCTTTTCCACATCACAACCCTAAAAAGTCCATTCTGATCAATGACTAATTGCTTTCGTTTTCTCAAGTTTTAATCTTAGGACAAATAAGTTTATCTATTTCTGACGTGTTTGCTCAAAAAAAAAAAAAACAAACAAGCGTAAAAAGAAAGTCGCTCAAAAGGAAAAAACAAACAATCAAAAAAGAAAGTTGGTAAAAAAGGGAGAAGGACTTGCACTCCAAGATGCATTCATGTTGCATTAAAACAAGGTTTAGTGGTGACCAAGTGGAGCCTCTCCTCATACAAAAAAGTCAAAACTTGCATTGCATTTGAGTTGTTCTTAAAGAGAACCAAAAGTGTGTACTAGGGGGCATTCCCTTCACCTCTCACTCCACTCAACTTTGGGGAGGTTTGTTCAGTGCCCACCCCATTCATATATCACCCTCAGTTCATAACCATCACCATAACTTTGTCGCCTTTCACAACCTCGAAAATGGGGCAAGTGCGTTCCCATTCCTTCACCCCATTCATTCCTAAAGAACCTCACTAGGGCAATCTCTCAACTCACTATCCTAAACAAGGCCTTGTCATTCTAATCGGGGCAGCGTTGTCCTTGTTATGACTGGGGCAACATCAAACTTTATGGGTTGAGACAAAATCTTTTTTGCTCCACCCTTCATTTCAAAAGCCGAAGCATTCCCAATTCATCATCTTTTACACCCCTAGTTGTTGTCACCACTAGACAGGGGCAAACTATTCACTCATCCAAGACCTGAATTGGGGCAATCTTGTATCTCTTGATCCCTCACGAGCTTTGGAAATAACCATGTCAGTCATTCCTTCACTTGCCGTAAATGTCCATGCCCTAAGCCAATTCCAAGCTGACTGACTCATTCATTCACCTTTGCACTCCTATGCATGCTTACTAGACAATGCTTCAAAGAGAGAAAACACAAGTTAGTCATGCGATATCTAAAATTCAGTCATCATGGAAAGAAAGAGAAAACGAGTGAGGTTGTTTGTAAATAAAAACCTTGAGAACACCAGAGTTTGAGTCAAATTCAATTTTTCAACAGAATGGTCAATAATCATCTCAATTCCTTGCATCCAAAGTCTTGCATCTCATCATCACAAAAATGTTTACCTCATGCATCTAGGCAGTTCAATCTATTCATTATGGCATATGCATCAAAGCATTATGTAACGCCCCAAAAATAATTCGAGTGTTTATTTAATTAATTTAATTAAGTGGTGTTTGGTGGGTTGTATTAAAATAATAATAGGGTGTTTGATTTAAATGAGGAATAGTGGATAGTAAAGAAGTGAGTGGCAATTAATTAAAAGAGGGGTGGTGTTAATAATTAATTTAGTGATAGAAAGAGGCCCGGGACCCAAGGGCCCAAGGTTAGCGCATGAGTGATGGGGTTTTGCCTAGGTTGGCTCATTTTATGCATTTGAGAGAAAAAGAAGAGAAAAAAAAAGAAAGAAGGGTGCTTGCTGTGAGAAAGAGAGAAGCGCAAGGAAAGAAAGAAGAAAAGGGAAGGAGATCGAAGAGAAGAGAAGAGGAAGGAAGAAGAGAAGGCTGGGTTCGTGGGTTGTTGTGGTTTCAGATGCGTGCTTTCATTCGTCCTCTTGAGCTTACGTTTAAGAGGTAAGGGTGAGCGTTTCGTTTAACATAATCGGGTGTAGTTAGGGTTTATGGGGTTTTGTGGGATTAGAGATCGTTGGTGAGTTTGATGATATATTGTTGTTGTATGTGATATCTTGATGATCCTAAAATTGTTGATGTTATGTGAATCGTTGATATTTTGCTTGATGAGTAGTTGGTGTTTTTCCTTGAGATGATTGAATGGAGATAATTGATAATTGTTGATGATATTGTTTGAGCATGAGATGATTGAGAATTGCATTGTTCTTTGTGTTGATCGTGTGATGGTATCTCGTATTGTTAGAAGCCAAGAATCGATTCACTCTTATGTTTTTAAAGTCAAGAATCGATTCACTCTTATGTTTTTGAAGCCCAGAATCGATTCACTCTTATGTTTTTGAAGCCAAGAATCGATTCCCTTTGTGTTATTTAGGTCAAGAATCGATTTCCCCTTGTATTTTAAGAGAGGGAAATCGATTGCTGGCCTCCAACAATCGACTGTTTCATTTCAAAATGCCCTTGTTATGTTTTCGCTATATCTTTCGAACCGGGAACCCGATTGAGGTGTTCTAAGATGCGTTGGAAAACTTATTCAGAGGCCTAACTGAATATTCTATTTTTAAGGCAGAGTAAACTGTTTTGTGTTGCCGTTTATACAAATAAAAATTCTCTTTGTTTTGGGCGCGTAAGAGGTTGCGGTTTTGGCGTATAAACCCCACTTGTGTTATGTTGTTCTTCTTTGTGGTTTAATTGTCATTTCAAGTGAGTTGTTTCCACAATTAAACGTGATGTTTTCTAACCTTACAAACGTGGTGTTTTCCTTAATTTAAAATGTGACGCTTCCTAAACTAAATACGGGATGTTTTTCTAAACTCTAAGTGTTATACTACTAGTGTACTCTTTGACTATGGCTAGCCTTTGTTCAGGCCAGTTTACTGGTGTAATTTCAAGGACATCTCTGGGAGCCTCACAAATGTTTTGTTGTGAGCAGTACCAGATATCTGAGAAATCCCATAGTCAATTAGTTTACTATTTTATAACCCCGAATATAAATAAAGGGCAATTGTATGTTGTTGAATATTTCCAAAAGTGGTCGTGAATGATTAGGGGATATTGGGTATATAACTAAAGCACGCGGAATTTACGGGAGTCTTATATGTATGATGTTGGTGATGATGAGGTCTGTGGCTTCGATTATGACGTTTATGATGATGATGATGTGACATGTATATGAATTGTGTGAAATGTGACGAGTTCACTCTATGAGTGATTATGATGATGTGTAGTATGAATTGTGTGGAGTGAGATGAGTTCACTCTGTGAGTGATTATGATGTTGTGATATGACTTGTGATGTTTTGTGAAGAATATACTCTATGAGTATAGTTTTAATAATCTTTGTTGTGTGATTGTGATGAATTATGGCGAATACACTCTACGAGTGTTTTGTGATGACATGCCTTGAGTGGTTATTTCTTTCATGATGATGATGATGGGTACTCGAGTGAGTGTTGATTGAGTTGCACATGTGTTATAGAGTCTCATGGCATGTGCATACTATGACTAATATTGATGATGTTATGCCTTGAGTGGTTATGCCTTGAGTGGTTTTTCTCCTATGTGAGATATGCCTTGAGTGGTTTTTAAAGATGATATGGTACCATCATGCATATGCCCGAGTGTGGGTTGCATTTTCATACATAATCATAATCGTGGAATTGTTGTTGTTTGTGATTGGAGCTGGTGTTGTGTGATTATGATGTGGTGAAGATGTTGATCTTGTGTGATTGCTCGCTCTTATTTCTCTATTATGTATCCGATTATGTTTTATTGAAATTCTCACCCTTCTCGCTTGGAATGTTGCTCTATTGTGGCAACTCGCAGAATCGCTTGAGTGAAGGTCTTTTTGCCTTCTTTATTTCTTTGTTGGGATGTTGTTGAGTCGCTCTACGATCTTTGTAACACCTAGGGGCGTGGGTAGAGTTGGATAATTTGTTTAAGAGTTGTATACTGATTTCTATTGTTACATTGAGACGTGTTTGAGAGTATTTGGTGAGTCGGTGTTTATGCCGCTGCGATTGTGTTTTATGAGGATGGGATTTTCCATAACTGATGTTTGATTGCACAAATTTGAAGAGTGCATATTCGATGAGTTTTAAGGAAGCTGTAGCATTTCTTTTCTATCAATTAAAACAATTTTTATTTTTGAAAAAGAATTACTCTGATAAATGACACGTAATATAAGGGTAGAAAAGGGGTGTTACACATTACGTTTGCATCCTCACATTTTGTGCATTCATCACATAGCAAAAAAAAAAATGTTCCACATCAGAGCATTGCATCATATTAATGTTTGCATTTCACAGAAGAAGCAAAAAAAAAAGAGAAACAAATGAAGTTAGAATAAGTAGCATTGCATTCATCAAAGCATCAATCACCGCATACACTTGCATTCAAACATCAAGGCAATACAGTTGCATCACATCAATACTTGCAAAGAAAGCCAAAACATCCCATGTCATTCATCATTTTATTTCGCATAATAGCAATATTCACATTTCATAGAAAAAAGGCAAAGAAGGAAAAGTTTTCCATTGCATTTGCATCTGCCATTTCATCAAAACACAAGAGCATTACATGTCATCAAACATCAAAATTTTGCATTCGCATGCCCGCATTTCATGAAAAGAGAAAGAAATGAGCGAGAAAATAAAACAAGAGCATTCCATTCATCAAAACATGAATCATTGTCATCAGATCGCACACTTGCATTACAAGTATCAATCTCGTGATCAAACATCAAAGCGCTACATTTGCATATTCGCATTTCATAAAGAGCAAAAGAAAACAAACAAAGAAAAACAGATATCAGAAAAAGAAAGCTGATCAAGAAAAATCAAATCAAAAGGAAAACCTCAAGAGTGTTCCACCACATGCATCATCACATCAAAATCATAACATTGCATGCACTCGCATAACATGCTCCTGCATAACATGCCTTTGCATAACATGCACCCATGCTTCATGCACCATCCCTTGCATCAACTGGCGTATGCAGGTACCTCAATTTAATACGCTAGCATTGGCCATCTCAATCAGTCAATCAACAGGATTTGCGAATCCCTTCAGGACCCGCGTGTCCCTTCAGGACCAATGCGTCCCTTCAGATCCCGTCGTTATCGAGCACCGCAAATCATCAGACCTAGGGTCCCCGGTTTAGTTCAAATCAACACCCAAACGGCGACTTTGAACTCGACCTTCATTTCGCCAAGTCATCACTGAGCATGACGGATCGGCCCCCCAGACTTCGTGTCCTTCATTTTGCCAAGTCATCACTGAGCATGACGGATCGGTGTAACATCCTGCATCGCTTCAGAATCGCCCGATCGCCCCTACGAACCAACACGAGTCTTTTCGGCATGTTTTGTCCTCACTTGCATGCTTTCCGAAACTTCGAGAAGGTCACCCATCCCACTACTACTCCAAGCCAAGCACGCTTAACTATGGAGTTCTTATGGGATGAGCTCCCGAAAAGAAGATGCACCTTGTTGGTATAGGTAGTTCAAATCAATTCTTTTAAGCCTTCCTTCAATCAGATGGTCCCATACCGCATGTACTCGGGATCCTCTCATTCCGGTGCGTATTCGGTTCATTCACGCGCCCGCCGCTTTGAAGCCGCCAGAGCCGCTCTTTGCCATGCCACCTTTTTGGGCACCGACGATCACTCCCCGCCCCTCCTCGCCCGGATGTCACATGCCCACCGACTTTCCGCTTGGTTCGCGTCCTCGAACCACACGTCATCGGGAGAGGTCTGCCGCTCGATACCATTTGTAACATCTGCATCGCTTCCAGAATCGCTGACGCGCCCCACGAACCAACACGAGTCTTTTCAAAGATGTTTTGTCCTCACTTGCATGCTTTCGGGAAACTTCAGAAGGTCACCCATCCACTACTACTCCAAGCCAAGCACGCTTAACTATGGAGTTCTTATGGGATGAGCTCCGAAAAGAAGATGCACCTTGTTGGTATAGGTAGTTCAAATCAATTCTTTTAAGCCTTCCTTCAATCATGCAGTCCCATACCGCACACTGCCTCGGGATCCCTCTCATTCCGGTGCGTGTATTCGGTTCATTCACGCGCCCGCCGCTGAAGCCGCCAGAGCCGCTCTTTGCCATGCCACCGTTTTGGGCACCGGGCGATCACTCACTGGAATGCGTTGGAAATGCAAGAAGTGCGAGGTTCGATTCCCACGGAAGGCAAAAACTCTACATGAGGTAGAAGTTCTTTGAGGTAAGACGGGCCATGAGAGTGGGCGGGCGTTACAAAAAAGCGCCTTTTATTGTGGCGCCCCGCCCACTCTCATGACCCGCGGCGCTACCTCAAAGAACTTCTCTACCTCATGTAGAGTTTTTGCCTTCCGTGGGAATCAACCTCGCACTCTTGTACATTTCCAACGCATTCCCACTACCAATTGTTGGAGCAGGCCACCTTTGAGCCCAAGTGCTCCTTCAGAGCCACAAGTGCTCCTTCGAACCCAAGTGTTCCTTGAGCCACAAGCGCTCCTTCTTCATCGCATTCTTTATTGCTTTATTCTTGTTTTTCTTTGCACTGAGGTTGGCACCAACACATTTCTCGCTAGTGTCGGCCTACCAGAGGCTGGCACACTCTTTATTGTATTCTTTATTGCTTTCTTTATTTCCTGCCAGTGTCGGCTTACCAGAGGTCGATACCTTATTTATTGTTTTCCTTACCGCTTTATTTCTTCCTGTTTTTGCCACCTGAGGGTTGGCACCAATATCCTTCCTGCTTTTGTTGGCTTACTGAGGGTTGACACTTCATTCATTACAATCATTTATGGCTGGCATCCATTCACCCAAAAAGAAAAAAACTAGTAGATAAAAAAGGAAAAGAAAATTCGGGTATTTCCCTAAGCAGACAAAGTCGGTATAATTTCTGAATTCTTTATCTCTATTTTGCCTCGGAATATGTTTCGGCCAATTTTGTCCGGCTTAGGTCAAAACCCTAATTTTCCCCAAAAATAAATAAAAGAGAAAAGAGCATCATGCATGCATTTAGGGTTCAAAGCTTCTAAAATCATTTTTGGAATTGGAATGCACTTTTTGGACAAACTAGGGTTTTTCAGTGCAAACAGGTATTTTAGTCATTTCGCAAATAAGGGACAATTCCCCAGAACAAACCATTCAACATGCATTTCAAGGTATTAGAGGTCATTCCTAGGGTGAAAAGTCATTTTTGAAGTGAAAATGTGTTTCGGGCAAAGAACTAGTGTTTTTAGTGCGAAAGGGCATTTTGGTCATTTCACAATAAAAACGGTCTTTCGTCCCAAATCACTGAGCAATCATCAAGGATTTATTTGAGGAATATTTGTGCTTAATTGTGGTTGTTTTTGCGCATAAATATTAAACATTTTGGCATAAAATTCACATTTTTGTATAGAAGGGTAAAATGGTCATTTCCTTTGAGGTGGGGTCAACAAATCAATTTTGGGATTGATGAGATCATAAAATTCAGAGCCCAATCATTGAATCATGGGACATGGCCCAAAATGGCATGAATTTAGAAGAATTATCTTGAAAGGAATAATCAATATTCTTTTGAATTTTGAAAGGTCAAGTGTAGTACAATAGTACAAGTTGCAATTCCACTCACTCTCTCTCCATTAGCTGCGCCCACAACAGCCATATTCCTTCAATTTTGATTTATTTTATTGGTTGTAAATTGTGTTTAAATCATGGCCTTCCATTCAAGTCTTAAGTACAATCCTCACATTTCATTTGAATTAAAATGGCACTTGTGTAATAAGCTTCATGGAGAAATACAATTATGTAAATGAACTTATCCTTCACCACCCTCCTTATGCTGCACACCCAGCCCTCTCTCTCCTCACTTTGTGTTTTTTAATTGCCCTTAATCCATGTGACATTGCATCTTGACCATTGGTTCAAAATTAAAATGCAATCCTAGAGCACAAGGGAAATCAAAATGACCTAGATGCCCTTAATGTAGCACCCCCATATAAAACCCAAAAAATAAGAGACCAAGAGGACACTCCCTCATTCATTTTTACCCTAGCACACTCCCCTCCTCCTCCTCCATTTTCTTTTCAACTCTCATCCACCAAATCACCTCAAACTCACTCCATATTCATATATCTTCTTCCTTTCATCCTTAACTCCACATTCACATCATCAAAGGGGCTGTTCTTCAAGAGTATTGTAGCTTTTGTTGGTGACTTTTGAAAAGTGCTGGTGACTTGTTACTCTTGGTCTTCATTTTCTATTTTTGTTAGTTTGGAATTAAGGTATAACCTAAAACCCTTTGCATTTTCATCAATTTTCTTGCATTAAAATCCTTTTTCAACTTATATTTGCATCTCATAACATCATTTTAAATGTAGATTAGGGGCTGTTGTAGGTGAGAGTTGGTCTCTCACCCACCAAATAAATTGTTCTTATGACTATGTGTTGATTATGTGTTGTTCTTGTGATTTGTTCTTTGCTCATGTGATTTCCACCAAATAAAAATATGTTTTCCTCTTCTTTTTGCTTTAGCCTTGGGCCTAATTCATGATCTTTGTGTTGTTCTTGTTCATTATAGATGGTTTGAAGTTGAATAATGCATGATTAATTGTGCTAATTTTGTGAATAAATGATGAACTATACTTGTTGTTGAATCTTGATGTTTTGAGCTTGAATTTTGGGGAGTATGGCTTCGGTTTTGGGTCCCAAATTTTAGGGTTCTTGCTTGTTTTTTTGTTGTTCATCATGTATGCATGCTTATCCATGTGATTGGGTAAATTTTGATGAAAGAATTTGATGATTTTTGGGGTAAATGATACCTTAGGTTCAAGCCAAGTTTTAGGGTTTTGTTGCTTCTTCTTTCTTTTGGTTTTGGCATGAAATAAATGTTGGTTTGGACTAAAATATGTTTTTGGCTTTGTGGCCCTTCTATGCTTACTTGATATGTTAAATCACAAAATAATTGTTGCTAAGTCTTGTGAAAAAGATAAAAATTGTTTCAAAGTTCTTGTGTTTTGCAAACTATGATGTGAATTAGGGTTTGTGACCTCACTTGCAAACCAAATTGAAATGGGTTGTAAAAATGATTTTTCTCAAGTTGTTATGACATGATTTGCTTTCCATTTGTGGTTGGTTGATGATTGGCAATATGAGGCTCACTTGTGCTTCATGCACTTTAACCATAGTGGGAGGATTGCTTAGCATGATTCAATTTTCCATTCTTATGCTAATTGTTTAATTGTTGATGATTTAATATCATTCTTGTGCATTATTGTTGTAAATGGTAATGAGCATGCTTGTGTCCTAATTGTTGATTACTTTGCTTGCGAATTGGTAAGTATTGCGTCTCGGTTTTGACGTGAAAAGTGATTGAACGTTCTATTTCCTTTTCTTTGTGGCCAATGCCACCCCCCCCCCCCCCCCAAATTCTCTTCTTATCCTTTTTAATCAATCCTTTTCAAAGACTTTTTCCAAGAGTCAAGACTCTTCAAATTCATTCCACAAGTTAATCAAATCTTTCTTGAGATCAATAAACAATCTTTTTTGAAAACTCATAAGGAGGCAAGTCGGACGTACGGCCGGTGTTGTCTAACGTCCTAAGACCGGATCTGTACAGCTCAAACGTCTTGGGATACTTATGAGAATAAAACAAGTGATTAATAACTTCAAACCCCTTTTCCAAAATGAGTAAGGTATCGATTCGGATGTACTTCCGATATTGGTTAGCGTCTTAGGGTTAGCGAGCTGTACAGTTCGTGCGAGCCTAAGATACTTGCTCAATAAAAGCAACCAACCTCGCAACAAACCTTTTTCCTAAGAAAATCAAAAAAGATCATTTTTTCGAAAAGTAGGGGGCACGTCGTCCGTACGGGCGGGGATGTCTATGTTCTAGGTCTATTGGACTGTACAGTCTAGGACCGAAAACCCCTACAATAAAAAACACCAACACACTTCTTTCCTAAAAAATCACAAAAGCCGTCTTCGGACGCAAAAAGCATACTTTTTTCAAAAAAATCACAAAAGCCGTCTTCGGACGCAAAAAGCACACTTTTTTCAAAAATCACGAAAGCCGTCTTCGGGCGCAAAAACAAGAACTACGTAGCTTTGATTCCTCATCACAGTGGGGATACGTAGGACCGGGTTCACGTCCCGTCAAGCACCCTTTTAAAAAATCTTTGTTTTGTTCCGCTTTTCAAAGATACCAAAAACATCTCTTTCCCCGCTTCCAATAAAATAATTTCTCAATCAAAAGAAAAGAAAAGAAGTAGAACGATCGTTTCAAATCCACTTTTCCCCAAAACCACACATCAAATTAAAGGTTCCTTTCGGTGAGAGAAAGGAGTGCGGGTGCTTATACCTTCCCCGCACCTAACCGATCCCAGAACCTACATCTCTTGTTTTGAAAAGACCACCCGCTTTGTACATAAAAGACGTTTTTGCAATATTTTCGTCTCAAAACTAAAATATTGATGGCGGCTTCATAAACCTTCCAACGTTGTACATTGAGAAGTCCAAACCGGATTTTTCGGGGTGCAACACCCCTCAAGTACAAACGGGTGTTAGACCACCAACTACTGAAGTTCCACAAGTTGTTGAAAATGATCATGTAGATCAAGTTGTTAATGAAGAACATCAAGATAATGTTGAACAACCTGGTGATGAACCGGTTGGACAACAAGTTCCTCAAGAAGGTAATGAAGCAACATTAAGAAGATCTACAAGAGTTAGAAGGTCAACAATTACTAGTACAAGAATCGGGTTATAATATAGGAGCTGCAAATGATCCTGAAACGTTTTCACAGGCCATGAATTCTAAAGAATCAAATTTGTGGCAATATAGGGAACACACTCTCCTAAAACATACTAAAATGCACTCTCAGTTGAACTAATAAAACACATACTCACGCATTTACTTCTCACTTATCTCAAAGTGAGAGAGAGAGTGGGTTTTGAGGGAGGGAAAGAAGTGAGTTAGGGAAGATTCACCACAACCATTGAGCTAATCCACTCAAGTGAACTAATTTCCTCACTATTGCAAGCACATCCTAGCCTCAAACTCTTCTCTAAAAATTCAGAATTTGGTTTACTCTCTTTCTTCTTCCTCTCATATTCGATAGATACATGTTGGTGTAGAAGCTTGTTTGAGGGATTCTAGTGTGTTGCATGTGTGTTTTGGGAGTTGAGGTAGATTAGTTGGAACCTACCTTGTTGATCGGAGTGCTTACATTGAGGATTTGGAAGCTGAAAACAAATTTGGAGATTGTGGGAGCCGTTTTGTGAAGAGAGAGTCTCAAACTCAAGTTGACTTTTAAAATTTCAACTTTTGCATGTGAGTTCTTTTTCTTTTATGTTTTCACAATGTTTTTTTGTGTTTGGGAACTTAATGTCATGAATATTGAGTTGCATGAGTGTTTAAACTGATTTGGTTGTGCAGAGAGTCATAAATTGAGCTATAAACATGTATGAGTGTCATGATGAATGAGATGTTTGAAGCATGTAATTGTATTTTTTTGTGGTTTGACAAGTTAAAAGTACATCTATTTATGTTTGAAATGATGCATCAATGTTGTATTAATGTTGGAGAGTGGGAAGGGTTTGAGCACAAGTGGATTGGAGGTCATCTCTAAAAACCTGAAAAGAAGGCTACTGCACAAAGAACACATCGATCTCGTGTCCCAACCCATTTCTCCGTGATTTTCCTCAATGTTAGTGCTCCAACGACCCTATGAGCTACCCCTAATGCCTTACTCAACACATACCAAGGTATTTCAAATATAAATGAGACAATTTCATGTATGTTAGATGTGAATTTAATGAGATGAATTAAAGTATGTTTGATATGAAAACGAAGAGATATAGTCTTTATAGTTTATAATTTAAAAAGTATAGTCTACTATCGAGTGAGAAAAGGATCAATGTGTCAAAGTATGAACATAAGATACCAAACATTAAACAGGAGGTATGAGACCATCAAGTGTATTTGTACTGTTGGATCGACATGCGGGTGATTGTGAATTGTTATATGAGATGATCATGTGTGTATCTGTTCGTTGTCCTGCAATAATTGTTTTTATGAGAGATTACGTCATTTCCGTGATTCTCAGAAATTTGGTAATGATCGTAATGCTTATGATTATGCCACATTTTTCACAATTCACTATCATTTATCCCAAAACATCATTTCAAAAACGTGCGAGAATAAAAAAAGAAAGGAAAGTGTTTGATATTAATGTTAGAAGCCAAGTGCGTGGAAGGCACACTGACTGGAGATTACATCTGTAATTGAATTGAAAGAAATTGAAAAACTAAAATACTAAGAAGATTTGTGGGTAGCTAACATCCTGGAAGTAACGCTGTCGGCCACCCATATTCACAACCTTGGCCTCTCATTATCTAACTTTTGGAAGTGTTGATTGCCTTAATATTTATTTAGTCCAACTTCATGACCCTAATTTTTGCATGGATTTCCCTTTTGGGTTTTCAATCCACCGGGTCACTCTAACTTTTGCCCAGGCCTCCCTTTTGGGTTTTCAACCTCGAAAGCTTATTTTTGCTTGGCTCCTTTTTCTCTTTTTTCCATATCTTTTTTATAGGCATGGTATTTCTTGACTGCATTAGAGTTAACTTGGAGTGGGAGATCTTACCATCGTGAGAATTAAGGCTCCTTCAGAGAATGATTTCTCCACCACATAAGGTCCTTCGTAGTTCGAAGTCCATTTCCCACGGGAATCCTTTCGGATAGGTAAGATTTTCTTGAGAACCAAGTCTCTTTCCTGAAATTGTCGAGGACAACCCTTCTTCTTTTAAGCTTTCTTTGTTCTTTTCTAATATAACTCGTCAGGACATAGGACAACCATTCTTTTGTTTGATGAGATTTATTGGAAGTACTGCTTCAATAGTATGGGGTTTCCCCTGCTGAAGTGTGAACGGGGTCCAATATCCATGTTAAGCAAAATGGAGCATTTGCAGGTCACCATCACTTTCTGCACGATCTTCTTTATATTCTTGTTTGCTGCTTTGTCTGCCCCATTCGTCTTTGGATGGCATGGGGAGGGGTTATGATGCTCAGCTTGAATCCTCAAACAGCTCTTTCACCATTGTACTTGACGATCTTATTTGGAAGGCTGTAAAAACAGACCAAATTTTTATGAACGACAATCACAGATCTTGTTACACCGGTGGGCGTTCAAACTTTAACAACCTCTTATGACTTGATATATCCATGCAATGACGTCGACATAGTCAGACAAGATTTGAGCAAATTTTATTGGTTCACTGTCCTTAATTGATGTATCCTTTTTGTCTTCTTTTGTGCCCAAGTAAATTGTTTCGATTGATTCCCCGTGGGGTTGGATCATCTTAACTTCTTGCTTCAGCATTCTGGTTAACTATGGGGGAGTTTCCCAGTTATCTTTGACACCTGCGAGCCGCTGAGCGTAGCGGCTCATAAAGTTAGACGAGTGCCATAGTTTGGCCCAAACGAGCGCCATCGAATGGCCCAACGAGAGCCGCTGAGTGTAGTAGGACAGAGGACTTATCGCGATGCCCGCAGACCAATTTACGATGTCTCCGTCGCTGACGTTCGTCAAGCAGGCCACGTGGATTGGCCAGGGTGTTCTTCGGCTAATGAGACCTCGATCCCGAAGCCTTCGGAGTATCTTTTTATAGGCGCCTCTATCTCGTACGGGAATTCGCTGGCGATAGATCCCGCCCGATGTCCTCCTCCTTCCCCGCCGCCTCCGACCGCGGAGTATACAATGACAACTTCAGGACACTCATGCCCGATCGCGGCGATCGCTTCTTGAACGTCCGATGGCGCGTTGTTCGACCTGAGCTATGCAACAACGAGATCCCCCTTGATCCTTGCCGGATGTCAGGCCGGACGGTCCCCATAAGACGCTTACTTGGGGACTTCGACTCACTGTTCCAAGAGTCTCCGCTAGTGGAATCCCGCCCATGAGACTCCTCTTTCGCTCATCCCCTTCGTCATTTGTTTGATCGGGATACTATTCCCTAGGTTCCTTAACTTGGAATGGATGGCGGAGCGTAGGTGGCAAACCGTTATATGGATACGGTGCTTTACCCGTAGACGCTTCTCCCACTCTCGCAAGAATTGTATGGGAGTCGTCCTCGGAGGACTTTCGAATGACCGCACCGGGAATTCTACCGTACTGCGTGCGCCTATTGTTGTTGATCTGCAGAGCCTACCCAAAGGTTCAGCCGGATTGTAGGAAGTGGGCGTCACGTTTTTGTATTTCTATGAGAAGCTCTCACGGCACCCACGATTCCCAGTAGTAAGTCGTCGGCATATCGCACGTAACAAATCCTTATGAAATAATGGGTTTTTATTTTGAAGGGGGCCGGTTCACGGGCCAGCCTCTCTCGACACGAGAACTAGTCTCGCCTCCCGCCTTGACTCTATCAGTGCAGCCCTTTCTTTTGCAATACTTAATAAGGTCTCTCATGGCCAAATTCTTATTAAAGCAAAGCATTCTCTACCATAGAATTCGGTCTTCGGTGTCAACCCGCCCCGCGGCTTCTATGAAGAAGCGCGCGCAAAGGAGGCTCGAGGGCTTGTTAGGAAGGCGGCAAGGGCCGACGAAGGGGGAAAACGAAGGCGTTTCTGGTCCCCCCTTCGGCGGGGTGCTTTGGGGGTGTGCCACGACGAAACAAGGGAATGAAAGGCCGCTTTGCGTTGAATGCTCTTGACCGCCCACAATGATGGCTCTGTTGTCTTGGGGGGCGTTGAAGCTTGCTTCTTCTCCGAGTTTTCTTGGTCATCAATACGACATCCTTAATAGAACCGATCTTATTCTCGAATTTCGTACTTTTTGTCGGATCCTTCCTATCTCCGATCGAGCTTGTGTAGGTAGATGTTGCTGGTAGGGCCGATAGTAGTACAATCGTGTGGGACGGAGTAGAGGGCCCTTCTCACCTCCTACGAGTCGTCCGTGGAAAAGACTTTATGAATGGAGTAAAAGAACTTGGGATCGTCGATCTCTTCCTTAAAGATTGGGATGAGTCGATGTCGGTCGATGGTGTGAAAACACTTCACGATGTCGAATTCCAAAACCAGCGAGAGGTTCCCCACTCTTCTTTGATCCGCCTTAGGGGCCGAGTAGCGGCCTCGACCCGAGCGGAAGTGCGATGTGTCTGGAAACTTCGGGATCATAAATGGATTCGAGTACCATTCGATCGCCTCTTTCATGATCTTTTCTATAGGTAGAACTACCGTAAGCGGTCTAAACTTCGACCCTTATTTCTTTCTTCATATTGTAAAGGGAGCAAAGCCCGCTTTTTGCTCCTCTATTGATAGATCAAGGCCCCCTGCCGTCGTTTTGCTGACTCATAAGGTAAGGCTTCCTCATTTCAGTTCTTGAGAATGGTCGCCACCTCCCCGGGACCGGAATGATTATCCCCGCCCGATGGGTCTACATCCATCCCACGAATGTCGTCTGCATCTTTGTTAACTTCCCCGCCATTCTTGTAACCGTCACTGTAATCCGCGCGCAGTGTGTCCGCACCCCGAGTGGGACGAGAAAGAAAGGATTTTTCGGAGACTTCGTTGCCTGGACCTGTGGAGTCAACTTTCCCGTATGAGCATTCTGGTACATGTATCGGTCCGTGGAAGAGTGAAAGGGTCACCACTCATCGAGGATCTCCCCAATCTTAGATAGGTCGCCCGAGGGTTCGCCGCGGTTCATTTCTTTGTGCTTACACACTAGGCTACCCTTCTCCGAAAGCTCCGCGGGACTACCTACCACTAGTCTTCGGCCGGAGGGGTTTATTGCACAAAACGCGCCAGACGTAGGCTCCCGAAGAGGAAGCCCAACGAATGTCGATGCAAAGCCCGCACCTCATTAAGATCATATTGGCATACTCTCCAAAAAAAAAGAGCGGACCCATTGAAGGCGAGAGTGAGGTACAACAAGGCCATTTCGCCCACCCGCCTTCTCACGGAGCCGCACGTGGGCGTTACGCTCATACTGACTACCGGTAACCGGCAGCGATTAACCTCCTCTAAAAAGAATGGAAGTATGGATGAATCGACATCAAATAGAGGTATTAGGTTTTTTTTTCAAGAATAACAGAGAGCGAGCTTTTTCACAAAAACATACGGGTCCTCCCCTATCCACGGCGCGCCTTGACATTTATGAGGACTCACCGGCTCCTTCTCCCGTGTACATCACCGCTTATGATAATTCGATAAGGCCAGGCCAAGAAGAGCGGTGTGATTGCCGATGTCCAAATAGGCACGAAAAACACCAAACCTTTTGGTCCACCTTCCATGTCATAGATATCCTCACTTCATTCAACTTACTCCTTGGAAAGCCTTGGTTGCGTGAGGCCGGATCCTCCACATACTATCAATGTTTAAAGTTTCCGTTCGAGGTTCTATTGTTAAGGTCTCTGCCGAAGTTCAACCGGCATTTACCGCAGCGAGAACGTGAGCTTCATGCCTTCTATAGAATTAGTTAGGAGGTCGGTTCGTGCCACTAGAGAGTATGGAGATGGCTCCTTCCACCCGGCCCTAGACATCAATACTCCCGGTCTCCCCCTTTTGGTCATACCGTTATCATCCGAAGAAAAGAATACCAGAAGGCTCTTGCCTTGTGTATAAAGCTTATATTATAAGGAAAGAACTTTGGGAGGAAAAGAGAAAGCGAGAGAAACCCCATCCTCTCTTTCAAGAGGATTCGCGGCATGTCAAGCCCCGGTTAAGGTTCTTCGCTTTGGCTAAGATAATTCGTCTTGCCAAGCGAGTTTAAGCAAGTACATTGACCCCACACAAATCACGTTCACGAAACTAAAACTACTTGCTATATTTATATACGCAATTCATTTCGCCTCACTCGACTCTATATCTAGCCAAAGGTAAAGACTTGCATTCGATTACTCGAGAAAGATCCGGTTATCTTATGGTTAGGATTCTTCTTTATCTTTTATCTTACTTTGTTTGAGTTGAATAAGAATAAGGAAGGAGGAGTCCGGGAGAAAAGCCATGAAGAGAGTAGATTGATAGATTCATAATACGTTTGAAGCCTATCGGATCGGATGGTACAAGATTTTTGAAGATCTTGATCTACTAATGCTCATCCTCAAAAGGGTGATATTAGTAGTGTCCGACTGATTACACAAAATAACTTTGCATTGGAGCGCACCTATTCGCTAAAGAGGTACTTAGGTTAGTTAGGAAGTCGGTCCCTTATTCACTTTGCACTTTACTTGAAGCAAAGGCGCCGTAAGCTGTTGAAGTAGATCGAGTCTATGCTTTTTCGGTCTAGCCCCATGCTCTCTTTTCAAAGTAGTAAGCGCAGGAGCAGTATGCGATTCTTCTATCATTCGAATTGTTTGGTCTTGTAGCGAGGGCTGTCGATCGAGTCAATGTCTTTCCGGTTGTGTAAAGGCGAGTCACTTTGCAATCGAGAAAACAAGAAAATTCCTTGGGGTCGGGAGTTATAAAGTCTAAAGAAAAGGAAATAGGTCAAGCAAGAGGACTTAGACAATTCCTCAGGCTACCTAGTTATTGGTCTTGAAGAGGAAGGATGAAGTGATTCTTTCATACTGTTATACCCCAATTTTGTCCGTATTCTTTTTCTTGTTCTAGTTGTTTATTTCTAGTAAGGGCCTTATTCTTTTTCTTGTTCTAGTCGCCTATCTCTAGTCGTTTATTTTTAACGCGCCCATCTCTTTTATTTTTGTCTAGTCTAAGCGCAGTCGTCAAGTCCGGTTCGTTTTCGTCTTTATATTTAGTCTTTTTTCCTATTATTATTTTTTTCGTACTTTGTTCACTTAATTTATTTAAGCACTTAATAAATCTAAAAATGTCAAAAATTCAATTTAGTTTAATTTACAATGTTTAAGAGTCCAACATGTCTAAAAATGTCAAAAAATCCAATTTAATTTAGTTTACAATTTAGAAATACCGTGTAAATACCAAAAAATGTCAAAAAATAGTATTTAGTTTAATTTAGAAATTAAAAGCACTTAATAGTCCAAAGAGTCCAAAAATACAAAAAAATCATAATACTAAAAATACAAAAAAGGGGAATCCGAAAATAATAGGAAAAATACAAAAAAAATACAGAGGTGCAAATAGAATTTTCTCAGCTACTCTCCAACTGCTAGTTGGGCTGCATATCTGAAAAAACCAAAGAAGGTCAAAATTAGTCAAAGCCCAAGGAAAACAAAATTAAATGCTAAACCTAAAATTTTAGTATAAAAATAGGATTAGACCTCAGTCAAAAGCACAGATTTTGAGTACAGAAAATCAGCAAAAAAAGGATTAGGGTTTTACACTGAAACCCTAATCACCTAAACAGATTTCTTCTAGATCTGAGCAGTAAGAAAGGAAGAACACAGCAGAAGAGAAGCAGAAAGCAGTAGAGAGATCATTTTATTTTTTTGAGTAATCTGAAAACAGGTTGGTATCCAAACCTAAATTCCTTTTTTCCTTTTACGCGCGTATGGTTCATTAGAAATGTAGATCTCAGACTTTCTGTGTTGTTTAATAATCAGAATAAGGCTTGTATACTCTCACATAAATAGAATAGGTTGCACTTAAAAAAAAATTGTCTCTGTTAATATGGTTTTGAATCAAAAATAGTTTTTTTATGAATGAAAGTTAATGGGTATGAAGTATAAACAGCAAGAAATCACATAGGGTGAAAACAAACAGAGAGAAGAGTGGAAGGAGCAGGAATCAGAACAAAAAAAACAGCCAGAATCAGAAGAATAAAAAATCCAACCTCTAGTCACGTTCGCCGGCGACGGCGACCCTCCGGTCGTCTTCTCCGGCAAGCCTCCGGCGACGCTCCCCGAAACCGATCCGAAACCACCAAAAGTCACCACGAAACGCTGCTGTCCTGCCCAAACCGAGCCTCCCTTTTTCCTCCCTCACGGTCTCGCTCCCACCACCTCACTCTCTCACATGGAACCGACGCGAAACACGGCGGATTCTCCCACCATCTCTCTCTCTCTCTTGAGGCTGCGCGGCGCCGCAGCGTAGTGAAGAAGGAATAGGGTTTTGCATTAGGGTTCTCGGTAGGTTTAGATTTATATATGATGTTTTTATTTTTTTTATTTTATTCTTTAATTGTTCAGATTAATCTTCACACTCCCTGTATTCACGCATGCAACCTCATTTTTACTTAAGCCTGGGCCAGATATCTTGGGCTCTCCAGATCTGGCCCTGGCTTTCATTTTTGCACCCCTTATTATTCATACATACCCCTACGACTAATAAAACCCTAATTTACTATGTTCACCCCCCTGTTTCGTTTTTTTTAATTCTTTTCCAATAACAATATAAATAATTTTCCTCGCAAAATAAAGTAAACGGCTAAGTCGGTTGTACAACCGGCTTAGTCATTATTTTAGGGCCAATGAGCTGTACAGTTCAGTAACCCTACAAACCTAACAAATAAATTATTTCGCTAAAAATAAAACGGCTAAGTCGGTTGTACAACCGGGTTAGTCATTATTTTAGGCCAATGAGTATGCTGATTCGGTAACCTACAAACCTAACGAATAAATTATTTCGCTAAAAATAAAACACTAAGTCGGTTGTACAACCGGGTTAGTCATTATTTTAGGGCCAATGAGTACAGTTCAGTAACCCTACAAACTAAACAAATACGAATAAACCATTTTCCAAAAAATAGGGGATTAAGTCTACCATACTGATCGGGTTAGTCGGCGTTCTAGAACTAATGAGTCATGATTCGAGAGTTCTAGAATACCTATTCTAAAACGAACCCACCTCATACCAAATCACTTTCTTTCAAGAAACCTAAAATTATTTTCAAAAGTAGGGGCTAAGTCGGTTGTACAATCGGGTAGCCAAGCGTCTAGGAATCGATGGTCATGCAGTTCAAGGAATCCTAGGATCCCTACATTAAAAACACCAACCCACAAACATTTTCGGGAAGAACTACGTGGCTTTGATTCCTCCATTGCATCCGAGAGTGCGTAGGAGCGAGACTCAACCCTCGTCATGCATAAAAAACAAAAATCTAAATAAGTCATTTTCTTTACGAATAAAAGGGTAATAATTAAATAAATCTTAAATTAATTAAACAATAGGATGTTGTGGGGTGCTAATACCTTCCCCACACATAACGACTCCCGAACCCTAACAACGCCTTATCTTAAAACTTAAAGGGATTTTCCGAATTTGCCCTTAAACTAAAATTTGGTGGCGGCTTCCTAAAGAACCATTTCGAAGAATCCTTTCCCGGATTTTTCGGTCGCTATAGCTGGCGACTTCACTGGGGATTTTTTCTTTTTTTTTAAGTGGGTCAAAACCTAGTTTAATTAATTTAGGATCAAATTCAATTTTACCCTTTTATTTATTCATTTATTTATTTACTTTTGCAATAATTATGTTATTTGTTTGTGTAAACCCTAGGGTAGACGACGATATTTTGTATGTATGTTTGTTTTGTTTTGTAGCTTTGGGTTTATTTTGCTCCTACACACACTGCCCTTCTACACTTCACACACGTGAGAAAAGTTCTGTACCCGGACTCGAGCATAAACTAAGTTAGAACGAGATTGCGTAGTGATGGCCTGCGGGACGTACGTCTCGTTGGGTGGTCACGAAAATCTCACCTAGAGTTTGATTCCTTTTGAGGATGCTATCCCTTCTAATAGCTTGCCTATTATCTGGCTTTCGGTGTTCTTGGATCAGGGTCCTTGGCTCTAGGAACCATGTGTAGGATCCTTTAGAACCATCCTTGTGAGGTTCACTGTAAAGAAAGCCTTAGACCCATTTCCATAAGATACCTCCTAGGTTCACAAAGGAGCTTAACACCCTTGCATTCAAAACAAACATTACATGCATTTTTCCACAAAACACATGCATTTTTCCACAAAACACATGCATTTTTCAAGAAAGCCTTAGACCCTTTAGAACCATCCTTGTGAGGTCCTTTTACAAGAAAACAAAAAAAATCAAAAAACTAGAAAAATCAAATTTGTTATTTTTCCACAAAACACATGCATTTTTCTTTTGCATCATATGAAAAATACAGAAAATATATATCACATGCATACAAAAAATATGCCACATTACATGCATTTTTTTTTTTTTCCTTACATGCATTGTTTTGCCGACAGGGAGTTGTAAGCCTTTTTCGACAAAAATGGATCAAAGCATCAAGAAAACTGTGAAATTGAAAATCAGACAACCAGACATAAAAGGCTTGCTTGACCTAAGCGACAAGATGCCATCAGGGCGACGTGATTCCTTCTCCAACAAATACGGGAATATTCTAAGTCTCCTCAAGATCAATGTGCAAGCAGAGGCCCTTACTGCTCTAGCCCAGTTCTATGATCTACAACTTCGGTGCTTCACTTTCCAAGACTATCAGTTGGCTCCAACCTTGGAAGAATTCGAACAGATTCTACAATTCCCCGCTGAGAACAATAAGCCCTACCGATATGCTGAAAACAACTCTTGGGTTAAAGGTTTGGCCGGTATCCTCAAAATCAATGCATCAAGTTTAGCTAAAGAAGTGGTGGTAAAGGAGAAAATGGAAGGTCTGCCTAGAGAATACTTGGAAGAAGTGGCTTTGGTTTTAAATTTGGTAAAAATGATTGGGTTGCCTTCGGTGATGTCCTAGCACTCCTTATCTATGGGATAGTTTTGTTCCCTTATGTTTCGACTTTGTTGACTACTGACCATTGACGTCTTTCTAGCATTCAAAACTAGAGGACAGAATCCTACTTCAGTTATCCTTGCTGACATATATTACGCTCTCCATGATCGCCATGACAAGAAAGCAGGTGTGCTCATATGTTGCTTACATGTGCTGTATCGTTGGTTTGTCTCCCACATCTTCAAGAGTAACTATCACATTGAAGCTAAAAGTAAATCTGACTGGAAGCAATACATCACCAACCTCAGGGGAAGCGACATAACATGGTGTTCCCTTGCTCGAGACACGAATGAGTTTGTTTACCAATGTGAGGGTTTCCCAAATGTCCCTCTCATAGGAACTAAGGGTTGCATCAATTACAACCCTGCACTTGCCTTAAGACAACTTGGTTATCCGATGCTGCATCCGCCTCCAACAGAATCTTTGACCGCCTTCGTACTCGACAAAAGAGGCTCTGAAGATCTTAGTATGCTGAGAAGAATTAGTCGTGCATGGGACAGAGTACTCAAGAAAGGTCGCCTTGAATTGGGTCGCAAAGGAACTAATGTGGGGGAAAGTTACCTTCAGTGGGTTCAACTCAGAGTCCAAGAGGTCAAACTACCCTTCCGTCCTGCACTTCCAGCTGAGCCAGAAGTTCCCGAACCTACACCTATCCTTAATGAGGAAGTTGAAAGACTCAAGAAAGCCTTGGCAAAATCTGAACAAGAGAAAGCTGAATTACAAGCTCAGTTAGAAAGAGCTCTTCAAGAAAAGAGGAACATGCGGCAAGAGAATGCTCTCAAAGATAAGCGCATCGCTGACTATGTTAAGGAGTTGAGCGCGGGCAGTAAAAAACTCTTTGATGTGCAAAAATGTCTCAAAGGCGCTAATGATGAACTCCAGGCACGTAACCAAGATAGAGATAGAGCTATTGACAAAGCCTACGCATCTGAAACACAACTAAACAGATCCAGAGCAGCCGAGAAAGACTTGCGAGGTCAACTAGAAAGAATGAAAGCTCACTTGGAGGGGTTAGTTGCAGAGTACGAGAGCAAACTTGGGGTTGAAAGGAAGGCTAAAGGCGTAGTGCTAGGAAGGCTTGAAGAATGTCAAGCGGCCCTACAACAACAATTCAGAGATACCACCGAGGCAAAGAGTTTCGCGAATCTTGTGAGTTCTTTGTGCAAAGAGACCGCGAAAATGACCTCACTCACCTTAAAGCTGAATACTTAAAGTTGGATGATCATTGCACATACTGGAAAGAGAGGTTCTCATGCTTGGCCGGACTGGGTAATGAAGCTATCAGAGAAGTTCCAGAGCGTCTGAAAGCAGCTGAACTCGTCATGACTAGAGAAAACACTCCCACTAAAGTTGTTAAATTTGTTAAGTTCTGTAGGAATCTTATTGAAGTACTCCAAATTAAGGCGCGTGTGCCCGATGATAATAAAAGGAAAAGAGCTTGAATGTAGTTGTCTGATTATCAAACATTATGTTTTCACATTTTATCAATGAATGAACTCCTTTGATTTTTGATCTAAGTTTGCGTTTTATTTGTCGAAACAATGGCTTACAATTCCCCGACGCGATGCATTCCATCATACATTCGCAATTCATGCATACTCATACTCACGTCATACATTTTGAAAAAAACAGAAAAAGGCAAACTGGTTCATCAACATCGTTATTGGACCCGTTCTCAAGCAAGACAGATGGCTGAAATTCAAGACAACCAGGCATTAAAGGATGAGATTGAGAAGCTGAAGGAGCAGATGACCGAAATCTTCGGGCACGAAAGACCGGATGGCCAAGATGATGGAGCTTCTCGCCAAGAAGAACGACGAAGAAGGGGTTTCACTGGAAACACCGGAACTGTGCCACAAACGTATCCCGTCCTCCTAACCCCAACGCTCGTGGTGTGCAATGGCCTCAATGGGGTTTACCACGTGGTTACACGCCTCCAACAATGAGATCTTTGTCCATGGAGGAGATACTTCGAGTTTGTTGCACAAGATCAAGATGAAATAGCAGGAAACAATGTGATGATGAGACGGAACAAGTTCAACACAAGCCCGGTGGCGCCGCCCATGGATTTTCTCAAATCCCCGAACTCGACTTCAGAATCATACTCGCATACCGTCGTGGTTCCAGTTCCTCATCCCTACCACAATGCAGGTGGCCTTCCTCATGGTTACCAAACCAAGATCCTCAAGCAAAAGATAAGCCGCAAATACTAGAAGAGCTGCCTAAGAGGCGTGGAAGGATCCAATGTGGGAGTGGGGATGCATATGACTTATGCCTCGTTCCCAATGTGATCATCCTCATAAATTCAAAGTCTTGGGACTTCGACAAATATCGAGGGGCAACTTTGTCCTCGTAGTCACCGATCATGTATCGCAGAAAGATGGCTCGGTTGCACGCAACGACAAACTTCGATCCACTACTTCCGGGACGGCTTTAGCCGAGCAAAGATTGCCGGTATATGCAACCGAGCGCACTCACATTCGGTCTTTGGAAAGACCTAGCCGACGCTTTTTAAAGCAAGATAAGTATAACATTGATATGGCTCCCGATCGGACGCAACTTCGAACATGACCAAAAGAGACAATGAGTCGTTCAAGGAATATGCCCAATATTTGGAGAGGTTAGCCGCATGGTGTAGCACCACCCCGTTAGAGAAAGAAATGGTTGCCATGTTCATGGAGACTCTTCCGTCACCCTACTTCGACAAGTTGATCGGAGGAGTGTCTTCAAATTTCTCAGACATGGTTACCATAGGGGAGAGGATAGAAAGTGCGATGAAAAATGGAAAAATTACCCATAGCTCCACAGGAACCTACAACCAGAAAAAGCCTTTCTCTGGATATCCCAAAAAGAAAGAAGGAGAAACAAATGCCATCACAAAAGCCCCCTACAATACCCCATCACCAACCTTTCAACTTCCTGCCCAAACACAACAAGCTCCACCTCCCTACCAAAATTACAGAACCCAAAATTACCCAGAAAGAAAACACATCAACTTTGACCCCATACCCATGTCTCACACAGACCTCTTCAATCACCTCATTAACAATAACCTAATCACTCCCCGACCGATGAGGCCACTCCAGCCTCCTTTCCCAAGAGGTTATGATTCTAACGCTGCCTGTGGGTTCCACGCTGGGGCAATAGGTCATTCAACTGAAAACTGCAAGGCGTTTAAATATGTAGTACAAGAGCTAATCGACTCCAAGATGTTGAACTTCAAAGAAGACGGTCCGAATGTGGCCACAAATCCTCTACCGGGGCATGCAAATTCATCTCTTAATGCTGTTGGAGGAGAATTCTTAATCAAAAAGGTGGAAGACATCAGGACACCTTTGGATGTCATACATGCTCAATTGTGTCATTTCGGAGTCATCATGAAAGGATGCACCGACCAAAATGTGTGCACCGACCTCACCAGATGGATCTTGTGAATCATTCAAACAGTTCTTCAAGACTCGCTAGACCGTAACATAGTGCGGATGGGTCCCGAAGAAGGAGAAGGTGTGTATACTCTTGATCAAGCAATATCCGTGACCACTAGAGATCCGCTACAAAATCGACACAAAATCAAGATCAAGCTATGCCAAGGCCCATCACTATTCAAGTGCGGCTCCTTTTCCTTTCAAAAGTACCAAGGCGGTCCCCGGAATTACGACGTTCAAGTTCAAGTGAAAGGGCTCCCAAGCAACCCCGATGTCACTAATATCTCGTGGACTAGCGGTATGACCGAAGTGGGCGCGATCTATACTCTCAAGAGCTCGGTAGGGAAAAGTCAAGGGAGGAGGAAGAAAGAGTCCGCAAAGGCAAAAGCAAAGAGCCCGGGTTTACTGAAGGAAGCACAAGCAAGAAGGTGTTGTCCGAGCAAGAAGCCAGTGAATTCTTAAAACTAATGAGGCAGAGCGAGTACCAAGTGGTGGACCAACTGAACCACACTCCTGCCAAGATATCTTTGCTATCCCTGCTACTCAATTCTGAAGCTCACCGTGTTGCACTAATGAAAGTACTCAACGAGGCACATGTCGCTCAAGACATCACTGTTTGCCAGCTGGACGGGATAGTAGGAAATATTGTTGCAAACAACTACCTCACTTTCACAGACGACGAGATCCCAGTGGAAGGAAGAGGGCACAACAAGGCCTTACATATTTCTGTGAAATGTGGGGAGTATGCTCTCGCCCGAGTGCTTATCGACAATGGTTCTTCCCTGAATGTTCTGCCTAAGTCCACTATGGACAGGCTAGATGTGGACTGTTCCTATATGAAGCCTAGCTCTACACTAGTTAGAGCCTTTGATGGGTCAAAGAGAGAAGTCATTGGAGAGATGGAGTTGCCTGTACAGGTAGGTCCAGAACTCTTCATAGTGGTCTTCCAAGTCATGGACATCCTCCTCCTATAGTTTGCTCTCACGGGAAGGCCATGGATCCATTCTGCCGGAGCTGTTCCCTCATCTTTACATCAGAAGCTCAAGTTTGTTGTGAATGGCAAGTTAGTAGTGGTTTTTGGCGAAGAGGAGCTGCTGATCAATAAGTCATCCTCCACCCGCTACATCGAGGCAGCTGAGGAGTCATTTGAAACCGCTTTCCAAGCCCTGGAAATCGCCAACACCACCTTTGTTGGAGAAGGAACCCCGATGCCTAAACCAAGATTGTCCAAGGCCGCCATGATGGTTGCCAAGGTCATGCTGACCAATGGGTTCAAGGTCGGAAGCGGCCTAGGGAGGGATCGAGCAGGGGATTCGAGACACGATCCAATTGTCTGACAACAAGAACGGATATGGGATAGGATACTGGCCTGGTCGCAATGACAAGAATAGAGTCTACAAGGAAAAGAGAGAGAAGAGAATGGCGAGGCTCGAAGGCAGAGAGCCGAGGGTGAAGAAGTTGCTCATTTGTGATATCAACCAAAGCTTTCGAAGCGCAGGAATTCTAAATCCTAACCAGATTGCTGCCATTGAAGATGATCCAAGTGCGGAGGACGGTGTCGTCAACCTTGTACGCCTGTGCCCCGCAGATGAAAGGCTGAAGAACTGGGAGATTGTCGATTTTCCTGTAGTTTTCAATTCAAAGTAATTTTTCTGTAATGCAAATCCTCTGGCTCTGCCCAAGGCCTTAGGATAACTCAATAAGGGCACACATGTTTTATTCAGTATCAAGTATCAATAAAATAACGTTTTGAATTCTTCAATAATTTTCTTCGTTTCTTATTTATTCGCTTCGCTCTTTCTTCCACCTGTTTCATTCCGTCAATTTTCGCTAATGCAGATCTAAAAATTTTGTCTTTGAAAATAACAATGTCGGTAATCCATATCATAACTTTGATCATCCCATTAATCAAACCGAAGAAGATGTTGAAAATGACTGGGAAACCCCTCCAGAGTTAATGAGAATGATGGAACAAGAGGACAAAGTGATTCATTTTACGAGGAATCAATTGAAACAATCAACTTGGGTACAGATGAGGACAGAAAGGAGATTAAGATCGGAACTACAATGCCAGATGCCGAGCGTGAGAAACTGGTTAAGCTCTTATTCGACTATGCCGATATTTTTGCATGGACATACAAGGACATGCCTGGACTAGACACCAACATAGTCGAACATAAACTGCCAGTGAAGCCTGAATGCCCACCAGTGAAACAGAAACTAAGAAGGATGAAGCCGGAAATGTCATTGAAAATCAGGGATGAGGCTGTAATACCCTAATTTTGTCCGCCCTTTTTAACCTGAGCCCATTTCAATTATCCAGCTCAACTAAATCGAAAACCGTTGTTTAAATTAGGCAGGCACGCGAATGATCGATCCTTTCGTGCGTTCTTCAATTTAATCTTCGTATTTGGGTTTAGTCGTACATATGTAGGTCTACCGAAAGTCATTTTTTCTATAAATTTGGCTTGTCTTTTCAATTAAGGCTTAAGAATACAATTTTGAGTCAGTTTTAGTGAATTTTAGTTAATGAGCTCATTTCTTCTATTTTGGATCTCGTTTTAGCGTATTTGTCTAGTCTTCTATTTTGAGTCTCGTTTTAGCGTATTTGTCTAGTCGGGCCCGTTCTCGTCTATGTGTTTGGCCCGACTCTTTTTCTCATTATTAATCTTATTTTGTGCAGTTATTTCATTTTGAGCATATATATAGTCAGAAAATGTCAAAAAATTCTATTTAGTTTTTAAAAGTGTTTAATAGTCCAAAAATGTCAAAAAATACTATTTAATTTTTATTACAACTTAGGAGAGTCCAGATGTCCAAATGTCCAAAAAATACAAAAAATAATAACATGTACAAAAATAATTAAATCATAAAAAAAATAATAAACAACGAGCAAAGAAGACAAATCCAGGGGTTCAAAGTTTGCTCTCCAAGTAACTGGGCCTGATCCGCTCCAAAACCTGAAAAATAAGTCAAAGCCCGATCAAACCGTAATCAATGCTGAGACCTAAATTTCAACTATAAAAAGGCAGTCAGGCACGAATTTCAAGACAACCACAATACGACGAAAAATCAACCTAATACAAAAAAACAGATCTGTCCAAAATGTAGAGGAGACAGCCACCATCAAACCCTCACAGCCACCACCACTCACCCCTAAACCACCACCAACAGCCACCATCAATCATCACCAACCAACAACCACCAAATCACCACCACCAGTGAACCGTCACTCCTCTCTCTCTCACCGCTCGTTCTCCATCCCTCTCTGGCAAGAGCCCTCCCCTTCCCTCGAAAATCGTCCCCAACCACCATCTCGTAAAACCCAGCCACTACAAACCGATCTCTAACTCACCACCACGAAACCCCGCCGTTCACCTCAATCCCCTAAAAACTCGGAAGTCGTGAAGGAATGGAGTAGAAGAGAAGGAACCAAAAATATACGCAAATGACGAAATAAGGAAAAAAACGAACACGGGAATGCTCGTAACGCGGCGAACTCCATTTATTCCGTGCGGATTGCTTTCATGAGCTCGGCGAGCTCGGTTCCCTTCCCCACCGCCATGGAGTCACGCGAGCTCACCCCCTCCGTTCGTGAAGGGCCACGAAGCTTCCCCCTTCCGTCACGCTCTCTCTCTCCTCTCACCGATCCACGCGTTCCCTCTCTCTCTCTATCGTGGAAGTCGCGCGAATCTCTCTCTCTTGATTAGAATTTGCATGGGCGCAAATTGAGGTTGGGGAAAGAGGGAAGAAGTTTTTAGTTTTTTTAGGTTTGGGCACATGTGGTCTCTGAAATTATTACTTTTTTTATTTTTCCGATTCTTGTTTGCACCCCACTAATTCATGCGCGCACCTCTCCCACTTAAGCCCGGTTTAGCATCTTGGGCTCCCATATGATTTGGGCTTCTTTGTTTACACCCCTGTTTAGTTATACCACTCCCGTAACTAGTAACACCCCGTTTTGCAATTTTCACCTTTTCTCGTTCTTTTAATTAATTAATTCTTTCTAACTCAAACACTTTTCAATAAATAAAACTTTGTTAGTGGTCATGCGAAGCCTTTGCTTGCATGATCATTAACAATGAGGACCTAGTGATGATCACTTGGAGCCTTTGCTCAATTGATCATTATGAACGCCTAATTTATTTGAGGACTTTCAATAAGTTTCAATAAATTAAAAAACTTTGTTAGTGGTTTTGCGAAGCCTCTGCTTGCATAATCATTAACAACGAGGAACTAGTGGTGATCACTTGGAGCCTTTGCTCAATTGATCATCATGAATGCCTAATTTTTCTAAATACTCTCGATAAACAAAAAACTTTGTTAATGGTTTTGCGAAGCCTCTGCTTGCATAATCATTAACAATGAGGAACTAGTGGTGATCGCTTGGAGCCTTTGCTCAATTGATCATCATGAACGCCTAATTTTTCTAAAATACTCTCAATAAACAAAAAAAACTTTGTTATTGGTCTTGCGAAGCCTTTGCTTGCATGATTATTAACAATGGAGTGCTAGTGGTGGTCACTCGGAGCCTTCGCTCGATTGATCATCATGAAAGCTCAGTTTTCACAATTAAACAGAATAAAAACCAAAACCTAGAACTACGTAGCTTTGAATTCTCCATCGCACCTGGAGATACGTAGGAGCGGATCCCCTCCGTCAAGCACAATAAACTAAAAACATTTTTCCTTTCAAAAAACCCAAAGCGGCTAACTCTCGTCGAGCGCCGCAAATAAAAATTCATTAAATCTTTTCAATTAAGAGGCAAATTTAAGTACTTTTCAAATCAACACTTAAAACCACGTTTAATTAAAGGTTCCTTTCGATAGAGAAAGGAGGTGTGGGCGCTAATACCTTCCCCATGCCTAACCGACCCCCGAACCCAAATCTTTAAGTTTTCCAAAAGACCGTTTGCCTTCCCAAAGAGGTTTTTCTTCAATATTTTCCTTATAAAAAATATTGGTGGCGACTTCATTGTCTTAAAACGTTGTAAACGAAGAAAAACCCCTCGGGGACTTTTTCGGGCGCAACAGCTGGCGACTCCACTGGGGACTTTTCTTTTTTTAAGTGGGTCGAGCCTAACTAATTAAATGTGTGGTTTAACGTGCTATTTAATTTGATTTGAATACTTTGTTTGCTTCTATCCCTTTTCGGTTTCCTTTTCTTTTTTATCATGTTGTATGCAGGTGCATTTGTTTCCTCTTCTTCCAGGTTTGTTTTTCCTTTCTCCTTTTTGCTTATATGCTTCTTCCTTTCATACATCCCCCCCAATCGAATCATGTTCCCTTCTTCTTTGCTCCCTTTCTTCAATGTAAGCTCATGCATTTCTCCCCAATTCTATCATGATCCCCTCTTCTTAGCTCCCTGTCTTGAGGTAAGCAATGCAATTGGTTGCTGTTGAAACTCTAGGCTGATTTATTTGATATTAAACCCTAGGGTAGACAACATGCTATTGTTTGCTTTTGTCTGGACTGTTCTGGGTTTTCATTTGCAGGTGGGGAAGGGTAGTTATTTCTAGGTATCGTGCCCTCAACACACACTTCACACCCTATACTTGTGAGCATTGAGTGGGGCCTAAAACTCAAGGTCTGAACAAAAACCTAGGAGAGTGGGAACGATTAGTGACTGCCATTCGTAGACCTTTGTCTGTATGGCTCTCATGAAAGTTCCGCCCAAGAGTGCGCTTTGTCATGATGCCTCACACTCGGTAGCTTTCTACGATTGTGGGTGTCATCATGAGAGAGACTTTAGCTCTTGGTTGCCATTGTGAGGAAGTGATTAGAACCTACATGGGAGGATTACCCTTTTCGTCGACTTTAGACCCTAGGATTCCCACCCTTCTTAGGACACAAGGGGCATACCAAATTGTGTGTTGCATTGTAATCTAGGCATGTTTTCAAAAAAGGAGGAGATTTTCAAAAAAAAAAAAAAAAAAAAAAAAAGAGAAAATAGAGAAAGAGTCGTTGCGTTATGACCTTTCTTTTCTTGCGTCCGTCTGGGGCAACATGTAGTTCACCCTTTTCAAAAAAAAAAGAGAGAAAGAGCTGCCGTTGTAGCCTTTCCTTACTAGGTCCATATGAAGCCCACGTCGACCCGCATCTTCCAAAAAAACTTAAATCATTGCCAATAAAACCTCTTTCATTTATCTTGCATAGAGCATCATCATCATGCATACATCATCATTTGCATTGCATAAAACAAAAAAATCGATAAAATTCATACATGCATTTTTCTCTATATCCTTAAGGTTTGTGTCTTATTAGGGGCGCGTCTCATGCATTATTGTTTTCATTTTTCACGCATCATGAAAAAATAAACATTAACGCCTCATTTCATATGCATCTCCATTCAATATCTCTCATACATTAGGAAAGTAATTGTAAGCATCACACCTTTCATTTTCATTACATAAGAAAAATGAAAACCATAAGCAATCATCATCCGCATTGCATAAGCATCTCATTCATAATCATGAACAAAAATCATCATCAAATTCATTCAAAATATAGCATTCATGCATCATTTCATTATCCTCATCACTTGGTTCGAATACATCATTTCTCCTGCATGCATCCTTTGAAACAAAGAAAAATTTCCTCATGTGATGGCTTAATGGGTAGAAGTGCACCTTTGAGCGACGAAGGGTAATACCTCAAATTTGTTTATCGACTACAAATTTGAGATGTTACTCTACGATATCGAGCACTTTTGACCCGATCCACACGTGTTTTATTTTCAAGTAGGAAATTAAGTTGAGTCAACTAATTGTCGAAACGTTTCAGTATATTGTGTGAAGTATTGGGTCAGGATCCACTCAATGTTTCATGCAGGTTACTCAGGGTAACGACAATCAATTGCCTCATATCACCATTCTTGCATCTTTCATCATTCAAAAGAAAAGGGAGGGGGCATTGGCATTTCATACTTTGTCTTGCCTCAAAAAAATCATCATTTAGGAAAAAGCATCATTCATGCATCTTTCAAAAGAAAAGGAGGCATCGGCATTTCATATCTTGTCTTGCCTCTATAAAAATCATTCTCAAAAGAAGCATCATTATTGCATCATTCATCATCCAAAAAGGCATTGGCATTTCATATTTCGTCTTGCATAAAAAGAAAACATAAAAAAATGAGCTTTTAGAATAATCACACTTTTCAAGTGAACATGCTTTCATGCATATCATTTTCATCATGTGTGCATCATAATCCATGCATTGCATAAAAAAAAAATGTTGTGATGAGAGACGAGATGTTCTTGCAAAGTAATCTTTCTTTTTTTGGAAAAGTTTACCCTCACTCATTTGCAAACTCAAGGTGTTTAGAGGCCTCGCTTTTTCACATCAATAGCTCATTTGTATTTCCTTAAAAAAAAAAAAAAGGCATTGCATCTCATCCATTCCATGATAAAAGACTGAAACAGTTCATCAAAAAGGGTTTTATATCATGTTTTAACCAATGTTAACTCTCTGTGAGCGTTCTTTTTAGTAAGTATGCATGCCACGTGCGATTTCTTTTGTTTGAGTCGGTATATTTCCTTCATTTATCATCATTCCCCATCCAAGTCTAATCCCATACTGCCCACCCATAAAGCGCATATTCTATCCCATCGATTGCATACTTGACTTTTTGGTTCACACTTTAAGTCCTCCATGCTGGGGCAATCCTGTGATCACTAATTTTCAGTATCATATTCCTTTAGTGCAAGTCTTTCTCAAAAAAAAGGTATACATAATAAATAAAAAAACAAAATGAGCTCGCTAGGTTGAAAACCCGCAAAGGGCGGCCTATTCAGAAAAGAGTGCCCGGTGGATTGAAAACTCGCAAAGAGCAGTCCAGGCAAAAATTAGGGCAAAAAAAAAAAAAAAAAAAAAAAAAAAAAAAAAAAAAAAAAGAGCAAACACATGAAGATAGATAAATTATTGTCCTAAAGTTAAGTCTTACAGAAATAAGCAATCGGGATTTGAAATGAAATTTGGTCATCTCTCCATACCCTCAAAAACCTAAAATTCCAGAAAGTCCATTTCCTACCCCTCTCAAGCCAAAGATTCAGAATCACAAAAATACCCTTTGTTACCCATCTCAAGCCAAGGAAAGCCCAAGATATCCCCATCACCCTAGACGAGGGTTAATTCCACATCAAAGATGGTATATCATTTTCACCCAAGTCAAAAGGAAAGAAAATTCACAAAAGGAGGGGGATAACAAATTTTCAAAAAGGAGAATCCCAAAACAAAGAAAGGAAGACAAAGGGAGTATAAATTAAGAGTCAATACATTTTGTCATGAAGCATAAGAGCTCCCCTTCCAAAAAGGCCCTCAAATTCAATGGGTTCAATCATTTCCCCTTTCAAAAAAAAAAAAGCCCTCAATTCATTGGGTTAGCCATCTTTCTTTCATAAAACCTTCAAGCACCTCATCAAACCTAATAACCATTTCCTGCACCTCATCAAACCTAATAACCATTTCCTTCATAAACCATTGACCATCGGCCACACAGAATGAGACCCATCCTCCCTATCAACCCCAAACACTTCATTAAGCTCAACCATCCCCTTCTCCACATCACAACCCTAAAAAGTCCATTCCGATCAATGACTAATTGCTTTCGTTTTCTCAAGTTTTAATCTTAGGACAAATAAGTTTGTCTATTTACGACGTGTTTTGCTCAAAAAAAAAAAACAAACAAGCGAGAAAAAAAGAATTTCTTTCGAAAAAAAACAACAATCAAAAAAGAAAGTTGGTAAAAAAGAGAGAAGGACTTGCACTCCAAGATGCATCCATTAAAACAAGGTCTAGTGGTCACCAAGTGGAGCCTCTCCTCATACCAAAAAGTCAAAACTTTCATTGCATTTGAGTTGTTCTTTAAAGAGAATCCAAAAGTGTGTACTAGGGGGCATTCTCTTCACCTCTCACTCCGCTCAACTTTGGGGAGGTTTGTTCATTGCCCACCCCATTCATATATCACCCTCAGTTCATAACCATCACCATAACTCTGTCGCCTTTCACCACCTCACTCAAAGAAACCATTTGAAATGTCATTCGAAAGTGGGGCAAGTGTGTTCCCATTCCTTCACCTCATTCATTCCTATAAAACCTCACCGGGACAATTTCTCAACTCACTATCCTAAACGAGGCCTTGTCATTCTAATTGGGGCAGCTTTGTCCTTGTTATGACTGAGGCAACATCAAACTTTATGGGTTGAGACAAAATCTCTTCTGCTCCACCCTTCATTTCAAAAGCCGAAGCATTCCCAATTCATCATCTTCTACACCCCTAATTGTTGTCACCACTAGACAGGGGCAAGCTATTCACTCATCAAAGACACGAATTGGGGCAATCTTGTATCTCTGGATCCTCATGAGCTTGGCAATGTCTGTCATTCCTTCACTTGCCATAAATGTCCATGCCCTAAACCAATGCCAAGCTAGCTGACTCATTCATTCACATTTGCACTCCTATGCATGCTTACTAGACGATGCTTCAAAAAGAGAGAACACAAGTTGTTTACGTGATATCTAAAATTCAGTCATCATGGAAAGAAAAAGAAAACAAGTGAGATTGTTTGTAAATAAAAACCTTGAGAACAGGAGTTTGAATCAAATGCAATTTTTCAACGAGAATGGTCAATAATCATCTCAATTCCTTGCATCCAAAGTCTCACATCTCATCATCACCAAAATGTACACCTCATGCATCTAGGCATTTCAATCTATTCATTATGGCATATGCATCAGAACATTACATTTGCATCTTCACACTTTGTGCATTCATCACATAGCAAAAAGCAAAAAAAAAGCGGTCCACGTCGGTTGCATCATACTAATACTTGCATTTCATAGAAAACCATAGTAAAGAAGAAAAAGCGAAATCTTTTCATTGCATTGGCATCATATTAATGCTAGCATTCTCATAAAAGAAAAAAAATCATTGCATCAAACATCAGAGCATTGCATCATATTTGCATTTCATAGAAGAAGCAAAAAGAAACAAACGAGAAGTTAGAATAGGAGCATTCCATTCATCAAAGTATCAATCACCGCATACACTTGCATTCAAACATCAAAGCATTCGCATTTCATAAACTACAAAGAAGAAGCGAGTACAAAAGAAGAAAAAGCATTCCATAATATTCAAGACATCAATCATGGCATATGTTTGCATTACATGTGTCATTCATTGCATTGCTAAGCAAAATGTGGGCGAACACAAGATGTTAATCCTCATGCCTAGTTCCAAGAATCGGCCACGACAAGTGTTCATTTCTTGCTTCCTTTCTAGCAAACCAAGCATTCATCGGATATAGACAAAATAGAAAAAGTGTCTCACCAAAATCAATCATTCATCATTCTCATATCATCCATACCATTCATCACTCCATAGCATCAAACAAGTACATTACGCTTTCAAATTCGCATCTAGAGCGAAAGAATAACAAAAGAAAAAGAGGATGAAAAATCAAACCGAAGAAACATCCCACCAAAATCAATCATTGCATTCATATGCACCCAAATACCCAAGTGCATGCATTTCATGCACCATCCAAGAGAAAAGTTACTCGGGCGAGAGTCCCAAAATCTCATTTTTAGAAAATCACCATCAAAGACACGAGTTCGTAAACTCCATCAACCCGAGTTCGTAAACTCCATCAACCCGAGTTAAGTAAACTCCATCAAAGACGAGTTCGTAAACTCCATCAACCCAGAGTTCGTAAACTCCATCAGCACAGAGTTCGTTAACTCCATCAATCCAGAGTTCGTAAACTCCATCAATCCAGAGTTCGTAAACTCCATCAACCCGAGTTAGTGAACTCCCCACAGAGTTAGTGAACTCCTTCCACAGATCACAACATCGGTATGCGAGCACACGATGGATCCATCGAACCGTTAAGTCCTTCGGATTAGTTGTGCCGGCCTAAGGCACGGCGTAAATCCATTGATCAAATCGATTCGGACACGATGTTGATCGGCGCTCGAAAAGGCCACCCCCGAGTTCGTAAACTCCATCAATCCGAGTTCGTAAACTCCATCAACCCGAGTTAGTGAACTCCTTGAGTTAGTGAACTCCTTCCACGAGATCACAACATCGTATGAAAGCACGCGCGATGGATCCATCGGACTTCGTTAAGTCCTTTGGATTAGTTGTGTCGCCTAAGGCGCGGCGTAAATCCATTGATCAAATCGATTCCGGACTTGATATTGATCGGCGCTCGAAAAGGCCACCCCGAGCTCGGACTCGACAAGAGTCCGTTAAAAGGTTTTAGGCAACCTCGAATTCCCAATTTACCGCTTTTCCCAATTTATTGCTTTCTCGTTAATCGACAAGTGTTAACCCTCTCTCAAAAGGAAAATAACAAAAAGATTTGAATTTTTCTGAAGCGGACAAAATTAGTATTATTTCTATATCTTTATTTCTATTTCACCAACAAATATGAAAAGACCAATTCACATTTTTTGGCGAAATGCGAAATAAAGAGGGGCAGCTGTAATACCCTAATTTTGTCCGCCCTTTTAACTCCGAGCCCATTTCAATTATCGGCTCAACTAAATCGAAAACCGTTGTTTAAATTAGGCGCACGCGAATGATCGATCCTTTCGTGCGTTCTTCAATTTAATCTTCGTATTTGGGTTTAGTCGTACATATGTAGGTCTACCGAAAGTCATTTTTTCTATAAATTTGGCTTGTCTTTTCAATTAAGGCTTAAGAATACAATTTTGAGTCAGTTTTAGTGAATTTTAGTTAATGAGCTCATTTCTTCTATTTTGGATCTCGTTTTAGCGTATTTGTCTAGTCTTCTATTTTGAGTCTCGTTTTAGCGTATTTGTCTAGTCGGCCTGTTCTCGTCTATGTGTTTGGCCCGACTCTTTTTCTCATTATTAATCTTATTTTGTGCAGTTATTTCATTTTGAGCATATATATAGTCAGAAAATGTCAAAAAATTCTATTTAGTTTTTAAAAGTGTTTAATAGTCCAAAAATGTCAAAAAATACTATTTAATTTTTATTACAACTTAGGAGAGTCGGATGTCCAAATGTCCAAAAAATACAAAAAATAATAACATGTACAAAAATAATTAAATCATAAAAATAATAAATAAACAACGAAAAAGTGACAAATCCGGGTTCAAAGTTTGCTCTCCAAGTGCTTGGGCACGATCCGCTCCAAAACACGAAAAATAAGTCAAAGCCCGATCAAACCGTAATCAATCTTTGAGACCTAAATTTCAACTATAAAAAAGCGATCGAGCCACGAATTTCAAGACAACCACAATACGACGAAAAATCAACCTAATACAAAAAAGCAGATCTGTCCAAAATGTAGAGGAGACGACCACCATCAAACCTCACACCACCACCACTCACCCCTAAACCACCACCAACGACCACCATCAATCATCACCAACCAACAACCACCAAATCACCACCACCAGTGAACCGTCACTCCCTCTCTCTCTCTGCTGTCGTTCTCCATCCTCTCTCTAAACCGAGCCCTCCCTTCCCTCGAAAATCGTCCCCAACCACCATCTCGAAACCCGACCACTACAAACCGATCTCTAACTCACCACCACGAAACCCCGCCGTTCACCCTCGATCCCTAAAAACTCGAGAAGTCGTGAAGGAATGGAGTAGAAGAGAAGGAACCAAAAATATACGCAATGCAGACGAAATAAGGAAAAAACGAACACAGGAATGCTCGTAAGGCAGCGGCGAACTCCATTTATTCCGTGGTGCTCGCCGAACTCTCCGTGGCTTCGGTTCCCTTCCCCACCGCCATGGAGTCACGCGAGCTCCACCCCCTCCGTTCGTGAAGGCCACAGAAGCTTCCCTTCCGTCACGCTCTCTCTCCTCTCACCGATCCACGCGTTCCCCTCTCTCTCTCTATCGCCGTGGAAGTCGCGCATGAATCTCTCTCTCTTGATTAGAGATTTTGGCTTGCGCAGTGCGGTGAGGTTAGGGGAAAGAGGGAAGAAGTTTTAGTTTTTTTAGGTTTGGGCACATGTGGGTCTCTGAAATTATTACTTTTTTTTTATTTTTTCTGATTACTGTTTGCACCCCACTAATTCATGCGCGCACCCCTCTCCCACTTAAGCCCAGTTTCGCATACTGGGCTCCCATATCGATTTGGGCTTCTTTGTTTACACCCCTGTTTAGTTATACCACTCCCGTAACTAGTAACACCCCGTTTTGCAATTTTCACCCTTTTCTCGTTCTTTTAATTAATTAATTCTTTCTAACTCAAACACTTTTCAATAAATAAAACTTTGTTAGTGGTCATGCGAAGCCTTTGCTTGCATGATCATTAACAATGAGGACCTAGTGATGATCACTTGGAGCCTTTGCTCAATTGATCATTATGAACGCCTAATTTATTTGAGGACTTTCAATAAGTTTCAATAAATTAAAAACTTTGTTAGTGGTTTTGCGAAGCCTCTGCTTGCATAATCATTAACAACGAGGAACTAGTGGTGATCACTTGGAGCCTTTGCTCAATTGATCATCATGAGCGCCTAATTTTCTAAATACTCGATAAACAAAAAACTTTGTTAATGGTTTTGCGAAGCCTCTCGCTTGCATAATCATTAACAATGAGAACTAGTGGTGATCGCTTGGAGCCTTTGCTCAATTGATCATCATGAGCGCCTAATTTTTCTAAAATACTCTCAATAAACAAAAAAACTTTGTTATTGGTCTTGCGAAGCCTTTGCTTGCATGATTATTAACAATGGAGTGCTAGTGGTGGTCACTCCGAGCCTTCGCTCGATTGATCATCATGAAAGCTCGATTTTCACAATTAAGCGAATAAAAACCAAAACCTAGAACTACGTAGCTTTGAATTCTCCATACTTTTTGGAGATACGTAGGAGCGGATCCCCTCCGTCAAGCACAATAAACTAAAAACATTTTTCCTTTCAAAAAACCCAAAGCGGCTAACTCTCGTCGAGCGCCGCAAATAAAAATTCATTAAATCTTTTCAATTAAGAGGCAAATTTAAGTACTTTTCAAATCAACACTTAAAACCACGTTTAATTAAAGGTTCCCTTTCAGTAGAAAGGAGGTGTGGGGCGCTAATACCTTCCCCATGCCTAACCGACCCCCGAACCCAAATCTTTAAGTTTTCCAAAAGACCGTTTGCCTTCCCAAAGAGGTTTTTCTTCAATATTTTCCTTATAAAAAATATTGGTGGCGACTTCATTGTCTTAAAACGTTGTAAACGAAGAAAAACCCCTCGGGGACTTTTTCGGGCGCAACAGAGGTTAAGAAGCAATTCGATGCCGGATTTCTAGCAGTGTCCAAATATCCTCAATGGGTAGCCAATATTGTCCCAGTCCCGAAGAAGGATGGGAAGGTCCGAATGTGTGTCGACTACCGGGATTTGAACAGAGCCAGCCCTAAAGATGACTTCCCTCTGCCTCACATTGACGTACTGGTAGATAGCACAGCGCAACACTCGCTCTTCTCCTTTATGGATGGATACTCCGGATATAATCAGATCAAGATGGCCCCTGAAGATATGGAGAAAACCACCTTCATCACTCTATGGGGGACCTTACATTTATAAAGTTATGCCATTTGGGTTGAAGAACGCTGGTGCCACATACCAGAGAGCAATGGTAGCGCTATTCCACGATATGATGCATAAAGAAATAGAAGTCTATGTGGATGATATGATCGCAAAATCCAAAACTGATGAAGAGCATATTGTTAATCTGCACAAACTCTTTGAACGTCTAAGGAAGTTCAAGCTCGGACTAAATCGACCAAGTGCACTTTCGGGGTAAGATCGGGAAGTTGTTAGGATTCATAGTCGGCGAGAGAGGAATAGAGGTGGACCGGCCAAAGTACGAGCAATTCTTGAAATGCAGCGCCTAAAGCGAGAAAGAGGTTTCGTGGTTTCCTCGGGAGATTGAATTACATTTCGAGTTCATATCCGGCTAACATTCACTGCGAGCCAATCTTCAATTTGTTGTGCAAGAACCAAGAAGCAAAGTGGAATGACAAGCTGTCAAGAAGCCTTTGAGAAAATCAAGAGATATCTCAGAACCCGCCAATCTTAATGCCACGTGCGTCCGGAGACCTCTCATCATGTATTTAACATTCTAGACAATTCGATGGGTTGTGTCTTTGGGGCAACCAGACGCAGTCGGGAAGAAGGAATATGCTATCTATTATCTAAGCAAAAAGTTCACGAGTGCGAGACCGGATACTCATTCTTTGGAGAAAGCGTCTTTGTGCTTTAGCACTGGCTGCACGTCGACTAAGGCGATACATGCTAAGCCACACGACTTGGTTGGTGTCTAAAATGGACCCGATCAAGTACATCTTGAAAAGCCCGCACTCACACGGGGAGAATTGCTGTTGGCAAATGCTCTTGTCCAAATACGATCTTTTGTATGTCACTCGAAGCGATCAAGGGTAGTACATTGGCGAATACTTGGCACATCAGCCTATTGAAGACTACCAATCAATGCAGTGTGATTTCCCAGATGAGGATATAATGGCCCTGTTGGAAGAAGGAAAGTCTCCAGACGATGAAAGGTGGACCATGTCATTTGATGGTGCTTCAAATATGTGGGGGCACGGGGTAGGCGCTGTGTTAATTTCCCCAGACAATCGCTTCATACCATTCACAGCTAGACTGAGTTTCTATTGCACCAACAATATCGCTGAGTATGAAGCATGTACTTTAGGTATTCAGGCGGCTCTCGAGTGGAAAGTTAAAAGACTCGACATATACGGAGACTCGGCTTTGGTCATCCATCAACTAAGAGGCGATTGGGAAACAAGAGATTCCAAATTAATCCCCTATCGCGATCACATCCTAGAAATGGCCGAGAAATTTGAGGAAGTCTCCTTTCTCTACTTCCCTCGGGAAGAAAATCAATTGGCCGATGCCCTAGCAACTCTGTCGTCGATGTTCAATATCATGGATAACAAAAATCTCACATTCTTGAAGATACAAAATCGTGAGCTACCAGCACATCATTGCCATGCAATCGAAGAAGAACCCGACAGTAAACCTTGGTATTATGACATCAAACATTATATCACAAACAGAGAATATCCTCCACGGTGCCTCACGAAAATGACAAGAGGACACTAAGAAGGTTATCAATGGGTTTCTTTTTGAATGGTGAAGTGCTCTACAAAAGGAATCATGACATGGTCCTCCTCAGATGTGTAGCAAAAGAAGAAGCAGAAAGAATTATGAAAGATATCCATGAGGAATCCTTCGGAACGCATTCTAACGGGCACACTATGGCAAGAAAGATCTTGAGGGCTGGCTATTACTGGTCGACGATGGAAACAGACTGCTTCAATTACGTAAGGAAATGCCACAAGTGTCAAGTTTACGCCGACAACATCCATGTACCACCAGCATCCACAGATGTTCCGCCGGCTCCACGGCGTTCTCAATGTGGGAATGGATGTCATCGGCCCCATCGAACCTAAAGCATCAAGCGGGCACCGCTTCATGCTTTGGTTGCTATCGATTATTTCACCAAATGGGTTGAAGCGCTTCTTATACAAGCGTGACAAGGTGCGTGGTTGTCAAGTTCATAAAAAGAGATTTGATCTGTCGTTACGGCCTCCCAAATAGAATCATCACAGATAATGGGACCAACTTGAACAACAAAATGATGAAAGAGTTGTGCGACGACTTCAAGATACAACACCATAACTCCTCCCCGTACCGGCCAAAGATGAATGGGGCGATCAAGCGGCAAATAAAAATATCAAGAAGATTGTGCGAGAAGATGGTAGTGACTTTCAAAGAGCGGCATGAAATGCTCCTTTTGCTTTACATGGGTACAGAACCTCGATCCGCGCCGACAGGGGCAACACCGTTCTCACCGGTGTATGGAATGGAAGCAGTACTACCCATCGAAGTGGAAATACCTCTCACCACGGTACCGATGGAGACGAGAACTAGAAGAGGCGAGAATGGGTTCGGGCTCGCCTAGATCGATTGAACCTCATCGATGAGAAGAGGCTAGTTGCATTGTGTCATGGCGGTTGTATCAACAAAGGATGAAGAGAGCCTACGATAAAAGGTTGCGTCCTCGACAATTTCAAGAGGAGACACTGGTGCTCAAGAAGATCTTACCTATCCAAAAGGATTCACGCGGGAAATGGACCCCGAACTATGAGGGCCTTACGTCAGTAAAGAAGTCATTCTCTGGAGGTCCTAATTCTCACAAACATGGGGCGAAGACCTCCATCTCCCAATCAACTACGATGCGATCAAGAAATACTATGCCTAAAGAAATTATATGAAAAAAAGAAAAATGAGCCAAGCAAGAATAAGCTCGCTAGGTCGAAAACCGAAAGAAAAGAGGCGGCCTAGGCAAAAGTTAGAGCGACCGGTGGATTGAAAACCCAAAAGGGCAATCCAGGCAAAAATTAGGGTCAAGAAGTTGGACCAAAATACTGAGGCAGACAACATTTCTGAAAGTTGAATGATGAGTGGTCAAAGGCGTGAATATGAGTATCCGACAAAGTTATTTCAAAGGACATTAGCCACCAATAAATATGCTTAGTATTCTAGTTTTTCTGTTTCTTTCAATTCGGTTACTGATGTAATCTTTCGGTCAGTGTGCCTTCTGCATACTTGGCTTCCAATATTAATATCAAACACTTTCCATTCTCTTTCATTCTCCCTCATTTTGAAATGATGTTTTTTTTGATAAATGATACTGAATTGCGAAACATGTGCCATAATCATAAGCATTACGATCATTACGAAATTCTTGAAAATCACAGAAAAGATATGATCTCTCATAAAAGCAGTCACAAAAATGAACAAATGCACCTGATCACTTCAAATGAATCACAACACGCTGACATGTCGATCTCATAATACAAATATACGGATGATTTTATATCTCACGCCAGAATCCGCGAGTTGATAGAACCGAAAAAAAGGGGCGCCAAAAAAAAAAAAAAAAAAAAAAAATCATTCCACATCTCATGCATCATCCCGCCAAATACCATTCATCAAATACCTTACAATACACTCATGTGTCATGCATCGCATCATTAAAGGTTTCACTCAAGCACACACCCTCACTAGGGCATCCAAACATAATGCCACTATATAACGAGATCACCGAGATCCTCGGACTCCCGAGTGGTCCCCGAGAGCACTACGCTCCTTGGTGCCCTAAGGGGCCCAGTCGCAACGTCGAGTCGAGCAAGACGGACCTTCGCGAGACCCAGTGGTCCGCCGGACTAGTTGTGTCGGCCTAAGACACGGTGTCACGTCCTTCATGGTCAACATATCGATTCGGATCTCGATCTTGACCCATCATGGCCGCTTCGAGTATAAAGGCCCCCTCGGGCCGTTTAATTAGTACCGTAGCTAGTTGCGCTCCTTGGACCACGATGGTCCTTCAATTAAGGCCTAGGCGGCCTTCCGGACCTTAAGTGGTCCTTGAGCCTTATCGCTCCTTGGACCTTAAGTGGTCCTTGAGTCTTAAGCGCTCCTTCAGGTCCTTGATGACCCTTCAATTAAATTCTGGTTAATGCACCGAGCGTTAACCCTTCCTTGCTCCTCTCAAACCTTCACTTCCCCCTTAAACGGACAAAATTAGCGTCTATCTTATCTTTATTTCAATTTCTACTACGAAAGTTCTAGAGCTAAGCACTTTCTAGTAAAATATTAATAAAGAGGGGCAGCTGTTATACCCCAATTTTGTCCGTATTCTTTTTCTTGTTCTAGTTGTTTATTTCTAGTAAGGGCCTTATTCTTTTTCTTGTTCTAGTCGCCTATCTCTAGTCGTTTATTTTTAACGCGCCCATCTCTTTTATTTTTGTCTAGTCTAAGCGCAGTCGTCAAGTCCGGTTCGTTTTCGTCTTTATATTTAGTCTTTTTTCCTATTATTATTTTTTTCGTACTTTGTTCACTTAATTTATTTAAGCACTTAATAAATCTAAAATGTCAAAAATTCAATTTAGTTTAATTTACAATGTTTAAGAGTCCAACATGTCTAAAAATGTCAAAAATCCAATTTAATTTAGTTTACAATTTAGAAATACCATAATGATCCAAAAATGTCAAAAATAGTATTTAGTTTAATTTAGAAATTAAAAGCACTTAATAGTCCAAAGAGTCCAAAAATACAAAAAATCATAATACTAAAAATACAAAAAAGGGAATCCGAAAATAATAGGAAAAATAAAAAAATACAGAGGTGCAAATAGAATTTTTCTCAAACTACTCTCCAAGCGCTAGTTGGTTTGCATATCTGAAAAAACCAAAGAAGGTCAAAATTAGTCAAAGCCCAAGGAAAACAAAATTAAATGCTAAACCTAAAATTTTAGTATAAAAATAGGATTAGACCTCGATCAAAAGCATGATTTTGAGTACTGAGAAAATCGACAAAAAAGGATTAGGGTTTTTACATCTGAAACCCTAATCACCTAAAATGCAATTTCTTCTAGATCCGAAAGCGGTAAGAAAGGAAGAACACAATGCAGAAAGAAAGAGAAAGCAATAGAGAGATCATTTTATTTTTTGAGTAATCGAAAGCAGGTTGGTATCAAACCTAAATTCCTTTTTTCCTTTTACGCGCGTATGGTTCATTAGAAATGTAGATCTCGGACTTTACGTGTTGTTTAATAATCGAATAAGGCTTGTATACTCTCACATAAATAGAATAGGTTGCACTTAAAAAAAAATTGTCTCTGTTAATATGGTTTTGAATCAAAAATAGTTTTTTTATGAATGAAAGTTAATGGGTATGAAGTATAAACAGCAAGAAATCACATAGGGTGAAAACAAACAGAGAGAAGAGTGGAAGGATCAGAAAAAAAAAAACAGCCAGAATCAGAAGAATAAAAAATCCAACCTCTAGTCACGTTCGCCGGCGACGGCGACCCTCCGGTCGTCTTCTCCGGCAAGCCTCCGGCGACGCTCCCCGAAACCGATCCGAAACCACCAAAAGTCACCACGAAACGCTGCTGTCCTGCCCAAACCGAGCCTCCCTTTTTCCTCCCTCACGGTCTCGCTCCCACCACCTCACTCTCTCACATGGAACCGACGCGAAACACGGCGGATTCTCCGCCAGATCTCCCTCGCCGTGAAACCGGGCGGATTTTCCGCCGGACATCTCTCTCTCTCTTGAGGCTGCGCGGCGCCGCAGCGTAGTGAAGAAGGAATAGGGTTTTGCATTAGGGTTCTCGGTAGGTTTAGATTTATATATGATGTTTTTATTTTTTTTATTTTATTCTTTAATTGTTCAGATTAATCTTCACACTCCCTGTATTCACGCATGCAACCCTCACTTACTTAAGCCCGCCAGATATCGCTCTCTCAGATCTGGCCCAGGCTTTCATTTTTGCACCCCTTATTATTCATACATACCCCTACGACTAATAAAACCCTAATTTACTATGTTCACCCCCCTGTTTCGTTTTTTTAATTCTTTTCCAATAACAATATAAATAATTTTCCTCGCAAAATAAAATAAACGGCTAAATCGGTTGTACAACCGGGTTAGTCATTATTTTAGGCCAATGATTTATGCTGATTCAAGTAACCTACAAACCTAACAAATAAATTATTTCGCTAAAAAATAAAGCGGCTAAGTCGGTTGTACAGCAAGGGTTAGTCATTATTTTAGAAGCCAATGAGTACATCTGATACCAAGTAACCTACAAACCTAACGAATAAATTATTTCGCTAAAAATAAAGCAGCTAAGTCGGTTGTACAAGCAGGGTTAGTCATTATTTTAGGGCCAATGAGTGCATGCAGATTCGGTAACCCTACAAACTAAACAAATACGAATAAACCATTTTCCAAAAAATAGGATTAAGTCTACCATCTGATCGGGTTAGTCGTTCTAGAACTAATGAGTCAGACAGATTCAGGAGTTCTAGAATACCTATTCTAAAACGAACCCACCTCATACCAAATCACTTTCTTTCAAGAAACCTAAAATTATTTTCAAAAGTAGGGGCTAAGTCGGTTGTACAATCGGGTTAGCAACGCCTAGAATCGATGAGTCACATGCAGTTCAAGGAATCCTAGGATCCCTACATTAAAAACACCAACCCACAAACATTTTCGGGAAGAACTACGTGGCTTTGATTCCTCCATTGCATGCGGAGTGCGTAGGAGCGAGACTCAACCCTCGTCAAGCATAAAAACAAAATCTAAATAAGTCATTTTCTTTACGAATAAAAGGGTAATAATTAAATAAATCTTAAATTAATTAAACAATAGGATGTTGTGGGGTGCTAATACCTTCCCCACACATAACGACTCCCGAACCCTAACAACGCCTTATCTTAAAACTTAAAGGGATTTTCCGAATTTGCCCTTAAACTAAAATTTGGTGGCGGCTTCCTAAAGAACCATTTCGAAGAATCCTTTCCCGGATTTTTCGGTCGCTACACATACCATAGTCTACCTTTTCCAACTAAGTGATTGAAATAGCTGTCTTAGGGTCCATCCTCTTTCTAAGAGTTGGGCACTTATGTTTACTAAACGAACAGGCTAGTTGGTTGTCTTAACCATTTAACCAAAGACCAATCTATGTATAGAAAAGAAACCAAGTGAACGAACAAGTTCTCTTAACTAACAAAATTATGTATCGGAAAGGATGTTGGATGACGGAACGATGACTTAATGCTTATTAATGGATTTTGATTTTGAGAAATGGCGTTAGTGATAGAACGATTGAGAGCGAATCTTCAAAGTTTTCCATTTTGGAGAAAGCGGCGGGCCCGATGAGCTCTCCAATAGTGCACCGAAAGGGGGTGAGAGCCGGTAACCTTAGATCGCCTAAGATCGAAAAGCACTCGGTTCTGACCAAGCAACGACAAAGAAAAAGAGTCCCATCTCGTTCTTGATTGGTAAACCCAACCGCCAACAAGTCTCTCTCTTTTTGGGGGAGCGAGCACGGTTACAAACAAATATATCATGAATGAGCGGCGTTAGTTCTCTATGGACATACAACGCCCGGTGATGTCCAATTTATGCTATCGGATACTAGGAAGATGTCTTTTGATAGTCCTGTCAAGTACCTCTTCAACTAGGTCGGATGCGAAGCGCTCCACCTTACTTTGAGGGGAGACTTAATAGAATCTCTAATGAATCCACTAAGTGGGTTAGGAGAAGCGGGAGGCAATTACCTCCCGAATGGGACGATGCCCGACCTTGTTCGGGTGTTATTTCAAACGAGAGCACGTCAGCGAAAATAAAGAAAGAAATTACATAGATAACGATAAGAATCGCGGTGCGCTCTAATCTTGACGGTTTCCATTTTGGAGAAAGCGGCAGCCCAAAGAGCTCTACAAGAGTGCCTTGCTTGGTCGGTTTGAATCCGGCCAAGTCCTAGGGTAGGGACGCACGTATGCAGACGTTCGTATGAACTAGAAACACGGGTGACAAGTCGGCTCCAGCAAGCACAGAGCCAAAGGTCTTGGTTGAAACTTTGCACTTTGTGGACACCACTAACGAGGTGACCCCTTCACTAGATTTGCTTGAAGGCTCCCTTTACCTTTGGTAGGCATTCCCCTATCTCACCAAATGTCGGGACGGAGGTGCTGGTGTCAAGAGGGCTTTGACCAAAGTTGATTATGAATCGCTTTGTTTCGTGCGTGCGTCGCCATTACGATGGCGGCCAGTCTTCTGGTGGATCGGCTATTCTTTCTTGCGGCTTTTCTTGCTTTGGCGGGAGAAATTTGCATGGTCCTTAGATTTGGTCGCTTCTCTATTTCCACCTATTTGGTGCTCTATATTGGTTTGTCATTTATCTCTCTATATAGAGATTAGGTGGTGGGTATATGAAAGAAACGACATTATGGATAAATAAGACATGGCTTTTCCAAAAGATGAAAAGAGCTTTCACGCTAGAAAGACAAGCTATCTTCTTTTTTTACAAAAAGGTTTCACGATAACTAACTAGTTTTGGAATTTATATTTTTGTTATCAAGCGATGTATCCAGAAATCGAAAAGGGAATTTGGTTAATCCTTACAGGTTATCTTGTGCCTCTGCTTTTTTATTTAACTTTACTTTAAGTACTCCTTTAAATTAAACAAGTCGGGTAAGACGCCTTCTTATTTTGTCTTTTTTTCTCGACCTTCTAAGTAGTCTTCACTGCAAGGAAAGATTGGGAAATCCTTTCTTTACTGTTTTTATTATTTATAATTATTAAATTATTTCCACTAGATTATGCCAATTTAATCATCTTTTTGGATACTTCCTTGATCAAGGGCTAGCTAAGTGGGGCTTTTCCGACTAGTCAAGTGGTAAGTAAGGTAGGGCGCTATTCGATGAAGAAAAAGACTTTAGGAAAGTGGTTGGTAGCTCGGTGGTTAGAGCAAAGGACTGAAAATCCTTATGTCGGTGGTTCGAATCCACTTACGAAGCGGGCTTTGGGTCCAAAGGGCGAGTAATGAGCCGGATTTTCTTAAATAAATAAATTCAAGTTAATTAAAGAGGAAGCAAAAATAAAATGTGAGCGCTTACGTCCCGCACTAGACGGCTTTTTGGCGTCGCCTATCTTGTCTTCTTTGGAGGCGATTTTCTAAAAAAAGCGGTTGATTACTCGGATTGGTTCTCGCGTCCCTATGCCCAAAAAGGATGGGCGAGTTCGGTTCGAGTCTTCATCGATCGGGTGGATCTATATCTTTGGGGGTGAGGCGAGGTGTAGCGATGCTGAGTCAGCGATCTGTTTGGGTATGCAGAGGGCCATAGGTTGAATCTGTCACCTTGATGTGATGAAATTTGAAAGTGCACGACCGCACGACCTAAAGAAGGTTGGCGAAATTTAGGCAAAATTAATTAAAAAAGCAAATGAACTAGATTCTTGATCCATGCTTTTTATTTTAACTTCCATGGGTTTTGCGCATCAATGGGTTCTTGATTACGATCACCCATTCTTGAAGAAGCTTCTCTCTCTTTTGGTTGGTTTCTCGATAAAATTTGGATCTTACGAGTCAATACAATCATATCTTTCGCTTACGTGGATGCTATTTCTCGGGAATTGATCTTTCTTGATCCAAGGTTGATGCACTAGAGATGGAGAGGATGCTCATGGTGGGGCTTCTTTGTGCACCTGGACTACGAGAAGAGGCCAAGAGTGAGAGATGCGGCTAGGATTCTTAATTGTTTGTGTATGTGCGGTCTTACGTGTGTAGAACATTGGCTCATGCGTCCAATGGGTAGCACTGACTATTCCCGATTCGGTTGGAGCAGAAGTCACCGGCTTTCATTGGCGGGAAGGTGGCGATGTCTTCCTAGTTGGCGACAATGCTAAACTGTCCACGACAGTAGTGGGTCAAATAGAATGATTACTATAATACCTTGCATAAAGAAAGCAATTTCGGTCTATGAGTCCAACATATACATGTACTGTCAAGTGGAAGAGTAAGAGTGGCGAGTCTAATCTGTAAATATTTCCTATAATATAATAAGGCGGAGAAACGGATAATAACTCGGGAAATGTCCGATTTTGGAGATCGAGTGTGCCTTTCTTTTGATCAATAGAAGGAAGAGGAGTCGACCAAAAAGAAAAAGTAATGACCACCAAGATACGCATAGTGATTCGATCACTTCATATTGATAAAAAGTCCAGAGAACAATTTGAAATGGAAATCAAGAAACAATTTACGGTCATAAAAAAGAGAAAAGCATGAATTGCGAAAGAAGTCTATCTTTTTGTTCGTGATCTTAGTTTTTGTGCTTTCTTTGGTCTATTATCTTTGTTTCATCTTTGGATTCTATGGAAGCATTCGAAGTCAGTCGGGAGACTTGCTTGCTCAGCGAGCAAGCCTTATTTATCGGACTCTTACTTCGGAGTGTTTGCTCCGTTACTCTCATCATGGCCATTGGATTAGCTCTACGGGACTTCTTCCTCGCGTCCATGGGAAATTACATGATGCCTCGCGAGTGGCGAATCCTCCAATTCCGATTTGTTTACGTACACTAGCGGGTGAGGATTCGCCCGATTCGGCGTAGTAGAAGTACCCCATCGGTCAATCAACCGGGAATCGCGCCTCCTTCTCTTCTGTTATGCAGAAGTCGCTAATCGAGCTCTGCCTACCCTTTTCAAGAGAATGAGATAATCGGCGGGGATTGTGTGGAATCCATCCAACTTGAGCTTTTGGCGAACAACCCGTCTCCTTCAAGCCCATGCCATTCAAGCGGCGGATTGGGCCGAAGACCTCTTCGAGGTCAAGGTCGAGATTGTCGGTCATGTCCGCCTTCATCCTGAAGGAGATTTGGGGACGGGGAGCGGGGCCTAGACAACCCCGCTCCTCCACGGGAGAGCAATCCTTGGAAAGACTTAATATCGTTCGCCGGATCTCAAAAGTGGGGAGTCAATTCGATTCCTTCGAGAATTCAAGGATAGGGTCCTCCTTCGGATAACGGATGAGACCGCACACTCCACTGACCTAGGACATGGATGCCTAGGCGGCTTCTTGCTTGCAAGGCTTTGGTTTATCGGTATTGAAGCGGTGAAAGTCGGATGTACATGAATGAAGTTGCTTCAAGCCTCCCCCGTTTCGTATCAAGAAGCTATGGCAAGCGAAGAGTCGACGATTGCTACTAAGAACCTAATGAGAACTTTTCAAAGACCACTTTGTAGAGCCGCTTTTCGAGGTTGTTTTGTTAAAGGGTTTGAGTGCTCCTTGCTTTTCCTTTTGAGAATCGATTGTGAACTCGGTCATGGTATGGGATGCTATCCTTACTTTATATATGTTCTTTCTTATCCCGGTAAAGAAGTCAAGCGGGAAGTCCAAAGAAGCCAAGGTGAGATCCCGGGAAGACCCCTATAGTTGAAGCGGTTTGCAACTCCGGTCGGTTCAAGCACCGCAGTAGGACTTGAAGCTATCAATTCGATCTCTCACCTACGGTGGAGCGACCTTCTTCATTGACAACGATCTGATGAACTACTTGAAGCGATGACGATAATCGGGCAAGGCACCTACCTCTGTTTGCTTTGTGTTGGTCATAAGGTTATAGTTACCTTTTTCCCATGCTTTTGTTGGTCAACAACCAACCACAACTCAATAGAATGAATTCTTAACTCTAAAGGAGAAGTGAACCGTTCAGAGCAAAGCGCTTTGCTCTCGAGAAAAAAAGACAGCGAGCGTTAGGAAGATGACAGCAAAATCGCAATCCCGACCCTCTTGAACAATTTGAGATAATCCCTTTTCTTCCTATTCGGATAGGTGACTTGTATTTCTCATTCACAAATCCCTCTTTGTTTATCTTTGCTCACTCTAAGTTTGGTCTTCTTCTTTGGTTCATTTAGTTACTAAAAATGGAGGAGGAAAGTCGGTACCTAATGCTTGGCAATCCTTGGTAGAGCTTATTTATGATTTCGTGTGCGAACCAAGTAAGCGAACAAATAAGTGGAAATGTGAAACAACGATTTTTCCCTTGCATCTCGGTCACTTTTACTTTTTCGTTATTTTGTAATCTCTCGGTATGATACCTTATAGCTTCACGATTTACAAGTCATTTTCTCATTACTTTGGGTCTCTCATTTTCTATTTTTATTGGCATTACGTTTATTTGCTAATATGATGGCGGTCATAGTTGGTAAAGATTTTAAGTGGGTTTGTAACACCCCATTTCTACCCGGTAATTTAAATCAAAAATCAGAGTATACAAAAATCTTTTCTGATCATCTTATAGTTTAGTGTGTTATAAAATAGTGAACTGGTGACTATGGGATTACTCGTAATGGCGATACTACTTGCAGCGAGCATTGGCCACCTTTGCAAGGCTCTCGGTGATGCCCTTGTAAATACACAAATAAAGAAATTCTAGCCTTAGTGGCGAACCACGCTGAGTTTAGCCATAGTCATTCAAAGACACTAATAGTATAACATAATTTAATACTCAATAAAATGGAGCGTCACAACTCTTTCTCTTAAACAAAATCCGAATACGTAACACCAGTAGATAAACTCATAGAAACATAGTTTCACATAATGCAGCGGAAAATAATCATTATCTCAACAGCATAATCCAGCAGTATCAAACCAAATACATATAAGGCTCAACAAGGAGCAAAACAAGCAACAACAGTCTAAACCCAGACCCCACAGGTGCTACGTATCGAGCGGACCGACTGGGAGTAGTGAAGGTAGAAAGCCCTCACTCCACGACTACCGTGGTAAATAACAACGAGAAAGGGTGAGTCTCGAACTATATAATAAAAGTGATAATAAGCAATATATAAGCATAGTTTACAGCATACTCAAACACGCCAAACATCAATCAACAATATTCATGCACTAATGGGAATGTATGCAATGTCAGTATGCATGTGGTACCATTGGCCCACCGGCCGCCCTCAGGCTTCACAACCATTTTATAAGGCCCTCCTACGCCTCGAAGCTTCACAACCATTTTATAAGGCCCCCCGGCCGCCCTCAGGCTTCACACATCATATTATAAACTCTACGACCGCAGCCAATGTATGCATGAGACTCCATGTACATCACAAACACCATTTCAAACAGCTCAATACACCCATTAACTCTTACCTCAGTGTTAACCTCATTTTATAGCCCTCCCGGCACGGCAGCCTCGGCCCATGCCCCCATGGCATGCTCAATCACCTCATTATAAACCCTCAACACCATTAAGTCCCACCGGACCATTTCTCTCTCTAGAGTACTCAACCTCACCCGAGGACCTAAACCACCATTTAGGACCAAAACAATCATCTAGGGACCAAGCTGTCACCTAGGGACCAAAAGCAAACACCCTCTTAGGCACTTGGCAAAGCACTAGGCGCCAATTTCCCCACATGCAGCGCCCCGGTGCAACACAAAGCACTAGGCGCGTAAGCTTCAAGATTTTGGCGCCCCGTGGCAACACTGCCCACTGGCGCCACTTTCTCCAAGTCTGGCGCCCCTGGGCAACACAGACCTAGACACAAACTCGGACACGATTTGAGACACAAACTAAGACACGAGCAAAGACGGTTTGGCGCCCCCTGCTTGACCAGCTCACCCAACACTTTCAAACCAAAAACCACCCGAGCCAAAATGTTTAAAAATGAATTTGGGCAGGTAATTACAAAATTTGTACGATGAAATATGCCTAGAAAAATAAGTTTCCCTCCCGGCCCCAAACACACCCAAAACAAGCCTCAGGGACATTTTCAAAACAACACTGCAACAGAAAACCACTCGAGCCAAAACACTTGAAATTGAAAGTTGGCAGGTGAATACAAAATTTTGCACGAGGAAATATGTTTAGAAATACAAGTTTCACTCCCGGGCCCCAAAACACACACAAAACAAGCCCCACCAGGACATTTTCAAAATAACACTGCAACAGAAAACCACTCGAGCCAAAACACTTAAAATTGAAAGTTGGCGGTGAATACAAAATTTGCACGAGGAAATATGTTTAGAAATACAAGTTTCACTCCCGGGCCCCAAAACACACACAAAACAAGCCCCAGGACATTTTCAAAATAACACTGCAAACAGAAAACCACTCGAGCCAAAACACTTAAAATTGAAAGTTGGCAGGTGAATACAAAATTTGGCACGAGAAAATGTGCCCAGAAATGCAAGTTTCACTCCCCGGGCCCCAAAATACCCACATTCTGGCGCCCAGACAGCAACTCACTCACCCAGACACTGCTACAGTGACACAGGCGCCATTCAGGCACCACAGGGCAGCATTTGGCGCCATGCCATCGCACACACGCACCCAACACACAAGCGAAGGCGCAGGCGCCATTTTCCCAACAACTTGGCCACTGGCGAACACACACCGCAGAACACATTCCGGCACATGAAGCGATTACGTGGCGCCATTTTCCCGGCAATGTGGCGCGCCTGGCGATAGCATTCTGCACAAACTCTCAATTGACTGTGAGCGATTACCACGGGCGCCAGAATCCTAGCATCTTGGCGCCCCCTACCCCAAAATTCCAATTTTCCCAAAATCTTCCAAATCAATTCACTCAATAACTCTTCTAACACTCCTAATATCAGAATCAAACAACCAATTGCATGCTCAAATCATCAATCACATCAAAATCACGAAATCATACATGGTAAAACCCTAACTCACGCCTAAATCAATTTTTACCAACAAATTCATCAAATTCAAGGAATCAATCATCATGCAATCATCAATTAACATCAAAACAGCCCCTATGATACATATAATACCCATTATCTCCTCTATTATAGAGTGAGACTCCCCTTACCTCGAATTAAACCGTAGAAAACCTTCTTTACTGAGACACCACCAAAACCACAGCAACAAGAGCTCCTTCCTTTCCTTCTTGCTTGGTGCGATCACTCTTCCTTCTTCTCTCCCTCTTAGCGCCGTTTCTCTCCTCTCTTTCTCTCCTTTCTTTCGTTTCTTTCTTTCTTTGGTGAATGGTGCGACTTGCACCAACCCTAGGACCTAAGTCATTGGGCTTGGGCTCCTGGGCCAATACTTGCAGTTCCGGTATCTCCAATACCACTCCCGTCATTTAAATAAAATACCAAATTATAAAACACTATATTATAATTTAATATAATTAAAATAGTGCAACACTTAAACAATTTAATTAATTTCTTAATTAAATTATTTGGGGTGTTACAACTCTCCCCCACTTAGGAGATTTCGTCCTCGAAATTCATACCTGAGTCAAATAACTCTGGATAAGACTCCCGCATCTTGCTCTCCAGCTCCCAAGTCATACTCTCACCAGCAGCTCCCAACCACACTACCTTGACCAAGGCAATGTCTTTCCCTCTCAACACCTTCACTTCTCTATCATCAATTAACTTTTCTGCCGACTCTGAGACTCTTTCATCTTCTCTCTGATCATTTTCACTTTCTCAGTAGTCTCCCTAACCAACTCTGGTCCAAGAACAACACTCTCTCAGGACTCATGCCAACACAAAGGAGTTCGCATCTACGTCCATACGATTGCCTCAAAAGGAGCCATCCCAATGCTCGAGTGATAGCATTGTTATTATAGGTGAACTCAATCGGTGGGAGATGTGTATCCCACGCACCTCCTGCTCTAGCACACAAGCTCTCAAAAGATCCTCCAAAGGCTGGATGGTTCTCTGTCTCGACCATCGGTTTGAGGATGATAAAGTCGAACTCAACCTCAGCTTGGACCCCAAAGCCTCCTGCAAGCTTCCCCAAAACTCTGATGTAAACCGCGGGTCTCTATCCGACACAATACTCTTCGGAACCCCATGAAGCTTCACAATTACCTGAATGTAAATCCTAGCCAACTTTGGCACAGGAAAGGTGATGTTGATAGGAATAAAGTGAGCAGACTTGGTCAACCTATCCACAATCACCCAAATAGTGTCAGACCCTCTCACAGTATTTGGCAATCCGGTCACAAAATCCATGGAAATGCTGTCCCACTTCCATTCCGGAATCTCCAAAGGTTGCATCAACCCCGCAGCTTCACGGTGCTCAATCTTTGACTTACGCGCAAGTCAAACAAGCATATACAAAGCTGCGCAACATCTCTCTTCATACAGGCCACCAAAATAGTTTCTTGGATCGTGGTACATCTTGGTAGCACCTGGATGAATGCTCAACTTACTCCTATGGCTCTCCTCAAGTATCATCTTCTTTAACTCAGCATCATCCGGAACACAAATTCTGTCCCTGAACCTCAACACACCCTGGGAATCCAACCTGTAATCCCCATCAGCAGCTTGCTCACCAGCAACCAACAAATCTACCAACTTCACATCTAACTTCTGGGCGTCTCTGATACTAACCAAGAAGTCGTTACCAATCCTCAGCATACCCAATCTGACACTCTGGGGTGTCACCTCACAAACCAGACTCAAGTCACGGAATTGCTCAATCAACTCCAATTCACTCACCATCATACCGACATGTGCAAAGTTTTCCGACTCAAAGCATCGACCACGACATTAACTGCGGGGTGATAGTTCAAGCCGAAATCATAGTCCTTGACTCTAACCAACGCCTCGGCTCATATTCGACTCATACGGTCGAACAAGTACTTGGACTCTTGTGATCACCGAACACCGAATCTAGTACCATAGAGATAGTGTCTCCAAATTTTCAGTACAAACACAATAGCAGCCAACTCTAAATCGTGAGTAGGATAGTTCTTCTCATGTGTCCTCAACTGCCGAGACGCGTAAGCGACCACCTTCCCATTCTGCATCAACACACCTCCCAAACCCATCTTGGAGGCGTCACAGTACACAACAAAAGGTTGCTCCGGCACAGGCAACACTAACACTGGAGACGTAGTCAACCTCCTCTTCAACTCTTGGAAGCTCTCTTCACATTTTACATCCCACACAAAGGCTCTTCCCTTACAGGTCAATTGAGTCAATGGAAGGGCTAGCTTAGAGAACCCTTCAATAAACCTCCTGTAGTAACCAGCCAACCCCAAGAAACTCCTGATCTCAGTCACAGGCTTTGGGCTCTCCCACTGCAACACTGCATCAACCTTGGCTGGATCCACAGCTATACCATCACCAGAAATAATGTGACCCAAGAAGCTCGCCTCACGCAACCAGAACTCACACTTTGACAACTTGGCATACAACTTCCTCTCTTTCAAGACCTCTAGCACCAACCTCAAGTGCTCTGCATGCTCTTCCTCAGATTTTGAGTACACCAGAATATCATCAATAAAAACATCCACAAACCGATCCAGATAGCTATGGAAGATTCGGTTCATGTACTCCATAAACACCCCTGGTGCATTTGTGACACCAAACGGCATTACAGAGTACTCATGATGCCCATACCTCGTTCTGAACGCTGTTTTCTGGATGTCTTCATCCTTCACCTTAATCTGGTGATACCCTGACCTCAAGTCAATCTTGCTAAACACTTTAGCACCCACCAGCTGATCCATCAGATCATCTATCCTCGGAAGAGGATACTTATTCTTGATAGTTACTTTGTTCAGTTGTCCGTAGTCCACGCACAGGCGCATACTCCCATCCTTCTTCCTTACTAACAAAACTGGAGCCCCCCATGGTGACACACTAGGCCTCACAAATTTCTTCTCAAGAAGCTCCTCTAACTGCTTCTTCAATTCAGACAACTCAGAAGCCGACATCCGGTACGGTGCCATAGACACAGGCCTAGTACCAGGCACAAGCTCAATTCCGAACTCAACTTCCCTCTCTGGTGGCACCCTAGGAATCTCATCAGGGAACACTTCAGGAAACCCACACACCACCTGCAACTCATCAACTCTGACTTGGTTCTCGCGAGACATAGAGCGCCATCAAAGGAAAGCAGTGACCACCCTCTTTCATCACCCCGCGCAATTGCTCGTGAGACAAAGAAAGCAGACTCTTCCTCTTCGGGAAGAAGAAAACTAGCAGACTTGCAACCGAAGCTCTTGCGACCCGGCTTGCCACACTTGAAACACACCATATCAGCGGGAGCATCTCCCCCACTTGGCTTTTTGCCCTCAGCAGACCTCTTACCCTCAGCAGACCTACTACCACCAGCATACCTCTGATTTCCTCTATCAGCAGACACCTCATATGGCTTACTCTGGTTCTGGAACTCAACAATTTAGAACTAGTCTAGCAACACCTAATTGTCATAAACACTATGACAGACAGACACACTTGGTCGGACAGACCGAACTTTTGCTCTGATACCACTAATGTAACACCCCATTTCTACCCGGTAATTTAAATCAAAAATCAGAGTATACAAAAATCTTTTCTGATCATCTTATAGTTTAGTGTGTTATAAAATAGTGGAACCGGGGTGACTATGGGATTACTCGGTGGCGATACTACTTGCAGCGAGGCATTGGCCACCTTTGCAAGGCTCTCGATGATGCCCTTGTAAATACACCGTGAAAGAAATTCTAGCCTTAGTGGCGAACCACGGTTTAGCCATAGTCATTCAAAGACACTAATAGTATAACATAATTTAATACTCAATAAAATGGGCGTCACAACTCTTTCTCTTAAACAAAATCCGAATACGTAACACGATGAGATAAACTCATAGAAACATAGTTTCACATAATGCGTGGAAAATAATCATTATCTCAACAAAGCATAATCGGCGATATCAAACCAAATACTTATAAGGCTCAACAAGGAGCAAAACAAGCAACAACAGTCTAAACCAGGCCCACAGGTGCTACGTATCGAGAGCGGACCGACTCGGGGAGTAGTGAAGGTAGAAAGCCCTCACTCGACTACTGTGGTAAATAACAACGAGAAAGGGTGAGTCTCGAACTATATAATAAAGGTGATAATAAGCAATATATAAGCATAGTTTCTGAGATACTCAAACACGCCAAACATCAATCAACAATATTCATGCACTAATGGGAATGTATGCAATGTCGGTATGCATGTGGTACCATTGGCCCACCGGCGCCTCGAGCTTCACAACCATTTTATAAGGCCCTCCCGGCGCCTCGAACTCATGACCATTTTATAAGCCCCCGGCGCCTCGAACTTCACACATCATATTATAAACTCTACGACCGCGACCAATGTATGCATGAGACTCCATGTACATCACAAACACCATTTCAAGCGACTCAATACACCCATTAACTCTTACCTCGGTGTTAACCTCATTTTATAGCCCTCGGCAGCGCCCTCGACCCGTACCCCATGGCATGCTCAATCACCCGAGGACCTAAACCACCATTTGGGACCAAAACAATCATCTAGGGACCAAAGCGTCACCTAGGGACCAAAACAAGCACCCTCTTAGGCACTTGCGGCACTAGGCGCCAATTTCCCCACGATACAGCGCCCACGTGCAACACACAGACTAGGTGCGGCTTCGGCATTTTGGCGCCCGTGGCAACACGGCCACCACCGGGCGCCACTTTCCTAGCAATCTGGCGCCCCACAGGCAACACGGACCTAGACACAAACTCGAACCACGATTTGAGACACAAACTAAGAGACACAGGCGGCCACGGTTTGGCGCCCCCTGTGACCCAGCTCACCCAACACTTTCAAACCAAAAACCACCCGAGCCAAAATGTTTAAAAATGAATTTGGGCGAGGTAATTACAAAATTTGGCATGATGAAATATGCATAGAAAAATAAGTTTCCCTCCAGGCCCCAAAACACACCCAAAACAAGCCTCACCGGGACATTTTCAAAACAACACCTGCAACCAGAAAACCACTCGAGCCAAAACACTTAAAATTGAAAGTTGGCAGGTGAATACAAAATTTGGCACGAGGAAATATGTTTAGAAATACAAGTTTCACTCCCCGGGCCCCAAAACACACACAAAACAAGCCCCACCGGGACATTTTCAAAATAACACCTGCAACCAGAAAACCACTCGAGCCAAAACACTTAAAATTGAAAGTTGGCGGTGAATACAAAATTTGTACGAGGAAATATGTTTAGAAATACAAGTTACTCCCGGGCCCCAAACACACACAAAACAAGCCCCACAGGACATTTTCAAAATAACACACGCAGCAGAAAACCACTCGAGCCAAAACACTTAAAATTGAAAGTTGGCAGGTGAATACAAAATTTGGCACGAGAAAATGTGCCCAGAAATGCAAGTTTCACTCCCCGGGCCCCAAAATACCCACATTCTGGCGCCCAGACAGCAACTCACTCACCCAGACACTGCTACAGTGACACAGGCGCCATTCTGGGCACCCTGGGGCAGCATTTGGCGCCCTGCCAGCGCGGCACACGCACCCAACACACAAGCGATTACGCGGGCGCCATTTTCCCGGCAACTTGGCGCCTGGCGAAACACACTGCACAGAACACATTCCAAAGACATGAGCGATTGCCGCAGGCGCCATTTTCCCAGCAATGTGGCGCCCTGGCGGGAGCATTCCTGCACAAACTCTCAATTCACTGTGAGCGATTACGGGCGCGAATCCTAGCATCTTGGCGCCCCCTACCCCAAAATTCCAATTTTCCCAAAATCTTCCAAATCAATTCACTCAATAACTCTTCTAACACTCCTAATATCAGAATCAAACAACCAATTGCATGCTCAAATCATCAATCACATCAAAATCACGAAATCATACATGGTAAAACCCTAACTCACGCCTAAATCAATTTTTACCAACAAATTCATCAAATTCAAGGAATCAATCATCATGCAATCATCAATTAACATCAAAACAGCCCCTATGATACATATAATACCCATTATCTCCTCTATTATAGAGTGAGACTCCCCTTACCTCGAATTAAACCGTAGAAAACCTTCTTTCTTTGAGACACCACCAAAACCACAAAGAACAAGAGCTCCTTCCTTTCCTTCTTGAGTGCGATCACTCTTCCTTCTTCTCTCCCTCTTAGCGCGTTTCTCTCCTCTCTTTCTCTCCTTTCTTTCGTTTCTTTCTTTCTTTGGTGAATGGTGCGACTTGCACCAACCCTAGGACCTAAGTCATTGGGCTTGGGCTCCTGGGCCAATACTTGCAGTTCCGGTATCTCCAATACCACTCCCGTCATTTAAATAAAATACCAAATTATAAAACACTATATTATAATTTAATATAATTAAAATAGTGCAACACTTAAACAATTTAATTAATTTCTTAATTAAATTATTTGGGGTGTTACAACTCTTTATGTGACCCAGAGTCCTGTGGCCACCCAGCGCTATTACCTCAAGATCTTTTCTACCCCCTTGTAGAATTTTTGCCTTAGTGGGAATCGAACCTTGTACATGGGGCTCAAATACAAGTTCAATCTACTTCCCACTACCAATTGAGCTAGTAGCTCAATTGGTAGGGAAATAGAGTGAACTTGTATTTGAGCCCCATGTACTGAGGGGTAGAAAAGATCTTGAGGTAATGCTACTGGGTGAGATGCGCATGATGATGAACTAAAGCTACAAAAAAGGACTATGCTATGTATGAATGATCTTTTATATTTCATAGGAGATCTTGGTCCTTTATTTATAGTTCTTGCATTAACTTAGAGTGCGGAATTAGGTGTAGCTATATCACAAGCTCATGATTTTACGATCTCAATCTGTATTTACTTGAATGATGCTACAAATCTCCATCAAACTTGCTTGTTATTTATTTATAATTGAACAAAAGCGAGTGCGAATGGGTATACTTAGTCGTGGAGCATTCCGAGTATTTGCTTTAGGGATCGTTCTGCGCATCTGCTTCCTTTATAGCAGTTCTTGCTCAGGTTCCATAAGGTATAGCTCTTTGCCTCGGCCGCGCTTTGAAATCGGAGACTGTTCCAATTTCCCTCTTTGAGATAGGCAAGCGGAGGGAGAACTAGGCGTATCTTGCTAGGCAAAGACAGGTTAGAATGGATAGCCCGCGAGGTGCCGCGCAATCTGCTTCTTCTTTGGGTTGAGGAAAGACTAAACCCATTTCGCCCGGGAAGGATTGATTGCGAAACCTACCAAGAATGAATTGGACCGAGGATGGATCATAGGATCGGATGTGATCTCGGTGTCTCCACCATAATGCCCGAGTTGGAACATGAAATGATATTGATTGGCAAAAAGAAGGAACAAGCAATGGACATAGAATAGAGAGGCAAAGAAAGAAGGCAAGCAACCACAATGGAGTAGGGCTTCTAAGTGCGTAGTCTGTTTCCAAGCTCGATAAGCGAGTCAAGCTTTCTCATCTCGGGAACAAGTCGACTAAGGCGATGCGATGGGGCATATCCGATCTTCCAATCGTTGATCTAGTTGAAAATGAGCAAATGACATTTCTCTGTAAATAAGGAAAGAAAGGCTAGTCCTCACGACCTTTGAACCTTCAGAGGGCGCGACGACTTTCCGCGAGTCTCTCGTCGAAATGAGAAGCTAGCGAAATGAGAAGCTAGCTCTTGTTCGATAGCGGTTTCTTCATTCTTTAGATAGCGTGCGAGAGCTACGAACTTTCATTGAGTCTTTACTTTAGTTCGGTCGAATCGCGAGCAAAGCTCGACAACGCTAATGAAGCTCTCTGACGTGAGCATTTCCATTATTTCAATTCTAGAACCAGCGCTCTCTCTCTTTCGGCAGCCTACCGCTCAGTGGGCTTCTATCCCCACGGTGTCTGGCAGCGAAGGAGAGAGGAGCACAACCGTCACACTGCGGCGAACAAAGAAAAAATGCTCAAACAAAGCAAAGGGGCGCTCGTACACTATCCGTTACGTGGTGCCCCTAGCGCGGCGCTCAAACAAGCCCCTCGATCGAGGTGAGGGTGGGAGATTGCTCTCCCGCACACGCATGGCGCCCCGTATGGAGTGTTGTTTAGCGCGTGTCTAGGCAGCGACATAATCCATGATGATCTATGATTATGTTTACGTCGTCTTAGTTCCTTTTGGTTAGGTTAACCCTTAACCTCGGTGACTAAGTTAGCATCTTGAAGCCCCCTGTGTAGTGTTATAGCTACGCAATAGGTGAGTCGAATGTTACATGAGTATTCATAATGACTCCTTAAGTAGCTTTGGTGCAAAAGCCCAACGACTAGTAAGTGTAGTTAATTATGTCTAAAACTTTCTTTCAATCTTTATTGGATATTATATTATTGAAAGGCTAAGTGTGCTTATGAACATAGGAGTTCGAGAGAGAACCGGATAGGAAGAAAAGACCCGGAGGATTCTTTTGAAGCAAAGCATGACTAGACTCACGGATTTGTCTTGAAAACTTTTTCTCATTGGTAGTTGGAGTACCAAACCAGGTCTAATCTCTTTGGCAAGCGCCATCGCCTTTTCACTCTGGATTTGACCTCAGTAGCATTCCCAACTACATGCTTTTATTCTTCATTTTTGTTTATTTGACTAGGAATTACTCCCTTTTTAACCCTATCCGATTCTTTACTTATAGTCTCTACCTTTGTATCGATGTTCTGCACACTTTGCTTTAGCATATCCATCGGATGGCGCATAATAGCCTTCTCCATAAGTCTAACTATAACCATTGGTTGGTTCAATGTAATTAGGATCACCTTCTATCTTTTGGGTGATTATCTACATTACACGAGACTTGGGGTTCTTCTTCAACTGTCTCGAGAAACCTAACATTGCTCTGCATCGAGGATGAGGAGCCTCATTTGCGCGAGCAGAACAAGGACCTTCTCGATGACGCGCAACCTTCACAAGAAGGGAATTCGAGAATCATAAGGCGACTTTGCAACAAAGAAAAAAAGTGCTTTCTCGAGAAAAGAAAGAGAGATTGGCATTCCTCCGATCGGCATGAGAGCTCGATCCCGGTAAAGCGATCCTCGAAAGTCCTTATAAAGCGGTTTGCACCTCTATGTGCTCGAGACCCTCTCCTTGCTCGAGGAAGATGTGCGGTTCTCTGCTTCACCGCGGGCTGAAACACAGAAATTCCAAGCAAAGAAAGATGATTCGGTGGAGTAATACCTGCTGTGTGGGGACCGGAGTAGCTTTACTATTTATATTTCTAGTAAGGGAAGTAGGTCGATTGAATTGATCCCTATCCCTACCGGTCTTTGGAACTAAATGGAACCCATTCTCTTTGATATGTAGTTCCCATGGCACCGACCCGGAAGAACCACATCCTGTCTCAAGCTCAGCCGACCCAACCCGAAGAAAACTCTCGAATCGAGAATCGCTCTTGGGATAGGAATTCAGCCAATCTTTCCCATTTGAAAGAAAAACTCGGGAAAATGCAAATCAGATCGATTTCAATGTCCGTCTAAAGGCTAAAATTGACTTATGACCTAACCGGCACATTTACATTCATCTTCCTCTCGAAGGGCTTACGGCCTTTCGAATAAGCATCCCAATCGGTTGTTACTCTTAGAGAATACGCTTTTCCGAGTTTGAAGGAAGAATGCGCTCTTGGGAATCGAATAGGATGAGATAGTTTCTCATCTCGGGCAAATGAATGGAAGGAAATCCCTCTCCAAGTGTGTGACTCTTTAGGGAAAAATCGGCACAGGGCCTTAGCGTCCACTGCGTACTGCCAAAGACTAGAGCGAGCAACCAAACTCCGTTTTGACTTTCAAAAGAAGTGGCGAGATTTCAACCCACCCAATGAACCGCTGCGGTGGCGGTGCCGGCTAGCAAGTTTTGGTAACACGGTATGGCTCTCGTCCGAGGATCGGTTATAAGCGTAGGTAGTGAGTAGATGAATTGACGGTCGGCCCTCATTCCGGCGGGAGCGACTCATTGGAGCCGTTCACGTAAGGCTCGAGGGTAGGCGTGTATTTTCATCGAGATTGGCTTGGTGTGCGGTATACTTCATACAAGATCGAAAAGAATGCATTGGAAGGTCAACTCGACCTACTTTGGTCGGTGCTACGATGTAAGATTGGATATTTAAATCGGTGTCGATAAATTAGTGCATGTCGGGCTTGGAAGAAGAAAATGAAATCTGAACAACCGCTATGTGGTCGTAATAGATAGACTTTCATGCTCGTTCTTGCTCCGGCATGAAAGTTCCATTTCGAGGAAGGCTTTTTGGACTAAGGGTACCATGATACTTTCTATTTTGTCGAGCCACGCTTTGGTCTCGGTTTGATGGTTGCGTGCTAAAAATCCGGTACATTCCGTTTTGTTTCCCATCCAGTCTTTCGCGACACTTCGAGTTTACTTCTTTTGTTAGGTCTCGACTTCTCGCTATGATCTTCCCGATGAGTTCATATAGGAGCTATAGCCGTTCATTCCTATTCGTTGTTATGATGTTCCATATTCAAATTGCGGAGATTCACGAAGAAGTATTGCGCTATTTACAAAGTGAGTGGTATTATTGGGTGATCCTTTGGTGGGAAATGTTCTTCATTTTAGATAATGAAACCATTCCATTACTACCAACCCAAAGAAATACGACCTCTGCGAGATATACGGTTTATGCTTAGGAAAGGTGCAGTTGGACTAATTTGGAAACATTGGGCAATTTACTTTATACCTACTATTTAAATGCGGTTTTGGTTCCTAGTCTAATTTTATTAGTTGCCATGATTGGGGCTATAGTCTTGACTATGCATAGGACTACTCGGGTAAAAAAGACAGGATGTTTTCCGACGAAATGCTATTGATTTTAGGAGGACTATAATGAGGAGGACGACAGACCCACTCACGATCGACTAAAAGGAAAGTCGCCGGAGATATTGGTTCAAATCCAATTCGTGAGAAGAGTCAAAGCGAGATAGGCCTATATCTTTGGAGGCTCTATAATACATACATTATAAGTAAGTTCAAGCGGGCATCCCCATAAAGTCGTGCCCTTCCCAACTATATTTGAACTTGCCCGAAGGAAATGTTGCAGGGAAAGAGTTTGGTTACCAAGTTCGGTTACCATAAGCGGAAGTGCAACCCTTATATCGGAGTTATATAGGATAGAATGTAAGTTTCAAATCCATTTGGGTAGATAGTATGGCTTGATAATGTAAAATTAAGGCTATCATGAAGTAAACACAGAATTTGTCTCGGCCTTGACTATGGAATCGATTTACTTTTTCAAGAAGAAAGTCGGTTCTTTCATACTAGCTATTTTTAGCCGCCCTATTTAAATATCATTATATATTATTTTATTTAATAAAATGAAAGGGCTAGAAGAGGTAAAATTCCTTTCTCTTCTGCAGGTTGGGATTTCTCATAGCGGTCTTTGTAGGTAGGGGCTTTCCCGCCGGATAAGAAAGCACGAACCATAGATAGATAAAGAAAAATTAGAATGAGGATTTAAATTCCCCTCGGGAAAATGTGGTTATAGTGATTAGGAGGATTTTAACTTCGGCGCTAAAGCCTTTCTTTGAACCTTAGACTCATCTCTCAATCCACTTCGTATGCGTGTTGAATTTTCTCGGATTCAAAACCAAATAAAAAAGCGTCCGATCGATAAAGATAAACATAAAGAAAGCGGCAAAAGGCTCTACAAATACTCACTAATTAGATATGATAGGCCCACTATTCAATCACGGAAGCAAGCATTAGGCCAAGTAAGACAACCAAAACTATGCTTCCCAAAAAGGCGCAGCGTTCGGATTACTTGACTCTGCTCACGGCACTATGACTCTTTGCTTGATTCAATAACTCCCGAACCATCATAGATAGCAAAATTAATGTCACTCCGCTCGGCGAATCAATCGCAAGTCCCAACCTGGAGAAATCAAAAGGAAAAAGAAGCAGAGTGAAAGGAAAGGCGGATTGACTAATTGGTTGAATAAGTTCCGGAGGGGAGGTTAACAGAAGGCATGTTCCCATCCATAAGCAAGGAGCCCATAATATCTACTAACATGCTGGTAATTAATTAAAGGTAAATGCTAGTTCCTCCGTTAGGATAAGAAGGTTGATCACAATGTCTACATGTTTGTTGTTCTAAGTCATTAACTTTTGTGTATGCTATTTATTTGTTTGTTTTGAGAGTGGTACTTAATATCGTTGAAATGAAATTTTTATGTGTGGTCTGTTGCTAAGTATACAAGAGAACTTTAATGACTGTTAGAAATAAGACTAGATTGATATTGTTTTCATGGACTTGACGTAAATTTCGAGGACGAAATATTCTAAGTGGGGGAGAGTTGTAATGTAACACCCCAAAGTAATTCAATTATTTATTTAATTGGGTTATTTAAGGTTTACAACATTTTAGTTAAGCTAAGTGAGTAATGTAGAGGGTTTATTTTATTTAGAAGGCATTTAAGTAATGGAGAGAGTGTGCTTAGAGGCCCATGATCCATTAGAGGCCCATTACCCATTTGAAGCTCATTATGCATGCCATAAGTGGTGTTGTCGAAGGGGAGACAATCACTTGCAACAAATATCAAAGAGTAAAGTAAGAGTGAGAAAGTGGTAGGTGAGATGGCTTTTAGAGAGAGGAAGAGGAAGCTTGGCGTAGAAGAGCTCAATGCCAAGGAGGAAGAGCTGAAATGTCGGTGATTCTTGGTGGATCGGGAAGGCTTGGTGGAGAGAGTGCTACTTCTTCAATCTTTTGAGGTTAGGGGACTCTCTCTTTCATCTATAATAGGTTATATGATGTGCGTTATGTGTGAGTAGACTCTAGGAATGATTCCGAGCTGCCTTGTATGTTTTGTGTGTTTGATGTGTTTGACGTCAATGTTTTAGTTCTCGTCAGTGGAGTTGTGTTGAGTTGTTGTGGCTTTGGTCATACGAGAGACCAGGGAGTGGAATGGGAGCTGAGAAACTCTCAGTCCCAGTGAGCTAGAGTAGGTGACGTAGCCTTGTGGAATTCTTAAGATGTCGATCCTAGATAGTAGGTAGGGGACGAGATTGAGTAATATCGGTCATGTCCGAGATTGAGTTGTCCGAGATTAAGATGGTCGATCCATGTAAATGTGATGAAGCTTAGGTGACGAAGGGTATGTGTGTCTAAGACTAAGCGTAGGTGTAGACTTGTATCAGTCGAGGTGGTGCACCTGTGTTGAGGTGAGGTATTGCGACGGTACTAGCGAAGTGTAGTGGTCTAGGTGTAGTCCTTTTGGAGCGAAGTGTGGTGGTCTAAGTATAGTTCATTTAAGGCGTATGTGTGCCAAAGCGTAGTTCCTAGGCTTGAAGAGGACGAGTTGAGCTGTACTTGATTGACGAAGGTGCGTAGGTGTGATTAGAAACCAGTGCGAGTGTCGTCAAGTAGTTGCCGAGGTATAATGGTTATCTTAGAGGTGTTTGGGTCAAGGCGCAGGGGCGTAGGCAAGTCTGCGTAAGATAGCCAGAGGTGAAGGAGTCGACTTGTAACATGTTATACAGGAGTGCGAGAGTGCGGATAGGGTGTGGACTTAGGCGAGGCGCGAGTATAGTGATGAGATGGTGTGAGCTCGGATGAGGCGGAAGTCGGCGTAGAGTTACGCAATGATCACGTTAAGTCTAGGCGTGGTGAGGCGAAGTGATGCGTGGTGTCTAGTCGAGGACAGTAGGCGTAAGGTAAGACGAGATGAGGTGAAGGTGTAGTCGAGAACCCTAGAAGAGATCCTAGGCGTGAGGTTCCAAGACGAGGTGGAGACCTTTACGAGTAGAATGCCAAGTGAGGTGCCTCCGAGTTGAGTATCGGTGACGTAATGGGTAGCGATATTACCTCGACTTAGCGTCTTGGGTGACAGTGAGCATACCGAGAAGAGTAAAGGTGCCGAGGTGACTGAGAGTGCCGAGGTGACCGATTTGTGACGCATAACAGCGTAGAGCTGTTAGGCGCCACCGTGTGTGACGTTTAACGTCAAGAGTCGTTTAAGGGGACGAAATGGCATAGTCTAGTTTAGTCCCTATGTGATGGTTCAGTCCTAGGCGTTGTGAGGCCTTCATAGTGATGGAGTGGGTCACTGCCTGAGGAGCTGAGGTGCCCTGTGAGTGGGCAAATAGCCGTGGTGCTATGGTGGTTGTCTAAGAGGACTAGACAACGTAAGGCGACGGTGCGGTTTGCACAAAAGAGTGGTTTGTTTTGAGTGATGCATTGTTCATAGAGTCTCATGAATCATATGCATCAGCGACGGATGTAGACTTCGGTCTCGATACGAAAGACTTCGGTCTGAGTATCACTAGCGACAGAATATGCACGAGTGGCTTAAAGAGATGGATCCTCATGCATTATACGGAGGTTGCATTGCATTGCATGCATAACTCACGTGAATTACGTTGTTGATTTTGGTGTTGTGGTTGACCACATGATTTTGGTGATGTCCTTAGTTATTCCTGAGTTAGAGTGTGCGTTGTTGTGTGAGCCGAGTCGTTCTGGTGTTTCTAGGTGTTTTTCTCTAGCATAATGTTTATTATACATTTTATTATTTATGAAAAGAGACTCACCCTAGCATTTTTATGTTGACTGCTCTCGTGGCGACAAGCGGTGATCTGGTGATCTGAGTGAAGGTCCTTTCTTCCTCGGCCTAGTTGTGGCGTCTTGCTCTGTGACGTCAAACTGGGAAGTCGGGTAGTCTATTAGCTGTTTAAGTTTATTGTTGAACTGTAATAGATTGATATATTAGAATTTGAGGGTTCGCCCATTAAAGTCGTGCTATGTATCACGCAAATTATATTTTATTAATGAAAAGTATTATTGGCTAAGTGAAAGCGATGTTTGAGAAACGTAGCATTCCCTTGGGAATGCATTGAACTTGTACTTATCCCCCCGGTACAAGGTTCGATTCCCACGGAAGGCAAAAATTCTACTGGGGAGTAGAAAAGACCGTGAGGAGTACTTGATCTTTGAGTGTAATGACACGGGTCCACCACCCCAGCGCTATTACTCAAAGAACTCCTCTACCCCATGTAGAGTTTTTGCCTTCCGTGGGAATCGAAACCTCGTACCCTCTTGTACATTTCCAACGCATTCCCCACTACCAATTGAGCTAGTAGCTCGATTGGTAGTGAAATGCGTTGAAATGTACAAGAAGTGCTGAGTTCGATTCCACGAGGCAAAAACTCTACATGGGGTAGAAAGAAGTTCTTGAGTAATATCTTGTTGATAATGAACTACTTATACAAAAAGCGCCTTTTTATTGTAATGACTGGGTCCACCACCCCAAGCGCTATTACTCAAAGAACTCCTCTACCCCATGTAGAGTTTTTGCCTTAAAGTGGGAATCGAACCTGCACGTACCTCTTGTACATTTCCAACGCATTCCCACTACCAATTGAGCTAACACCCCAAATAATTTAATTAAGAAATTGATTAAATTGTTTAGGTGTTGCACTAATTTTAATTATATTAAATTATAATATGGTGTTTATAATTTAGTATTTTATTTTAATTGAAGGAGTGGTGGAAGAAATGGGCGGGGTGTAAAAAGGGCCCAAGGTGCACTTGGCCCAATATACATATACCCAAAGTGGAATTTTCTTTCATTTGTGAAAGAAAGAAAGAAAGTTGCGAAGGAGAGGAGAGAGAAAGAGAGAGCTCACGGCGCAAACCCTAGGAGAAGAGGAGGAGAAGAGCAATTTCGTGGCTTGAAGCTTGGATTGTTGCGGTGGTTTTGTTCGTGACTCAGTTAGGTTCTTCTCTACGGTTATTTTGAGGTAAGGGAGTCTCACTCTATAATAGAGGAGATAATGGGTATTATATGTGTCATAGAAATTTGTTTTGATGTTATTTGATGATCACATGTTGATTGATTTCTTGAATTTGATGAAATTGTTGGTAAAAATTGATTTAGGCGTGAGTTAGGGTTTTATAATATATGAATTGGTGATTTTGATGTTAATTGATGATTTGAGTATGCAATTGGTTGTTTGATTATGCAATTAGGAGTGTTAGAAGGATTATTGGGTGAATTGGTTTGGAAGATTTTGGAAAAATTGGGGTTTTGGGGTTTGGGGCGCCAAGATGCTAGGATGCAGCGGCGCCTGCATGCCTTTATTCATGTCTTTGGAATATGTTTTGTGCGAGGTTGTTTCGCCGGGCGCCAAATTCTTTGGGAAAATGGCGCCACGTGCCTTGCCGCTTGTGTTGGAGTGCGTGTGTGCGATGTGGGCGCCAAATGCTTGCCCCAGTGGTGCGAGAATGGCGCTGTGTCAGCTATGCTTGATGTCTGGGTGAGTGAGTTCTTTGTCAGGCGCGAGAATGTGGGTATTTTGGGGCCGGGAGTGAAACTTGCATTTGGGCACATTTCCTCGTGCAACTTTTGTATTCACACTGCCAACTTTCAATTTTAAACATTTTGGCTCGAGTGGTTTTAGTTGCGGTGTATTTTTGAAAATGTCCGGTGGGGCTCGTTTTGTGTGCGTTTTGGGGCAGGGAGTGCAACTTATATTTCTAAACACATTTTCTCGTACAACTTTTGTATTCACACGCCAACTTTCAATTTTAAGTGTTTTGGCTCGGGTGGTTTCTTGATTGCAAGTGTATTTTTGAAAATGTCCCTGTAGGGCCTCGTTTTGGGTGTGTTTTGGAGCAGGGGTGAAACTTACTTTTCTAGGCACATTTCAACTGTGCCAAATTTTGTGTTTACTGCCCAAATTCATTTTTAAACATTTTGGCTCGGGTGGTTTTTGGTTTGAAGGTGTTGGGTGAGTTTGGGTCAGCAGGGGCGCCAAGCGTTGTCTTTGCTGTGTCTTAGTTTGTGTGCTAAAGCGTATGCGAGTTTGTGTCTAGAGTCTGTGTTGCCCGGGCGCGGATTGCTAGGAAAGTGGCGCCCAGTGGGGTGTGTTGCCACGGGCGCCAAAATCTTGAAGTTTACGGCGCTAGTCTTTGTGTTGCACCGGGCGCGCCGAATGTGGGGAAAATGGCGCTGAGTGTTTGCCAAGTGCCTAAGAGAGTCTTTGTTTTGGTCCCTAGGTGACAGTTTGGTCCCTAGGCAGCTGTTTTGGTCCTAAGTGGTGGTTTAGGTCCACGAGTAAGGTTGAGTGCCCTAGAAGAGAATAGTCAGGTGGGACATAATGGTGTGGAGGGTTTATAATGAGGTGATTGAGCATGCCATGGGGGCATGGGCGGTGGGCCAAGTCGGGAGGGCAATAAAATGAGATGGACACCGAGGTAAGAGTAATGGGTGTATTGAATTGTTTGAAATGATGTTTGTGATGTACATGGAGTCTCGTGCATACATTGGTCATGATCGTAGAGGTTATAATATGATGTGTGAAGCTCGAGGCGGCGCCGGGGCCTTATAAAATGATTGAAGCTTTGAGGCGGCGGGGCCTTATAAAGTGATTGTGAAGCTCGAGGCGGCGGTGGGCCAATGGTACCACATGCATGATGACATTGCATACATTCTCATTAGTGCATGAATATTATTGATCAATGATTGGTGTGTTTGAGTCTTTGTACACTATGCTTATATATTGCTTATTATCACCTTTATTATATAGTTCGAGACTCACCCCCTTCTGTTGTTATTTACCACGGTAGTCGGGAGTGAGGGCCTTCCACCTTCACTACTCCCGAGTCGATGCGCTCACGATCACGTAGCACACAGGGGTGGGGTTTAGATTGTTGTTACTGTTTTGCTCCTTGTTGAGCCTTTATGTATTTGTTTTGATATTCTTTGGATTATCTTTGTTGAGATAATGATTGTTTTCATTGCATTATGTGAAATTATATTTCTATGAGTTATCTTACGGTGTTACGTATTCGGATTTTGGTTTATGATAAAGAGTTGTGACGCTCCATTTCGTTGATTATTAAATTATGTTATACTATTAGTGTCTTTGAATGACTATGGCTAAAGCGTGGTTCGCCACTAAGGCTAGATTTTCTTTATTTGGTGTATTTACAAGGGCATCACCGAGAGCCTTGCAAAGGTGGCCAATACTGTTGCAAGTAGTATCGATTACCGAGTAATCCCATAGTCACCCGAGTGCACTATTTTATAACACACTAAACTTAAAGATGACCGAGAAAAGATTTTTGTATACTCACGATTTTTGATTTAAATTAGGGTAGAAATGGGGTGTTACATTAGTGGTATCGAGCAAAAGTTCGGTCTGTCAGGCCAAGTGTGTCGATCATCATAGTGTGTATGACAACTAGGTGTCTTAAAGTAATTACGGGCTCGGTTGTTTATCTTTGCGGTGTTAGGTTGATATGGCGGAAGGATCGATCTCGCTCTTCTTGAGGCCTTGCGAGCTATAAGCGCTTGATGTGGGTACCCAATGAGAATAATGAGACCATGACACGGCAGCGTTCGAGAGAGAACCCCTACCTTGAGGGGGAGGTACAACCCGGATGGTGCCTTGACTTGGTGAAGGAGATTGAGAGGATCTTCGGGGTGATTGGGTGTGACCGATGAGCGTAAAGTCAGTGCAGTACTCATACATTATCTCGAAGAGGCGATGGTGGTGGCTAGAGACCCGGTGAGAGATTGGAGTCTTTGCACGGGAAGAGATCACTTGGGTGTGTTCGAAGGGAATTCTTGAGAAAGTATTTCGGAGGGCGTGAGAAGTAAGAAAGAGTGGAATTCCTTGAACCGAGGCGGGGAGTATGGTATCAGCATCGAATATCTTTGCCAAGTTCACGGAGTTGGCCAAGTTCTATCCCCACTATCTTTGAGAAATTTGAAAGTGAATTCTCAAAGTGCATTAAGTTTGAGAATGATCGAGAGCGATATCAAGCGGTGTGGGGTATCGAGAAAATTAGAGTATTCTTCGATCTGGTAGATTCTTTGCAGAATATATGAGGAACAAAGCAATGCCCGCTCTAGGGTCATGAGAGACCGGAGGGGAAATTTCATCACGGAGGTAAGCCTTATGAGAAGTCTGTCACGACAAAGGGAAGCAAAGGTATTCGGGTGGTAGCAGGTACAATGGTGGAAAGCAGTCTGCTGAGGGTAGGAGGCACCATGAGGGCAAGAAGCCAAGTGGGAGGCGCCCATCGATATGTGTGTGTTTCAAATGTGACAAGCCAGTCACAAGAGTTTTATTGTAAGATGGAAGTGAAGAGATGTTTTAGGTGTGGGAAGAGTGGTCACATGGCATCGAGTGTGATCGCAAGGAACATGTATGTTTCAAGCGTGGTGAATTTGGTCACATTAGCTTCAAGTGTCCCAAGCCCAAGAAGGAAAGATCTCTTTGGGAGGTGTTTGCATTGGCGGAGTTCGGAGGACCTAATGATATCCGAGGTACATGTTTCATCTCACGGTACTCCTTTAGTTGCTATTGTTGACACGGGTGCTACGCACTCTTTTATTGCATCTGTTTGTCTTTGAAAAGTTAAATTTAGTAATGTCTACTATGGAGAGAGGATGGTTATCGACACTCCGGCTAAGCGGTCCGAGTAACTACTTCTACGATGTGTGCTAGGTGTCCTCTGTCGGTCTTGGCGAGAGATTTTCAGTTGATCTGGTTTGTTTGCCTTTGGGTGGGTTAGATGTGATTACGGGCATGGGTGGTTAGTAGATAACCACGTGCACATCAAGCTGATACGATAAGTCTATTAGTTTTCTCCTTCACGAAGAGGAAGAGTGCGCTTCTTTGTCTGCGAGCAATTGCGCAAGGTAATGAAGGAGGGTGGTCGGTTGTTTGCTTTGGTGGCGTCTATGTCTATGCTGAGAACAGAGTGTGATTGATGGGTTACTGGTGGTGTGTGAGTTTCCAGAAGTGTTTCGGATGAGATTCCTAGTGTGCCCGAGCAGAGGAAGTGGAGTTCGGGATTGAGCTTGTGCACAGTACTAGGCCTGTGTCTATGCACCGTATCGGATGTCACCACGAGTTGGTGAATTGAAGAAGCGATTAGAGGAGCTTCTTGAGAAGAAGTTTGTGAGGCCTAGTGTATCACCATGGGGAGCTCGAGTTTTGTTGGTAAAGAAAAAGGATGGGAGTATGCGTGCGTGTGTGGACTACGGACAATTGAATAAAGTGACTATCAAGAATAAGTATCCTCTCCCGAGGATAGATGATCTAATGGATCGGCTAGTGGGTGCTAAAGTGTTTAGCAAGATTGACTTGAGGTCGGGTACCACCAGTTAAGGTGAAGGATGAGGATATCCAGAAGGCGAAGATGAGAACAAGGTATGGGCATTATGAGTACTCTGTAATGCCGTTTGGTGTCACAAATGCACGGGGTGTTTATGGAGTACATGAACCGAATTTTCCATAGCTATCTGGATCGGTTTGTGGTGGTCTTCATTGATGATATTTTGGTGTACTCAAAATCGAGGAAGAGCATGCGAGCACTTGAGGTTGGTACTAGAGGTCTTGAAAGAGAGGAAGTTGTATGCGAGTTGTCGAAGTGTGAATTGCAGTTGCATGAGGTGAGCTTCTTGGGTCATATTATTTACGGTGATGGTATAGCGGTGGATCCGGCCAAGGTAGATGCGAGTGTTACGATGGGAGAGCCCAAAGTCTGCGGCCCGAGATCGGGAGTTTCTTGGGGTTGGTGGTTATTACAGGAGGTTCATTGAAGGGTTCTCTAAGCTAGCCCTTCCATTGACTACTTTGACACAGTAAAGGAAAGGCATTTGTGTGGGATGCAAAGTGTGAAGAGAGCTTCCAAGAGCTAAAGAGAAGGTTGACCACGTCCCGGTGTTAGTGTTACTGTGCGGGCGGCCATTTGTTGTGTCTTGTGATGCTTCCAAGATGGGTTTGGGAGGTGTTTTGATGCGAGGATGGGAAGGTGGTTGCTTATGCGTCCGACAGTTGAGGACCCATGAGAAGAACTACCCTACCCATGACTTAGAGTTGGGCTGCGATTGTGTTTGTGTTGAAAATGCGGAGACACTATCTCTATGGTACTAGATTCGAAGTGTTCGGTGACCACAAGAGTCGAAGTACTTGTTTGACCGAAGGAGTGAATATGAGGCAGGCGTTGGTTGAAATTTGTTGAAGGACTATGATTTCGGCTTGAACTATCACCCCGGCAAAGCTAATGTCGTGGTGATGCTTTGAGTCGGAAGACTTTGCATATGTCGGCTATGATGGTGAGGAGTTGGAATTGATTGAGCAATTCCGTGACTTGAGTTTGTGCGTGAGGTGACACCTCGCAGTGTCGATTGGGGATCTTGAGAATTGGGAGCGACTTCTTGGTTAGTATCGAGGCGCCCGGAAGTTAGATGTGAAGTTGGTAGATTTGTTGGTTCTTTGGTGAGCAAGCTGGCGATGGGGATTACTGAGTTGGATTCCCTGTGGTGTGTTGAGGTTCGGGGGCCAGAATCGTGTTCCGGATGATCTTGAGTTGAAGAAGATGATACTTGAGGAGAGTCATAGGAGTAAGTTGAGCATTCATCCAGTGCCACTAAGATGTACCATGATCTCGAAGAAACTATTTTGGTGGCACAGTATGAAGAGAGATGTTGCTTGATTTGTATATGCATGTTTGACTTGCGAGAAGTCAAAGATTGAGCACGAAGCTGCGGGGTTGATGCAACCTTTGGAGATTCCGGAATGGAAGTGGGATGACATTTCCATGGACTTTGTATTGGGTTGCCAAACAACGTGAGAGAGGGTCTCGACACTTATTTGGGTGATTGTAGATAGGTTGACCAAGTGCGCTCACTTTATTCCTATCAACATCACCTTTCTGTGCCAAAGTTGGCTAGGATTTACATTCGGGTAATTGTGAAGCTTCACGGGGTTAGAAGAGTATTGTGTCGGATAGAGACCCGCGGTTTACATCGAGTTTTGGGGAAGCTTGCGGGAGGCTTTGGGGTCCAAAGCGAGGTTGAGTTGACTTACCATCCTCGGGTGATGGTCGAGCGAGAGAGAACCATCCAGTCTTTGGAGGATCTTTTGAGAGCTTGTGTGTTGGAGCGGAGGAGGTGCGTGGGATCGCATCTTCCAGCGATTGAGTTCACCTATAATAATGGCTATCATTCGAGCATCGGGATGGCTCCTTTTGAGGCCTTTGTATGGGCGAGGTGGTGAGAACTCCTTTGTGTTGGCATGAGTCAGGGAGAGTGTTGTCCTTGGACCGAGTTGGTTAGGGAGACTGCGAGAAGGTGAAAATGATCGAGAGAAGATGAAAGAGTCTCGTAGGCGAGAAAAGTTATCATGATAAGAGGAGGAAGGACTTGGAGTTTGGTGGTGAGCATGTGTTCTTGAGGGTCACGCCTATGTGGTGTTGGGCGTGCTCACGAAGGCAAAGAAGTTAACTCCAAGGTTTATTGGACCGCACCAAATCACCGCGAGAGGTTGGAAAGGTTGCTTATAGGGTGGCCTTGCCACCCAATCTTTCGAACTTGCACGATGTCTTCCACGTGTCACGGCTTCCTAAGTATATTCGGATCCGTCTCATGTGATTCACATGGATGATGTAGAAGTGCGTGAGAACCCTTTGTGGAGACTATGCCGGTGAGGATTGAGGATAGAGAAGTGAAGGTGTTGAGAGGAAAGACATTGCCTTGGTCAAGGTAGTGTGGTTGGGAGCTCTTTGGTGAGAGTATGACTTGGGAGCCGGAAAGCAAGATGCGGGAGTCCTATCGAGTTATTTGACTCAGTCAATTTCGAGGACGAAATCTCTAAGTGGGGAGAGTTGTAACACCCCAAATAATTTAATTAAGAAATTGATTAAATTGTTTAGGTGTTGCACTAATTTTTAATTATATTAAATTATAATATGGTGTTTATAATTTAGTATTTTATTTTAATTGAAGGGAGTGGTGGAAGAAATGGGCGAGGGGTGTAAAAAGGGCCCAAGGTGCACTTGGCCCAATATACATATACCCAAAGTGGAATTTTCTTTCATTTGTGAAAGAAAGAAAGAAAGTTGCGAAGGAGAGAGAGAGAAAGAGAGAGCTCACGGCGCAAACCCTAGGAGAAGAGGAGGAGAAGAGCAATTTCGTGGCTTGAAGCTTGGATTGTTGCGGTGGTTTTGTTCGTGACTCAGTTAGGTTCTTCTCTACGGTTATTTTGAGGTAAAGGGAGTCTCACTCTATAATAGAGGAGATAATGGGTATTATATGTGTCATAGAAATTTTGTTTTGATGTTATTTGATGATCACATGTTGATTGATTTCTTGAATTTGATGAAATTGTTGGTAAAAATTGATTTAGGCGTGAGTTAGGGTTTTATAATATATGAATTGGTGATTTTGATGTTAATTGATGATTTGAGTATGCAATTGGTTGTTTGATTATGCAATTAGGAGTGTTAGAAGGATTATTGGGTGAATTGGTTTGGAAGATTTTGGAAAAATTGGGGTTTTGGGGTTTGGGGCGCCAAGATGCTAGGATTCTGGCGCCCTGTGCACTGTTCATGTCTTTGGAATATGTTTTGTGCGAGGTTGTTTCGCGGGCGCCAAGTTCTTTGGGAAAATGGCGCCACGTGCCGCTGTTGTGTGTTGGAGTGCGTGTGTGCGATGTGGGCGCCAAATCGCCCCAGTGGTGCCCAGAATGGCGCTGTGTCCTTTATGCTTGATGTCAGGTGAGTGAGTTCTTTGTGCCGGGCGCGAGAATGTGGGTATTTTGGGGCGGGAGTGAAACTTGCATTCTGGGCACATTTCCTCGTGCCAACTTTTGTATTCACGTGCAACTTTCAATTTTAAACATTTTGGCTCGAGTGGTTTTTAGTTGCGGTGTATTTTTGAAAATGTCGGTGGGGCTCGTTTTGTGTGCGTTTTGGGGCCGGGAGTGCAACTTATATTTCTAAACACATTTTCTCGTGCCAACTTTTGTATTCACGCCAACTTTCAATTTTAAGTGTTTTGGCTCGGGTGGTTTCTTCGATTGCAAGTGTATTTTTGAAAATGTCCCGGTAGGCCTCGTTTTGGGTGTGTTTTGGAGCAGGGGTGAAACTTACTTTTCTAGGCACATTTCATTTGTGCCAAATTTTGTGTTTACTCCGCCCAAATTCATTTTTAAACATTTTGGCTCGGGTGGTTTTTGGTTTGAAGGTGTTGGGTGAGCTGGGTGTGGGCGCTAAATTGTCTTTGCTGTGTCTTAGTTTGTGTCAAAGCGTATGCGAGTTTGTGTCTAGGTCCGTGTTGCGGGGCGCAGATTGCTAGGAAAGTGGCGCCCGATGGTGTGTGTTGCCACGGGCGCCAAAATCTTTGAGTTTCGGCGCCTAGTCTTTGTGTTGCACCGGGCGCGAGAATGTGGGGAAAATGGCGCTGGTGCCGCCAAGTGCCTAAGAGGAGTCTTTGTTTTGGTCCCTAGGTGACGATTTGGTCCCTAGGCACGACTGTTTTGGTCCTAATTGGTGGTTTAGGTCCACGAGTAAGGTTGAGTGCCCTAGAAGAGAATAGTCCGGTGGGACATAATGGTGTGGAGGGTTTATAATGAGGTGATTGAGCATGCCATGGGGGCATGGGCCGGTGGGCCAAGTCGGGAGGGCAATAAAATGAGATGGACAACGAGGTAAGAGTAATGGGTGTATTGAATTGTTTGAAATGATGTTTTGTGATGTACATGGAGTCTCATGCATACATTGGGTCATGATCGTAGAGGTTATAATATGATGTGTGAAGCTTTGAGGCGGCGGGGGCCTTATAAAATGATTGTGAAGCTTTGAGGCGGCCGGGGGCCTTATAAAGTGATTGTGAAGCTGAGGCGGCGGTGGGCCAATGGTACCACATGCATGATGACATTGCATACATTCTCATTAGTGCATGAATATTATTGATCAATGATTGGTGTGTTTGAGTCTTTGTACACTATGCTTATATATTGCTTATTATCACCTTTATTATATAGTTCGAGACTCACCCCTTCTGTTGTTATTTACCACGGTAGTCGGGAGTGAGGGCCTTCCACCTTCACTACTCCCGAAGTCGATGCCTCGCTCGATCACGTAGCACCTAGGGGTGGGTTTAGAGACCGTTGTTACTGTTTTGCTCCTTGTTGAGCCTTTATGTATTTGTTTTGATATTCTTTGGATTATCTTTGTTGAGATAATGATTGTTTTTCATTGCATTATGTGAAATTATATTTCTATGAGTTATCTTACGGTGTTACGTATTCGGATTTTGGTTTATGATAAAGAGTTGTGACGCTCCATTTCGTTGATTATTAAATTATGTTATACTATTAGTGTCTTTGAATGACTATGGCTAAAGCGTGGTTCGCCACTAAGGCTAGATTTTCTTTATTTGGTGTATTTACAAGGGCATCATGAGAGCCTTGCAAAGGTGGCCAATGCTGTTGCAAGTAGTATCGATTACAGAGTAATCCCATAGTCACCAAGTGCACTATTTTATAACACACTAAACTAAAAGATGACCGAGAAAAGATTTTTGTATACTCGATTTTTGATTTAAATTCTTAGGGTAGAAATGGGGTGTTACTGGTGGGGTGTGGCTGCGGTGGACTGGTCATTACATGTAACGCCCCAAATAATTCAATTATTTATTTAATTAGATTGTTTAGGTACTGTATGGGTTTAGTGATTAAAATAATAATGGGGTTCTTTTAAATCCTGGGGTGGTGTTTAGTAATTAAGTAAGTGGTAGAAAAAGGTGGTGTTTAGTAATTAAGAAGTGGTAGAAAAAGGTGGTGTTTAGAAATTAAGTAGGTGGTAGAAAGAGGTGGTGTTAGTAACTATTTAAGTGGTAGGAAGAGGCCCATGACCCAAGAGCCCAATGATATAAGCACTAGGGTTAGAGTCAATTGCTCATTCGGAGAGCAAAAAGAAAAGAAAGAAAGAAAAGAGAGAGGGAGCGATGCAAGTGAGAGGAGAAGAGAGGGAGAGTGAGGTGCACATGAGAAGAGAAAGAGAAGAAGAGGAAGCTAGTTGCGGTGGTTTTCCTTAGAGTGCGTGGGAGAGTTCCTTATTCGACGAATTCCGAGGTAAGGGTGGGTTCTAATATTATAATGGGTTGTATGATGGGGTGTATGTGGGAGATTTGGAACTATAATGCATGTGATGTGTTTGAATATATGATTGAATGATTCTTGCATGTATATATGTGGTGGTTTTTAATTTCTTTTTGGTGTAAATGACTTGTGTAGGATTTGATGGTGAATTGATGCACCTTAGGTGATTTGATTATGTTTGATGTGCTATTTGATGATTTTGATGGTATTTGTGATGATTATAATTGGTTTTGGTGATTGATCATGATGAGTTTTACTTGCTTGGGGTTTCTGTGCGTTTCTGGACACTATTTGATGATTTTGATGGTATTTGTGATAGACTTAAGACCGGCCGTTTTGGCACTGGTTTCGTTCAATTTGGAGTTGTGTAGCTCAAGTTATGAGTCTCCAAAGTTAGGTCAAATTTCTGGAAATCAAACTGTGAGTAGGTTCGGTTTTTGCAGGTTTTGTGTTCTCAATTGAACTCTGTTTTGAATGATTATTGTTTCATTGAAAAGTAGACCTAATTCTCTACGAAATAGGCACTGGTTTCACAAAATTTCATTAAGAAATGAGAAACAAAATTTGGTTGAAAGTTGGGTAAAGAGTTCTGTCCGATTTTGGTACCTCAGTGTAGTGTTTTTAAAAACTGTACCAACTGGTTACTTATTTTGAAAAACTAAAATCATAGGTAGAAACTACACTCAGAGAGCTTTCCAATGAGTGGTCTTTTGTTGAAATCCGATGTCGTTTGCTATTTTAATTAATTTGCCAAAGTAGGTGCACTGCTGTAGGAATTCAGCACTTGTGTTGTGTGGCTGCCGGTGGTGCTTGTGTTGCCACCAGGCGCCATTTTATGTGCTGTTTGGCGCCAGGGGGTGTTGTGTTGCCCCTAGGCGCCATTTTTGTGTCTGAGTGTGCCTATGTTGCTGCTGGCGCCAAGTCTGTGTTGCCGTGTCATTGGTGTGTAATCTAATTGGTGTCTTAGATGTTGGTGTGGTTTTGGGAATTTGGTGTTAGCTCTGAATGCTATAATTGGTTGCCATGTTCAATGCCTATATAGTGTTGTTGTATTAACTACGGTGATAAACGATGGGTCAAATCTGACCACTTAATGATGATGATGTTGTTGGGTCAATGTGACCACTTAACGATGATGGTGTTATTGTTGCATGATGTATGATTGTTGTTCATGGTGTCGCATGCATTCATATGCATATTCCGGTGATGTAGGGCTTCGGCCCTAGAGCTATGCTCAATGTTGATGATGATGCCACAAGATGGCTATTTTTCGGTGATGGTACCACATGCATATGCCTGTCGGTGTCGGTTGCATTTCATTCCCCCCATTCATTACATGGATGACTTCTTTTGGGTGATTGACTTTGACGATGTTGTTGTATGATGCTGTTGATGTGTAATGCGGTTGTTGTCAATGATGTTGTTGTATGATGTTGTTGATGTGTAATGCAGTTGTTGTTAATGATGTTGTTGTTAATGATGTTGTTGTTAATGATATTGTTGTTAATGATGTTGTTGTTAATGATGTGGTAATTATAGTTGCCTGAACTCTAGTATACTACTTATCATACATGCTTTTATACTGTTAGAGACTCACCCCTTCTGTTTGAATGTTACCCCCCATGTGGGTAACGTGCAGGTGATAGTGAGTGAATGCTTGTCTACCTTTGTCAGCTGAGTCGGTGTCGTCTTTGATACGTAACACTCGGGGAAGGGGATGAACACTGTCTTACTTATTGTTTTATTGCATTTTTCAATTGGAACTAAAGTTGTGGATTTGAAATGTCGAATGTGACACTCCATTGCATGCTTAGTTTTTAAATTTCCGCACTCTGATATTTAATAAAACGAATGGGTATATTTGGGGTATTACATCAGTGGTATCGAGGCGATTCGGTCCTAACTTAGGACCATTTGTATTGTCTATTGTGTCTTCCGATGTGTGAACTCTGAGTAGAGTTGCATGCATTACTTGTTTGACACTTGGTAGTTATGAGGATGGCCAACTTAGTTGGTGAAGTTCTCAAGATAATAGGATGAGTGGTAGATATTCTTAGAAAAAAGTATCAAAGTCAGAGCTGGTATAATGATGTTAGAATCTAACCAAGATCCCGAATGACTTTTTTCCCTTAGAGAGAATTTTTATAGAGCCCGGTTTATTCTTTAGGCCGTGTGTTGTGTGTCTATTGTGTTTTCTCTGGGTGAACTCTGTAAATATTCTTCCATTTGTTTTGTAACGGTTTCGTAATTCTGGCTTTATTAACTTAAACTTCTATGATTTGACTTTATAGTTGTTAAGATATTATTTGCCATGTGTGGTTCGGTGATCTAAGATTGAAATGTGTACTTAGTTGGCTTGTAAGCTTCTATTAAACTAATTTATTGTTATGTACTTGATTTGTTTTATTTAATCGGCACTAAGTCTTACGTAAAGTTGTTGTTGTAGCGTGTTTTATATATGTATTGATGTATAAGACTAAATGCCTTGTAAATTGTTTTGTTGATTATTTTATGGTATTACTTCACTAATAATATAACTTTCTACGAAGTTTTAATCAATACGAGTAACGATGTCTTGGTTCAGATGCTACAGTTATTGTCTCTTTATTGCAATTTAGTTGTAATGCTTTTATTCATTGACTTCACTTTATGTTATGAATACCTTCATCTATTTTTCTCGTCTTCCATGATCTTAATTTTATCATTGTGTTCAAACTCTTATAGTTAAGATATAGCATGTACAACACACGTGGAGTATCAAAAGATTATTTTGTGCTATATAAAATCAGTATTAGTCCCTGAATGTCATGGAGTGAACAACCATATTAATTGTGGGAAGTTTTTGTTGCTTAATTAATTTAGCTAAACATAATTGGCACGATGCATTATTTATTTCTTATCTTTCTAGTTAGGCTCTAGAGATGTTATAGTAGATTTGCCGAGACTGAAGTTTATGTATAAAACTCCTAACGTTAAACATTAGGAATATTTTCGGATTTGATTATATTTGATAGCATGCAAATAATTTGTCTTGGAGGTATTATATGTTCCATTTCTTTTTTTATAAAGCGTAGTGAAATAACATGCTGGTAATTAATTAAAGGTAAATGCTAGTTCCTTCGTTAGGATAAGAAGGTTGATCACAATGTCTACATGTTTGTTGTTCTAAGTCATTAACTTTTGTGTATGCTATTTATTTGTTTGTTTTGAGAGTGGTAGTTAATATCGTTGAAATGAAATTTTTATGTGTGGTCTGTTGCTAAGTATACAAGAGAACTTTAATGACTGTTAGAAATAAGACTAGATTGATATTGTTTTCATGGACTTGACGTAAATTTCGAGGACGAAATATTCTAAGTGGAGGAGAGTTGTAACGCCCCAAATAATTCAATTATTTATTTAATTAGATTGTTTAGGTACTGTATGGGTATAGTGATTAAAATAATAATGGGGTACTTCTTTTAAATCCTGGGGTGGTGTTTAGTAATTAAGTAAGTGGTAGAAAAATGTGGTGTTTAGTAATTAAGAATTGGTAGAAAAAGGTGGTGTTTAGAAATTAAGTAGGTGGTAGAAAGAGGTGGTGTTAGTAACTATTTAAGTGGTAGGAAGAGGCCCATGACCCAAGATCCCAATGATATAAGCACTAGGGTTAGAGTCAATTGCTCATTTGGAGAGCAAAAAGAAAAGAAAGAAAGAAAAGAGAGAGGGAGCGATGCAAGTGAGAGGAGAAGAGAGGGAGAGTGAGGCGCACATGAGAAGAGAAAGAGAAGAAGAGGAAGCTAGTTGCGGTGGTTTTCCTTAGAGTGCGTGGGAGAGTTCCTTATTCGACGAATTCCGAGGTAAGGGTGGGTTCTAATATTATAATGGGTTGTATGATGGGGTGTATGTGGGAGATTTGGAACTATAATGCATGTGATGTGTTTGAATATATGATTGAATGATTCTTGCATGTATATATGTGGTGGTTTTTAATTTCTTTTTGGTGTAAATGACTTGTGTAGGATTTGATGGTGAATTGATGCACCTTAGGTGATTTGATTATGTTTGATGTGCTATTTGATGATTTTGATGGTATTTGTGATGATTATAATTGGTTTTGGTGATTGATCATGATGAGTTTTACTTGCTTGGGGTTTCTGTGCGTTTCTGGACACTATTTCGGTCTTTCTGAACTTGGTAATGTTTGGTTGATCCAAAAATTGTGTGGCTGACTGTTTTTCAAAATAGACTTAAGACCGGTCATTTTGGCACTGGTTTCGTTCAATTTGGAGTTGTGTAGCTCAAGTTATGAGTCTCCAAAGTTAGGTCAAATTTCTGGAAATCAAACTTTGAGTAGGTTCGGTTTTTGCAGGTTTTGTGTTCTCAATTGAACTCCGTTTTGAATGATTCTTGTTTCATTGAAAAGTAGACCTAATTCTCTACGAAATAGGCACTGGTTTCACGAAATTTCATTAAGAAATGAGAAAGAAAATTTGGTTGCAAGTTGGGTCAAGAGTTCTGTCCGATTTTGGTACCTATGTGTAGTGTTTTGAAAAACTGTACCAAGTGGATACTGATTTTGAAAAACTAAAATCATAGGTAGAAACTACACTCAGAGAGCTTTCCAATGAGTGGTCTTTTGTTGAAATCCGATGTCGTTTGCTATTTTAATTAATTTGCCGAAGTAGGTGCACTGCTGTAGGAATTCAGCACTTGTGTTGTGTGGCTGCCGGTGGTGCTTGTGTTGCCACCAGGCGCCATTTTATGTGCTGTTTGGCGCCAGGGGGTGTTGTGTTGCCCCTAGGCGCCATTTTTGTGTCTGAGTGTGCCTATGTTGCTGCTGGCGCCAAGTCTGTGTTGTCGTGTCATTGGTGTGTAATCTAATTGGTGTCTTAGATGTTGGTGTGGTTTTGGGAATTTGGTGTTAGCTCTGAATGCTATAATTGGTTGTCGTGTTCAATGCCTATATGGTGTTGTTGTATTAACTACGGTGATAAACGATGGGTCAAATCTGACCACTTAATGATGATGATGTTGTTGGGTCAATGTGACCACTTAACGATGATGGTGTTATTTTTGCATGATGTATGATTGTTGTTCATGGTGTCGCATGCATTCATATGCATATTCCGGTGATGTAGGGCTTCAGCCCTAGAGCTATGCTCAATGTTGATGATGATGCCACGAGATGGCTATTTTTCGGTGATGGTACCACATGCATATGCCTGTCGGTGTGGGTTGCATTTCATTCCCCCCATTCATTACATTGATGACTTCTTTTGGGTGATTGACTTTGACGATGTTGTTGTATGATGTTGTTGATGTGTAATGCGGTTGTTGTTAATGATGTTGTTGTTAATGATGTTGTTGTTAATGATATTGTTGTTAATGATGTTGTTGTTAATGATGTGGTAATTATAGTTGCCTGAACTCTAGTATACTGCTTATCATACATGCTTTTATACTGTTAGAGAATCACCCCTTCTGTTTGAATGTTACCCCCCATGTGGGTAACTTGCAGGTGATAGTGAGTGAATGCTTGTCTACCTTCGTCAGCTGAGTCGGTGTCGTCTTTGATACGTAACACTCGGGGAAGGGGATGAACACTGTCTTACTTATTGTTTTATTGCATTTTTCAATTGGAACTAAAGTTGTGGATTTGAAATGTCGAATGTGACACTCCATTGCATGCTTAGTTTTTAAATTTCCGCACTCTGATATTTAATAAAACGAATGGGTATATTTGGGGTGTTACATCAGTGGTATCAGAGCAGTTCGGTCCTAACCGGACCATTTGTATTGTCTATTGTGTCTTCCGATGTGTGAACTCTGAGTAGAGTTGCATGCATTACTTGTTTGACACTTGGTAGTTATGAGGATGGCCAACTTAGTTGGTGAAGTTCTCAAGATAATAGGATGAGTGGTAGATATTCTTAGAAAAAGTATCAAAGTCAGAGCTGGTATAATGATGTTAGAATCTAACCTAGATCCCGAATGACTTTTTTCCCTTAGAGAGAATTTTTATAGAGCCCGATTTATTCTTTAGGCCGTGTGTTGTGTGTCTATTGTGTTTTCTCTGGGTGAACTCTGTAAATATTCTTCCATTTGTTTTGTAACGGTTTCGTAATTCTGACTTTATTAACTTAAACTTCTATGATTTGACTTTATAGTTGTTAAGATATTATTTGCCCTGTGTGGTTCGGTGATCTAAGATTGAAATGTGTACTTAGTTGGCTTGTAAGCTTCTATTAAACTAATTTATTGTTGTGTACACACATATGTACTTGATTTGTTTTATTTAATCGGCACTAAGTCTTACGTAAAGTTGTTGTTGTAGCGTGTTTTATATATGTATTGATGTATAAGACTAAATGCCTTGTAAATTGTTTTGTTGATTATTTTATGGTATTACTTCACTAATAATATAACTTTCTACGAAGTTTTAATCAATACGAGTAACGATGTCTTGGTTCAGATGCTACAGTTATTGTCTCTTTATTGCAATTTAGTTGTAATGCTTTTATTCATTGACTTCACTTTATGTTATGAATACCTTCATCTATTTTTCTCGTCTTCCATGATCTTAATTTTATGGCAAAATAGCATTTGGGGTCCCTTAACTTATTTTCCATTTTCGCTTAGGTCCTTTAACTTTAAAAGCTAACGTTTAGGTCCCTTAACTTTTAAAAACGTTTCATCGTAGTCCCATTTAACGTTAAAAGCTAACGTTTAAGTCCCTTAACTTTTAAAAATGTTTCATCGTAGTCCCATTTAACGTTAAAAGCTAACGTTTAAGTCCCAGTTGTTGTTAGTTTAAAAACGTTAAATGGGACTACGATGACACGTTTTTAAAAGTTAAGGGACCTAAACGTTAGCTTTTAAAGTTAAGGGACCTAAGCGAAAACGGAAAATAAATTAAGGGACCACAGATGCTATTTTGCCTAATTTTATCATTGTGTGCAAACTCTTATAGTTAATATATAGCATGTACAACACACATGGAGTATCAAAAGATTATTTTGTGCTATATAAAATCAGTATTAGTCCTTGAATGTCATGGAGTGAACAACCATATTAATTGTGGGAAGTTTTTGTTGCTTAATTAATTTAGCTAAACATAATTGGCACGATGCATTATTTATTTCTTATCTTTCTAGTTAGGCTCTAGAGATGTTATAGTAGATTTGCCGAGACTGAAGTTTATGTATAAAACTCCTAACGTTAAACATTAGGAATATTTTCGATTTTGATTATATTTGATAGCATGCAAATAATTTGTCTTGGAGGTATTATATGTTCCATTTCTTTTTTTATAAAGCGTAGTGAAATAACATGCTGGTAATTAATTAAAGGTAAATGCTAGTTCCTTCGTTAGGATAAGAAGGTTGATCACAATGTCTACATGTTTGTTGTTCTAAGTCATTAACTTTTGTGTATGCTATTTATTTGTTTGTTTTGAGAGTGGTACTTAATATCGTTGAAATGAAATTTTTATGTGTGGTCTGTTGCTAAGTATACAAGAGAACTTTAATGACTGTTAGAAATAAGACTAGATTGATATTGTTTTTGTTCTGGGGTGTATTAGCAAGGAAACGGAGGTGCGGTTAGCAACGGGCCAGCGGCCCAACTCTACAAAACGGCCCAAGACCGCGTCTTGTGTAACACCCCATTTCTACCCGGTAATTTATAATAAAAATCAGAGTATAAAAAAATTATTTCTCACTAAATGGAGCGTTACACTCATCTCATAAAAACACCCAGACATGTCGGTTCAGCTCATAAAAAGTATCAATACATAACACCATAACAAAACGTGGGATAACTCATATCACGCAGCGGAATATAAAACTACATCTCAAAAATGGTACTCAGCAGTCTCAAAACAATACTCATAAGCTCAACAATGAGCAAAATAAAGCAAACTAAAGTTCATAACCCCAACCCCTAGGTGCTACGTATCAGAGCAGACCGACTCGGGGAGTAGTGAAGGTAGGAAGCCCTCACTCATGACTACCTGTGGTAAACAACAACAGAAAGGGTGAGTCTCGAACTATATAATAAAAGTGATAAGAGGCAATATATACAGTCATAGTTCACAGCACAATCAATTTATAACTCCACGACCGCAGCCGAATGTATGCATGAGACTCCATGAATACAACACAACACATTTACAATACCATTATATACTTATTATTTTCTCACCTCATATTTAATCTCGTTTATAGCCCCCATGGCCTGGCCCTCCGGCTCATGCCCCCATGGCATCCTCAGATATCTCAAGATACAAACTCAGCATAATTAAGTCCCAAGGACTAATCTCGTCTAGAGGACTCAACCTCACTCAAGGACCTAAACCACCTTTTAGGACCAAGACAGTCACCTAAGGACCAAACTGTCACCTAGGGACCAAAACAACACACACCTAGGCACTTGGCAGCACTAGGCGCCAATTTCCCCAAATTCTGGCGCCCTGGTGCAACACAAAGACTAGCGCGAAGCTTCGGCTGGCTCGGCGCCCGCAACACAACCACGACCATCGGCGCCACTTTCCTAGCAATCTGGCGCCCCCCTAGGCAGCACAGTGCTAGACACAAACTAAGACACAATTCGCACACGGTCTCGAGACACGGCGCCGCCTGGCGCCACTAAGCGGCTCTGATTGGCGCCCTCACCGACCCAGCTCACAACACATGAAAGCAGAAACCACTCGAGCAAAATGTTTAAAAATGTTTCAAGCGAGTAAATACAAAATATGGCACGGTGAAATATGCCTAGAACTCTAAGTTCCACTCAAAACACTCCCTAGGCGCACACTTCTAGCGCCACAGCAAGGCCTACTAGCACATCTCTCAAATGGCACATGAAAATAGAAAATTGCTCGAGCCAAAATGTTTAAAAATGTTTTTGGGCAGGTAAATACAAAATATGGCACGGTGAAATATGCCTAGAACTCAAAGTGTCACTTAACCCACCCTATAGGCGCACACATTACAACGCCACAACATTGCTCACTAGGACATCTCCCAAATGACACGTGCAAAACCAAAACTACCCGAGCCAAAGTGTTTAAAAAGAAGTTTGGGCAGGTGATTACAAAATTTGGCTCGGTGAAATATGCATAAAACATCAAGTACCACTCCAAACACCCCTTATGTGCACGTGAACAGTGCACATGGCGCCATATTCCTATGGCGGCGCCCAAACGGCAAAACACACCCTCACGGACTCAAGCGATTGCCTTGGCGCCATTTCTCCAAAGAACTTGGCGCCAGCAAAGAACACCGCATGCAGATACAATTCCGGACATGAGCGGTAACCCAGCGCCAATTCCTCGGCCAAAGTGGCGCCGAGCAAAGAATAACACGGCACCATAGCCTACTACTACGATTACCACGGGCGCGAATCCTAGCCAATTGGTGCCCCATACATCAAAAACTCCAAATTCTCAAGTTCTTTCCATTCAAGTCATATTATACCACTCAAATACAAATTATAATCATGTCAACACATGCAATTGCACATCACAACACTCAATCATGCGCAAAATCAATCAAGAACACAAAACCCCCAAATTAAAGCCCTAAATCGATTTCTAGCATGCAATTTCTCCAATTCACCAAACAACAACTCAATTCATGATCAAATAACAACAAATCAAACTCTATGACTCCTATACAACCCATTATATCCTCTATTATAGAGTGAGACTCCCCTTACCTTAATTTAACCGTAGAAACGTTCCTTTCTCCGAGTCACCACCAAAACCCAAACAACTAGAGCCTTCTTCTCCTTCTTTCTCAAGGTGAAGCTCTCTCTCTTTCCCTAGGTCTTCATGCGCGTTCTCTCTCTCTCTTCTCTCCTTTCTTTCGTTTTCTTTCTTTCTTTGCAAAGTGGTGCGAATTGCACTACTCCTAGGAGCCTAAGTCATTGGGCTTGGGCTCCTGGGCCAATCCTTGCAGTTCCGGTATCTCCAATACCACTCCCTTCAATTAAATAAAATACCAAATTATAAAACACTATATTATAATTTAATATAATTAAAATAGTGCAACACTTAAACAATTTAATCAATTACTTAATTAAATTATTTAGGGTGTTACATCTTGCCCCGTAATTCTCGGCGACCGGCCGCATTTCTCGCAACGGCCAAGTCGCCCCAGTGGTATAAATACCACCCTCTTCCCACATTATCAGCACGCAATTCCTACCTGTGATACCTGCCCCGTTAGCACACGCCGACTAGGCGTCGGAGTGTCTTTGCGCAGTACCACCCGAGGTGTTCAAGACCGGTCCTTATCCCTACTCAACGACCGGATAAAGGAGCTACAGTCAACATACACTTGGTGATCAAGGTACGATCATTTGGCGACCACAGTGGGAGCCCGAGCGCTACCCCACCTTGAAGATGGGCCCAAAGAGAATCACTACACGGGCATCCACACAGCAAGACCCTGCCGGGCCGGACGCTCGTCCGCAGCAGACCCCGGAAGGTGTACCTCTAACAGTTGACGAATCCCATGGCAATCCCCGCCAGGAACATTCAGTCCAGGGCGGACAAGGTGCAGCCTTGGAACTAGTACATCAGCAAATCCCGGACGAGTTGGCTGAAGCCAGAATCTTGGAGTCCCTACCGGAGCACGTCACCCAGGCCGTTCTCCAGCTGCTCCAAAGCAAAAACCAACTCATAGCCGACCGGGACCATCTGATATCTCGGCTCGAAAGAGGATCCATGCCAGCTCGCCAGGGGACGGACCACGGAGAACCCTCCGCCCAAGCTCAACCTTCGCCGACGCCGTTCCCCTTCACACAACTATGATTACTCAGACTCGCCATACCAGCCTGAGTCAGACCGTTCTTCCACAAGATATTCTTCATACGAATCCTCTGGCTCCAGACGCTCTAGAAGCTGCTCATGGGACCCCTACGACGAGTTGAATGAATACAGAAATGGCGAAATTAGAGACGTTTCACGGCGGCCGAGGAGGCATCATTCTGTTAGAAGCAGAGTCCGGTCGCCCCAAGGGCCCCCTATGTACGGACACCCAACCGGCGGAGGTTTCTACGGGATGCCGACCGGTGAGGTATATCTCACCATGCAGCCCTTTGGACCGATTGACTTTCCGACCGGCCAAGGCCCTTTTACAAGGGAAATCAGCGTGTATCGTATTCCCGAGGATCTCGGAAGCCACCCAACCTCAACAAGTTTGTGGACGAGGCGACCACGACAAACATATCAGGTACTTCAACAACTACTGTAGCTACAGGGAGTTGGGTTCCACCATGAAGTGTCGGTTGTTCCCTCAGTCGCTGGACGGACGGGCTCTAGAGTGGTGGGAATCCTTACGACCGAACACCATTTCTTCTTGGGAAGGCTCGATCGAATCTTCTTGGCAAACTACTGCGCCAACCGGTGCCAATATCGTCACGAGGAGCACTTGGATACGATTATCCAAGGGATAATGAATCATTGAGGCGAGTACATAGAGCGGTTCAATATTGAGGCCGATCAGTTGCGCGACCTGACCGATAAAGACAAGCTAAAGTACCTCAAGAGGGGTATCCGGCCGGACCATAGATTTGTTGAAGAATTCACTTTGAACCACATCCACGATCTCAAAGACATTCCTTCCAGCGAGCCAACGACCATATGGCTTATGAGGAAACTCTTTGCTGCAAGAAAGGCGCTGAGTGCGACCTAGAGAAGATGACGGCAAGCGGGCGGGACTCGGGAAAATCACCGAGAGAGCAAGCAAGCCAGAGTACCGGCCTAAGAAATATGAACACCGGACCAGGCTCAATGCTCCTATAGCCCAAATCTTTGCAGAATGTCAGAACAATGAATTCGTTGATGTTAAGAGGCCCGATCCACTGGTGCTCAAGAAAGGGGCCCGGCCGACTAAGAGGTATTGCCGGTACCACAAAAGCAAAGGGCACGATACCAATGATTGCATGGCCCTAAAGGATGATATTGAAGACCTCATCAAAAAAGGGAAGCTGAAGCAGTATGTCCGAGCTGATGGTAGCGGGCGACTTGAAGAGAAAATCGGAGGGCAGAAGCCTCAATCAAAGGGTAAAGCAACAACTACAGCAGCCATAGAGGCAATAGCGGACAAGGACACCTCCGAAGAGGACGTCTGGACGTCCAACGGCCGGAGGGTGGCTATGGTCATCCAAGGTGGAAACCCCTTAGAGAAGAGGGATTCAAAGAAAGCTATGAAAAGAAAGTGGAACGAGCTTATGATGGTTGGGTCAACATCTGCAGAACGCCCGGTCTCGAATAGGCCGCCCATCTCTTTTGGAGATGAAGATTTGCTGGACGGAAGGACCAACAGCTACGTCCCGTTGGTTATCAGGGCGGTCATGGCCAACACTGAAGTACACCGAATCCTAGTCGACCAAGGCAGTTCGGCCGACATTATATTTCAAGACCTGATCGACAAACTCAATGTTGATCGAAGTGAGATCATTCATGACCGATCCAACACCCCTAACAGGTTCAGCGGCGATCACCTACCCGCGGGAACAATAGACCTGCAGGTTACCTTTGGTAATGACTCAGGGACGAGCACCAAATATCGGACGGTCAAGGCAACATTCCTAGTTCTACCCATCAAATCCTGCTATCAGTGCATCATAGGCCGGCCGGCCACAGGAAAGCGGGGCCGTGGCCTCCTGATCCACACGAAGATGAAGTTTCTGCCAAGGGCGATCAAGTAGTGACCTCTGTTGGCCGACACGGATGCGGCGGGAAAAGCCATTATTTGTATCAAGACATCTGCGGCGAAGCAAGATAGGGATCTTGACCCACGAGCAGACGGAGAAAAGGCACCAAGTTAACCTTTGGCGACTTGGGCGCCGGTATGACCGGATAGCGACCCGCAGGAGGGCGGCGATGGCGAATTAGCCCGTGAGCTAAAGAATAGGTGAAGAGGCCCGAGCCACATGGGGAGCTAGTTGACGTCCCACTGGGGGACGACCCAGAGAAGATGGTCAAGCTTGGAAGCGACCTACCTGAGCAGGTCGAGCAGGATCTCATAGCCTGCCTTAAGGAGTATGCAGACTTATTTGCATGGCAAGCATCTGACATGCCCGGCATCCCAACAGAAGTTGCGTGTCATCAGCTAGCAGTAGATGAAAATGTCAGACCGATCGCCCAAAGGAGGCGAACCCAAAATCAAGAGAAATCCCAAGCGGCAGCTCAGGCCGTTGACGACCTAGTCAAGGCCGATTTCATCGAAGAAATAAAATACACGACCTGGCTGTCAAATGTGGTGCTAGTCAAGAAGAAAAACGGCAAGTGGCGCATGTGCGTCGACTACACAGACCTGAACAAGGCATGCCCGAAGGATGCCTTCCCGGTCTGAGTATTGATAAATTGGTCGACGGGGCATCAGCTATAAATTCTTTGTCGTTCACGGATGCCTATTCTGGGTACAATCAGATTACGATGTACCCGATCGCCACAAAACTGCCTTCATGACCGATCGTGGCAATTTCCAGTACAAAGTCATGCCGTTTGGCCTGAAGAACGTTGGGGCGACCTACCAGCGGATGATGAACAAGATTTTCAAGGATCGATCGGTCGAGTATTGAAGTCTACCTTGATGATATGATCATTAAGAGCAAAACGACCCGGATCATGCGGCCGACCTAAGAGAAGTCTTTAAAGAAGCAAGGAAAAATTCTCTAAATTTGAACCCAAAAAGTGCACCTTTGGAGTTAGAAGTAGGCAAGTTCTTGGGTTTTCATCGACCAGAAAGGGGATAGAGGCTAATCTAGACAAATGTAGAGGCGATGCGCCGATATGAAGCCGCCCACCACAAAAAGAAATCCAACGGTTGAAGCGGCATGGTCATTTGCCTGTCAAGATTCATACCTAAATCTGCGTGCAAGTCGCCCCTATTCAAACTTTTGAAGAAGGAAGTAGAGTTCGAATGGGCCAGACCCGGTGCGGGCACGCACTAGAACAATTGAAGGAGGCTCGACCAACCCGCCCATCATGACCAAACCAGAGCCGGGGAAACTCTATATTTGTACTTAGCCATGGCGAAGAGGTGCGAGTGCGAGTCACGTCGAGAAAACGACTTAAGGAAAAATCCGGTCTACTTCATCGCCAAGGTGTTGCAAGAAACGAGGCGAGATACGGAGGATCGAGAAGCTAGCACTTGCACTGCGGTGGCGCCCCGCGCTTGAGACCATATTTCGTGGCTCACCAGGTCGTGGTAAGGACGGACCAACCCATAAGACAGGTCCTCCATCGGCCAGACCTGGCAGGACGAATGATCAAATGGGAGGTAGAACTTAGTGAGTTCGGCATCAAATTCGAGTCCAGATCGGCCGCTAAGGCCCAAGTGTTGGCCGACTTCATAGCAGAAATGACCCCAACACAGGACGGCCGGCCGGACACAATGTGGACATTGCATGTGGACGGCTCCTCCAACAGCAAAGGCAGTGGGGCGGGCCTTATACTAGAAAATTCAGAAGGACTTGCGGTGGAAGTGTCCCTAACATTTGCGTTCCACACCTCTAACAACCAGGCTGAGTACGAGGCATGCATAGCCGGGCTGCAGCTTGCAAAAGAATTCAACGTCGACCGGGTAGAGCTGCACTCAGATTCCTTACTGGTCGTGTCCCAAATCCAAGAATTGTACGATGCAAAAGACGAAGTGTTAAAAAACTACCTGGCCAAAGTTAGACAGCTCCTCCGGCAGTTTGATCGGGCGGAGGTCAAAACGTGCAAGGGCGATGTAAAACGCCCGGTGACATCCTGTCAAAAGTGGCGATCGTAAGGCGCAGGGCAACCATAGAAGTTTAATTCAAGAAAGCGTTGACTCGCCGTAGGCGTCTCAACTAAGCCCAACCAACCCTTGGCCGTCCTCACTATCGAAGCAGGAGAAGATTGGATCGCTCCCATCCTGCGCTACATCACATTGGGTGAGGAGCCGACCGATCCAAAGAAGGCCAAAACCTTGAGATTACGGTCCACCAATTATTCTGTGATCGGAGGGAAGCTGTATAGAAGGGGATTCTCATGCCCGCTCCTCCGGTGTTTATCGTCGGGCGAATCCGACCATGTCCTACGAGATATACATGAGGGCATATGTGGCACCATCGGGCGGGACGGTCTAAAGCAAAGCGCTCGGGTGGTTACTCTTGCCGACCATGGACGAGGATGCCAAGAAGCTAGTGCAGAAATGCAGGAAATGCCAAGTGCATGCTGACGTTCATATCGCTCCCTCATCAGAACTGCAAAGCCTCACCTCACCTTGGCCGTTCGCCTGGTGGGGCATGGATTTGCTCGGTCCCTTTCCACCTGCACCGGGCCAGTTCAAATTTCTGATTGTGGCCGTGGACTACTTCACAAAATGGATAGAGGCCGAGCCTCTGGCAACCATAACTTCGGCAAAGGTCAGCAAGTTCCTCGGCCGAAATGTCTTAGCCCGGTTCGGAGTTCCCCAACAACTCATAACGGACAACGACACCCAATTCGCAGACAGAAAATTCAGAGAAATGTTGGCCGGCTTAAGGGTGAAAGCAAATTTCACTTTGGCCGAAGCACCCCGGAGCGAGCAGGCGGGCGAATCGGCCAACAGAGTCATCCTACGAGGGTTGAAGAGAAGACTTGATGAAGCGAAGGGAAATTGGGTTGAAGAGCTTCAGTCCGTCCTTTGGGCGTATAGGACGAACCCCCATTCATCGACCGGGGAGTCACCATTCAAGCTAGTCTACGGAATGGATGCCGTAATCCCCATAGAGATGAACGAGCTAAACTGGAGAACGTCCAACCCTGCAAGGGCGGACGAGAACGATCGGGCATTAAGAGAAGAATTGGACTTGGTAGAAGAACTACGCAATCAAGCATCCCTCAGAGAGACATTGATCAAACAAAAGGTTGCCGCTAGGTACAACGCCCGTGTGCAGAAAATAGATTTTCCGATCGGACAACTAGTTCTTAGGCGAGCGGATGTTGGTAATAAGAATGCACGCCAAGGAAAACTAGCCCCGAATTGGGAAGGCCCGTACCGTGTCGTCAACAAGACCGGCCGTGGGGCGTATGAATTAGAAACTATGGAAGGGGCGATCATCCCCAGGACATGGAATAGTGACAAACTGAAACAGTACTATGTTTAGTACACCCCTTTTTGTAATCTGTCGATCAATTGAATAAATAAACATCAGGCGGGCGCTCTTTTTCCCCACTGGGGTTTTTTACAGAGGCCCGTCCTTTAAATTCCTTGTTTTAAATTTTGCAATATCTAGTGACCGGTCGCATAACGAAGCGACCGTATTGCCACCAAAGTGGCCCAAGGGTTAAATGATAATCCATAATCGATCGTAGGCCGCCGAGGGACCTACAAAGAACGCCATCGAAATGGCACGGGTGGTGATAACCCATAATCGATCGTAGGCCGCCGTGCGACCTACAAAGAATGCCATCGAAATGGCACGGGTGGTGATAACCCATAATCGATCGTAGGCCGCCGTGCGACCTACAAAGAATGCCATCGAAATGGCACGGGTTGTGATAACCCGTAATCGATGGTAGGCCGCCGAGCGACCTACGAAGTGCCGCCGAGGGTCCAGTAGTGATCCACCAAACGAAAATAGGTCGCCGAGCGGCCCAAAACGAGTGCTTCGAAAAAGCGCAAATGGGCCAACGATCGGCCTAAAATGAACGCCCTACCGAAGGCCAAAAATGGCGGCCTACAACCGGCCTAGGTTTCGTAACTTAGAAAAATGCGAAGATAGCGATACATTTGAATGTAAGAAACAAGTTAAGCAAAAGAAAGTTGAAATTCATTACAAAGCAAGACTTCCGGTCGGAGCCGGGCGCCCGAAATTGTTCAAACCGCTCAAAGGCGGAGTATAAGTAGCAAAATTACAAAGATACCGAAATTACAACTGATAAACCGCTCGCAGGCGGACAAAACAAAGAGCTACTCATTTCTTGGCACGGCCGAGGATCACAGACCGTTTGCGGATCATCTTGCCATCATCATCCATCCGTGCTGGCAAGACGATCTCCTCACCCTCGACCACGTGATCGGGCTGCACCAGGCGGCTTTCATATGGAATGCCCCGAGCGGCGAGCAGTTTCATTTGAGCCACGGCATTGTCGAACTGATAAAGGGCCGCCCCTTTCGCCACAGAAGCTACCTCGGCAACCTTCTCCTGGATGGCGGTCGCCTTGACCTCCTCAAAGTGAGCGACCTTGGCCTTAAGGGTCTTCACTAGATCAGCTAGTTCTTTGTTTCTGGCCGACAGCTTGGCCCTATCCTCGGCCGCCAACTCTTTTTCCTTCTCAGCAGCCGCCAGTTTAATCTTGGTTTGTTCTAAGGCGGCAATTTCAGGCTCTAGCTCCTTGAGTCTCCGATCGACCGCCTCGAGCTCTTTGACTCTCCTCTGGGCCGCATCTCTCTCGACCTCAGCACCTGAATTAATGGGAGAAACAAGGTTAACGGACGAACGTTAAATATCCGGCCGAGAAGTTAGCGTAACGAGCAACTTACGTGCTTGATTGTTTTTCAGATCCTTCAGCATCTTGTTGGCAGACTTGAGCAGGTCGCCACAGAAATCCATCGGGTCCTTCTTGAAACGAGCCACCTCAGCCTCACCGAAGTCTTCAAGCTCGAAAATGGGAGACTCAACACGATCGTCCTCCTCCCTCCTCTGCCGCTTACTCGTGGGGGTGCGGCCGTCCTTGCCTTGGGGACCGGCCCCAGTATTCCGATCTGGCCGTGGAGTGTTCTGGCGTTGCTGAGGGTGGGGGGTAGGCTGCTGAGACTGAGAGGCAGGAGTTTTCTTCTGGGAACCGCCCGAGATGTATTTCTCAAGGTCAAGCCAAGCAGAGGTCGACATCCTCAAAGCTTTTCCTGCAAAAAGAAATAAGGACGTTAGCCGACCGGCCAAATAAAAGCAATGAAATGGATTGTCAGATGCACCGACCGAGCTCGGAGACTAGCTTGTCCCCTTCGTAAAGGCAGAACGGCCGGCATGGAATATCCCCTTCGGGATTCTGCGGCAGCGTGGCGGACAGCTCCGTGATCATAGCCAAAGTGGCAGTATCTTCCTCATCCAAGGCCGATACTGCAAAAGTGTACTCGCCGGGCTTTTGAGTAAAGTGGGCCGCCCGCCGCGAGGTTGTAAAGAAATAAGCCACTGCTGTGCCGTCCGGACGAATCTCGGCAATATCTTTAGCAGCCTCCCTATCTGGAACGACCCAGAAATATTGGTTCTTCCACCCGCCCGGCAGTGAGTCTAAATAAGCCCGGAAGATTTTGCGGGGGAACGCTTTTTGATTCTTGAAGGACACTTGCTCCTTGCCGGCCATGTTCGTTCCATACTCACCATGCCAGCTCAATTCGAACAAGGCAAGAAAAAGCCTGGTCGATACGTTCCGCCCCAGCCAGTCGCACAGATGCTCGAACGCTTTCATAAAACCCCAGCTGTTCGGGTGAAGCTGAGAGGGGGCAACGCCCAAGTACCTAAGGACGTCCTGTTGAAAGTCGGTGAAAGGGGGGACGACCCCCATCTTCTCAAAAACTACGCGTTGCATAGTGAACTTCAATTTAGAAGGGACGGTCGCAATGTTCTCATCTTCACGCATGCCTTTCACCTTCCACCCCGGCTTGGTGAAGTAGGTATTTAGGTCGTCTATGCAAGCATGGCCCGGACCGATAAAGCTTTTAAAGGTTCTCATCTTCTCGGACACCCAGGAAATGTCCAGCTCATCGATGACTGTATCCGGCTCGGCCTCTCCTCCGCCGCCTTCCTGGCGGCCGTGTGGGCGGCGGTTTCTCTCAACTTCTCCACCGGCCAGTTCGGCGCCATCGCCTGCAATTTCTGTCCGGATGGGACTCTCTCCATTGGCCGCCTGCTCTTCAACATGCATAGGTTCGGGCCCCGGAGGGTCAGCCTCTAAGTCAATAAAGTTAAAAAGATGTTCCGTAGCAGGCTGAGTGACATCACCCATATCCTCGTCGCCCACGACGTCGATCAGCTGGTCGTCGCTTCCCTCACCGACCGGCTCAGTTGTTTCAGGTGGGGGCGGGTTCGCTGATTCCGTCGAGGTCGGTAGGGAGACGCTGCCGCTTGAGCTGGAGCTAGAGGAGTGTGATGATGAAGCGACCAAGGGGGAACGCCTCTCTACAATTTGGGTAGAACCGTCCGGCTCTCCCGACGATATAGAATCGGTCCTTTCTGGCTCTCCTTGGGAACGCGACGCCATAAGTGCTAGGCTCTGCTGGGGGGCACCAGATATGCAAGCGGTCTTCTTAGTCCTGGCCAGATCCACCTATGAAAGGGACATTGCGTCAAGGTCGACCGAGCCAGCGCGCTCGGAAGAAGGGGGCGACGGGGTCGTCCCCCGACCGGACGCCTCCCCGTTCACGAGGCGTGGAATCTAACTAAAGGAAAGCAATAAAGCTAAAAACAAAGAAATAAAGACAAAGAGGAGCGGCTTACCTGGAAGGGAGCAGTTGGGAGAAGAGGAGCGGACAGTAGATCCTCGAACAAAAGCTCAGGGCGCTTGCAGACAACTCGGTCGGCAACAGAGGAATGCTTTTCAGGTGTTGAAGACGTGATGACCAAATGCTCCATTTATAGGAGGGCCCACCAGACGAAACGTCGCGGGTCTGCTGCACACCTCCCCCATCGGTTACATGGGGAACACCAAACGGCACCTCGAGACACGCAAAAGTCAGTGCCATCATTGCGCATTAATGGCAGGGTCGAAGCCCAAACGCCACGCACGATCGGACGACGTCCCAGACGGGACCGACCTAGTCCTGTAGAAAATAGAAACATTCACTTCCCACCAGGGGCATCGATTCAAGCCTCAGCCCGCTCTGAAGCGACCTAGGCTTGGGGGGCAACTGTTCTGGGGTGTATTAGCAAGGAAACAGAGGTGCGGTTAGCAACGGGCCAGCGGCCCAACTCTACAAAACGGCCCAAGACCGCGTCTTGCCCGTAATTTCGGCGGCCGGCGCATTTCTCGCAGAACGGCGGGTTGCCCGGTGGTATAAATACCACCCTCTTCCACACTGTCAGGTACGCAATTCCTACCCTGTGATACCCTGCCCATTAGCACACTTCTGACTAGAGCATCGGAGTGTCTTTGCAGGTACCACCTGAGGTGTTCCAAGACCGGTCCTTATCCCTACTCAACGACCGGATAAAGGAGCTACAGTCAACATACACTTGGTGATCAAGGTACGATCAGTTTTCATGGACTTGACGTAAATTTCGAGGACGAAATATTCTAAGTGGGGGAGAGTTGTAACGCCCCAAATAATTCAACTATTTATTTAATTAGATTGTTTAGGTACTGTATGGGTATAGTGATTAAAATAATAATGGGGTACTTCTTTTAAATCCTGGGGTGGTGTTTAGTAATTAAGTAAGTGGTAGAAAAAGGTGGTGTTTAGTAATTAAGAAGTGGTAGAAAAAGGTGGTGTTTAGAAATTTAGTAGGTGGTAGAAAGAGGTGGTGTTAGTAACTATTTAAGTGGTAGGAAGAGGCCCATGACCCAAGAGCCCAATGATATAAACACTAGGGTTAGAGTCAATTGCTCATTTGGAGAGCAAAAAGAAAAGAAAGAAAGAAAAGAGAAAGGGAGCGGCGCAAGTGAGAGGAGAAGAGAGGGAGAGTGAGGCGCACAAGAGAAGAGAAAGAGAAGAAGAGGAAGCTAGTTGCGGAGGTTTTCCTTAGAGTGCGTGGGAGAGTTCCTTATTCGACGAATTCCGAGGTAAGGGTGGGTTCTAATATTATAATGGGTTGTATGATGGGGTGTATGTGGGAGATTAGGAACTATAATGCATGTGATGTGTTTGAATATATGATTGAATGATTCTTGCATGTATATATGTGGTGGTGTTTAATTTCTTTTTGGTGTAAATGACTTGTGTAGGATTTGATGGTGAATTGATGCACCTTAGGTGATTTGATTATGTTTGATGTGCTATTTGATGATTTTGATGGTATTTGTGATGATTATAATTGGTTTTGGTGATTGATCATGATGAGTTTTACTTGCTTGGGGTTTCTTTGCGTTTTTTGACACTGTTTCGGTCTTTCTGAAACTGGTACTGTTTGGTTGATCCAAAAATTGTGTGGCTGATTGTTTTTGAAAATAGACTTAAGGCCGGTCGTTTTGGCACTGATTTCGTTCAATTTGGAGTTGTGTAGCTCAAGTTAGGAGTCTCCAAAGTTAGGTCAAATTTCTGGAAATCAAATTGTGAGTAGGTTCGGTTTTTGTAGGTTTTGTGTTCTCAATTGAACTCCGTTTTGAATGATTCTTGTTTCATTGAAAAGTAGACCTAATTCTCTACGAAATATGCACTGGTTTCACGAAATTTCATTAAGAAATGAGAAAGAAAATTTGGTTGCAAGTTGGGTAAAGAGTTCTGTCCGATTTTGGTACCTCGGTGTAATATTTTGAAAAACTGTACCAACTGGATACTTGTTTTGAAAAACTAAAATCATAGGTAGAAACTACACTCAGATAGCTTTCCAATGAGTGGTCTTTTGTTGAAATCCGAAGTAGGTGCACTGCTGTAGGAATTCAGCACTTGTGCTGTGTGGCTGCCGGTGGTGCCTGTGTTGCCACCAGGCGCCATTTTATGTGCTGTTTGGCGCCAGGGGGTGTTGTGTTGCCCCTAGGCTCCATTTTTGTGTCTGAGTGCGCCTATGTTGCTGCCTGGCGCCAAGTCTGGGTTGCCGTGTCATTGGTGTGTAATCTAATTGGTGTCTTAGGGCTATGCTCAATGTTGATGATGATGCCACGAGATGACTATTTTTCGGTGATGGTACCACATGCATATGCCCGTCGGTGTGGGTTGCATTTCATTCCCCCCATTCATTACATTGATTACTTCTTTTGGGTGATTGACTTTGACGATGTTGTTGTATGATGTTGTTGATGTGTAATGCAGTTGTTGTTAATGATGTTGTTGTTAATGATGCTATTGTCAATTATATTGTTGTTAATGATGTTGTTGTTAATGATGTGGTAATTATAGTTGCCTGAACTCTAGATACTGCTTATCATACAAGCTTTTATACTGTTAGAGACTCACCCCTTCTATTTGAATGTTACCCCCCATGTGGGTAACGTGCAGGTGATAGTGAGTGAATGCTTGTCTACCTTCGTCAGCTGAGTCGGTGTCGTCGTTGATACGTAACACTCGGGGAAGGGGATGAACACTGTCTTACTTATTGTTTTATTGCATTTTTCAATTGGAACTAAAGTTGTGGATTTGAAATGTCGAATGTGACACTCCATTGCATGCTTAGTTTTTAAATTTTCGCACTCTGATATTTAATAAAACGAATGGGTATATTTGGGGTGTTACATCAGTGGTATCAGAGCAGTTCGGTCCTAACCGGACCATTTGTATTGTCTATTGTGTCTTCCGATGTGTGAACTCTGAGTAGAGTTGCATGCATTACTTGTTTGACACTTGGTAGTTATGAGGATGGCCAACTTAGTTGGTGAAGTTCTCAAGATAATAGGATGAGTGGTAGATATTCTTAGAAAAAGTATCAAAGTCAGAGCTGGTATAATGATGTTAGAATCTAACCTAGATCCCGAATGACTTTTTTCCCTTAGAGAGAATTTTTATAGAGCCCGATTTATTCTTTAGGCCGTGTGTTGTGTGTCTATTGTGTTTTCTCTGGGTGAACTCTGTAAATATTCTTCCATTTGTTTTGTAACGGTTTCGTAATTCTGACTTTATTAACTTAAACTTCTATGATTTGACTTTATAGTTGTTAAGATATTATTTGCCCTGTGTGGTTCGGTGATCTAAGATTGAAATGTGTACTTAGTTGGCTTGTAAGCTTCTATTAAACTAATTTATTGTTGTGTACACACATATGTACTTGATTTGTTTTATTTAATCGGCACTAAGTCTTACGTAAAGTTGTTGTTGTAGCGTGTTTTATATATGTATTGATGTATAAGACTAAATGCCTTGTAAATTGTTTTGTTGATTATTTTATGGTATTACTTCACTAATAATATAACTTTCTACGAAGCTTTAATCAATACGAGTAACGATGTCTTGGTTCAGATGCTACAGTTATTGTCTCTTTATTGCAATTTAGTTGTAATGTTTTTATTCATTGACTTCACTTTATGTTATGAATACCTTCATCTATTTTTCTCGTCTTCCATGATCTTAATTTTATCATTGTGTGCAAACTCTTATAGTTAAGATATAGCATGTACAACACACATGGAGTATCAAAAGATTATTTTGTGCTATATAAAATTAGTATTAGTCCCTGAATGTCATGGAGTGAACAACCATATTAATTGTTGGAAGTTTTTGTTTCTTAATTAATTTAGCTAAACATAATTGGCACGATGCATTATTTATTTCTTATCTATCTAGTTAGGCTCTAGAGATGTTATAGTAGATTTTCCTAGACTGAAGTTTATGTATAAAACTCCTAACGTTAAACATTAGGAATATTTTCGGTTTTGATTATATTTGATAGCATGCAAATAATTTGTCTTGGAGGTATTATATGTTCCATTTCTTTTTTTATAAAGCGTAGTGACATAACATGCTGGTAATTAGTCAAAGGTAAATGCTAGTTCCTTCATTAGGATAAGTAGGTTGATCACAATGTCTACATGTTTGTTGTTCTAAGTCATAACTTTTGTGTATGCTATTTATTTGTTTGTTTTGAGAGTAGTACTTAATATCATTGAAATGAAATTTTTATGTGTGGTCTGTTGCTAAGTATACAAGAGAACTTTAATGACTGTTAGAAATAAGACTAGATTGATATTGTTTTCATGGACTTGACGTAAATTTCGAGGACGAAATATTCTAAGTGGGGGAGAGTTGTAACGCCCCAAATAATTCAATTATTTATTTATTTAGATTGTTTAGGTACTGTGTAACACCCCCTTAAATTTAATGCTGGTTCAATTAAATAAAATCAGAGTTTTTCAAAAACCTTTCCACGCACCTCAAAGAGGGTGGTACATTTAATGAAAACATCGTCACAACACATTAAAAAATCAAAACGCATCGAATGCATAACTTCCACATCATGGTCAAGTGGGTTAAGCCCCTCAAATACCTGTTTTAATGTTTACAATAATCCAGAGAAATAGTTTGTAACGCAGCGGAAATAAAACTGAGTTCAGCATACTCAAGACATAATCCAACAGTTTAGTACATAACATAAAAATAAATATACTAGGGCATGGCACCTTCACTCGGAATCACCTTCACTCGGAATCACCTGTTTGTCGCCACGAGAGCAGGCAACATAGAAATGCTAGGGTGAGTCTCTTTACATAAATCATAACAAGTAAGATAAGCATCATATTCGGAAAACATCTAGTAATAACAATCCATAACAATTAAGCATTCACCATTCAACTAGAACATCAACAAGTCACAGCAGAGAATTAATTAAGGAATGCATGATGGCATGCATGTGTGCAATATGCATGTGGATCCATAATCACCTCAAAACCCCGTCGGGTACCCACCGCATGTGGCCGAAGCCTCCCACCGCAAATTGGCTGAAGCCACCCACCGCGTAATGCATATGATGGATAGCATTCTGAGGATTTATGGCAGCTCCCAGAGTAGGACTAGGTGAACTTCTTGGCAGCACAATACCAAGACCAGGAGTATGAATTTGTGGTCCAATAGCAGCTCCACTAGGTATAACCGTGGCGAGGTTGGATCGACCCCACGAGAATAGCCGACGACAGGCGGCACATAACCTGTTGGCATCCCCCAGGGATATGCCTGTGTATTCGGGTGACTCTGTCCGCTCATCCCTGGAGGATAGGCAAAGTGACTGACCCCTGCTCCAGGAGGAGTGTGAGTAGTTGTAACCGGCGATCACCAGGAGGAGAAACGAAAGTAGCAACCCCTTCGGGATTCACAACAGAGGCGGCCCAGTGGCGGCCCCACCCTCGATTCGTAGCATACTCATTACTTGGCCATCTCGTGCTTCCATAGCCTCAACTTTGGTCTTCAAAGCTTTGATTCTCTGAGCAGGTGCTCGGGGTTAAGAATCTCCACCGCCAACTCATCTTGACTTGGCGGTCCTCAATCTCGAAATCGATTGCTAGCCATCAATCTTGCTTGTAGACGCGAGTGTAATATCGGTGTTGGCGAACCAGCTTGCCTTTCTTTTCTGTTGGTAGAACATTTTTATGAGTACAAGTATGAATGCGTAAATGAATGTAATGCGAATGAGTGCATGTTTGGTTTGTTTTGCCGAGAATCGCAGTGTATTATGTCTTGTCATAGATACGCAGGTAGATCTTTGATTATTTTTATTATATTACTTTCTTCGGATCATACTGAAATTGGAATCTGGAAGCGAAATAGGTGTATTCCATACATTTGAATTTAAACAAAATACTTCAAAATCTGAATCCAAAAGTACGACATTCTGATACAATAATTGAAAAAGGAAAGGTACAATAAAAACAAAAATGGAAAATTACAACAAAGAAACTCAAATGCAAAGAGCTTTGACATTTCCACTCCTTTTCCTTTTGTTGTTGGTAGAGGTACTTCGGCTTTCTCTTTGGCTTCCTCAACTAGGGCTCTACATTACTCCACAAATTTGTACACCTCAGCGGGGTGTTGAGGGGATACATCTCGGTTTGACTTTTCTTAATTTCTTGGGCACATCCGCAAGAGCACGGTTGACCAACTCGATAGCTTGGAGAACCTATCCTTCCGGTGTTGAACTTCATCCTCACTCAATGATGATCGCCGCTCTTCAATCCTACCGAGCACTCAACATAGCGATGTTCCCAATACTCGACTTTCATCCTCACTTGCGGTATGCATCACGCGTGACAAAGGCGCCTCTTCAACTCATCGAGAATCCTCTTGTTACGCTTTTAAGGCCTCTTTGATATTCTCGAGGATGTTCTCAAATGAGTCTCTTTCTTGCACAACTTTGTCTAACTTACTCGCCCATTCGGCTTGTAACATGCGGGATTCTCTTTTTGACTTGGCAAGCAAGCTTTTCGCAGTTCTCTCTTCCATTTTTGCTTCATCCCATAATTCTTTCCACTGATTGGCTTCTTCCAAGGCCTTCTTCTCTTTCAAGCTTCGCCTCTTAATTTCCTCCTTGGCTCCTTGCAGATACCTTTGAACTTCTAACTTGCTCTCTCTCTTCCCTTTTAGTTTATTGAACTTCTCAATGGTGGCGGACTTGAGGGCATTTTCTTCTTTCAACCTTTTGTTATTCAAAGCCATCTTCTCTATTTCAGCTTGCAAATATCTCTTCTCTTCTTATGCTTTCATCAGAGCCAACTTAACCTCGCCTAACTCTTCGACAACAGGGACACTAGCGTCTACTACTTCCCTTTCAACTTGCAATTCTCTTTGGTAGGGCAATTGAACATTCTGGATTCTTTTTTCGAGCCACTGAGCGAAGGTAATACCACTAGTCCTCTGAGCCAACTCTACTTTTCCCATGCGAACCACCGTACTCCAGGCTTGCAAGACCTTTCTAAGCAAACTGTCATCTTTTGGTCCTCCTTCAAAGATGTAAAACGGGAATATCATCTCTTGTGAGCGAATTCCTCATCGGATATCCCAATTGCCTCGCAGTCGTCGAGGCGGGTTGTAGTTGATGCATCCCTTAGTGCCCATCAGCGGGACATTTTGAAAAACACCACAACGGAAGACTACTGTAGGCCTATCTTCCCAGCAAGATGAGAGATACCAACGGATTGAGTGCTCATCTAGACTCCCTAGAAGCTGGATCCATTCTTGAATATTCATAACTTTCACCTCACAAGTCACAGCGTAGTCAATCAACTTTTCAACTCGTGTTGGATTGGTGAAGGCATGAATGAGAAGCCAAGCATACAACAGGTGAGAAGAGCAAGAGATTTTCTTCCTTCTCAAGTCACAATGATGAGTAAAAAGCAGAATAAGTGTCAGCAAGGATGGCGGGAATTGGATTAACGGGGCTCCTTCCATTCTGAAAAGCTAGGAAAATACCGATAACAGTCACATCCACATACCTCTCAATCTGCGGAAAGAGGACAACTCCAAAAATGGCTAAGGCCAAAACTCGCTTGAAGACAAACCAATTTTTACTTCTGGCATAGGCTTCCATTAAACCCTCAAGGTAGCTCTCATGAAACCTATCACATTGTTTCTCTTCTGTTTTTGGAGCTTGAGATCCTCTACACTCACTTGCAACAATGCAAAGAAACCCTCATCTGTGTAATCATTTCTTGATACTGCGTGAGGGGCGAACACATGCGAGTGAAACCCAAAATCTGCTGATATTCTTCCAATGTAGGAGCCAATTGGAAATTTCAAAAGAAAACACCTAATCCCGAGTCATAGAATCTACTCAAAGCCACAATAGCCTCGATCTGCACCTCTAGCAACAACAACTTAGGAGGTTCCCATAAGCATTGTCAAACGATCCCCTTTCAATAGGTCCCATCATGTCGGCACATTTTTCGGACTAGTCACATCTACCTTGTTCTGTTGGGGTACCTTGGGGTATACACCGTTTCCTTCTAGATTCCATGCCGTATCTATGACAAAAAATTCTTATTACTTGGGATTCTCAAGAAGCAAACCATGATGAAATGCAAAAATGCATGCGAAAATTATTGAAAATGTATGTTTTATGCAAAGGATGTGTGCAAATGATAATGATGTTTTATGCCCATGTAATTCTGGAGAAAAGTCCTTATTAGCGAGTGATTCAAGTTTTTTTGGAAAATGCGGGTCGTCGACGTTATTTCATATGGACCCAGTAAGAGAAAGGCTACAGTGGTAACTCTTTCACCCCTTTTTTTTTTTTTTAAAATAAAGCGGTTCATATGTCATTTAAATGCGAATTCGGCAAAAGAAAGGCTACAACGGCAACTCTTTCTCTATTTTCTCTTTTTTTTTTTTTTTTTTTAAAAAACTCCCTTTCTTTTTTAAAAACGTGCCTAATTTACAATGCAACACACAATTTGGTATGCCCCTTGTGTCCTACGAAGGTGGGGACCTAAGTTCTAGGACATCGGAATGTTCCTCCCATGTGGGTTCTAGTCACTTCTCACTCACGGGTTACAGAGCTAATTCTCTCTCACAATAGCACCCACAACGATGGAATGCCATCCGGTGTGAGGCATCATGAAAGAGCATACTGCATTTGAAACTTTCGTGAGAGTCAGAAGGACAACGGTCCAATTGCCAGTCACTACTCGTTTCCACTCTCCTAAGTTTTGTCAGACCTTGGGTTTTAGGCCCCTCTCAACGCACAATGAGCATAAGATGTGAGTGTGTGTAGCGAGGACATACCGCCTAAAACTAACCACATATATCCCCACCGCGAAGGAAAAGCCGGACACCCGGACAAAAAGCAAGCAACAACATGTTGTCTACACTAGGTTCAATATCAAATAAGCTAGCCTAGGGTTTTAACAATAATCAAGTGCATTGCTTACCTCAAGAAAGGGAGCCGAGAAGAAGGGAACATACCAAGATGGGGGGAGATGCATACAACATGATAAGAAAAGGAAACCGAAAAGGGATAGAAGCAAATAAAGTGTCCAAATCAAATCGATAGCAAATTAAACCACACATTTAATTAATTAGGCTTGACCCACTTAAAAAGAAAAGTCCCCAGTGGAGTCGCCAGCTGTTGCACCCGAAAAATCCGGTTTGGGTTTTTTAAATGTACAACGTGGAAAATTTATGAAGCCGCCACCAATATTTTAATTTTAAGACCAAAACATTGAAAAAATGTCTTTTGAAATAAGGCGGATGGTCTTTCAAAAACTAGAGATATGGGTTCGGGGGTCGGTTACGTGCGGGGAAGGTGTGAGCACCCCACGCGTCCTCTCTACTGAGAGGGAACCTTTAATTAAGTGTGTGGTTTTGAGTGTTGATTTGGAAAATACTTAAATTTGTCTCTTTATTGAAAAAGGGATGAAAAGACTTAATGAAAATTTTATTTTTGGCGCTTGACGAGAATTGGCTTCTCGCTCCTACGTATCTCCTAGTGCGATGGAGAATTCAAAGCTACGTAGTTCTTGTTTGTCATGAAAAGGTTTTTGTTTTTTAATTTTTTTAGAGTTTTTCGAAAAGGGGTAGAGCGTTCGCGATGACCAAACAACAGCGGTTTAGAGTGGTCACGTTACTAACTCTTTTTGAAAATGGGATCGTCACTAACAATCAAACGGCAACGGCGCGAGTGACTATTGATGACAACCGGTTTTTATTTCGATTATTGAAAAGGTTTTCGCAATTGAAGGGCAGCGTTTGTGAAGACCAAACAACAACGGTTTAGAGTGGCCACACTACTAGCTCCCACGGGAATGAAATTATCACCCACAATCAAACGGCAACGGCGCGAGTGATCATCAGTGACAATTAGTTTTGATTTTGATGTTTGAAAAGATTTGTTTTTGAAAAGTACTTTTGTTGGTTTGAATTGGAGAGAACGTCGTGATAACTTTGAGAAGGAATTCGCAATTGGATTGAGCGTTCGCGATGACCAAACAACAACGGTTTAGAGTGGTCACACTACTAACTCTTTCGAAAATGAAATTATCATTAACAACCAAACGGCAACGGCGCGAGTGATCATTAATGATAATTGGTTTTGTTTTAGGTTCAAGTGTTTGAATGAGTTAACTTGGAATAACTATCTTGAAAATGAATTATTGAACATGATATGAGTAAAAGCGGATTTGGGTTGCCACAGGTATAACTTAAATGTTTATTGCTAGTTTAAAAATTATACAAACCATCATAATAGTGATAACAAATAATAAGCAAAAAGAGATGCTATTAGATGACAACATGAGGTAAATAGTAATGATTATAATAGTAATAACAAATAAATAATAACAAAAGCAAAAAAAGAAATAAATAAATGAAAAGAGTGGAGTCTTTGAGCAGAGATAAAGGGAGTGTGACTAGCATTTTTTTTATTAGGAAAACGTGAGGGGGTTCTGGGTTAGTAATACTGGGAGTGTTATTAACAATCAGATGTAAAAGAAGAAAAACTAAAAAAAACAAAAAGCCCATAAGCCAACTACATTCGACCCACACACCCCAAAATAAGAAAAAAACCTAAGTTCCTTTCCATTCATCCCCAGCGCCGTTCCATATTCAGCCAAGAGAGAGAGAGAGAGAGAGAGAGAGAGAGAGAGAGAGAGAGAGCAAACCGGCGAAGAGGAACGGAAGGGAGAACGACGCGACGGCGAAGGTGGTGTCGCGCGACTGAGAGCGAGACGGGGGCAGTGGTTTTCGTTGGAAGTGACGGTGGTTACGGCGCACGGCGAGAGAGGGAGGTCGCGACGGTGGGCTGCGGTTTCGCGTCGTCGGAGAGAGGAGAAGAAGAACGGAACAGAGAGAAAGGTGACGGCGGTGGTGTGGTGGTTTCTGTTCTGTGGTGGGTTTCTTGCTCTCAACTGATTGTTATTGGCTTGAGGTGGAAGTGAGAATGGTTTTTTGGTTGCTGTTGTTATTCTTCCTCTTTCTATTATTTTTGTGTTTTTTTCAGTCTTTCTTCTCCTCCTCCTATTTTAACCTCTTCATCCTCTCTTCTTTTGGTTCTGCTCTCTTTCTTTATGCTGATGTTTTGTGGGTTTGTTCTTGCTCTCAGTTTTTGTGTGTGTTCTGTGTATGCTCTTCTCTGTATGCTTGGCTGTGCCTTTTCTTTTTTCGTTTCAGTGTGTGTGTGTTGTATATAAGTGCAAGTTTGTATGGGTTAATGTACAGTATAGTCAATTTTCTGTGAATCACTAATTTGTATTTGCTCAATGTGTTTCATGATTTGGTGTATAAAGGGATCTGTCCACAATTTTCCTTCTCCAAGGCTGCTGCTATATACAAAATTTGGTGGGTTCCCTCTGTTTGACTCTTTTGCTGATTGGGACTTGGCACTGTGTGCATTTGGGAAGCAAACCGGCCAGAACTTGTTTGGGTGAAAGAAAAAGGAGCATGATGAAAGAGCATTAGAAGCTTAACTCAAAATAGGAAAAATGATGAAGGAGGAGGCTGCCCTTGTTTTTTTTTTTGTGCAACGTCTGTCTATGTAGCTTAAAGCTACATCCTTTCTCTTTTGTAATTATTTTATCATGTCACTTGAAACTATTAATCTATCAATGTAAACAAGGCTGTTGATAAACCTACGGCTCTTTTGTCAATTAAAACCTTCTCTTTATATTTTTGATTTGGTTAAATATAACATGCGTCTACCGCGAAAATGAAATAGTGCCAGATCGTTAAGATTAAACGCGCGTACGAGAATAGGAAAAAAAACGCACACACAATTAATAATGACACGTGTACCCGGTTAAAGTAACACGCATACCCTGCTAAAAATAATGCGTGTGTGCCTCAACATATATTTTGAGTCTTTTTTCAACTACGAGAAAAATACTCTTAGAACCTCGCGTTCGCGAAAAGACAATTTTTATTTTGGATCAGTCGGACAAAATTGGGGTATTACAGCTGGCTCTAAGTTGATGCTCCTAGCATTTTAAAAGAAGAAATCCCATGAATAATAAATAAAAAAAACAGGAAGAGCTTGTTTGATTCCTTACGAGGCAATCATCATGGAGGCAACACCAAGTAATTGTAACTTTTGCCTATTCATCACATTCCCTAAGAGATACCGATCTATGTAGTTTACTGTCAAATACAATGTATCAGGTACAAGTCTATACTTGGAAAACATTTGTATAGCTAAATTTGCAAGTTTCTGGCCTGGTCATGAAACCTAGATTATCAATTAATCATCAGATTGTCTAAAAATTGTCAATGTGTATAACATTATTTATTTATTTAGTGAAAGTAAGTTCAATCACATTATTTTATAGTTTTGATAGATCCAAATATTATTTTTAAAACTTCATATACTTGGACAACATATGAACATACAATATCGAGAATCAATTTTCCTTTGGCATAGAGTGTGTAAACATAGCACTATAGCAGAGATAATTGCTTTGCTAACAAGGAAAATGAAAATGTACCTCGGATGCACGAAGGTGTTTGTAGATATCACAAGCAAAGGTTGCTGCAGAGTCGAGGATCTCTGTAATCATTATCAATATTGACAATTTTCTCCCCTTTTCCAACTCAACAAGAATGTCTCTACTACAAATATTGCACGCAAACAAACAAATCAATAATATTACATTAAAAATCGAAGCTAATCTCTTTATAATACAAAAAAAGTCAACCCAATGAGATATTTTTAAAACTCGATGAGTGTAACATCCTGCATCGCTTCTAGAAGCTGTTGATCGCCCCACGAACCAACACGAGTCTTTTCAAAGATGCTTTGTCCTCACTTGCATGCTTTCCGAAAGCTTCGAGAAGGTCACCCATCCCACTACTACTCCAAGCCAAGCACGCTTAACTATGGAGTTCTTATGGGATGGACTCAAAAGAAGATGCATCTTGTTGGTATAGGTAGTCCAAATCAATTATTTTAAGCCTTCCTTCAATCTGCATACCCCATACGCCGCATACCTCGGGATCCTCTCATTCGGTGTGTATTCGGTTCATTCACGCCCTTCGCTTTGAAGCCGCCAGAGCCGCTCTTTGCCATGCCACCTTTTTGCACCGGCGATCACTCCCCGCCTCGTCGCCCCGGATGTCACATGCCCACCGGCCGCCTTGGTTCGCCCCCGAACCACACCGTCATCGAGAGGTCTCAACGCTCGATACCATTTGTAACATCCTGCATCGCTTCTAGAATCGTTGATCGCCCCTACGAACCAACACGAGTCTTTTCAAAGATGCTTTGTCCTCACTTGCATGCTTTCTCGAAACTTCGAGAAGGTCACCCATCCCACTACTACTACTCAAGAGCCAAGCACGCTTAACTATGGAGTTCTTATGGGATGGACTCCCGAAAAGAAGATGCATCTTGTTGGTATAGGTAGTCCAAATCAATTATTTTAAGCCTTCCTTCAACTGTACAGTCCCATACCTGCACAGCCTCAGGATCCCTCTCATTCCGGTGTGTATTCGGTTCATTCACGCGCCCCTTCGCTTTGAAGCTGCCAATAGCCGCTCTTTGCCATGCCACCTTTTTGCACCGGCGATCACTCCCCGCCCTCGTCGGCCCCGGATGTCACAATGAGTGTTTGGCATCAGAGATATTAAGACTACAGAATGTCTTCCTCTCAATAGAACCCATAGCTGAAATATCACTATTGTCAACATATTCAATATCAAGACTCTTGAAAGAATCAGAAGAAGACATTGTCTTGTCCATTGAAACAGACATTCCATCTCATTTACCAGGAGATACATCGATAGAAACAGGAACATTTGGAACAAGCTGAGCAAAGAAGAAGAAGAACAACTTCATTTCTCCTTTCAGGAAATGAAGTAGTAATAATAGCCTTAGGAAAAACAACAGCAGAAGATTTATTATTATGACAGAAAATTACACAAACCCCAAATCTCAAATCACACAAACCCTAAAATCCATTCCCAAATCCCAAATCACACAAACCCTAAAATTCCAAATCAAGAAGAAGGATGAAAATGAAATTAAAGAGGGAAGGAAAACGATATCAAAGAGAAAGGAAAACGAAATGAAAAAGGAACACGGATTGAAGAAGCTAGAAAACGAAGAAGAAACGAAGAAGGAATGAAGAAGTGAAAATCTAACCTTGAAACTTGAAGAACAACCGGCGAAAGCGTATAGCGGTGATGACGGAGAAGATGGCGACAACGGAGCATGGAGGGCGTTGGTGGAGTGTGGTGGTCTGTTTCACGATGCTACATGTGTGTTGAGGGTTTCGTCGAAGTTGAGGAGAATGATGGAGCAGCGAGCACGACGGTGGGGAGTGTGGGTGGAGGTGAGGTGGTGGTGATTGAGAGTGAGGGAGGCGGGTTGTAGGTGAGAGCGAGAGGGTGAGGAGAAGAAGAGAGCGAGAGGGTGAGGAGAAGAAGGAGAACGTGAAAGGGATTTAGGGATCCCGTGGGTGTTTTATTTTTATCATTGGTTACTTATTTTGGGAATTAAAAATCATAGATAGAAACTACGCTGCTGAGAGCTTTCCAACAGTGGTCATTTGTTAAAATCCGGCGTCGTTTGCTATTTTAATTAATTCGCCAAGCGGTGTAGGGTGTTTCGCGCTTGACTCACGCCTAAGTCGCGCGGCTCGCGCGCCCGTGCGCGAGTTCGATATATATAGCTGCGTTCTGCAGCCTAGGGCATTTTCTTGCCGTTTTCACTCTTTTATCATATCTTTGTCTCTGGAGCTCGATTGTAGACGCCGTTTGTTGCGTTCTTCTCGTATCGCAGAGGGCTTCAATAGGAGAGCAATTCCAGAGTTAGAATCCAGAAGTGGTTAGAACGAAAACTGATCTCCCTACAATCTAAGAGAGAGAGAACTCGCGATCGTGAGAAGGAGAGAAGAAGTGTAGATCGCGATGATTGTTGCTGTGGTTTCGTTCGTACTCTCATTCATCTTCTACGGAGCTTACGTTTAAGAGGTAAGGGTGAGCGTTTCGGTTTAACATGATTGGGTATGTAATGGGGTTTTGGGGGGGGTTTTTATGTTGTTGATAAATTTAATGATATTGATGAATTTTGTGTCATTGATGAATTGTTGTTATTGATGAATTCGATGTGGTTGATGAATTTTCGTTGATAGTGATGAATTTGATGTTATTGATGAATTTGAGGTTGTTGATGAAATTTTGATGATGTTCTTGAGGAAATTTTGATGATGTTTTGATGAAATTGGGTTGTGACGTTTTGGTGAAATTAAAATTGGCAATGTAATGACCTAGTTCATGATGAGTTGGTGAAATCGAATTCTCTTTGAATTTGATGTGGTTTTGAGTAAGTTAATGATTTGTGGTGATTACTTGATGAATTCAATGATTTCTTGGTGAATTTAGTTGAGTGGTTTGATGAACAAATGTGTTTTTATGTGGATGTAATGAGGAAAATATTTTTAAGGATTGTTTGATGTTTCTTGGTGAGCTTTGATGATTTTAATTGGTGAAAAATTTCGTATTTTTGGAGTTAAAATCGAGTTGGAGTGAAAATCGCACATTTTCGGAAAATTCTCGCATAATACTGCTTTATTCTAGCCGATTGGCGCCATCGGGCGCTGAAGTGGCGCTTCACACGCCGGTGCAATGCCCACATTCTGCGTGTTTTACGCCCAATGGCGCCAAGATTGTCGCCTCATCTGGCGCTTTCATGCGCGATGGCTATTCTCCTTTGTTTTGTCACTTTGTTTTTGAAAATCGAATATCTTTTGAGCAGGAACCCGATTGAGGTGTTCTAAGATGCGTTGGAAAGCTTGTTCAGAGGCCTAACTGAATATTCTATTTTTAAGGCAAAATAAAATGTTTATTGTTGCTGTATTTACTAAGTAAATGGTGCTGTTTTATGAAAATTGCGATACTATGTTTATATAAGTGAATTACTATGAAACGTTATATCATTAGTACACTAATTGACTATGGCTAGGCGTGGTTTACCACTAAGGTCAGAATTTCTTTTTGATGTATTTGCTCTGTTTGGCTACCACGTGAACCCCACCAACTTTCGGAAGATAAATTCTTACGGAGTGGCCAATACTGTGGTGAGTTGTAACTGGTCCAGAGTAATCCCATAGTCAATCGATCTACTATTTTATGACACACTAAGCTAAAAGACAAATGAAGTATATATATGTACTGAATGATGATGAGGATATGTGTGTTTCTGATGATGTACTATGAATAGCGAGGTTTTTGCGATGAGTGTACCCTATGAGTAATTGCTTGATGATGATGTATTATGATTTGTGATGATTGATGATGTATATACTCCACGAGTATAATTATAGTGATGATGTATTATGATTTGTGATGATTGATGATGTATATACTCTACGAGTATAATTATAGTGATGATGTATTATGATTTGTGATGATTGATGATGTATATACTCTATGAGTATAATTATAGTGATGATGTATTACGATTTGTGATGATTTGCGAAGGATACACTCTATGAGTGTTTTATAACGATGACGAAGAGCACTCTAGGTGAGTTTTGGTGAATTGCACATGTGTTTCATAGAGTCTCATAGCATGTGCATTATTTTGTGATGGATAGGCTTCGGCCATTTTGCGATGTTTTGCGATGTATAGGCTTCGGCCACTTTTGCGATGGATAGGCTTCGGCCATTTTGCGATGTTTTGCGATGTTAGGCTTCGGCCATTTTGCGATGATATGGTACCATCATGCATATGCCCTGGTGGGGGTTGCATCTTCATGCATAATCATGACTATGTATTGTTGTTGTTTGTGATTGGAGCTGGTGTTGCGTGATTACGATGTAGTGATGATGATAATATTGTGTGATTGCCTGCTCTCATTTCTCTATTATGAACTTGATTATGTTTTATTGAAATTCTCACCCCTACTGCTTGGAATGTTGCTCTATTGTGGCAACGCTGTAGGTAACCGCGAGTGAAGGATCTGCTGCCTTCCTTACTAGCTCTTGGGATGTTTGTCGTGTCGCATTTCGACATCTTTGTAACACCTAGGGGCGTGGGTGTAGTTTGTTAAAATGTTTAACTAGATGAATAATGATTTTATTGCTACATTGCGACGTGTTTGAGAGTATTAGTGAGGTGTTGTTTATTCCGCTGTGATGTGACTTATGAGGATTTGATTTCCCTTAACGGATGTTTTGTTGCACAAATTCTGAAGAGTGCAATTGATGAGTTTGCTTTAATGAAGTTGTAGCATTTCTTTTCTATCGATTAAAATAAATATTTTGAGAAAGAATTACTCTGATAAATGACGTGTAATATAAGGGTAGAAAAGGGGTGTTACAAGGGAGGCGGGTTGTAGGTGAGAGCGAGAGGGTGAGGAGAAGAAGAGAGCGAGAGGGTGAGGAGAAGAAGGAGAACGTGAAAGGGATTTAGGGATCCCGTGGGTGTTTTATTTTTATCATTGGGTTGCCACGGACTTGCCACGGCATCTCTGTCGCAAATTTCTGACATTTCGCATGTCCGTGGCAAACACCAGCGGGAAATTTCGCGCTCTCACTTTTTACACATTCCGTCGCAAATCCGTCGCAAATTACTGACGGAATAAGCTCTGTGGCAATTGTTGGTGGCTAAATCAAGCTTTTCTTGTATTGAATGCATGTGATGTGTTTGAATATATGATTGAATGATTCTTGCATGTATATATGTGGTGGTGTTTAATTTCTTTTTGGTGTAAATTGTAACACCCCATTTCTACCCGGCAATTTAAATCAAAAATCAGAGTATACAAAAATCTTTTCTGGTCATCTTTTAGTTTAGTGTGTTATAAAATAGTGAACTGGCTGACTATGGGATTACTCGTAATAGCGATACTACTTGCAATGAGCATTGGCCACCTTTGCAAGGCTCTCAAGTGATGCCCTTGTAAATACACCAAATGAAAGAAATTCTAGCCTTAGTGGCGAACACACGGTTTAGCCATAGTCATTCAAAGACACTAATAGTATAACATAAATTAATACTCAATGAAATGGAGCGTCACAACTCTTTCTCTTAAACAAAAACCGAATACGTAACACCAGTAGATGAACTCATAGAAATATAGTTTCACATAATGCAGCGGAGAATAATCATTATCTCAACAGCGTAATCCAAAGAATATCAAAACAAACACATAAAGGCTCGTGAGGAGCAAAGCAGTAACAACAACGATCTAAACCCCGACCCCAGGTGCTACGATCGAGGGACCGACTCGGGGAGTAGTGAAGGTAGAAAGCCCTCACTCACGACTACTGTGGTAAATAACAATGAGAAAGGGTGAGTCTCGAACTATATAATAAAAGCGATAATAAGCAATATATAAGCATAGTTTACAACATACTCAAACACACCAATCATCTATCAACATTATTCATGCAATAATGGGAATGTATGCCATGTCGGTATGCATGTGGTACCATTGGCCCACCGGCGCCCGAAGCTTCACAATCATCTTATAAGGCCCCGGCCGCCCAAAGCTTCACACATCATATTATAAACTCTACGATCCAGCATGACAATGTATGCATGAGACTCCATGTACATTACAAACATCATTTCAAAGCAGTTCAATACACCCATTAACTCTTACCTCAATGTCAATCTCATTTTATAGCCCCCGGCTTGGCCTCGGCCCATGCCCCCATGGCATGCTCAATCACCTCATTATAAACCCTCAACACCACTAAGTCCCACGACCCACTCTCTGCGGAGTACTCAACCTCCCCAGGACCTAAACCACCATTTAGGACCAAAACAATCATCTAGGGACCAAAGCGTCACCTAGAGACCAAAAGCAACACCCTCTTAGGCACTTGGCAAAGACTAGGCGCCATTTTCCCCACATTCGGCGCCCGGTGCAACACAAAGACTAGCGCGCGTAAGCTTCGGCTGATTTGGCGCCTCGTGGCAACACAGCCATCGGGCGCCATTTTCCTAGCAATCTGGCGCCCCACTGGGCAACACAGACCTAGACACAAACTCGCATACGATGCAGACACAAACTAAGACACAGGCAGCACAGTTTGGCGCCCCCCTGCTGACCCAGCTCACCCAACACTTTCAAACCAAAAACCACCCGAGCCAAAATGTTTAAAAATGAATTTGGGCAGGTAAATACAAAATTTGGCACAGTGAAATATGCCTAGAAAAATAAGTTTCACTCCCCGGGCCCCAAAACACACCCAAAACAAGCCTCACCGGGACATTTTCAAAACAACACCTGCAACCAGAAAACCACTCGAGCCAAAACACTTAAAATTGAAAGTTGGCAGGTGAATACAAAATTTGGCACGAGGAAATATGTTTAGAAATACAAGTTTCACTCCCCGGGCCCCAAAACACACCCAAAACAAGCCTCACCGGGACATTTTCAAAACGACACCTGCAACCAGAAAACCACTCGAGCCAAAACACTTAAAATTGAAAGTTGGCAGGTGAATACAAAATTTGGCACGAGGAAATATGTTTAGAAATACAAGTTTCACTCCCCGGGCCCCAAACACACACAAACCAAGCCCCACAGGACATTTTCAAAAATACACCTGCAACCAGAAAACCACTCGAGCCAAAACATTTAAAATTGAAAGTTGGCAGGTGAATACAAAATTTGGCACGAGAAAATGTGCCCAGAAATGCAAGTTTCACTCCCCGGGCCCCAAAATACCCACATTCTGGCGCCCAGGCAGCAACTCACCCACCCAGACACTGCTATAGTGACACAGGCGCCATTCTGGGCACCACAGGGCAGCATTTGGCGCCCACATCGCGCACACACGCACTCCAACACACAAGCGATTGCACATGTGGCGCCATTTCCAAAGAACTTGGCGCCCTGGCGAACACACACACACCGCAGAACACACTCCAAAGACATGAAGCAAAGTGCATGTGGCGCCATTTTCCCAGCAATGTGGCGCCCTGGCAGTAGCATTCCTGCACAAACTCCCAATTTCACCTGTGAACAGTACACAGGGCGCCAGAATCCTAGCATCTTGGCGCCCCAAACCCCAAAACCCCAATTTTCTCAAAATCTTCCAAACCAATTTACTCAATAATCCTTCTAACACTCCTAATTGCAAAATCAAACAACCAATTGCATGCTCAAATCATCAATCACATCAAAATCACAAAATCATACATGGTAAAACCCTAACTCACGCCTAAATCAACTTTTACCAACAAATTCATCAAATTCAAGGAATCAATCATCATGCAATCATCAATTAACATCAAAACAGCCCCTATGATACATATAATACCCATTATCTCCTCTATTATAGAGTGAGACTCCCCTTACCTCAAATTAAACCGTAGAAAACCTTCTTTACTGAGACACCACCAAAACCACAGCAACAAGAGCTCCTTCCTTTCCTTCTTGCTTGGTGCGATCAACTCTTCCTTCTTCTCTCCCTCTTAGCGCCGTTTCTCTTCTCTCTTTCTCTCCTTTCTTTCGTTTCTTTCTTTCTTTGGTGAATGGTGCGAATTGCACCAACCCTAGGACCTAAGTCATTGGGCTTGGGCTCCTGGGCCAATACTTGCAGTTCCGGTATCTCCAATACCACTCCCTTCAATTAAATAGAATACCAAATTATAAAACACTATATTATAATTTGATATAATTAAGATAGTGCAACACTTAAACAATTTAATCAATCTCTTAATTAAATTATTTGGGGTGTTACAACTCTCCCCCACTTAGGAGATTTCGTCCTCGAAATTCATACCTGAGTCAAATAACTCTGGGTAAGACTCCCGCATCCCCGCTCTCCCGGCTCCCAAGTCATACTCACCGCAGCGGCTCCCAACCACACTACCTTGACCAAGGCAATGTCTTTCCCTCTCAACACCTTCACTTCTCTATCCTCAATCCTCACTGGCATAGTCTCCACAGTGAGGTTCTCACGTACCTCCACATCATCCATGTGAATCACATGAGACGGGTCTGGAATATACTTCCGAAGCTGTGACACGTGGAAGACATCGTGCAAGTTCGAAAGATTAGGTGGCAAGGCCACCCTATAAGCAACCTTTCCAACCCTCTCAGTGATTTGGTACGGCCCAATAAACCTTGGAGTTAACTTCTTTGCCTTCAGAGCACGCCCAACACCAGTCATAGGCGTGACCCTCAAGAACACATGCTCACCAGCCTGAAACTCCAAGTCCTTCCTCCTCTTATCATGATAACTTTTCAGACCGACCGAGACTCTTTCATCTTCTCTCTCGATCATTTTCACCTTCTCGATCGTCTCCTAACCAACTCCGGTCCAAGAACAACACTCTCACAGGACTCATGCCAACACAAAGGAGTTCGCACCTCGCCCATACAATTGCCTCAAAAGGAGCCATCCCAATGCTCGAATGATAGCCGTTATTATAGGTGAACTCAATCGGTGGAAGATGCGTATCCCACGCACCTCCCGCTTCTAACACACAAGCTCTCAAAAGATCCTCCAAAGACTGGATGGTTCTCTGCAGCCGACCATCGACCCGAGGGTGATAAGTGAACTTAACCTCACTTGGACCCCAAAGCCTCCCGCAAGCTTCCCCAAAACTCGATGTAAACCGCGGGTCTCTATCCGACACAATACTCTTGGAACCCCGTGAAGCTTCACAATTACTCGAATGTAAATCCTAGCCAACTTTGGCACAGGAAAGGTGATGTTGATAGGGATGAAATGGGCAGACTTGGTCAACCTATCCACAATCACCCAAATAGTGTCAGACCCTCTCACAGTATTTGGCAACCCAGTCACAAAGTCCATGGAAATGCTGTCCCACTTCCATTAGGAATCTCCAAAGGTTGCATCAACCCCGCAGCCACGGTGCTCAATCTTTGACTTACGGCAAGTCAAGCATGCATATACAAATCACAAGAACATCTCTCTTCATACCAGGCCACCAAAATAGTTTCTTCAGATATCTTAGTGGCACCTGGATGAATGCTCAACTTACTCTTATGACTCTCCTCAAGTATCATCTTCTTTAACTCAGCATCATCTGGAACACAAATTCTGTCCCTGAATCTCAAAACACCCTGGGAATCCAACCTGTAATCTCCCTCTGCAGCTTGCTCACCCGCAACCAGCAAGTCTACCAGCTTCACATCTAGTCTCTGGGCGTCTCTGATACTCACCAAGAATTCGTTCCCAATTCTCAGCATCCCCAATCTGACACTCTGGGGTGTCACCTCACAGACCAAACTCAAGTCACGGAACTGCTCAATCAATTCCAATTCTCTCACCATCATAGCTGACATATGCAAGGTTTTCCGACTCAAAGCATCGCCACGACATTAGCTTTTGGGGTGATAGTTCAAGCCGAAATCATAGTCCTTCAACAGCTTCTAACCAACGCCTGCCTCATATTCACTCCTTTTGGTCAAACAAGTACTTGGACTCTTGTGATCACCGAACACTTCGAATCTAGTACCATAGAGATAGTGCCTCCAAATTTTCAATACAAACACAATCGCAGACCAACTCTAAATCATGAGTGGGATAGTTCTTCTCATGGGTCCTCAACTCGCCGGGACGCATAAGCAACCACCTTCCCATCCTCGCATCAATACACCTCCCAAACCCATCTTGGAAGCATCACAAGACACAACAAACGGTTGCTCTCCGCACAGCAACACTACACCACTGAGACGTGGTCAACCTCTCTTTAACTCTTGGAAGCTCTCTTCACACTTTGCATCCCACACAAATGCCTTTCCCTTACAGTCAATCGGGTCAATGGAAGGGCTAGCTTAGAGAACCCTTCAATGAACCTCCTGTAATAACCACCAACCCCAAGAAACTCCCGATCTCGATCGCAGACTTTGGGCTCTCCCACCGCAACTTCGCATCAACCTTGGCCGGGTCTACTGACTATACCATCACCAGAAATAATATGACCCAAGAAGCTCACCTCATGCAAACGGAACTCACACTTTGACAACTTGGCATACAACTTCCTCTCTTTCAAGACCTCCAAAGACCAACCTCAAGTGCTCTGCATGCTCTTCCTCGATTTGGAGTACACCAAAATATCATCAATGAAGACCACCACTAACCGATCCAGATAGCTATGGAAAATTCGGTTCATGTACTCCATAAACACCCCCGGTGCATTTGTGACACCAAAGCGGCATTACAGAGTACTCATAATGCCCATACCTTGTTCTCGAATCTTTGTCTTACGGATATCCTCATCCTTCACCTTAAACTGGTGATACCCGGACCTCAAGTCAATCTTGCTAAACACTTTAGCACCCACCGGTGATCCATTAGATCATCTATCCTCGGGAGAGGATACTTATTCTTGATAGTCACTTTATTCAATTGTGCTGTAGTCTACGCACGCACGCATACTCCCATCCTTCTTCTTTACCAACAAAGCTGGAGCTCCCCATGGTGATACACTAGGCCTCACAAACTTCTTCTCAAGAAGCTCCTCTAATCGCTTCTTCAATTCAAACCAACTCGGAAGGCGACATCCGGTGACGGTGCCATAGACACGTGCCTAGTACTGTGCACAAGCTCAATCCCGAACTCAACTTCCTCTCTCTGGGGCACACTAGGAATCTCATCCGGAAACACTTCAGTGGAACTCACACACCACCAGAACCCATCAACCACGACTCTGTTCTCGCAGACATAGACGCCATCAAAGCAAACAACCGACCACCCTCTTTCATCACCTCGCGCAATTGCTCGTGCCAGACAAGAAAGTGCACTCTTCCTCTTGGGAAGGAGAAAACTAATAGACTTATCAAGCCGCGGTTGATGTGCACGTGGTTATCTACTAACCATCCATGCCCGTAATCACATCTAACCCACCCAAAGGCAAACAAATCAGATCAACGGAAAATCTCTGCCAAGACCGACAGAGGACACCTAGCACACATCATCAGAGAAGTAGTTACCAGGACCCTTAGCCGGGGAGTGTCGATAACCATCCTCTCTCCATAGTAGACACTACTAAATTTAACTTTTCAAAGACAAACAGATGCAATAAAAGAGTGCGTAGCACCCGTGTCAACAATAGCAACTAAAGGTGTACCAGAGATGAAACATGTACCTCGGATATCATTAGGTCCCTCTGAACCTGCCAATGCAAACACCCTCCCAGTAGATCTTTCCTTCTTAGGCTTGGGACACTTGAAGCTAATGTGACCAGCTTCACCACAGTTGAAACATACAGGTTCCTTGCGATCACACTCAGATGCCATGTGACCACTCTTTCCACACCTAAAACATCTCTTCACTTCCATCTTACAGTCAAAGCTCTTGTGACCTGGCTTGTCACACTTGAAACACACAATATCAGATGGGGGCGCCTCCCCACTTGGCCTCTTGCCCTCATGGTGCCTCCTACCCTCAAGCAGACTGTTTCCACCATTGTACTGTTACCACCCGAATACCTTTGCTTCCCTTTGTCAACGAGACTTCTCATAAGGCTTACCCGTGATGAAATTTCCCCCTCCGGTCTCTCCCGACCCTAGAGCGGGCATTCTTTGTCTTCCTCATATATCCTGCGCAAAGAATCTACCGGATCAACAAATACTCTAATTTTCTCGATACCCCACACCTGCTTGATATCGCTCTCTCATCCATTCTCAAACTTGATGCACTTTGAGAATTCAGCCCCAAACCTCAAAGATAGTGGGGATAGAACTTGGCCAACTCCGTGAACTTGGCAAAGATATTCGATGAATCATACTCCCCGCCTCGGTTCAAGGAATTCCACTCTTTCTTACCTCTCACGTCCTCCGGAAATACTTTCTCAAGAATTCCTTCCGAACCAACCCAAGTGATCTCTCCTGCAAAGACTCCAATCTCTCACTCGGTCTCCACCACTACCATCGCCTCTTCAGATAATGTATGAGTACCGTGCACGACTTTCTCGCTCATCGGTCGCGACCCAATCACCACGAAGATCCTCTCAATCTCCTTCACCAAGTCAAGGCACCATCCGGGTTGTACTCCCCTGAAGGTAGGAGGGTTCTCTCTCGACGCGTTGCGGTCGCGGGTCTCATTATTCGTTGGGTACCCACGATCAAGCGCTATAGCCCTGCAAGGCCTCAAGAAGAAGCGATGCTCGATCCTTCCGCCATATCAACCTACCACCGCAAAGATAAACAAACGAGCCTGTAATTACTTTAAGACACCTAGTTGTCATACACACTATGAATGATCGACACACTTGGGACAGACAGACCGAACTTTTGCTCGATACCACTAATGTAACACCCCATTTCTACCGGCAATTTAAATCAAAAATCGAGTATACAAAAATCTTTTCGGTCATCTTTTAGTTTAGTGTGTTATAAAATAGTGAATCTGGTGACTATGGGATTACTCTGTAATCGATACTACTTGCAATGTGCATTGGCCACCTTTGCAAGGCTCTCGGTGATGCCCTTGTAAATACACCAAATAAAGAAATTCTAGCCTTAGTGGCGAACCACGGTTTAGCCATAGTCATTCAGCACACTAATAGTATAACATAAATTAATACTCAATGAAATGGAGCGTCACAACTCTTTCTCTTAAACAAAAACCGAATACGTAACACCAGTAGATGAACTCATAGAAATATAGTTTCACATAATGCAGCGGAGAATAATCATTATCTCAACAGCGTAATCCAGCAATATCAAAACAAACACATAAAGGCTCAAAGAAGGAGCAAAACAGTAACAATACAGCTTCTAAACCCCACCCCCAGGTGCTACGATCGAGCAGCATGGGCCAGGCTCGGGGAGTAGTGAAGGTAGAAAGCCCTCACTCCTGACTACCTGTGGTAAATAACAACAGAAAGGGTGAGTCTCGAACTATATAATAAAAGCGATAATAAGCAATATATAAGCATAGTTTACAACATACTCAAACACACCAATCATCAATCAACATTATTCATGCAATAATGGGAATGTATGCCATGTCAGTATGCATGTGGTACCATTGGCCCACCGGCCGCCCTCAGGCTTCACAATCATCTTATAAGGCCCCCCGGCCGCCCTCAGGCTTCACACATCATATTATAAACTCTACGACCGCAGCCAATGTATGCATGAGACTCCATGTACATCACAAACATCATTTCAAACAGTTCAATACACCCATTAACTCTTACCTCAATGTCAATCTCATTTTATAGCCCCCCTGGCTTGGCCCTCCGGCCCATGCCCCCATGGCATGCTCAATCACCTCATTATAAACCCTCAACACCACTAAGTCCCACCTGACCACTCTCCTCTGGAGTACTCAACCTCCCCCAGGGACCTAAACCACCATTTAGGACCAAAACAATCATCTAGGGACCAAACTGTCACCTAGAGACCAAAACAGCACCCTCTTAGGCACTTGGCAAAGACTAGCGCCATTTTCCCCACATTCAGCGCCCGCGGTGCAACACAAAGACTAGCGCCGTAAACTCAAAGATTTTGGCGCCCGTGGCAACACAGCCATCGGGCGCCATTTTCCTAGCAACTGGCGCGCTCGGGCAACACAGACCTAGACACAAACTCGGATACGATTTGCAGACACAAACTAAGACACAGCGAGACTGTTTGGCGCCCCCTGCGACCACTCACCCAACACTTTCAAACCAAAAACCACCCGAGCCAAAATGTTTAAAAATGAATTTGGGCAGGTAAATACAAAATTTGGCCCAGGAAATATGCCTAGAAAAATAAGTTTCACTCCCCGGGCCCCAAAACACACCCAAAACAAGCCTCACCGGGACATTTTCAAAACAACACCTGCAACCAGAAAACCACTCGAGCCAAAACACTTAAAATTGAAAGTTGGCAGGTGAATACAAAATTTGGCACGAGGAAATATGTTTAGAAATACAAGTTTCACTCCCCGGGCCCCAAAACACACCCAAAACAAGCCTCACCGGGACATTTTCAAAACGACACCTGCAACCAGAAAACCACTCGAGCCAAAACACTTAAAATTGAAAGTTGGCAGGTGAATACAAAATTTGGCACGAGGAAATATGTTTAGAAATACAAGTTTCACTCCCCGGGCCCCAAAACACACACAAACCAAGCCCCACCGGGACATTTTCAAAAATACACCTGCAACCAGAAAACCACTCGAGCCAAAACATTTAAAATTGAAAGTTGGCAGGTGAATACAAAATTTGGCACGAGAAAATGTGCCCAGAAATGCAAGTTTCACTCCCCGGGCCCCAAAATACCCACATTCGCGCGCCAGCGAAGAACTCACCCACCCAGACATCAAGCATAAAGTGACACAGCGCCATTCGGGCACCACGGGCAGCATTTGGCGCCACATCGCACACACGCACTCCAACACACAAACGATTGCACAGGCGCCATTTCCCAAAGAACTTGGCGCTCGACAGAACACACACGCACAGAACACACTCCAAAGACATGAGCAAAGGTACGTGGCGCCATTTTCCCAAAGAATGTGGCGCCCTGGCAAGAGCATTCCCTGCACAAACTCCCAATTTCACTGTGAGCAGATTACGTGGCGCTGAATCCTAGCATCTTGGCGCCCAAACCCCAAAACCCCAATTTTCTCAAAATCTTCCAAACCAATTTACTCAATAATCCTTCTAACACTCCTAATTGCAAAATCAAACAACCAATTGCATGCTCAAATCATCAATCACATCAAAATCACAAAATCATACATGGTAAAACCCTAACTCACGCCTAAATCAACTTTTACCAACAAATTCATCAAATTCAAGGAATCAATCATCATGCAATCATCAATTAACATCAAAACAGCCCCTATGATACATATAATACCCATTATCTCCTCTATTATAGAGTGAGACTCCCCTTACCTCAAATTAAACCGTAGAAAACCTTCTTTTTCGAGACACCACCAACCACACAAGAACAAGAGCTCCTTCCTTTCCTTCTTGCAGTGCGATCAACTCTTCCTTCTTCTCTCCTCTTAGCGCCGCTTTCTCTTCTCTCTTTCTCTCCTTTCTTTCGTTTCTTTCTTTCTTTGGTGAATGGTGCGAATTGCACCAACCCTAGGACCTAAGTCATTGGGCTTGGGCTCCTGGGCCAATACTTGCAGTTCCGGTATCTCCAATACCACTCCCTTCAATTAAATAGAATACCAAATTATAAAACACTATATTATAATTTGATATAATTAAGATAGTGCAACACTTAAACAATTTAATCAATCTCTTAATTAAATTATTTGGGGTGTTACATAAATGACTTGTGTAGGATTTGATGGTGAATTAATGCACCTTAGGTGATTTGATTATGTTTGATGTGCTATTTGATGATTTTGATGGTATTTGTGATGATTATATATTGTCCAGATACATTACTTTTTCAATGATCCTAAAAAGGTGTTTGTTGCTTATATTTGAGTCCAGAGGGAGTATATCACAACAAATGCATTTAGACTTGCGATGAGCATAAGCAAATAAATAGAGCTTCAAACTGCGTTGGAAATAGTTAAAACACTATATAGATATTATCAAGTACTACTATTACTACTATTGAATAAAGTATTGCTAACATAGGGGGTGGCTCAAGCCATGGGAAGCTCTAACCTCCTCCGTCCCTGCTCATAGTAAAATTCTACTTGAAACAATCGTGAAATAACGTTGAGTAAGAGTGAAGGAAGTATTGGTGACCACTTCTCGATTTGATATAACTGTGAAGACTATCCAATCACCCTTTTTTGCTCATCCAATTAACTAAGAGCATTTGTTCTATCTAAAATATAACACTTACTCTCTTGATTCTCAATAACAACTCTTGTGAATAATCAAAGTTCTTTTATTTCAGGACAATTTTAAAAGGGTCAAAATTCCAAATGCCGATGTTGTTCTGTGATGGTTGTAATGCGACGTTAAGTGTGCTGTGGTAGTTATAGATATTGTCCTCTAATATATTGATTATTATTTATGCTCTTATGCAGTTTGAAGACTCACCCTTTCTGCTTGGAATGTTGCTCTATTGTGGCAACGCTGCAGGTAACCACGAGTGAAGGTTCTGCTGCCTTCTTTAGTATTATTTGTTGGGGGTTGTCGAGTCGCTCTCTCGACATTTGTAGCACCTAGGGGGCGTGTCGGATTTGTTAATGAGCCAATTAAACTGTATGAATTATTTATTTTGATGATTATGAGACGTGTTTGAGTGGACTAGTGAGTCATCGTTTATTTCCGCTGTGATAAGATTATTTTGAAATTTAAGTTTTATGACGATTGCGTTGTTGCACAAACTTTGATGGTGCAGACGATGAGTTTTTGCTTATGACGATGTGACATTTCCTTTCTACCAAATAAATTTATATTTTTGAAAGTGAAATTACTCTGATAATGACGTGTATGCTGCAATAAGTGATGGAGCATAACAGAGCATTCTGTACTCCAACAAAGATAATTCCGCTATATAGTTTGTCAAGCACTCTAGTTGCGTAAAGTTGAAGAGACCTGGGAAATACAAGAAAATAAAGGAGACCAATGTTTTAGAAATGAGATTCGATTCCAATAATTATATAGTGTTGTCTATTATTAATAAATTGAAATTGGTATGTCTCCTTTTGATTTTAAATACTGTAAGAGAAATGAGATTAAAAATAGATTGTTACAAAAATGACCGGTATTTAGCATGTAGTATTTGAGTTCCTCTGTTATTACTTAAGTGATGAATTACTTCTTACTTCTAACAAAAGAAGTCCAAATATTAAGTGATCATGTTTGAACATCCTATGACACAAAGACAAGTGTATGAACATTATTTAAATTTATCCCCAACTTGAGTGAAGAAAGATACCTCATCTACTCCTTGAGCCGCACGCACAAATCTCCTTAAGAAACATTTGATTGTTCATTTGTCATTTCAAACTTCGTAAAATTCAATACAATGGATTCCATCCGCAAAATCTGTATGGAACGACTTGCTTGAGATTTACACATTTCAATTACTATAAACAAGTTGACTTGTTAACCAAAGAATTCAACACAAACCTCTTCTTTGAAGTATGTGTTATCAGTTATATAACAAAATTCTTCAACTTGAGGTGCACAAATCTCTTCGTATTTACTGCCAACAATAAGGAAAAACAAAATCTTATTACTACATACTAGTACATGGCTCTAAGTTGATGCTCCTAGCATTTTAAAAGAAGAAATCCCATGAATAATAAATAAATAAAAACAGGAAGAGCTTGTTTGATTCCTTACGAGGAAATCATCATGGAGGCAACACCAAGTAATTGTAACTTTTGCCTATTCATCACATTCTGTAACACCCTAAATGATTTAATTAAACAATTGATTAAATTATTTAAAGTGTTACACTGTCTTTAATTATATTAGATTATGATATAGTGTTTTATAATTTAGCGATTTATTTTTAATTGAAGGGGACGGTAGAATCAATGGGCAAGGGGTGTAAAAAGGGCCCAAGGTGCGCTTGGCCCAACGTACATATACCCAAATTAGGAATTGCTCTCATTGGTGAGAAGAAAGAAAGAACTTGCGAAGAGAGAAGAGAGAAAGGAAGAGAAAATCGGCGCAAAAGCCCTAGAGAAGGGAGAGAGCTTGATCGCACCTTGAGAAGGAGGAGAAGAAGGCTCCAGTTGCTGAGGTTTTGTAGGTGACTCTGTGAAAGGGCTTCTCTACGGTGTAAAATAAGGTAAGGGGAGTCTCACTCTATAATAGAGGATATAATGGATTGTATAGGAGTCATAGAGTTTGATTTGTTGTTATTTGATCGTGAATTGAGTTGTTGTTTGGTGAATTGGAGAAATTGCATGCTAGAAATCGATTTAGGGCTTTAATTTGGGGGTTTTGTGTTCTTGATTGATTTTTGCGCATGATTGAGTGTTGTGGTGTGCAATTTCATGTGTTGACATGATTATAATTTGTATTTGAGTGATATAATATGACTTGAATGGAAAGAACTTGAGAATTTGGAGTTTTTGATGTATGGGGTGCCAATTGGCTAGGATTCCGACGCCTGGTAATCAGAGTGATGAGCTATATGGTGTCAGTGTTCTTTGCTCGGGCGCCACTTTGCTGAGGAATTGGCGCCTGGGTTACTGTTCATGTCTTTGGAATTGTATCGTGTGCGCAGGTGTTCTGCCGCCGGGCGCCAAGTTCTTTGGAGAAATGGCGCCAAAGGCAATCGCTTTGAGTGTTGTGAGGGTGTGTTTGCTGTATGGGCGCCAGTTTGCTAGGAATATGGCGCCCTGTGCACTGTTCACGTGCACATAAGGGGTGTTTGGAGTGGTACTTGATGTTTTATGCATATTTCACCGAGCCAAATTTTGTAATCACCTGCCCAAACTTCATTTTAAACACTTTGGCTCGGGTAGTTTTGGTTTTGCACGTGTCATTTGGGAGATGTCCTAGTGAGCAATTTTGTGGCGCTAAAAGTGTGCGCCTAGGGAGTGTTTTGAGTGGAACTTAGAGTTCTAGGCATATTTCACCGTGCCATATTTTGTATTTACCTGCCCAAAAACATTTTTAAACATTTTGGCTCGAGCAATTTTCTATTTTCATGTGCCATTTGAGAGATGTGCTAGTAGGCATTGCTGTGGCGCTAGAAGTGTGCGCCTAGGGAGTGTTTTGAGTGGAACTTAGAGTTCTAGGCATATTTCGCCGTGCCATATTTTGTATTTACTTGCCCAAAAACATTTTAAACATTTTGGCTCGAGTGGTTTTCTGTTTTCATGTGTTGTGTGAGTCGGGTCGGTGAGGGCGCCAATCAGCCGCCAGGCGCCAGCAGCGCCGTGTCGTAGATCGTGTCTCAGGGAATTGTGTCTTAGTTTGTGTCTAGCACTGTGCTGCCAAGGGGGGCGCCAGATTGCTAGGAAAGTGGCGCCCAGTGGCTGTGTTTGTAACACCCCCTTAATTCTAACACTACTTAACAAATTAAATCAGAGTTTTCAACAACCACTCAAGGAGTGCTACATTTTTCTACAAGAACTCAACCAAGCAAAGCAATAAAACACAACAAGTCACATTTGCGCAGCTAAAACAGTGGTAGTGCAATGTACATACAGTACCTCGGCCAAGAAGGAACCGAGCTCACAATTCATATGTTATTAGTTACAACATAATCAAATTAATACAAGTTCCAAAAGGCATAGGTTCATAACACAAAATAACCTACATACAGACTACTACACTACTCGGCCCCCAGTGTTACACTACCAGAGCAAAATGACGACGCCAACGACACGGAGTGAGAACTGACCTCTACTCAGGGATACCTGCAAGTTGCCACATAAGAGCAACATAAAAGCAGCTAGGGTGAGTCTCTAAACACATGTAATAAGGTTTATGACAAGTATCATGCTAAACAAACACATATAAGCACCTCGGCACAGCACACAAATAACACAATTATTTAGTGCATGAGTTATATGAATGATGCAGACCCATACTTCCAGGGTATATGCATGATGGATCCATTAAGACCGAAGTCTTCTGCTATCACCTTCGGACCGAAGTCCTTAGGACCGAAGTCCTCTGCATCACCTTATGCTTATGATTTATGCGACGCCATGAACAATGCATAACACACAACATATACATTATTCAATTTAAATCATAACACAATCTCAGTAACTCACCAATTAGACCGCAGCCTTTTATTCATAATAGGACCGAAGTCCTCTGCTCACCTCTAGGACCGAAGTCCTCTGCTTTCACCATTTTCATTTTAATCCTCTACTCATAGCCCTACGGCCAAAACCTGCTCTCATACGTCATTACGGCACTAAGGCCGACGTCTCTGCACCGGCCTACAGCGCTAAGGCTGTCGCCCTCAGCTCATCAACCACCTCGGCGCCTAGTAGTGGACCAAATAGTCACTACGAGGACTACCAGGTCACTTAGGACTAAAACGTCCATTAGGGACTAAAATGACTACACATTTAACCCCTCACGCACTTGCCACTCCAAAACGACACTCACAGTTGCGCCCAGCAACACCCTTCGCGTCGCTAGCGTTAAAAACACACCTCGGCACCTATAGCACCTCAGCACACTGGGCACCTCGGCATGCCTACGCTCTGCTCCACTCATGGTCACTCCACTTCACACTAAACGTACGTCTCACCTCGTCAAGTGCACCTAGGTATGATATACTCTATGTCTCGGCCGTAACACCTCGGTTACTTCACGCTACACGTTGTCAAGCGGACTTCAAAGCCAGCCTAAGTCTAAGTACTTTACCTCGGCCTAAGCATCTCGGCCTACTTACTCTACACCTCAGCAAGCACAAACCGATCCTTATACCTAGTCTCATGTACTCGTACACTTAGTTACTGGTGCTCTATCACTCACCTCGACTTCTATGACCTCGTTACTTACGTTTTGACTACAATCATCACTTAAGTTTCATTAGACTAGTGATAGATAGATACACCTCGACTACCCCAAGTCAACCCCTTCGCTTAAGCTCAAACACACGTTCTCTGTGTTATGAACACTCAACTCCCATTCTACACCTCGGTAGTCTAGTGTTCTACTACGTAAGACCTTACACTCTCACGTCTCTCACTTTAGCTCACTGGGACTGAGAGTTTCTCAACTCTCATTTCACTCAGTAGCCTCTCGTGACCAACACCTCAACCTCTCCACACAACCTCACTGCAAACGAGCTAAAACAGAACATCAACAACATCAGAAACACACAATATGCAACACAGCTCAAGAAAGAACAAATACAACTACTCATACATAACACTCATCATACTACAGGATTATACGTGAGAAGAGAGCCCCCTAACCTTGATCAGTAGAGCAAACAACCCTCTCTTCACCGATTCCTCCAGTTAACACTCGCAGCAACACTTCTCCGTTGAGCTTGAGCTTCTTCCTCGCCAAAATGCTCTCCCTTCTCTCTAGAATTCTGATCTCACCTACCAACTTCTCTCTCTTACTTCTCTTGACTTTTCTAAGATTCTCTTTGTGAAACATGTTTCCTTCCCTTCGACACTTCCCTTTAATGCAAGCCTTTGGACCTCTAATGGCTCATGGGCCTCAATTGGCTCATGGGCCTCTACGCCCACCTTCTCCATTTCACTTAAGCATCCCCTAAATGAAATAACCTCCTAATTAGTACTTAGCTTAATTAAAAAGTTGTAAACCTTAAATAACTCAACTAAATAAATTAATTGAACTATTTTGGGGTGTTACAGTGTTGCCACAGGAGGTGCCAGATTGCTGAGTTTCTGGCGCCTAGTGCTGTGTTGCACCAGGGGGCGCCAGAATGTGGGGAAATTGGCGCCTAGTGCTGCCAAGTGCCTAAGTGTGTGTTGTTTTGGTCCCTAGGTGACAGTTTGGTCCTTAGGTGACTGTCTTGGTCCTAAAAGGTGGTTTAGGTCCTTGAGTGAGGTTGAGTCCTCTAGACGAGATTAGTCCTTCGGACTTAATTATGTTGAGTTGTATCTTGAGATGACTGAGGATGCCATGGGGGCATGAGCCGGAGGGCCAGGCCATGGGGGCTATAAATGAGATTAAATATGAGGTGAGAAAATAATATATATAATGATATTGTAAATGTGTTGTGTTGTATTCATGGAGTCTCATGCATACATTCGGCTGCGGTCGCGGAGTTTATAAACTGATTGTGAGGCCGGAGGGCCAGGCCGGAGGGCCAGAGTCATGAGGACTCAATTTGATAATGAGACTGCCGGAGGGCAAATGGTACCACATGCATAACTACATTGCATACATTCACATGAGCATACAAACGCTACTGAGTGATGATTGGTATGATTGATTGTGCTGTGAACTATGACTGTATATATTGCCTATTATCACTTTTATTATATAGTTCGAGACTCACCCTTTCTGTTGTTGTTTACCACAGGTAGTCATGAGTGAGGGCTTACCTTCACTACTCCCCGAGTCGGTCTGCTCTGATAAGTAGCACCTAGGGGTTGGGGTTATGAACTTTAGTTTGTTTTATTTTGCTCATTGTTGAGCTTATGAGTATTGTTTGAGACTGCTGAGTACCATTTTTGAGATGTAGTTTTATATTCCGCTGCATGATATGAGTTATCCCACGTTTTGTTATGGTGTTATGTATTGATACTTTTTATGAGCTGAACCGACATGTTTGAGTGTTTTTATGAGATGAGTGTAACGCTCCATTTAATGAGAAATAATTTTTTTATACTCTAATTTTTATTATAAATTACCGGGTAGAAATGGGGTGTTACACATTCCCTAAGAGATACCGATCTATGTAGTTTACTGTCAAATACAATGTATCAGGTACAAGTCTATACTTGGAAAACATTTGTATAGCTAAATTTGCAAGTTTCTGGCCTGGTCATGAAACCTAGATTATCAATTAATCAGTCCGATTGTCTAAAAATTGTCAACAGGTATAACATTATTTATTTATTTAGCTGAAAGTAAGTTCAATCAAATTATTTTATAGTTTTGATAGATCCAAATATTATTTTTTAAAACTTCATATACTTGGACAACATATGAACATACAATATCAGTAATCAATTTTCCTTTGGCATAGAGTGTGTAAACATAGCACTATAGTAGAGATAATTGCTTTGCTAACAAGGAAAATAAATAATGTACCTCAGATGCACGAAGGTGTTTGTAGATATCACAAGCAAAGGTTGCACAGAGATGAGGATCTGTAATCATTATCAATATTGACAATTTTTTCTCCCCTTTTCCAACTCAACAAGAATGTCTCTACTACAAATATTGCCTGCAAACAAACAAATCAATAATATTACATTAAAAATCAGAAGCTAATCTCTTTATAATACAAAAAAGTCAACCCAATGAGATATTTTTTAAACCTGATGAGTGTTTGGCATCAGAGATATTAAGACTACAGAATGTCTTCCTCTCAATAGAACCCACAGCTGAAATATCACTATTGTCAACATATTCAATATCAGGACTCTTGAAAGAATCAGAAGAAGACATTGTCTTGTCCATTGAAACAGACATTCCATCTGATTTACCAGGAGATACATCCATAGAAACAAGAACATTTGGAACAATCTGAGCAAAGAAGAAGAAGAAGAAACTTCATTTCTCCTTTCAGGAAATGAAGTAGTAATAATAGCCTTAGGAAAAACAACAGCAGAAGATTTATTATTATGACAGAAAATTACACAAACCCCAAATCCCAAATCACACAAACCCTAAAATCCATTCCCAAATCCCAAATCACACAAACCCTAAAATTCAAAATCAAGAAGAAGGATGAAAATGAAATTAAAGAGGGAAGGAAAATGATATCAAAGATAAAGGAAAACGAAATGAAAAAGGAAAACGGATTGAAGAAGCTAGAAAACGAAGAAGAAACGAAGAAGGAATGAAGAAGTGAAAATCTAACCTTGAAACTTGAAGAACAACCGACTGAGCAGAAGTAGCGGCTGATGACGGAGAAGATGACGACAACGGAGAATGGAGGACGTTGGTGGAGTGTGGTGGTCCTGGTTCACGATGCTACATGTGTGTTGACGGAATAAGCTCTGGTGGCAAACACCAGCGGGAAATTTCGCGCTCTCACTTTTTACACATTCCGTCGCAAATCCGTCGCAAATTACTGACGGAATAAGCTCTGTGGCAATTGTTGGTGGCTAAATCAAGCTTTTCTTGTATTGAATGCATGTGATGTGTTTGAATATATGATTGAATGATTCTTGCATGTATATATGTGGTGGTGTTTAATTTCTTTTTGGTGTAAATGACTTGTGTAGGATTTGATGGTGAATTGATGCACCTTAGGTGATTTGATTATGTTTGATGTGCTATTTGATGATTTTGATGGTATTTGTGATGATTATATATTGTCCAGATACATTACTTTTTCAATGATCCTAAAAGGTGTTTGTTGCTTATATTTGAGTCCGGAGGAGTATATCACAACAAATGCATTTAGACTTGCGATGAGCATAAGCAAATAAATAGAGCTTCAAATCTGCGTTGGAAATAGTTAAAACACTATATAGATATTATCAAGTACTACTATTACTACTATTGAATAAAGTATTGCTAACATAGGGGTGGCTCAAGCCATGGGAAGCTCTAACCTCCCTCCGTCCCTGTTCATAGTAAAATTCTACTTGAAACAATCGTGAAATAACAGTGAGAAGAGTGAAGGAAGTATTGACTGACCCTTCTCAGTTTGATATAACTGTGAAGACTATCCAATCACCCTTTTTTGCTCATCCAATTAACTAAGAGCATTTGTTCTATCTAAAATATAACACTTACTCTCTTGATTCTCAATAACAACTCTTGTGAATAATCAAAGTTCTTTTATTTCAGGACAATTTTAAAAGGGTCAAAATTCCAAATGCCGATGTTGTTCTGTGATGGTTGTAATGCGACGTTAAGTGTGCTGTGGTAGTTATAGATATTGTCCTCTAATATATTGATTATTATTTATGCTCTTATGCTGTTTGAAGACTCACCCTTTCTGCTTGGAATGTTGCTCTATTGTGGCAACACTGCAGGTAACCACGCAGTGAAGGTTCTCCGCCGCCTTCTTTAGTAGTTGTTGGGGGTTGTCGAGTCACTGACATCTTTGTAGCACCTAGGGGCGTAGTCGGAATTGTTAATGAGCCAATTAACTGTATGAATTATTTATTTTGATGATTATGAGACGTGTTTGAGTGGACTAGTGAGTCATCGTTTATTTCCGCTGTGATAAGATTATTTTGAAATTTAAGTTTTATGACGATTGCGTTGTTGCACAAACTTTGATGGTGCAGACGATGAGTTTTTGCTTATGACGATGTGACATTTCCTTTCTACCAAATAAATTTATATTTTTGAAAATGAAATTACTCTGATAATGACGTGTATGCTGCAATAAGTGATGGAGCATAACAGAGCATTCTGTACTCCAACAAAGATAATTCCGCTATATAGTTTGTCAAGCACTCTAGTTGTAACGCCCCAAATATAATTCAATTATTTATTTAGTTGGGTTCTTTAAGGCTTACAACATTTGGTTAAGTCAAAGGATTAATTGGAGTTTTATGGTATTTAGGAGGTATTTGATTTAAATGAGGAGTGGTGGTTAGTAAAAAGGAGTGGTAATATAATTAAAAGAGGGAGTAGTGCAAGTAATGGAAGGAGTGTGATTAGAGGCCCATGAGAGTTAGGCCCATGATCCATGAGTTAAGCCCATATGCATGTATTAAGTCAAGGTGTCGAAGGAGAGGAGTCCATTACGACTAAAATCTAAGAAAAAAGGCAAAGGGAAAGTAAGAGAGAGAGTGGTAGGTGAGATGGTTTTTAGAGAGAAGAAGAGGAAGCTTGGAGTGGAAGAGCTCAATGCCAAGGAGGAGGAGCTGAAATGTTGGTGATGGTTGGTGATTCTCGGTGGATCGGGAAGGCTTGGTGGAGAGAGTGCTATTTCTTCAATCTTTTGAGGTTAGGGGGCTCTCTCTTTCATCCATAATAATATATATGATGTGTGTTGTGTGTGAGTCGGAATCTAGTAATGGTTTCTGAGTTGTGTAGTGCGTTTGATGTGTATTTTGTTGCGTTACTTCACTTTGGTGAAGCTGTGGTGTTTGTAATGAGTTGGTCGTGTGAGAGACCAAGGAGAGGAGTGGGAGCTGAGGAACACTCAGTCCCAGTGTGTTGTTGTTTGTGTTGTCATTTGTTCCCAGTGAGTTGGTGTCGGTGTCGGGGCTGCCTCCTTCGTGGAGTTCTTGAGAAGTGTTGGATTAGTTTTGAAGGTATGGGTATATAATAGTGGTGCGTAAGTTGATCATAGTGTGAGAACCAGAGAAAGGTGTGCGTGGTGAGTGTGTGCGCTGTAGGTGTGTGCGTTATGGGTGGGTGCGTCGTAGGTTGGTGCGACGTAGTATGTGGGAGTCAAAGTATGTAGTACCGAGATGAAGTGAGAAGCGTGCCGAGGTGTAGTTGCCTAACTATGAGAAGGACGAAGCATAAGTGAATGAGTATAAGTATCAAAGCGTAAGTGAAGGTCTGTAGGTGACGAAGAGTGTGACAAAGTATAAGTGAGGAAGTAAGTGTATCTGAGGTTACACGTAGAGCCGGTTTGTGGTTGCCGAGGTATAGGGAAGGTATGTCGTGATGTATGTGTTGAGGAGTAGATGTTACAAGGAGCGTAAGTGTTACAGCGTGAGTTGAAGGATTGTAGAGGACGAGGTGAAATGGCCTAACGGTAGAATGCATTGAGATGTAGGTTACGGAGCATAGGTGACGTAGTATTGGTGACGAGGAGTAAAGGTGTGAGAGCTGGAGTGTAGGGTCGACTTGTAGTTGCCGAGGTGTAGCATAGGTATACCGAGGTGATTACTAGAGTATAGCGTGTATTTATACACATAAGTGTAGTTGCTGAACTGTGGTTGCCAAGGTGGTATAGCAACCGAGGTGAATGAAATAGAGGCTTGTACCTAATTGAACTGAGGCGAGTGGTAAAGAAGTGAGGGAGGATAGGTTGCCTAAGTTAAGTAACCAGGGTAACCGAGGTGAGGCGCAAGGACGCCATTGAAAGTAAGGTGCGTGCCTAAGTGTAGGCGTAGCCGAGGTGGTGAACCGAGGTGATTAAGGGTGAATTGAAGTAGAGTAACCTAGTTGCGACAAGACTAAGGTGAAGTAAGTATGGTAGTTGTGGTATAAGTATAGATGCCGAGATGATTTATGGTGCAGAGAGGAGGCTTAGTGCCTGTGTGCCGAGGTGAGTGGTGTGTGTGCCGAGGTGCCAGAAGAGGGTGCCGAGGTGTAGTTCAAAGCCACAGTTGCGCAAGGCGCGGCCAGGCGCAACTGGGAGTGTTGTTTGGAGTTGAGAACGCTTAAGTGGTTGAAATGGGGTAGTCCGTTTTAGTCCTAGGTGACGTTGTGGTCCTCGAAGGATCGCTTAGTCCACTACGTTTAGTGCGAAGGTGTTGAGGTTAGCGCCAGGGCTACAATTGGAGGTGTATTGATGGGAGTTGGGCGATAGCCATGGAGCTATGCCCGAGGTGCGAAGTCAGCTTTAGAGCTGTGAGCGATGATGTGTTTAAGTGGTGAGGTTCCAAAGGGGACTGACGTTGATGAGTTGTGTTGAGTCTAAATAGGCTAATTACGTTGATGTTGTGTGTTGAGTCTAATAAGGCTAATGCGTTGATGTTGTTGAGATAAGTCAATTAAGACTGCACGTTGATGATGTTGGTGTTGAACGTTGTTGCGCACGTCGCATTGTGTGTGTTGATGTCTCGGGGTTGATGTTTATAGAGTCCTCATACATGACATAAGCATATTACGTTGTTGTGGGCTGCGGTCCTAGAGCTTTGCTCAGCGTTGAAAGTTGAAGCCACAAAGGCTTGTTACGTTGATTGGTACCACATGCATTATACCCTTGTTGTTGGGTTGCATTCATGCATAAACATATACAGTTTGTGATGATGTTTCTCGTTGTTTATGAGTTGAAGTGTCCTACATTGGTGAGGTATGTTTGTTGTCTTGGCCGAGTTGCTAAGTGGTGGGTTGTTGTCTTAGCCGAGTTGTTTTGAGGTGTGTGTGGTGTTTTCTCTATCATAAGATTTATCATACATTTTATTATTTATGAAAAGAGACTCACCCTAGCATTTTTATGTTGCCTGCTCTCGTGGCGACAAACAGGTGATGTGCAGGTGATCCTGAGTGAAGGTCCTTTCTTCCTCGGCCTAGTTGTGGCGTCTTGCTCTGTGGACGCCAAACCGGGAGCCGGGTAGTCTATTAGCTGTTTAAGTTTAGTGTTGAACTGTAATAGTTTGATGTATTAGAATTTGAGGGTTCGCCCCATTTAAGTCGTGCTATGTATCACGCAATTATATTATATTAATGAAAAGTATTATTTGGCTAAGTGAAAGTGATGTTTGTTGAGCGTAGCATTCCCTTGAGGATGTATCTTTGAAAAGAAAAACGATTTTTGAACTCTGATTTTATAAACTAAAGTATTAAGAGTAAGGGGGTGTTACAAGTTGGTATCAGAGCAAAAGTTCGGTCTGTCCGCCCAAGTTTGTCCAGTCGTAGTGTCTCAGAGATCCCTTGTCGATCTCCAACAGAGACTTTGTTGTAGATTTTGTTTGGTTGTTTGCAGCTGTTGATTGTAGCATTGCTTGTAGTTGTGTGTGACTGTTGTTTGTATTATGTGAGGTATGTGAGATTAGAAGAGCATTTTAACGACGTCAAAGGAGTAGGAGTCGTGACGACGTCTTCGTACTATGGACTGCGTTAAAAGTCCTTCAATGTGAAAAGTGTAAATTTTGAAAAGACGTAGTTTTGTGACCTTAACTAAATTGGATGCGTGAGTAGGAGGGACTGATCACCCCGATAACTCATTCCAAATGAAAGAGGTGACAATAACTCGTAATTATTATAAATTTTGAATATGTACTAATTACAACTTGAATAATTGAGTGGTGTTTTTGATTTGTGTGTTGTATGGATGTTGGTGTGTCTTTGATTTGGGGACTGATAGTAGGGAGATGTAGGGATAAGGGTTGACACTTAGAGTTTGAAGAATCATGCAAGGTGATAAAGCATGCCTTTTTGGAAGGGGTTTAGAAATGATCAAGCGGAGAGAAATTAATGGTTATTAAGAGTATGATAGTTGCATCGTATCTATGTAGTAACAGAGTAATCGAGTGAGACTTTGGTGACCCGAGAATAGAGTTTGGTACAAAGTAAAGGTGTAGAGAGGTGGGTATGTCCTAGTCCATAGTATGCAGGAGGAGTTGTTGATAGTTAGGAACAGAAATAAGATTGATGGAGTAGTGTGTTCATGTAATTGAGGAGATTTTCGAGGACGAAAATATTCTAAGTGGGGGAGAGTTGTAACGCCCCAAATATAATTCAATTATTTATTTAGTTGGGTTCTTTAAGGCTTACAACATTTGGTTAAGTCAAAGGATTAATTGGAGTTTTATGGTATTTAGGAGGTATTTGATTTAAATGAGGAGTGGTGGTTAGTAAAAAGGAGTGGTAATATAATTAAAAGAGGGAGTAGTGCAAGTAATGGATGGAGTGTGATTAGAGGCCCATGAGAGTTAGGCCCATGATCCATGAGTTAAGCCCATATGCATGTATTAAGTCAAGGTGTCGAAGGAGAGGAGTCCATTACCACCAAAATCTAAGAAAAAAGGCAAAGGGAAAGTAAGAGAGAGAGAGTGGTAGGTGAGATGGTTTTTAGAGAGAAGAAGAGGAAGCTTGGCGTGGAAGAGCTCAATGCCAAGGAGGAGGAGCTGAAATGTTGGAGATGGTTGGTGATTCTCGGTGGATCGGGAAGGCTTGGTGGAGAGAGTGCTATTTCTTCAATCTTTTGAGGTTAGGGGGCTCTCTCTTTCATCCATAATAATATATATGATGTGTGTTGTGTGTGAGTCGGAATCTAGTAATGGTTTCTGAGTTGTGTAGTGCGTTTGATGTGTATTTTGTTGCGTTACTTCACTTTGGTGAAGCTGTGGTGTTTGTAATGAGTTGGTCGTGTGAGAGACCAAGGAGAGGAGTGGGAGCTGAGGAACACTCAGTCCCAGTGTGTTGTTGTTTGTGTTGTCATTTGCGTGGAGTTCCCAGTGAGTTGGTGTCGGTGTCGGGGCTGCCTCCTTCGTGGAGTTCTTTAGAAGTGTTGGATTAGTTTTGAAGGTATGAGTATATAATAGTGGTGCGTAAGTTGATCATAGTGTGAGAACCAGAGAAGGGTGTGCGCGGTGAGTGTGTGCGCTGTAGGTGTGTGCGTTGTGGGTGGGTGCGTCGTAGGTTGGTGCGACGTAGTATGTGGGAGTCAAAGTATGTAGTACCGAGATGAAGTGAGAAGCGTGCCGAGGTGTAGTTGCCTAACTATGAGAAGGACGAAGCATAAGTGAATGAGTATAAGTATCAAAGCGTAAGTGAAGGTCTGTAGGTGACGAAGAGTGTGACAAAGTATAAGTGAGGAAGTAAGTGTATCTGAGGTTACGCGTAGAGCCGGTTTGTGGTTGCCGAGGTATAGGGAAGGTATGTCGTGATGTATGTGTTGAGGAGTAGATGTTACAAGGAGCGTAAGTGTTACAGCGTGAGTTGAAGGATTGTAGAGGACGAGGTGAAATGGCCTAACGGTAGAATGCATTGAGATGTAGGTGACGGAGCATAGGTGACGTAGTATTGGTGACGAGGAGTAAAGGTGTGAGAGCTGGAGTGTAGGGTCGACTTGTAGTTGCCGAGGTGTAGCATAGGTATACCGAGGTGATTACTAGAGTATAGCGTGTATTTATACACATAAGTGTAGTTGCTGAATTGTGGTTGCTGAGGTGGTATAGCAACCGAGGTGGTAAAGAAGTGAGGGAGGATAGGTTGCCTAAGTTAAGTAACCAGGGTAACCGAGGTGAGGCGCAAGGACGCCATTGAAAGTAAGGTGCGTGCCTAAGTGTAGGCGTAGCCGAGGTGGTGAACCGAGGTGATTAAGGGTGAATTGAAGTAGAGTAACCTAGTTTTGTCAAGACTAAGGTGAAGTAAGTATGGTAGTTGTGGTATAAGTATAGATGTCGAGATGATTTATGGTGCAGAGAGGAGGCTTAGTGCCTGTGTGCCGAGGTGAGTGGTGCGTGTGCCGAGGTGCCGGGAGAGGGTGCCGAGGTGCGATTTGAAGCCACGATTCATGCAAGCGCGCGCCGAGCAATCGGGAGTGTTGTTTGGAGTTGAGAACGCTTAAGTGGTTGAAATGGGGTAGTCTGTTTTAGTCCTAGGTGACGTTGTGGTCCTCGTAGTGACTGTTTAGTCCACTACGTTTAGTGCGAAGGTGTTGAGGTTAGCCTTAGGGCTACAATTGGAGGTGTATTGGATGGGAGTTGGCGGATAGCCATGGAGCTATGCCCGAGGTGCGAAGTCAGCTTTAGAGCTGTGAGCGATGATGTGTTTAAGTGGTGAGGTTCCAAAGGGGACTGACGTTGATGAGTTGTGTTGAGTCTAAATAGGCTAATTACGTTGATGTTGTGTGTTGAGTCTAATAAGGCTAATGCGTTGATGTTGTTGAGATAAGTCAATTAAGACTGCACGTTGATGATGTTGGTGTTGAACGTTGTTGCGCACGTCGCATTGTGTGTGTTGATGTCTCGGGGTTGATGTTTATAGAGTCCTCATACATGACATAAGCATATTACATTGTTGTGGGTCTGCGGTCCCAGAGCTTTGCTCAGCGTTGAAAGTTGAAGCCACAAAGGCTTGTTACGTTGATTGGTACCACATGCATTATACCCTTGTTGTTGGGTTGCATTCATGCATAAACATATACAGTTTGTGATGATGTTTCTCGTTGTTTATGAGTTGAAGTGTCCTACATTGGTGAGGTATGTTTGTTGTCTTGGCCGAGTTGCTAAGTGGTGGGTTGTTGTCTTAGCCGAGTTGTTTTGAGGTGTGTGTGGTGTTTTCTCTATCATAAGATTTATCATACATTTTATTATTTATGAAAAGAGACTCACCCTAGCATTTTTATGTTGCCTGCTCTCGTGGCGACAAACAGGTGATGTGCAGGTGATCCCGAGTGAAGGTCCTTTCTTCCTCACCTAGTTGTGGCGTCTTGCTGTGGACGTCAAACCGGGAGCGGGTAGTCTATTAGCCGTTTAAGTTTAGTGTTGAACTGTAATAGTTTGATGTATTAGAATTTGAGGGTTCGCCCCATTTAAGTCGTGCTATGTATCACGCAATTATATTATATTAATGAAAAGTATTATTTGGCTAAGTGAAAGTGATGTTTGTTGAGCGTAGCATTCCCTTGAGGATGTATCTTTGAAAAGAAAAACGATTTTTGAACTCTGATTTTATAAACTAAAGTATTAAGAGTAAGGGGGTGTTACTCTAGTTGCAGTGAAGAGACCTGGGAAATACAAGAAAATAAAGGAGACCAATGTTTTAGAAATGAGATTCTGATTCCAATAATTATATAGTGTTGTCTATTATTAATAAATTGAAATTGGTATGTCTCCTTTTGATTTTAAATACAGAAGAGAAATGAGATTAAAAAATAGATTGTTACAAAAATGACTGGTATTTAGCATGTAGTATTTGAGTTCCTCTGTTATTACTTAAGTGACTGAATTACTTCTTACTTCTAACAAAAGAAGTCTGAAATATTAAGTGATCATGTTTGAACATCCTATGACACAGCACAAGTGTATGAACATTATTTAAATTTATCCCCAACTTGAGTGAAGAAAGATACCTCATCTACTCCTTGAAATGCACGCACAAATCTCCTTAAGAAACATTTGATTGTTGAAATTTGTCATTTCAAACTTCAGAAAATTCAATACAGTGGATTCCATCTGCAAAATCTGTATGGAACGACTTGCTTGAGATTTACACATTTCAATTACTATAAACAAGTTGACTTGTTAACCAAAGAATTCAACACAAACCTCTTCTTTGAAGTATGTGTTATCAGTTATATAACAAAATTCTTCAACTTGAGGTGCACAAATCTCTTCGTATTTACTGCCAACAATAAGGAAAAACAAAATCTTATTACTACATACTAGTACATGGCTCTAAGTTGATGCTCCTAGCATTTTAAAAGAAGAAATCCCATGAATAATAAAAAAAAAAACAGGAAGAGCTTGTTTGATTCCTTACGAGGCAATCATCATGGAGGCAACACCAAGTAATTGTAACTTTTGCCTATTCATCACATTCCCGAGAGATACCGATCTATGTAGTTTCTTTATCACAAATACAATGTATCGTACAAGTCTATACTTGGAAAACATTTGTATAGCTAAATTTGCAAGTTTTCGGCCGGTCATGAAACCTAGATTATCAATTAATCAATCAGATTGTCTAAAAATTGTCAATGTGTATAACATTATTTATTTATTTAGTGAAAGTAAGTTCAATCACATTATTTTATAGTTTTGATAGATCCAAATATTATTTTTTAAAACTTCATATACTTGGACAACATATGAACATACAATATCAGTAATCAATTTTCCTTTGGCATAGAGTGTGTAAACATAGCACTATAGCAGAGATAATTGCTTTGCTAACAAGGAAAATGAAAATGTACTTAGATGCACGAAGGTGTTTGTAGATATCACAAGCAAAGGTTGCACAGAGCTGAGGATCTCTGTAAACATTATCAATATTGACAATTTTCTCCCCTTTTCCAACTCAACAAGAATGTCTCTACTACAAATATTGCCTGCAAACAAACAAATCAATAATATTACATTAAAAATCAGAAGCTAATCTCTTTATAATACAAAAAAAGTCAACCCAATGAGATATTTTTTAAACCTGATGAGTGTTTGGCATCGAGAGATATTAAGACTACGTAATGTCTTCCTCTCAATAGAACCCACAATTTGAAATATCACTATTGTCAACATATTCAATATCAGGACTCTTAAAAGAATCAGAAGAAGACATTGTCTTGTCCATTGAAACAGACATTCCATCTCATTTACCAGGAGATACATCCATAGAAACAGGAACATTTGGAACAACTAGAGCAGCAGCAGCAGCAACAACTTCATTTCTCCTTTCAGGAAATGAAGTAGTAATAATAGCCTTAGGAAAAACAACAGCAGAAGATTTATTATTATGACAGAAAATTACACAAACCCCAAATCCCAAATCACACAAACCCTAAAATCCATTCCCAAATCCCAAATCACACAAACCCTAAAATTCAAAATCAAGAAGAAGGATGAAAATGAAATTAAAGAGGGAAGGAAAACGATATCAAAGAGAAAGGAAAACGAAATGAAAAAGGAAAACGGATTGAAGAAGCTAGAAAACGAAGAAGAAACGAAGAAGGAATGAAGAAGTGAAAATCTAACCTTGAAACTTGAAGAACAACCGACTGAGCAGAAGTAGCGGCTGATGACGGAGAAGATGACGACAACGGAGCATGGAGGACGTTGGTGGAGTGTGGTGGTCCTGGTTCACGATGCTACATGTGTGTTGAGGGTTTCGTCGAAGTTGAGGAGAATGATGGAGCAGCGAGCACGACGGTGGGGAGTGTGGGTGGAGGTGAGGTGGTGGTGATTGAGAGTGAGGGAGGCAGGTTGTAGGTGAGAGCGAGAGGGTGAGGAGAAGAAGAGAGCGAGAGGGTGAGGAGAAGAAGGAGAACGTGAAAGGGATTTAGGGATCCCGTGGGTGTTTTATTTTTATCATTGGGTTGCCACGGACTTGCCACGGCATCTCCGTCGCAAATTTCTGACATTTCGCATGTCCGTGACAAATCCGTGGCAAACACCAGCGGGAAATTTCGCGCTCTCACTTTTTACACATTCCGTCGCAAATCCATCGCAAATTACTGACGGAATAAGCTCTGTGGCAATTGTTGGTGGCTAAATCAAGCTTTTCTTGTAGTGAATGCATGTGATGTGTTTGAATATATGATTGAATGATTCTTGCATGTATATATGTGGTGGTGTTTAATTTCTTTTTGGTGTAAATGACTTGTGTAGGATTTGATGGTGAATTAATGCATCTTAGGTGATTTGATTATGTTTGATGTGCTATTTGATGATTTTGATGGTATTTGTGATGATTATATATTGTCGGATACATTACTTTTTCAATGATCCTAAAAGGTGTTTGTTGCTTATATTTGAGTCCGGAGGAGTATATCACAACAAATGCATTTAGACTTGCGATGAGCATAAGCAAATAAATAGAGCTTCAAATCTGCGTTGGAAATAGTTAAAACACTATATAGATATTATCAAGTACTACTATTACTACTATTGAATAAAGTATTGCTAACATAGGGGTGGCTCAAGCTATGGGAAGCTCTAACCTCCCTCCGTCCCCTGTTCATAGTAAAATTCTACTTGAAACAATCGTGAAATACTTGATGAGAAGAGTGAAGGAAGTATTGACCGACCCTTCTCGATTTGATATAATCGTGAAGACTATCCAATCACCCTTTTTGCTCATCCAATTAACTAAGAGCATTTGTTCTATCTAAAATATAACACTTACTCTCTTGATTCTCAATAACAACTCTTGTGAATAATCAAAGTTCTTTTATTTCAGGACAATTTTAAAAGGGTCAAAATTCCAAATGCCGATGTTGTTCTGTGATGGTTGTAATGCGACGTTAAGTGTGCTGTGGTAGTTATAGATATTGTCCTCTAATATATTGATTATTATTTATGCTCTTATGCTGTTTGAAGACTCACCCTTTCTGCTTGAAATGTTGCTCCAACGCTGCAGGTAACCACGAGTGAAGGTTCTGCTGCCTTCTTTAGTAGCTGTTGGGGGGTTGTCGAGTCGCTCTCTGATACTGTAGCACCTAGGGGGCGTAGTCGGATTTGTTAATGAGCCAATTAACTGTATGAATTATTTATTTTGATGATTATGAGACGTGTTTGAGTGGACTAGTGAGTCATCGTTTATTTCCGCTGTGATAAGATTATTTTGAAATTTAAGTTTTATGACGATTGCGTTGTTGCACAAACTTTGATGGTGCAGACGATGAGTTTTTGCTTATGACGATGTGACATTTCCTTTCTACCAAATAAATTTATATTTTTGAAAGTGAAATTACTCTGATAATGACGTGTATCTTCGCAATAAGTGATGGAGCATAACAGAGCATTCTGTACTCCAACAAAGATAATTCCGCTATATAGTTTGTCAAGCACTCTAGTTGCGTTGAAGAGACACAGGAAATACAAGAAAATAAAGGAGACCAATGTTTTAGAAATGAGATTCTGATTCCAATAATTATATAGTGTTGTCTATTATTAATAAATTGAAATTGGTATGTCTCCTTTTGATTTTAAATACAGAAGAGAAATGAGATTAAAAAATAGATTGTTACAAAAATGACTGGTATTTAGCATGTAGTATTTGAGTTCCTCTGTTATTACTTAAGTGACTGAATTACTTCTTACTTCTAACAAAAGAAGTCTGAAATATTAAGTGATCATGTTTGAACATCCTATGACACAGCACAAGTGTATGAACATTATTTAAATTTATCCCCAACTTGAGTGAAGAAAGATACCTCATCTACTCCTTGAGCTGCACGTACAAATCTCCTTAAGAAACATTTGATTGTTGGGGCTGTCATTTCAAACTTCAGAAAATTCAATACAGTGGATTCTATCTGCAAAATCTGTAAGGAACGACTTGCTTGAGATTTACACATTTCAATTACTATAAACAAGTTGACTTGTTAACCAAAGAATTCAACACAAACCTCTTCTTTGAAGTATGTGTTATCAGTTATATAACAAAATTCTTCAACTTGAGGTGCACAAATCTCTTCGTATTTACTGCCAACAATAAGGAAAAACAAAATCTTATTACTACATACTAGTACATGGCTCTAAGTTATGCTCCTAGCATTTTAAAAGAAGAAATCCCATGAATAATAAAAAAAAACAGGAAGAGCTTGTTTGATTCCTTACGAGGCAATCATCATGGAGGCAACACCAAGTAATTGTAACTTTTGCCTATTCATCACATTTCCCGAGAGATACCGATCTATGTAGTTTCATCACAATTACAATGTATCGTGTACAAGTCTAAACTTGGAAAACATTTGTATAGCTAAATTTGCAAGTTTCGGCTGGTCATGAAACCTAGATTATCAATTAATCATCGATTGTCTAAAAATTGTCAATGTGTATAACATTATTTATTTATTTAGTGAAAGTAAGTTCAATCACATTATTTTATAGTTTTGATAGATCCAAATATTATTTTTAAAACTTCATATACTTGGACAACATATGAACATACAATATCGAGAATCAATTTTCCTTTGGCATAGAGTGTGTAAACATAGCACTATAGCGAGAGATAATTGCTTTGCTAACAAGGAAAATGAAAATGTACCTTAGATGCACGAAGGTGTTTGTAGATATCACAAGCAAAGGTTGCACAGAGCTGAGGATCTCTGTAATCATTATCAATATTGACAATTTTCTCCCCCTTTTCCAACTCAACAAGAATGTCTCTACTACAAATATTGCCTGCAAACAAACAAATCAATAATATTACATTAAAAATCAGAAGCTAATCTCTTTATAATACAAAAAAAGTCAACCCAATGAGATATTTTTTAAACCGATGAGTGTTTGGCATCAGAGATATTAAGACTACAGAATGTCTTCCTCTCAATAGAACCCACAGCTGAAATATCACTATTGTCAACATATTCAATATCAGGACTATTGAAAGAATCAGAAGAAGACATTGTCTTGTCCATTGAAACAGACATTCCATCTCATTTACCAGGAGATACATCCATAGAAACAGGAACATTTGGAACAACTGGAGCAGCAGCAGCAGCAACAACTTCATTTCTCCTTTCAGGAAATGAAGTAGTAATAATAGCCTTAGGAAAAACAACAGCAGAAGATTTATTATTATGACAGAAAATTACACAAACCCCAAATCCCAAATCACACAAACCCTAAAATCCATTCCCAAATCACACAAACCCTAAAAGTCAAAATCAAGAAGAAGGATGAAAATGAAATTAAAGAGGGAAGTAAAACGATATCAAAGAGAAAGGAAAACGAAATGAAAAAGGAAAACGGATTGAAGAAGCTAGAAAACGAAGAAGAAACGAAGAAGGAATGAAGAAGTGAAAATCTAACCTTGAAACTTGAAGAACAACCGACTTAGCAGAAGTAGCGGCTGATGACGGAGAAGATGACGACAACGGAGCATGGAGGACGTTGGTGGAGTGTGGTGGTCCTGGTTCACGATGCTACATGTGTGTTGAGGGTTTCGTCGAAGTTGAGGAGAATGATGGAGCAGCGAGCACGACGTTGGGGAGTGTGGGTGGAGGTGAGGTGGTGGTGATTGAGAGTGAGGGAGGCGAGTTGTAGGTGAGAGCGAGAGGGTGAGGAGAAGAAGAGAGCGAGAGGGTGAGGAGAAGAAGGAGAACGTGAAAGGGATTTAGGGATCCCGTGGGTGTTTTATTTTTATCATTGGGTTGCCACGGACTTGCCACGGCATCTCCGTCGCAAATTTCTGACATTTCGCATGTCCGTGGCAAATCCGTGGCAAACACCAGCGGGAAATTTCGCGCTCTCACTTTTTACACATTCCGTCGCAAATCCATCGCAAATTACTGACGGAATAAGCTCTGTGGCAATTGTTGGTGGCTAAATCAAGCTTTTCTTGTAGTGAATGCATGTGATGTGTTTGAATATATGATTGAATGATTCTTGCATGTATATATGTGGTGGTGTTTAATTTCTTTTTGGTGTAAATGACTTGTGTAGGATTTGATGGTGAATTAATGCATCTTAGGTGATTTGATTATGTTTGATGTGCTATTTGATGATTTTGATGGTATTTGTGATGATTATATATTGTCCAGATACATTACTTTTTCAATGATCCTAAAAAGGTGTTTGTTGCTTATATTTGAGTCCAGAGGGAGTATATCACAACAAATGCATTTAGACTTGCGATGAGCATAAGCAAATAAATAGAGCTTCAAACTGCGTTGGAAATAGTTAAAACACTATATAGATATTATCAAGTACTACTATTACTACTATTGAATAAAGTATTGCTAACATAGGGGTGGCTCAAGCTATGGGAAGCTCTAACCTCCCTCCGTCCCTGTTCATAGTAAAATTCTACTTGAAACAATCGTGAAATAACAGTGAGAAGAGTGAAGGAAGTATTGACTGACCCTTCTCAGTTTGATATAACTGTGAAGACTATCCAATCACCCTTTTTTGCTCATCCAATTAACTAAGAGCATTTGTTCTATCTAAAATATAACACTTACTCTCTTGATTCTCAATAACAACTCTTGTGAATAATCAAAGTTCTTTTATTTCAGGACAATTTTAAAAGGGTCAAAATTCCAAATGCCGATGTTGTTCTGTGATGGTTGTAATGCGACGTTAAGTGTGCTGTGGTAGTTATAGATATTGTCCTCTAATATATTGATTATTATTTATGCTCTTATGCTGTTTGAAGACTCACCCTTTCTGCTTGAAATGTTGCTCCAACGCTGCAGGTAACCACGAGTGAAGGTTCTGCTGCCTTCTTTAGTAGCTGTTGGGGGGTTGTCGAGTCGCTCTCTGATACTGTAGCACCTAGGGGGCGTAGTCGGATTTGTTAAGAGCCAATTAATCTGTATGAATTATTTATTTTGATGATTATGAGACGTGTTTGAGTGGACTAGTGAGTCATCGTTTATTTCATTTGTGATAAGATTATTTTGAAATTTAAGTTTTATGACGATTGCGTTGTTGCACAAACTTTGATGGTGCGACGATGAGTTTTTGCTTATGACGATGTGACATTTCCTTTCTACCAAATAAATTTATATTTTTGAAAGTGAAATTACTCTGATAATGACGTGTATGCTGCAATAAGTGATGGAGCATAACAGAGCATTCTGTACTCCAACAAAGATAATTCCGCTATATAGTTTGTCAAGCACTCTAGTTGCAAAGTGAAGAGACACAGGAAATACAAGAAAATAAAGGAGACCAATGTTTTAGAAATGAGATTCTCGATTCCAATAATTATATAGTGTTGTCTATTATTAATAAATTGAAATTGGTATGTCTCCTTTTGATTTTAAATACGTAAGAGAAATGAGATTAAAAATAGATTGTTACAAAAATGACCGGTATTTAGCATGTAGTATTTGAGTTCCTCTGTTATTACTTAAGTGGTGAATTACTTCTTACTTCTAACAAAAGAAGTCTCGAAATATTAAGTGATCATGTTTGAACATCCTATGACACAAAGACAAGTGTATGAACATTATTTAAATTTATCCCCAACTTGAGTGAAGAAAGATACCTCATCTACTCCTTGAAGCCGCACGCACAAATCTCCTTAAGAAACATTTGATTGTTGAAATTTGTCATTTCAAACTCGAGAAAATTCAATACAATGGATTCTATCCGCAAAATCTGTAAGGAACGACTTGCTTGAGATTTACACATTTCAATTACTATAAACAAGTTGACTTGTTAACCAAAGAATTCAACACAAACCTCTTCTTTGAAGTATGTGTTATCGTTATATAACAAAATTCTTCAACTTGAGGTGCACAAATCTCTTCGTATTTATCGCCAACAATAAGGAAAAACAAAATCTTATTACTACATACTAGTACATGGCTCTAAGTTATGCTCCTAGCATTTTAAAAGAAGAAATCCCATGAATAATAAAAAAACAGGAAGAGCTTGTTTGATTCCTTACGAGGCAATCATCATGGAGGCAACACCAAGTAATTGTAACTTTTGCCTATTCATCACATTCCCGAGAGATACCGATCTATGTAGTTTTATCACAATTACAATGTATCGTGTACAAGTCTAAACTTGGAAAACATTTGTATAGCTAAATTTGCAAGTTTACGGCCCGGTCATGAAACCTAGATTATCAATTAATCGATCGATTGTCTAAAAATTGTCAATGTGTATAACATTATTTATTTATTTAGTGAAAGTAAGTTCAATCACATTATTTTATAGTTTTGATAGATCCAAATATTATTTTTTAAAACTTCATATACTTGGACAACATATGAACATACAATATCAGTAATCAATTTTCCTTTGGCATAGAGTGTGTAAACATAGCACTATAGCAGAGATAATTGCTTTGCTAACAAGGAAAATGAAAATGTACCTTAGATGCACGAAGGTGTTTGTAGATATCACAAGCAAAGGTTGCACTGAAGTGAGGATCTCTGTAATCATTATCAATATTGACAATTTTCTCCCCTTTTCCAACTCAACAAGAATGTCTCTACTACAAATATTGCCTGCAAACAAACAAATCAATAATATTACATTAAAAATCAGAAGCTAATCTCTTTATAATACAAAAAAAGTCAACCCAATGAGATATTTTTTAAACCGATGAGTGTTTGGCATCAGAGATATTAAGACTACAGAATGTCTTCCTCTCAATAGAACCCACAATTTGAAATATCACTATTGTCAACATATTCAATATCGGGACTATTGAAAGAATCGTAAGAAGACATTGTCTTGTCCATTGAAAACAGACATTCCATCTCATTTACCGGAGATACATCCATAGAAACAGGAACATTTGGAACAACTGGAGCAGAAGCAGCAGCAACAACTTCATTTCTCCTTTCAGGAAATGAAGTAGTAATAATAGCCTTAGGAAAAACAACAGCAGAAGATTTATTATTATGACAGAAAATTACACAAACCCCAAATCCCAAATCACACAAACCCTAAAATCCATTCCCAAATCACACAAACCCTAAAAGTCAAAATCAAGAAGAAGGATGAAAATGAAATTAAAGAGGGAAGTAAAACGATATCAAAGAGAAAGGAAAACGAAATGAAAAAGGAAAACGGATTGAAGAAGCTAGAAAACGAAGAAGAAACGAAGAAGGAATTGAAGAAGTGAAAATCTAACCTTGAAACTTGAAGAACAACCGACTTAGCGGAAGTAGCGGCTGATGACGGAGAAGATGACGACAACGGAGCATGGAGGACGTTGGTGGAGTGTGGTGGTCCTGGTTCACGATGCTACATGTGTGTTGAGGGTTTCGTCGAAGTTGAGGAGAATGATGGAGCAGCGAGCACGACGTTGGGGAGTGTGGGTGGAGGTGAGGTGGTGGTGATTGAGAGTGAGGGAGGCGAGTTGTAGGTGAGAGCGAGAGGGTGAGGAGAAGAAAGAGAGCGAGAGGGTGAGGAGAAGAAGGAGAACGTTCTGAAAGGGATTTAGGGATCCCGTGGGTGTTTTATTTTTATCATTGGGTTGCCACGGACTTGCCACGGCATCTCCGTCGCAAATTTCTGACATTTCGCATGTCCGTGGCAAATCCGTGGCAAACACCAGCGGGAAATTTCGCGCTCTCACTTTTTACACATTCCGTCGCAAATCCATCGCAAATTACTGACGGAATAAGCTCTGTGGCAATTGTTGGTGGCTAAATCAAGCTTTTCTTGTAGTGAATGCATGTGATGTGTTTGAATATATGATTGAATGATTCTTGCATGTATATATGTGGTGGTGTTTAATTTCTTTTTGGTGTAAATGACTTGTGTAGGATTTGATGGTGAATTAATGCATCTTAGGTGATTTGATTATGTTTGATGTGCTATTTGATGATTTTGATGGTATTTGTGATGATTATATATTGTCCAGATACATTACTTTTTCAATGATCCTAAAAAGGTGTTTGTTGCTTATATTTGAGTCCAGAGGGAGTATATCACAACAAATGCATTTAGACTTCATGATGAGCATAAGCAAATAAATAGAGCTTCAAATCTGCGTTGGAAATAGTTAAAACACTATATAGATATTATCAAGTACTACTATTACTACTATTGAATAAAGTATTGCTAACATAGGGGTGGCTCAAGCCATGGGAAGCTCTAACCTCCCTCCGTCCCTGTTCATAGTAAAATTCTACTTGAAACAATCGTGAAATAACAGTGAGAAGAGTGAAGGAAGTATTGACTGACCCTTCTCAGTTTGATATAAATGTGAAGACTATCCAATCACCCTTTTTTGCTCATCCAATTAACTAAGAGCATTTGTTCTATCTAAAATATAACACTTACTCTCTTGATTCTCAATAACAACTCTTGTGAATAATCAAAGTTCTTTTATTTCAGGACAATTTTAAAAGGGTCAAAATTCCAAATGTCGATGTTGTTCTGTGATGGTTGTAATGCGACGTTAAGTGTGTTGTGGTAGTTATAGATATTGTCCTCTAATATATTGATTATTATTTATGCTCTTATGCTGTTTGAAGACTCACCCTTTCTGCTTGGAATGTTGCTCCAACGCTGCAGGTAACCACGAGTGAAGGTTCTGCTGCCTTTATAGTAGCTGTTGGGGGGTTGTCGAGTCGCTCTCTGATACTGTAGCACCTAGGGGGCGTAGTCGGATTTGTTAATGAGCCAATTAACTGTATGAATTATTTATTTTGATGATTATGAGACGTGTTTGAGTGGACTAGTGAGTCATCGTTTATTTCCGCTGTGATAAGATTATTTTGAAATTTAAGTTTTATGACGATTGCGTTGTTGCACAAACTTTGATGGTGCAGACGATGAGTTTTTGCTTATGACGATGTGACATTTCCTTTCTACCAAATAAATTTATATTTTTGAAAGTGAAATTACTCTGATAATGACGTGTATGCTGCAATAAGTGATGGAGCATAACAGAGCATTCTGTACTCCAACAAAGATAATTCCGCTATATAGTTTGTCAAGCACTCTAGTTGCAGTGAAGAGACCTGGGAAATACAAGAAAATAAAGGAGACCAATGTTTTAGAAATGAGATTCTGATTCCAATAATTATATAGTGTTGTCTATTATTAATAAATTGAAATTGGTATGTCTCCTTTTGATTTTAAATACAGAAGAGAAATGAGATTAAAAAATAGATTGTTACAAAAATGACTGGTATTTAGCATGTAGTATTTGAGTTCCTCTGTTATTACTTAAGTGACTGAATTACTTCTTACTTCTAACAAAAGAAGTCTGAAATATTAAGTGATCATGTTTGAACATCCTATGACACAAAGACAAGTGTATGAACATTATTTAAATTTATCCCCAACTTGAGTGAAGAAAGATACCTCATCTACTCCTCGAAGTTTGCACGCACAAATCTCCTTAAGAAACATTTGATTGTTGAAATTTGTCATTTCAAACTTGAGAAAATTCAATACAAAGTGGATTCCATCCGCAAAATCTGTAATGAGAACGACTTGCTTGAGATTTACACATTTCATTTACTATAAACAAGTTGACTTGTTAACCAAAGAATTCAACACAAACCTCTTCTTTGAAGTATGTGTTATCAGTTATATAACAAAATTCTTCAACTTGAGGTGCACAAATCTCTTCAGTATTTCATGCCAACAATAAGGAAAAACAAAATCTTATTACTACATACTAGTACATGGCTCTAAGTTGATGCTCCTAGCATTTTAAAAGAAGAAATCCCATGAATAATAAAAAAAAAAAACAGGAAGAGCTTGTTTGATTCCTTACGAGGCAATCATCATGGAGGCAACACCAAGTAATTGTAACTTTTGCCTATTCATCACATTCCCTGAGAGATACCGATCTATGTAGTTTACTGTCAAATACAATGTATCAGGTACAAGACTATACTTGGAAAACATTTGTATAGCTAAATTTGCAAGTTTCTGGCCTGGTCATGAAACCTAGATTATCAATTATCAATATTGACAATTTTCTCCCCCTAAAAGTCAAAATCAAGAAGAAGGATGAAAATGAAATTAAAGAGGGAAGGAAAACGATATCAAAGAGAAAGGAAAACGAAATGAAAAAGGAAAACGGATTGAAGAAGCTAGAAAACGAAGAAGAAACGAAGAAGGAATGAAGAAGTGAAAATCTAACCTTGAAACTTGAAGAACAACCGACTGAGCAGAAGTAGCGGCTGATGACGGAGAAGATGACGACAACGGAGCATGGAGGACGTTGGTGGAGTGTGGTGGTCCTGGTTCACGATGCTACATGTGTGTTGAGGGTTTCGTCGAAGTTGAGGAGAATGATGGAGCAGCGAGCACGACGGTGGGGAGTGTGGGTGGAGGTGAGGTGGTGGTGATTGAGAGTGAGGGAGGCGGGTTGTAGGTGAGAGCGAGAGGGTGAGGAGAAGAAGAGAGCGAGAGGGTGAGGAGAAGAAGGAGATCGTGAAAGGGATTTAGGGATCCCGTGGGTGTTTTATTTTTATCATTGGGTTGCCACAGACTTGCCACGGCATCTCCGTCGCAAATTTCTGACATTTCGCATGTCCGTGGCAAATCCGTGGCAAACACCAGCGGGAAATTTCGCGCTCTCACTTTTTACACATTCCGTCGCAAATCCGTCGCAAATTACTGACGGAATAAGCTTCGTGGCAATTGTTGGTTGCTAAATCAAGCTTTTCTGGTAGTGAATGCATGTGATGTGTTTGAATTATGATTGAATGATTCTTGCATGTATATATGTGGTGGTGTTTAATTTCTTTTTGGTGTAAATGACTTGTGTAGGATTTGATGGTGAATTGATGCACCTTAGGGTGATTTGATTATGTTTGATGTGCTATTTGATGATTTTGATGGTATTTGTGATGATTATATATTGTCCAGATACATTACTTTTTCAATGATCCTAAAAAGGTGTTTGTTGCTTATATTTGAGTCCAGAGGGATCGAGTATATCACAACAAATGCATTTAGACTTGCGATGAGCATAAGCAAATAAATAGAGCTTCAAACTGCGTTGGAAATAGTTAAAACACTATATAGATATTATCAAGTACTACTATTACTACTATTGAATAAAGTATTGCTAACATAGGGGTGGCTCAAGCCATGGGAAGCTCTAACCTCCCTCCGTCCCTGTTCATAGTAAAATTCTACTTGAAACAATCGTGAAATAACAGTGAGAAGAGTGAAGGAAGTATTGACTGACCCTTCTCAGTTTGATATAACTGTGAAGACTATCCAATCACCCTTTTTTGCCCATCCAATTAACTAAGAGCATTTGTTCTATCTAAAATATAACACTTACTCTCTTGATTCTCAATAACAACTCTTGTGAATAATCAAAGTTCTTTTATTTCAGGACAATTTTAAAAGGGTCAAAATTCCAACCTCCCTTCCTTGTGACATTGGTGACTTCAATTTTATTATGCTTATAAAAAAAGCACTTGAGAATATAATATTCTGGAAAAATATTTTAATGTTAATAATTACACTTTCCACTAGATAGTAGACATACATGAGCAATTGAACTCATAACAGCAACTCAATTAGTCATCTAATTTTTATGCATTTATCCAATAAAAAACTTTAACAATTCAATTGACGTTCTCAATGTTTAATCGTGTAATTTTTAATATATTTAAAAAAAATTAATTCCCTTTTTCTGTTGACAAAATAAAATGAGTTTCTTGAAAAAGATACTAAAAGTAGTAGTTAATATTTTGGATACAACATATTTGTTTTAAGTATAAGTGTTTCATTTAAAAAACACTCACATAAAAATAATAAAAACGGACATGGGCTAGGTTATGGGCCTAAGGCATTGGCCTTTGCGGCCTAGCCCTCTTCACGACACTGACTTGACCTAACATACTGTCGTTATAAATGCGTGCTTGCATCGTCACTTTCACAACACTTGTGATCTTGTGCCGCTTCCTAAATCTTACGGCGGCCTCTCCCCTCTTCTCTCACATGTTCTCCTCTTCCTTCTCTGTATTACTTAGAATTAGAAAAGAGTTGCAAAATTATCCTTCATCAATTCATTATTATAGAGTTGTATTATTAATTTGATTAAGATGATTTGGTAGGGTGGGTACAACTTTATTCCATTGATATAGGTACTGTCGATACAACTAATCCCATATTAATCTTGATCTGTTTGATTGTATATATTTTTTGCGGTCTTTTATTTTTGTTTAATATATCGTGGTTTTTTCTCCAGTAGATTCATGACAAGACCCAACAATTGATTCTTGGAATATCATTACTGGTTTGAACAAATGTGAATCATTTATATCGTCTTATTTTCTATACCTTATGGTTATGTTCAACTCTACTGTTCATTTTGACAAAGTCCAACACAGAACTCTGGCGATTGTAATTTCATTGATTAAACATTATGGAAGGTAGTATATTTGAAATTTATATATTCGTATTTACTACTATAACTTTCTATGATTTACTTCCTTTTATTTGACGAATTATTTACCTTTATTTGATAGATGCTGTCTATTTTTATTTGAATTTGTGAATTTTACTTTTCAAACAAGGTTTAAGAAATAAATAGAGGAGGTTTTATTTATTTTTGGTAATGATACTTAACTTTTTTTCATGTACACTTTGATCTATTTTGTTATAATTCATAAAATAAACGATTTTTAAGAAAATAGAGTTCTTACTGGTATCTTCGCTAAGCTGAAATCCTGAACATGACCTTATGTTTTGAAGTTTCAGGACTGCTGACTTCTAAAAGTGATGTGTATAGCTTTGGGGTTGATCTCCTTGAGATGCTAACGGGGAGAAGAGCAAATGATAAGCGAAGGCCATATAAGGAGAAATAAATTCAAACTTTTATTTAGACACCTCTTCCTCTGGTGCCAATAAATATGGTCTAATAGTTGGCTCATCTTCGAGAAGCACACCATCAAGATTTCAAGCCTCTCCACTAAGCTTTACTCTTCCTTTTCATTCACAAAAACAAAGTTGTGAGAAGCCATGAGATAAAATAAGATGCATCTCAATCTTATTTTATGTTTCCTTGTATTGTAGTTTAGGGATGTTTTAATCAAAAACTTCAATCATCTTTTTGCATTAGCAAAGTTTTATCTTTTATTTTCTTTTTAAGGTCTTTTTTATAGTTTTTTTCATAGGGCCTTTTTCATTTGTGTAAAATGATTCATGGACAAACCATATACTATCTCAAAGTGATTGGGGAAACTCAAAAAATGTATTGAATTTGGGGGGTTTAGAAAAAATCTTCAATTTATTTACGTCTTGTTATAAAGCTCTCTCTCAAAATTGAAGTTATATTAATCATAAACATACTATTCCATTTCTTTACAAATATACTACCACAAAGTGAAATTTGTAACACCCCAAAGTAATTGTTTAAATTCTTTGCTTCTAAGTGAAATAATAATTGTATGATTTAATGATTTAATTGGCTAAATAGAATTCTTGTAGGAATTGAGTGTTTATTTGCTTAATTAGATGTAGTTTAAGTGTAGAAGTAGGAAGTAAGGGCAAAATAGGGAACTCACTCTCCAAAAACTTACAAAAACACACTCTCAGTTGAACTAATAAAAAACACATTTACTTCTAACTTACTTCGAAGGAGACATTTTATCTCAAAGTGAGAGAAAGTGGGTTCCGAGGGAGGGAAAGAAGAGAGTTAGGGGGAAAGATTGTATGCAAGATTCACCACAACCATTGACCTAATCCACTCAAGTGAACTTATTTCCTCACTATTGGTTTACTCTCTTTCTTCTTCCCTTCATATTCGATAGATGCATGTTGGTGTACAAGCTTGATTGAGGGATTCTAGTATGTTGCATGTGTGTTTTGGGAGTTGAGGTAGATTAGTTGGAAGCTACATTGTTGACGGGAGTGCTTACATTGAGAGTATGGAAGCTGAAAACGAATTTGGGGATTGTTTGAGCTGTTTTGTAAAGATAAAGTCTCACATTCAAGTTGAGTTTTGAAATTTTAGCTTTTGCAAGTGAGTTCTTTTCCTTTTAGGTTTTCATAATGTTTTTTGATGTGTTTGGGAACTTAATGTCATGAAGATTTAGTTGCATGAGTGTTTGAACTGATTTGGTTGTCCAGAGAGTCATAAATTGAGCTATAAACATGTATGAGTGTCATGAGATGAGATGTTTGAAGCATGTAATTGTATTTGTTTTATGGTTTGAAAAGTTAAAAGTACATCTATTTTTGTTTGAAATGATGATTGAGAGCTGTTTTAATGTTGGAGATGTAAGTGGAAGGGTTTGAGCACAAGGGGATTGGAGGTAATCTCTAAAACCTGAAAAAGGTCTACTGCACAAAGAACACGGCCAGTGTCCCAACCCATTTCTCCATGATTTTCTTCAATGTTAGTGCTCCAACGACCCTATATATGTGCTACCCCTAATGCCTTACTCAACCCATACGGAGGTATTTTAAATATAATTAAAACAATTTCAGGTATGTTATATGTCAATTGAATGAGATAAATTAAAGTATGTTTGATATGCAGACGAAGAGATATAGTCTTTACAATTTATAATTTAAATGGTATAGTCTACTATCGAGCGAGAATAGGACCAATGTGTCGAAGTAAACATAAGATACCAAAGGGTATGATGACAATTCCAAACTAAGAGCATACTTGGTAAAGGGAAGTCATGAGCCTTAAGTCAAGACCCGGAATAAGTTGACTTGGCAATAACTATTCTCGGGTGGGTTCTCCGGGGGAATTGTGTAGTTGTTGGGATTGTGCTAAGAAAAGAGAAAAGATAAGAAAAACACCGAGAGTTTAAGGTAAGGGGTCTCGAAAGAACTCATTGAGATTGTATCATTGTTTATTCTGTGGTATTTTACAGATGAGCAATGAAATTTAAAGCAAAATGAGAAGAAGTAGCCGCTGAACTAGATTACAAGAATTCAAAGGATCCTTATGGATCAACATTATGTTTGCTTAGTCTATCCTAGATTTAGTTTATGTATCATTTTGAGACTCTGAGTTTTGATTGTCTAATCAAATTTGTAATATTTTTGAACTGTACTATTGGATATTGAACAATGGTCAATATGAATGACTTATGCAACGATTTACAGTTATGTCATTAAGTTTCCATTTTGATATTTATACCTCTTGGACTAGTTTAGATGGTTTACCCCATCAAATTATGTATGTTCAATTCCTTAAGCAGTTTTATAACTCTGATTTGTTTGAAATGTTGATTCTCTTTATATTTCTTCCAACATTGAAATATTAGGAAGTTACCAAATTCTCCTCATGTCCTCTTTATATTAGTACTATTGGGTGCATTTGTCCCACTTGGCAAATATTTTTACTTTGCAATACATACAGTAATTTTATTTTACCCCCATAAAAAAAGGTGTTTCCCTCAGAAAACACTATTTTTAAAGTTAATGTAGTAATTCACAGTTGATCAATAAATGAGAGAATAAGTAAGTAAAATTTTTAACGTTTAGTGTTATAATTAGTTGAAATTTAAGTATTTCAGATTTTTTTTGTCCTTAAATTAAGTATTCCGTAAAGCTTATAATATTTGAGAAAATATTAAAGTCTACTTTTTCTAGTATATTAAAGTATGTTTGATATGCAAACGAAGAGATATTGTATTTACAGTTTATAATTTAAAAAGTATAGTCTACTATCGAGTGAGAATAGGACCAATGTGTCAAAGTAAGAACATAAGATACAAAAGGGGATGACAATTCCAAACTAAGAGCATACTTGGTAAAGGGAAGTCATGAGCCCTAAGGCAAGACCCAGAATAAGTTGACTTGGGCTATTGTTGGTTGGGTTCTCCGGAGGAATTGTCATAAAAAAGAGAAAAGATAAGTAAAACACTGAGATTTTAAGGTAAGGGGTCTCGAGAGAACTCATTGAGACTGTATCTCATTGTTTATTATGTGGTGTTTTACAGATGAGCAGGGCAAAATAAAGAAAAATTAACAAGTAGCTGCTAAACTAGGTTACAAGAATTAAAAGGATCCTTATGGATCAAGATTATATTTTTTTAATCTACCCTAGATTTATGTTATTTATCATTTTCAGACTCTGAGTTTTGATTGTGTAATCAAATTTGTAATATTTTTGAACTATACTTTTGGATATTGAACAATGGTCAGTATGAATGACTTCTGTAACTATTTCCAGCTATTTCATTAAGTTTTCATTTTGGTATTTATACCTCATGGACTAGTTTAGATGGTTTATTTTTGAGAATACATTGTTGGAATAAAATGTCTTATTCTATAATATTGTGTTTAACATTTCCTTTATAATTGTAATTACTGCCTAGTTTGTTAGTTAGATATATTATAGTTCGTTTATGTGTCAGTTAAAAATCTGTTAGGTATTGTTGTAATTAGTTGTAGTTCTGTTAGGGCAGTTAAGTCTAACAGCAAGTTCGACCTCAACGGCCCCAATTGAGTGGCCAGTTTTACCTTCATGATTGGTAAGTACCACATTGTGTGGCTTCAGGTCTGTAGGACATGCACCAATTCTTTTGAGTATGTGTTGTGGCATCAAGTTTACAGCAGCACCACCGTCCACTAGGATTTTGTTCATCCCAATGTTGTTTACTCTGGCTTGAATAAACAATGGCTTGAGGTGTTGCATCATGCCAAGATCTGGTCTTTCAAAGACAACATGTTGCTCTTCCACGCAGCCATTTCTAAGCACATAATAGCATATGTAACACCCCCTTCTATATTTCCTAAGTAACTTAAATAAAAATCAGAGTTTTCAAAAACTTTCCACGCACCTCAAAGAGAGTGCTACATTTCATCAAGTATCACAAAATAACAATTAAAACTCAAACGCATCTAGTGCGTGAACATATATGACATATCCAAATGGGGTAAACCCTCAAAACCTGTTTATAAGTTTACAATAATCCAGAAATAGTTTTCACAGCACAGCCGAAATAAACCAAGTTTAACAGATTCAGTACATGCTCCAAAAACAGTCTAATACATAAAAGAAATGACAATTACTACGACCCCCGTCCCTGGTGTTACTAAATCAGAGCTGACACAACAGACCCAAGAAGGCATGGACACCTTCACTCAGAATCACCTGCATGTCGCCACGAGAGCAGGCAACATAGAAAATGCTAGGGGTGAGTCTCTTTACATAAATAATAACAAGTAAGATAAGCATTATATTAGGAAAACAACTAGCAACATCAATCCACAACAATTAAGACATTTATCATTCAATTATAGCACCAAGGAGCAAGCAATAATGAATTAACAAAGCATCGCCAAGAATTTCTAAGAATGTATGGGTAAATGCATGTATGCAATATGCATGTGGATCCATAACCACCTCAATAACCCCGTCGGGCACCCACCACTTTTGGCCGAAGCCATACCACCACTTTTGGCCGAAGCCATACCACCACTTTTGTATGCATATGATTTATGTGACACCATGACAATGCATCACAATCACCATAAATTTATCACATCAAGTATTAACCCACCACTTTGGCCGAAGCCCACATCACCCATAAATTTATCACATCAAGTATTAACCCACCACTTTGGCCGAAGCCCACATCACCTCTTTATCATCACCTCACCACCACACTTCATTCATTAAATTAAATCTCACAATAAGAATTAAATCCCACCTAAGGACCAAACCACCTCATAAGGACCTTTTCAACACCTAAGGACCATTTTAATACACCCAATATTAGTTTAGTACTTAAGGAATTATTTGACCCTTTATGATTAATTTGGTACTTAAGGAATTATGTTGACCTATTAGGATTAACTAGACACTAAGGGACTATTTTGTCACACCAAGGATTAATTTAATACTTAGGGACTATTTTGTCACACCAAGGATTAAATTAATACTTAGGGACTAAAACTGTCACTTAGACTCCATTAGGTACATCTAGGCGCCAAGGGACAACCATTTTGGCGCCCCACCTAGCGCAACATAACCACACAAAGACAACAAAGACACTCACAGCGCCAAGTTTCTAGCAAATCGCGCCGCCATGTACTCACACACACACACACACACCACTGGGCGCCAAGTTCCCAATGAATGGCGCCTCCCGCAGACAACTCGCTCAACGCGCGCACCAAAGCAAGCATTGGCGCCCCCTCGCACCTTGCATGTGCACACGGCCAACACTGCACAACATACGGGCGCCAATTTGCCTAGCAAATGGCGCCCCTTCCCTGCACAACACCTCAGCCAGCCAGAAAACAGCAAATCCAGGCGCCATTTTCCTATGAATTTGGCGCCCCTCCCTCTAACACTCCAACCAAACAATTTCAAACATACCTTCTACTCAACAATTCAATTCCCACTTAAACAACACACATTTAAGCATTTAATCAACTTCATTAAATACACACATTCTCATATTTCTTCACATTGAAACATTTAATCAAACACATGGTATGCATAACTCACATCACATTTATTTCCAACATCAAGTGTCATGGCATCATCAATTTAAGCATCAAATACAACAACAAACACATGATTAACGCAAAATTCACATAAACAAATCATCCTAGAGCTATTCCACACACAACACATATCATACAAATTATTATAGATATAAATGAGAATCCCCTAACCTCCAATTTGCAAGAACCCAAATACTCTCTCCTTCAACAACACAAAAATCACCAAAATAGCTTCCCCAATAATTTGAGCTCCAAAACCCCATCCATGGTGAAAGGAAAAATACACAAGATTAGAGTATGAAACTTATACTAAATGATAGAGGAGGAGAAATGTGAAAGATTGGTACCAAAAACGCTCACCCAAAGCTAGAAAATGATTTTTCCCCTTCCCTCCTAATGCACTCAGCTGCGCAACATACTTGTTGATGTCCTCCTCTTGCATTTTCTCTTCTTGGTTGTAAATGAGGAGGAAACCCTACCCCCAAAGTTTATTTAATTGGGTATGGGCCTACTAATGGTCCATGGGTCTTATTTGCACCCCCTAGCTACTTACATACCTCCTCCCAATTTAATTAAAATACTCCCCACTTAACTAAAATACTCATCATTTATTTACCATACCTCACTCCTTAATTTAATTAATCACCCTATATTTATTTTAATATAGACAACCAAAATATTACTTAATTAAATTAATCAAATAATCACTTAATTTAATTAGTTAGATATTCACCTAATTAAATTAGTTAAATAATCACTTAATTAATTTTTGGGGCGTTACAACTCTCCCCCACTTAGAATATTTTCGTCCTCGAAAATCTAACTATCATAAACATGTCAACTTAAGCACTCACCATAACAAACATTAGATTTCTAGTAAAGCACCCTAAATGAAAACTCGTACCTATAAATACTACCATCACTCCTCCGTAGGCTCCGAACCCTCCAAGGCAAACACTCTCCCGCTATACCTCCCCTCCTTCGGCTTTGGACACTTAGTACTAATATGCCCCAATTCCTCACAGTTGTAGCAGACCACATCCTACTTCTCACACTTAGCAGCTATATGACCTTCCTCACTACACTTGTGACACACAATCCTCGCAGTAGCGTCTCCCCCACTTGGCTTTTTGCCCGAACTCCATAGGGCTTCCCACAAACCTGAGAACTTCTCTTCTCCTTCACTACTTTGTACGAACGATTGCCACCCTCCTCGAAAATCTACGCTAGACTCATGAAGTCAACATCCACTCGTCTTATCTCCTCTAACCGTAACCATCCAAGTCCTATCGTACACACAACTGATCAAACACTCTTCCCTACACCCTTACTCCCCAATTAGGTATTCTAACCTGTAGATTGTCAAAATCCTACCCGACTACCCAACACAAGAGACACAACAATTATGGCCAGAGGCCCAACAACACTAACAACCGTGATTAACACAATAATACCAACCATCAAGAATAATTTATCATATATCCACATCATTCACATCAACAGTTAACACGTTCACAACAACAAAATTCAGCTGTAACCTATTCAACAATTAATCATTTTATTCGACGTTCAAGTTATTCTTTCTAAACTCAGGTGCAGGAAAAGTCTGCAACTTTGCGCCTACTTTGGCGAATTAATTAAAATAGTAAACGACCTCGGATTTCGACAAATAAATACTTGTTGGAAAGCTACGGATGTGTAGTTTCTGAATATATCATTAAAGTTTCAAAACAATGAGTCAATTAATACAGTTTTTATAAACAACCCAAACAGTTTTCAGACTTGACAGATTATGTCCTCCCATTTCATTTTACGCTAAACTGACTTAAACTTGACCAAAAGAGACAAAACTTCAGCCCGAATAAAAGCATTTTGAGTATAGTTTCTAATGGAAAAAGAATCGTACAAAACGGAGTTCATTTGAGTATGTAAAACTTGCAAAAACCGAACCTACCCACAGACTGACTCTAGAAATTTGACTCGACTTTGAAGATTCATAACTGGAGCTACACAACTCCGAATTTAACGAAACTAGTGCCAAAACGACCAGCTTTAAGTCTATTTTCGAAAACACTCAGCCACATAATTTTTGACTCAACCAAACAGTACCAGTTCTCAAAAGACTGAAACAGTGTCCAGACACGCACGGAATCGTAAACAAGTAAAACTCATCATGATCAATCACCAAACCAATTATAATCATCACATACTTATGCATTTCATCAAGCATCAAATAAGCATAACCAATCATGCAACAATTTAAACACTCAAGTCCGAAAAGATTTAAACACGTAGGCATCATCTTCAATCTCTTTATTCCTAGGAGTTGGCTAACATGCAATTTTTTTTATTTATTTTTTTTACAACTCCTCTAGAAAATATCATGGACATATAATTCTACCAATTTTAATTGATTTCATATCACAAAATAATATAACCAACACATGCGTCTTAAAACAATTGCTTTGATTCAAGACTTGATATTAGTTTAACCAAATGAAATTACATACCCTTGTCAACATTTAGCAAAGAAAACTAATCAAGTAATAGAAGTGCACCAAAAACCTAGTTGCACGGTTTCATCATTAGATTTTTGGAACCACGTAACACAAATCAAGGGGTGACAAATAATAATAGTAATAGCAACAACAAAGTCCAAGCTATGTCATAAAACGAACACATTTATACATTTGTAGTTCACAGTTAAGGAGTACCTAAATTGTTTACATTTGTTCCCAAGACCTTGACAATCATCATTGGATTCACATTCACATAACACAAAAATTCTAACTCATCTAATCATGCAATTAGTGTAAAACTTCCTCATTTTCAAACAACGCCTAACCACAACCTAATTGGTGCAAAAGCCGAAATCATGTCTCATTTTGAAATAAAATCTTAGAACAACTTGGAAACAAAATTCAACACTTATTTTGACATCCCATTTATTCCCAGTAGTACAAAATTTTCCAAGTACCGTTTTTCGAAAACCTTAGAACTCACAGTTTATCCAAAAAGGAAACTATATGCGAACTTCAACCTTACTATCACTCAAGCATGCACCCACCTAAACAATACTTATTAGTTCAAAATTTGATTTCCATCATAAACTCAGAAGGTAAGAAAAGTTACTCATTTCATTTTTGACAAATCATCTCATGCTCACGAAACAAGCCAAATTGAAACACGGAAAATGTCAAAACTTCAAGTTATGCAATCTTAATCGAGAAAATGAAAATATAGTATTATACAACATTTCATTTTAGCATACCATCTTCGAACCGATTCCCAGAGTCGAACTTAGCACTTCTTCTCTTGGAATAGTGAGTCAAACCTCGTTGACTGCATTTAATGAGGCCTATCAAAAAGGCAGGCTATCAACTATACAGGAAAAGCCTACATTGAAAACGATTGGGCACGCTAGACCGTTCCAGTCACTTTATGTGCTTGATCAAGGCTCAAAATGTTTGTCTTCTTTTAATATTGATGACAATGAATCTGTTTTGACATGTAATCTCAGTTTTTTGAACATTTCTACTTGTAATCACATTACATCCAATGCTTTCCCTTTATGGCATTATAGATTAGGGAACCCCTCTCACAATGTAATCAAACAAATTTGTAATGAGTTTTCATATATACAAGATGTTCCAAAATAATGTTTGTGACTCATGTCATCTTGCTAAACAACACAAGTTGCCCTTTCCTATAAGTAATACTAAATCTAGAGGTGCTTTTGATCTAATACACATGGACATTTGGGGTCCTTTCTCCACTCCATCTGACCATTGTCATCTATATTTTCTAACTGTTGTAGATGACTTCACAAGGCACACTTGGGTTTTTCAATGAAGAACCAATCTGAGACTAGACGATTGATCAAGAACTTTGTGACCATGGTTCAAACTCAGTTTGGACTGCTTGAAAAGGGGATAAGGACAGACAATGGGCAAGAGTTTCTCATGACAGAATACTTTCAAGAGAAGGGCATTTTGCATCAGAGAACTTGTATAGAGACTCCTCAACAGAATGCAGTAGCAGAGAGAAAGCAGAGGCACATCCTCAATGTTGCCCGTGCACTTATGTTCCAATCTAACCTTCCAAAGGTATTTTGGAGCTATGCCGTGAATTATGATGTGCATCTCATCAACAGGATACCTTCAAGTGTCTTGGACATGAACAAATCCCCTTATGAAGCTTTATACCACCATGTCCCTAATTTGGAGTATTTAAGGCTGTTTGGATGCCATAGTTTTGCCTCCACTATTCTCAAGGGAGACATAAATTTGATCCTTGTGCCAAGAAGGGTGTGTTCCTTGGTTTCAAGCATCGAACCAAAGGATATATTCAGATGGATTTGAAGCCTAGAGAAGTTTTCCTCACTAGGAATGTAGTATTTTATGAAGATATTTTTCCCTACATCTCTATTCACAAACAGACAGAGAATTTCACCCCCGCACCAAATACATATGATTTCATCTTTTTGACCCTAATAATCCACAAACTATCATCACACCCTCCATTTCTAGCCCAAATTAAAACCCTCCTAGAGATTCAACACACTGACCCTGTCACTCCCACACAAGACACTAACCACACTCATACAACAGCAAACCAAGTTCCAGAAATCAATCAAAGACCTACCAGAGTTATTAGACCTCCTCAAAGATATGATGACTACATTTGTGGTAATGTTGCCACTGACTCCAAGACCCTTTACCCCATTCAATCTGTTGTAGGTTATGGGAAACTCTTGCCCTCCTACAAGAATTTTGCACTCTCAATTGGGTCCCTTACTGAGCCAAATAGTTACACACAGGACTCCAAACATGAATGCTGGAGACAAGCTATGCAGACAGAGCTAAATCCTTAGAATAAAACCAGACATCGAAATTGGTTCCCCTACCTACTGGTAAAAGCAAAATAGGGTGTAGATGGCTGTTCAAAATAAAATACAATGTCGATGGGTCACTAGAAAGGTACAAAGCTCGTTTGGTGGAAAAAGGGTACACACAAACTGAAGGTATAGACTATTTGGATACATTCTCACCTGTTGCCAAGATTACAATACTGAGATTGTTGCTCGCCATAGCTGCCAGCCAACCATGGCATCTTCACCAACTCGACGTGAACAATGCCTTCCTTCATGGAGATTTAGATGAGGATATCTACATGGACATTCCCCAAGGGTATTATTCTCACTCTCCTAATTAACATGGTGTGTAATAATAGCCGAGAGTTTAAGGTAAGGGGTCTCGAGAGAACTCATTGAGACTGTATCTCATTGTTTATTATGTGGTGTTTTATAGATGAGCAGGCCAAGTTAAAGCAAATTTAGATCAAGTAGCTGCTAAGCTAGGTTACAAGAATTAAAAGGATCCTTATGGATCAAGATTATGTTTTCTTAGTCTACCCTAGATGTATGTTATGTATCATTTTTAGACTCTCAGTTTTGATTGTGTAATCAAATTTGTAATATTTTTGAACTGTACTTTTGGATATTGAACAATGGTCAGTATGAATGACTTATGTAACTGTTTCCAGTTTTGTCATTAAGTTTCCATTTATGTATTTATACCTCATGGACTAGTTTAGATGGTTTACTCCGTCAAATTATGAATGTTCAATTCCTTAAGCATATTTAGAACTTTGATTTGTATGAAATGTTGATTTTCTTTATATTTGTTCCAAGGTTGAAATATTATGATGTTACAAAATTCTACTCATGTCCTCTTGATATTAGTACTATTCGGCGCATTTTCCCACTTGGCAAATATTTTTTCTTTGCAATACATAGAGTAATTTTATTCTCTCCTCATAAAAAAAAAGGTGTTTCCCTCAGGAAAAAACTATTTTTAAAGTTAATGTAGAAATTCAGAGTTGATCAATAAAAGAGAGAATAAGTTTGTACAAAGTTGAAATTTAGGTATTTCAGATGTTTTTTTTGTCCTTAAATTATGTATTCCGTAAAGCTTAAAATATTTGAGAAAATATTATAGACTACTTTTTCTAGTCTATTAAAGTGTGTTTGATATGCAAATGAAGAGATAGAGTATTTACAGTTTATAATTTAAAAAGTATAGTCTACTATCTAGTGAGAATAGGACCAATGTGTTAACGTAAGAACATAAGATACAAAAAGGGATGAAAATTCCAAACTAAGAGCATACTTGGTAAAGGGAAGTCATGAGTGTAACACCCCGATTTTCTTATTTATATGTGTCTGTATAGATGCATAGATATATTAGTAGTCTTGTGTTATTATTGTATTATTTTATTTTCAATATATTAGTCTGAGTTAATAATATTATTTTAACTTATAAGTTTAATGACTTTAATGCCTCATATATATCTTTGAAGTATTAAAAATATATTTTAGTGACATTTAAGTGTATTTATATATGATATTAATAATATAGTGTTGTTAATGTTTGATTTATCCTTGTAATATGAAGTACTTGGTTGTTTTTGTTCTCCTCCTCCTCCTCCTTGTTATTATTATTATTATTATTATTATTATTATTATTATTATTATTATTATTATTATTATTATTATTATTATTATTATTATTATTATTATTATTATTATTATTAATATTATTATTATTATTATTATTAAATAATAGTAGTGATTTATTTATATTATTTGGTAAATAATGTAAGGAGATTGAAATAGAAATTGTTTAAAAAAAAGGCCTTTACTTTTCCCACACCCCCTCCTACTTAAACACACCCCTTCAAATTTTAAATTCCCAAACTACCCCCATTTAAAAAATTAAAAAACACCCACACCCTCCCTTCACTCTCTCACGTCTCTCACTCTCCCTTTTATGTTGGACCCATGTGAAAGTCTTTTCCTTTTTATCATTAAACCCTACGTTGCTTTCCTCATTCTTCCCCCCGTTGTTTTCTTCTTCTTGTGATTCTTTTTATTCTCAGTCCATGTTCTCTCTCATTTGATCACCAAAAATTACCAAACTTCATACTTTTATTCAAAATCACTTTCTTAATCCGTTTACGACATTATTTTTGTCGTCTGAGATAGAAATTATATTGTAATTCGTATTGTATGTTGCTGATTCTAACCACTACAGTCATCGTTTGGAAAAATGGACATCATTTTTGGATTCTTCTCGTCAAAACCTTCAGGAAAAGGTACTACTATTTTACCGGTGACTACAACTTCCGGTTTCATTGGTGACCACACCAAATATCATCTTAAATATCAGAAACTTTCTTTGGACTCGCCGAAAAGAGCACTTTCATCCTATCCAATAAGATTTGTAAACCGATATGTTTTAAAAATAGGTCCCATTCTTTGTTATTCTTGACGGTTCTTCATTACCGTTGAGCACTACTCAATAGGATTCTCAGTTCCTTCATTCGTCGGACCTCAAGATACATTCAAATCAAGTAAAGATCCTCTCCCTTGCTGTTTTCAGGTCTGATTTCATGGTGATCAATACCTATCATGTTCTAATCATCGTTCGTGAACGCTTGGATTCGAGGTAAAAAGAGGGGGGATGATAACTAGGGAACATGGTAGTTTAGGATGCTATTGACATAACTGGGATGTCCCATGATCCTTATATCTTACGCTGACGACACTTTTGTGTGCAAACCATTGTAGGAGAAATGGATCTAAATGTTTTATTTTATAAATTGTTTATCCTTGTAGGAGAAAGAGCCCAATCGTAATGTTTAAATGCTACGTGTGGTGTATGCCTTTTGATGATATTTGTTACTATATGTAAATGTGATCGATGTGTTTGTGAATGTTCTGTGACAAAATAATTATGTACTCGTGACTAGGCTATATTTATATACACGTTGTCTATAATGTGAAAATGTTATGTTCGGACTCATGATGAGTTGTTTTCCCTCGAGATGGAATGTGTTTCGTGAATGATTCGTTGGATTTCCTGAAATTATCTGTGTTGTGTGTATGAATCGATTTCTCTATTTGATGCGATTAAGTGTGATACTCGAGGTGACTACGAGAGATTCTTGGAGGGTCTAGTTACCGATTATAGTCTTTGCGAGAAATAGTTACGACTAGAGATGATGATTATGGGGAGAGTTATCCCTTATTTGATGGTGATACCTTTGAACCTAGGAATTAGGGACATTGATGTTGATGACGATGATTAGCAGGCTTGCCCATTTGAGGAACTTTGTCGCAGTATGGGCGAGCCGTACCTTAGTGGTTAAAAGTCGTAGGAGAAATCTTGACGTAGTATGGGCAAGGGCTCGTCGCATTATGGACGAGCCGTACCTCAATGATTGATGTTGATAGGTGGGGTTGTAAGCAAACAAATAAAGGAACAATGTGGTGACAGCCATAGGAGCTATGCTCGGCCTTGGGGGTAGTGCCAGTAAGGGGGTCATACATAAAGGCGGACGTCAGCTGCCTCTGCTTGGGCGTCCTATTGATATACTGGGCTACTTTGACTAGACGCTGCTTGTAACTCAGGATGTTGAGGGCACTCGCATCCACTTACCTAGAGTTAGATGGATCCAGATGTATTGACAGAGTAGTTATAGTTGGAGCATGACGTTGGAGTAGTGGTGCTAGGATTGTGTTGACGTGGTAGTCTTAGGACTGGTCAGTAGGTCACAGTGATGATGATTAATTAGGATCAGGCTGACGTAGTAGTGTTAGGATTGTTCGTAGGTCGTAGTGATGATGATTAGTTGACGGTTAGTTGATGATTGTTTGGGTATGCATGTTATGTATGATGAATCCACTACCGTTGATTGTTTCTGATCGTACCTTGACCAATGAAGTGTTGATGTTGTTCGCTGTGGTGACCGGTCTTGGCTGCACGCGGGTGGTACCTGCAATGACACTCTGACGCTCAAGTCAGTGGTGTCGCTCGGGCAGGGTATCACGAGGTAGGAAAACGTACCTGATACCGTGGATGGAGGTGGTACTTATACCAGTGGGATGTCCAGACCGTTGCGAAGAATTCCGCCGGTCCCCGCAGATTGCGCTCCAAGTAACGAGCTTGGGCTGGTTCACTGGTGTGGGCCGCTGGTTCTATTTCTATTGGAACCTCTTGGTTTTGCTAATGCTCCCCAGAACAGTTGCCCCCTAAGCCTAGGTCGCTTAAGGGCGGGCTGAGGCTTGAATCGTTGCCCCCCAGTGGACTTGTGTCTTCCGAATTTGGCTGGAGGCTGGGCGGTCACGGTCGCCGCAGCGTATGATAGTTGGGACGGTCGCTGTCGTCCGCCGTCGGCCGTACTGACCCGACGGTTGGATTGCTGTCATTTATGACGTGACGCTTGGTGATCTCGAGGCCATTCAATGGCTGATTTAATGCGAAGGTGAAACGTTGCGACGTTTCGTCTCCCGGTCCTTCTGACGCTTCGGGGTTGTGCTATAAATATGCCCCCGAGAAATCATTTCTCACATTACTCTAGCGCTCTACAACCGACCGATCTGTCCGTAACCGACCTTCATCGAAACAACTTGTGTCACCGTGACTTAGCCCCCTCGGTCGATCCCCAGCATTCTTCCAGGTATGAGTCAATCTTTCTCAGCTTTAGCTCCTTTGTTTTTTAATTGTAGATTCGCTCCTTGTGGCGGGGCGTCGGTCCGGGGCGACTGTGTCGCCTCTGCGCATGAGCATGTGACTCGCCAACTTTGACGCGTATTCCTCTTTCACACAGTGCTTTTATATGCCACGGTTGAAACAAACTGTACGCCTTCCCGGGGGGCCATCGCAGTCTCTGGCTCAAAACATGACGCGGCCAGCCCAGGTCGTAACGTGCGAGGAAAGTTCCAAGTCGTCATTGAGCGACTCGAGTTCTAGTTCTCCAAACAAGGGGTCGGTCAGCTTAGGCAGCTCCGACTCCAACTCTGCCAATTCTAAGACCAAATCATGGTCTCCTCCACCACCATCACTGATCAGTGCATTTTGATGCACGTTCCTCCATGTTTTTACTTAAGCATTTTTATGTTTTGCTTTGTTTATTTTTATGTTTTATAATGTTTTTCTAATTTAGTCTATTTTTGGCTTAATTTGATTTTCGTGTTTTATTTTCAGCTTTAGCAGCTTTCACGGAAAAATTCATAACTGGAGCTGCGAGTATCGGATCGACGCGTTCTAATATGCGTTGAAAAGCCAAGAGAAAAAGCTACAACTTTCATGTTACAGCAAAAAGCTAATTCGGAGCGCAAGAGTCTCAAATAATTCGTTGAACTTCCAGACTTAATAAATATTTAGTTTTGGGCGGGTTTTTATGTTTTTTGACCCGTTGGTTTAGAACCGGGAATCCTTGTTTTTCCTTTAAAACCTAGCAGCCGCGGTACTGTTCATCTCTCTCGTTTTCACTGTTCACAAAATACTTGATTGCTTGAATAACTTTCATGGAGAACTAATCATTGAGAGTTGATTCATCTGTAAAAAGTTTCAGCGTGCTTTGAGGTTTTTACTCTATCAATTCAATTTTGTTTCTCTTTCAATTCTATTCTCTGAATATTCATATGCTTAATTTGTATTTCATGGAATGGTTGTGATTAAATTTGCATGATTGTATTCTCGATCTTTAATCGTTGTTTACGCCGCTTTGTCGTTAAACTACGTAGTAACTCGTGTTTGCTTAATTCACGATTGTGTTAATCCGTTTGCTTAATTCGGAATATAGGAATACCAATCGTTATATATCTTTTTTGCGCTTGACAATCGATATTTAACCGAATAGAGATCGAAGCCGCTTAGGAATTGGTAAGGTAGAAACCAAGTGATTAGCCGGAAATCGAAAAATGAGATTGACTTATTTTTTATAATCGCCTATTTTAACCAACTATTTATTCTCGTTTGTTAAATCGGACTTTAAATCAAACATCCCTAATCCGATTTCGGTTGGTTAATTATCACACAAGAATCCTTGAGAGACGATACTCGAGTTGTCGCTACCGTATACTATATTTTCAAAATACTCGTTTTTGATCCGTGCGCGACAAATGATCAAATTTGGCGCCGTTGTCGGGATTCTTGTTGTTAATAACCGATTTTAGAGTCACAGTCTAGTGCTCTTGCGTTTAGACCCTAGTTCCTCACTGTTTTGGCAATTTTCGCATTTCAAAGGTCGAAAATCCGGTTTTCGGGAAAATTGTGTCCGTTTCAAAATCTGTTTCTTGCAACCTGAGCAGAAAAATCGTGCGATCATTAGTCCCTTACTCATGGAATGAGTTAAGGGACTACAGCCTCAAATCGCCAAATTCCTCTTCCTTCTATTTTTTATGATTTTTTTACTGTTTTCATAGTTTTGAAAAATTCCAAAAAAATTCTCATAATTCTTATTTCACTTAATTAGATTAAATTTGGTGTTTTTGTATTTTTCTGAATTTGTTTTAGTCTTATCCCTTTGTTTATTTTGTTTCTGCCTACTAGGGACATTGTTGGCATTTTCGGATTTGTTGCTGCATTGCTGCATTAGTTCTGGCTACTAGGTGCATTTGTTCGACTTGTTTTCTTTTGATCCTGAAGTTGAGAGAACCTTACACACACGCCGCAGAGCAAATCACACTAGCACTAGTTCACCACCCGTTATCGATTCTGATTCTGAACTTGTTTTTGATAACATGGTGAACAAAGAACATTAAAATGACTTACTTTGCCGATGTGAACTATAATGGTTTATGTATTGATTATCCTCAGGTCGATACACCATTTGAATTGAAATCGTTTAATACACTTGTTGCCAAAGTTTAGTGGTCTTGCGGTGAGGATCCGCATAAGCATTTGAAAGAATTTCGTGTTGTGTGTTCTACGCCATTGAAGCTGAAGGAATCACCAAGATCACATCAAACTCGAGCCTTTCCATTCTCATTGCAAGGTGCGCGAAGGATTGGATATATTACCTTGAACCGAATTCTATCACAAGCCGGAATGCTCAAAAGAGTGTTCTTAGAAAAATACTTTCCGCCTCCGAGAGTCGCATCAATCGTAAAACAGATATGTGGAATTAGACAGATGGTGAGTCATTAGTCGAGTAGCATCGGGAGAGATTCAAGCGCTTAGTGTCCGATTGTCCCCAACACCGGATCACCGAAAGCGCATTTATTAAAGATTTCTATGAAGGTGCATTACCAATGGATAGGAACATTCTTGATGCTGCTAGCGGTGGAGCACTTGTTGATAAAACTCCAGCTGGTTGCTAAAGCCTTGATTGAGAACATGTCTCTCAACTCCCAACAGTTCACCACTAGAAAAAGCGATCGCCCAAACCAAGGGTGTGAACGAGATCCGTGGTTCTTCCAACAAAGCTTTAGAAACAAGAATTGATGAGCTTACTTCTCTAAAGTGAAACGGTTGGCGAGTAAGGTTCAAGCAAAGCAAACTTGTGTGGTATTTGTACTTCTCCTGAGCACCCGACCGATACATGTCCTATTTTGAAAGATGAGTCAACCACCGAGTTGCCTCAAGCTTATGCAGCAAACCTTTACAACCAAGGAAACAATCAGAAAGGGTAACAAATACCATCCCAATTGGAGGAACCATCCAAACCTTCGATATGGGAACCAACAAACCCAAACCAACAACCAAATCCTTCCCCGTGACCACCCCCGCCCTCCCGGACCTTCACTAGAGGATCTTGTCAAGCAAATGGCTGCCAACAATCCCGGGCCCGGTTCCAAGAGAACCGATTCTAGCATTCGGACCTTGCAAACACAGATTGGATGACTTGCTACTTCAATGAATGCCATGCGGCAAAGAAGCCCGTGGATCGAACCAACTTCCCGCCCAAACAATTTGTGAATCCAAGAGGCCCTAATGTGAGTGCAATTTCCTTGAGATCCGGAAAAGTTGTAGAACCACCAGCCCTAAAAAAATAAAAGAATCTGCTGAGGTAACACCTTCTTTCACCTGAACCTCTTCATTTGTGGTGGGCGGAAACAATAAGCAGAAAGAGTATGCACCACCAGTCCCTTTCCCACATAGAGTGCTGAAAAATAAAGGGATTGATGAGGGAGACAAAGAGAAGGAGATCTTGGATGTTTTCGAGAAAAGTTGCGTGTGAACATTCCGCTTCTTGATGTAATTAAACAGGTTCCAAAGTACGCCAAGTTTCTAAAAGATTTGTGTACCAACAAGAGGAGGATGAAAGGGAGTGAAAGAGTCAATTTGGGAAGAAATATCTCTGCTTTTATTCAGCCCAAGCCTTCATCTGAAAAGGCTACAGGCGAGCAAAATGTTTCAGCCATCACTCAGGTCTTGCCACAAAAGCAGAAAGATCCAGGAACTTTTGCTATTCCTTGTACCATCGGGGATAGTAAATTTGAGAATTGCATGCTTGATTTAGGAGCGGGTATTAATGTTATGCCTACTTCCATTTATAATAACCTTAATCTTGGTCCTTTGCAGCATACAGGTTTGATCGTCCAGCTGGCGAACAGGAGCAACGCCCGCCCCACCGGGGTAGTGGAAGATGTTCTGGTTCAAGTTAACGATTTAATTTTTCCTGCAGATTTTTATATCCTAGACATGGAAGGAGAAACTAAATCGAGCAGGGCTCCCATCATTTTAGGCAGACCGTTCATGAAAACGGCGAAAACAAAAATTGATGTTGATGATGGAACCATGTCCATGGAATTTGGTGACATTGTTGCAAAGTTTAACATTTTTGATGCTATGAAATACCCCTTAGAAGAGCATTCTGTTTTTCATATTGAACTGATCTCTGAGTTGGTTGAGGACACTTGTTCTGAATTGTTTTCACTGGATTTTCCGTCCTTATCTGGGTTTGATGATATTTATTCATGTGTTGATTGTACTGACACTAACCTTTGTGTTGTATGTGCTGAGATTGATCTTCGCTTTGCGTGGTGACATGTTTCCTACAGTGAAGCCGTTGTCAATGAAGTTGTTTATGCGGTTGATGCTCTTGACATCCCAAACCGCCCCAAACACGCCATCCATCGAGCAGCCCGATCCTTAGAGTCAAACAACTCCCGAGATAATCAAATACGCTTATTTGGGAAGTGATGAAAACTCCTGTTATTATCTCTTCTAACCTTGATTTCGATCAGAAAATAAACTTTTGCGAGGTTTGAAGAAGCACAAGAAGGCAATTGGTTGGACACTAGTGACATCCGTGTATTAGTCCTTCTTTGTGTATGCACATGGATTTTACTTGAGGATGGTGCGAAAACGAAGAAGGCAGACCCCAAAGGCGGCTTAATCCGTTGATCCTCGATGTCGTGAAGAAAGAGGTAACCAAACTCTTGCAAGGTGTATTATTTACCCTATCTCTCGATAAGAAATGGGTAAGCCCAAGACAAAGTTGTACCTAAGAAATGCGGACTCACGGTGGTAAAAATGAAAAGAATGAACTTGTCCCTACTAGAGTTGAGAATATTTGGAGGGTTTGTATTGATTACGTGAGATTGAACCAGCTACTAGAAAGGATCACTTCCCATTACCGCTCATTGACCAAATGCTTGAACGGCTTCTTTGGTAAATCACATTATTGCTTTCTTGATGGCTTTTCGTGTTACTTTCAAATTCATATTGCACGAAGATCAAGAAAAGACCACTTTTACGTGCCCATTGATGACGCTTGCTTACTGAGGAGGATGCCTTTTGGTCTTTGCAATGCTCCGCACCTTCCAAATGATGCATGATTAGCATTTTTGCTTGATTTTATTGAAAATTGCATGGAAGTGTTTATGGATGATTTCATCGTTTATGGTTCTTCATTTGATGCATGTTTGAAAGCGGTTTAAATATGGTTTTGGAGAGATGCATCGAAACTAACCTTGTTTTAAATTATGAAAAATGCCATTTTATGGTTGAACAGTGGAATTGTTTTGGGTCACATAATTTCGAAAAAGGAATTTCAGAGACCTGCTAAGATTGATGTGATTTCTACATCGCCTTATCCATCTTGCATTCGCGAGATTCGCTCTTTTCTTGGTCATGAGGTTTTTACTGAGCGTTTCATTAAGGATTTCAAGAAGATAGCTCTTCCATTGCCTAACTTCTTTGAAGAATGATGTTACTTTCAACTTCGATGACAAATGCAAAGCAGCGTTGACGCGTCTTGAAGAAAGCATTGACCTCTGCTCGTCATCCATTTCCGATCGACCCTCCCTTTTGAGATCATGTGTGATGCTTCTAACTATCTTTGTTGGGGCGGTCCTTGTAACACCCCCTTTCTAGACAACCGTTAATCATTTGTATTCTATCGAGTTTTTTTTTTTTTTTTTTTTCTTAAAATAAAATCATTAAAAGGAATGTCACATTTCAACGCTTATAAAAACAATCACTCATAGTCAAATCATAAGAAGTTTATAAAATATTAAAACGACACGCAAAGACATAGTTTTAGTGGGGCCCTCAAACACTGCTTTAGTTTGAAGATCGAAATAAAGGACGCTTCCAACACAAATGAAGAATTACTAGTTTTTAACAAATCACTTAGTACATCATCAATAAATGTCTAAAGCATCAAATAATAAAATAAAAGACGACTACGCGCCTCCCCGGTGCTACATATCGAAATGAGACACGACTACTAGTAGCGGGCATAAGGATGCCCTCACTCGCGAGTACTGCTGCGTTGCCACATAAGAGCAACATTCAAGCGAGAATGGGTGAGTCTTTCATACAAATAATAATAGTTAGGATAGGCATTATATATTGGCAAGGCAACAAACACTACAATCAGTTCACCACATTATCAACACATCATCACTCAGTTCATTAACATATGTATGAGAGTATGCATGTATGCAACATGCATGAGGATCCTTCATCACCACTATTTGCCTTGAGGCACTCATCGCTTTGGACCGAGTCCCACGTCGCTTTGGCCGAAGCCTACACATCGCTTTATGCATATGCATCATGAGGCTCTATGTCAATGCACCACAAATATAATAGGCTCACCATTTCTTTTAATTATTTATTCACCTCCATCTCACCAACAAATTAGCCTTGAGGGCTCTCATCACTTTTGGACCGAAGTCCCACTTCGCTTTCACACTCCGCTTAATTACAACTTAATTTATACTCTTACGTTAATATTTTAGCTCACAATCACTTCACAACCCAAGAGTTGCACTAACTAACACCCTAGGGACCATAAGACACCTAGGAACCACACTCAGCGCCACTTGGCGCCACGGGGCAGCCACTTTGGCGCCCCACCACAACACTCTCACCCATCCTCATGCACTACCAGCCCAACCGGGCGCACTTGGCTGCCATATTTGGCGCCTGTACCCAAGACACACACGCACACGCACACGCCCGCACAACCGGCGCAAGACACGTACACGCGCAGGCAGCCACATTTGGCGCCCGCTCGCATACACACACACGCCCGAGAAGTCGGACGGGCGCACTGTGGGCTGCCCATTTGGCGCCGTGGCTCGCATTAACGCACACGCTAGCTTGCATACAAGAACTCGGGCGCCATTTGCCCTGCAATTTGGCGCCCCCCTTCACCTGCACACTCCACGCAGCAACTAGCAGCCTACCAGGCGCCAACTTCCCCAACACTTGGCGCCTCCCCTTCACCTGCACACACTAAACCGAAAACACAGCACGTCTAAGCCAAACCCAGGCGCATCAGGGCTGCCCATTTGGCGCCCTGTGCCCTGCAACACGCATTCCACACTCACACACACTGTCATGGGCGCCAGATTGCTAGGCAATTGGCGCCTAGGCCGTAGCCAACTCCTCTCACTTGCTTAATTCCTTCAACACTTCAACAACACCAATTGCCCAACAGTTTTTTATAATTAATCTACACCATCCTACCAACAATCATCAACCATCTCTTTGATTACTCTACAACTAACATATTCACACACTTCACTCTATTGGGGAGTTCTCACCAACAATTTATATGCACAGTTTCAATCACACACCACTTCCAATCATCAGCAACATATAACATTTCAATAGGCATCAAACACAACAACAAGAACAGGTTTCACAGATTACAATCAATCATCCAACACCTAGACCACATACAACACAAATCCTAAAGAGTATTAGATGCATAGAAAGAGTCCCCATACCTGGAAAAAGCCCACGAATTCGAACCTAACACCAAGTAAATCAACGTGAGCAAGCTTCCCCCTTTCTCCTTCAAAACCGTGGCTCTTCTCTCTTCTTGAACGCAAAGAACAGCAGAAAAATAGGGAAGAGGAATTGAAATCACGTTCTGGAATTCAAAAGGAAGAAGAATGGAGAAAAGGAAGAGATTCAGCGCGTTACCTATGAAGTTGGAGAAGAAGAAATCCTTGTTCTTCCCTTCCTTGCTCGCGACGCCGTTCCTCACGCTCTCCCTCTCTGATTCGTTCGCTGCTTCTCCTTTGGATGGGTGAATGAGATCCATCGTAGGGTTTGGGGTTATTAGTGATGGGCCTCGGTCACTTAATGGCTTGGGCCCTAATTGCACCCCTTTAGTTACTCAGCTAGACCCCCTCCGCAATAAAATTAATTCCAACATTATTACTCGGTTTAAATAAATATCAGAATCCTCAAATAACTTAATTAAATAAATAATTAAATTATTTTAGGCGTTACAACTCTCCCCACTTAAGGGATTTCGTCCTCTAAATTACTCGAGTCAAACAACTCGGATAGACTTCTTTCATCTTACTCTCCAATTCCTAAGTCGCACTCTCGCCAACGGCTCCCAACCAAACTACTTTCACTAGCTTGATCTCCTTCCCCGCAACACCTTCACTTCGCGGTCTTCAATTCTAAGCGGCATAGTTTCCATCGTGAGGTTTTCTCGCACTTCAACATTATCCATCCGAATTACGTGTGCGGTCGTCAGAACATATTTCCGCAATTGCGACACGTGGAATACATCATGCAGATTAGGCATTAGGTGGCAAGGCCACCCGATAGGCAACTTTCCCAACTCTTTCCAAAACGGTATGGGCCAATGAAACGAGGGGTTAATTTCTTAGACTTCAAGGCACGACCACACTGTCACACGGAGTGACTCTCAAGAATACATGGTCACCACAAACTCCGTGTCTTTTCTTCTCTTATCGTGATAACTCTTGCGCTACTCTGCGAGGCTTTCATCTTCTCTCGAATCATCTTGACCTTCTCTGTGGTCTCCCGTACGATCTCGGGGCCTAACACCACACTCTCTCCCGATTCATACCAACACAAGGGTGTCCTACACCTCCTACCATACAATGCCTCGAAAGGCGCCATCCCGATACTCGCATGAAAACTGTTATTATAGGTGAATTCAATCAATGGCAAATGAGAATCCCACGAACCTCCTTGCTCAAGAACGCATGCTCTCAACAAATTCTCTAGTGACTGAATAGTCCTCTCCGTCTGCCCATCTGTCTGGGGGTGATAAGCGGAACTCAGTCTCAATTTAGAACCTAAGGCCTCCTGCAAGCTCCTCCAAAATTCAGAAGTAAACCTAGGATCCCGATCAGACACGATACTCACAGGAACACCATGCAGCTTCACAATTGTCTTAACATAAATATCTGCCAACTTCGGAACTCGATAAGTCATATTAATCGGCAAAAAGTGAGCAGACTTTGTCAACCTATCAACAATCACCCATATAGCGTCAAATCCCTTTGCATCGTATTCGGCAATCCGATTTACAAAATCCATAGAGATACTATCCCACTTCCATTCCGTACATCCAATGGTCGCATCAACCCCACGGCCCGATGCTCTACCTTAGATTTTCGACATGTCAAACAAGCATACACAATTGGGCTACATCACGCTTCATGCCAGGCCACCAAAACAATTTCTTCAAGTCTTGATACATCTTGGTGGCTCCTGGATGAATGCTCAATTTACTCCGATGTCCCTCTTCCAGAATTGATTTCTTAATCTCTTCATCTTCAGGGATACCAATCCTTCCACGGTATCTCAACACGTCTTGTGCATCTATCTCATAATCCTTACTCTCGGAATGATCAATCCCCACTGCCACTTCAACCAGCTTAATGTCTTGCTTCTGCGCCTCCCTAATAACATCCAAAAACTCATTGTGAATCTTCAACATCCCCAGTCTTACACTCTTAGGCGTTACTTCACAGACCAAACTCAAATCCCGAAACTGCTCAATCAATTCGAGCTCTTTCACCATCAACGCTGACACATGAAGGGACTTCCTACTCAAGGCATCGGCTACAACATTAGCCTTCCCCGGATGGTAATTCAAACTAAAGTCATAGTCTTTCAATAATTCTAACCACCTCCTTTGTCTCATATTCAATTCTTTTTCGGTCAAACAGACATCGCAACCCCTTATGATCACCGAACACCTCAAACTTAGAACCATACAGATAAGGCCTCCAAATCTTCAAAGCAAACACAATCGCCGCAAGCTCCAAATCGTGAGTAGGTAGTTCTTCTCATGAATCCTCAATCTATGCGGACGCATAGGCTACTACTTACCCCTTGCATTAGCACACCTCCCAAACCCATCTTGGAAGCATCGCAAAGATACTACAAACGGTTGATCCGAACCGGCAATACCAAGATAGGGACGTCGTCAACCTCCTCTTCAACTCATTGAAGCTCTCTTCACACCGGGCATCCCACACAAAAGCTTTTCCTTGCACGTCAATTGAGTCAGCGGAAGGGCCACAGAGAAACCTCTATAAACCTCCCCGTAGTAAACCAACCAACCCCAAGAAACTCCCCGATCTCGCCACCGACTTTGGGCTCTCCCACCGCAAACACAAAGATCCACCTTGGCTGGTCTACCGCTATACCATCACCGGAAATTACATGGCCGAGAAAACTCACCTTGCTCAAACTGCAGTGCACTTTGACAATTTCGCATAAAGCTTCTTTTCTCTCAACACCTCTAGCACCATCCTCAAGTGTTCTCACTGCGTGCTCTTCTTCCGTCTTGGAATGACCGGAATGTCGCCTATAAATACCACCACAAAACGATCCAAGTGACTATGGAAGGTACGGTTCATATACTCCATAAACACTCGGTGCATTAGTAACACCGAACGGCATCACAAGATATTCATAGTGCCCATATCTAGTTCTCAAAGTCGTCTTACGAACGCCATCATCTCTCACCTTGATTTGGTGATATCCGGACCTCAAGTCGATTTTCTTTCAACACTTTAGCACCCACCAACCGATCCATCAGTCGCCAATCCTCGGGAGCGGATACTTGTTCTTGATTGTCACCTTGTTCAACTGCTCATAGTCTACGCAAAGTCTCATACTCCCATCCTTCTTCTTCACTAACAACACAGTGCTCCCCTGGGCGACACACTAGGCCTTATGAACTTCTTCTCAAGTAACTCTTCTAGTTGTTTCTTCAATTCAGATAATTCAGACGCCGACATCCCTGTGCGGTGCCATAGACACACAGCCTCGTGCATCTTGCAGACAAGATCAATAGTGAATTCAACCTCCTCTCGCGGAACACTCGGAATCTCATCGGGAATACCTCCAGGGAACTCGCACACTACCTTCAACCCTTCAATGATATCTTGACTCTCAATGCAGATGAGAGACGCCATCAAGGCAAATAGATGAACTTCCTCCTTCATTAATCTACGCAATTGACCAGCAGGCAGCAAAACAGATTCTTCCTCCTCAGGGGCGAGGAAACTCACTGATCTATCGAAACAATTGATATGTACATGGTTATCAACTAACCAGTCCATACCAAGGATAACATCTAATCCCTCCAAAGGTAAACAAATAAGGTCTACAATAAAATCCCTGCCGAAGACTGACAGAGGACACTTAGCACACACTAGGGAGGTAGTTACCGAACCCTTAGCTGGAGTATCAATAACCATCTCCCTCATCATGGAAGACAAATCAAGATTTAATTTCTCAGCACACAATGAAGCAATGAAAGAATGAGTGGCACCGGTATCTACTATAGCAATCAAAGGAGTATCAAAATAAGACAAGTACCTCGAATCTCGTTAGCATTCTCGGTCCTCGCAGAGCAAACACCTTCCCTTTAGCTCTCTCTCTCTTGGGCTTAGGACAGCTTAGCACTTATATGTCCCGCTTCATCACAATTAAAACAAATGACCCCTTTCTTTTCACGATTAGTAGCCATGTGGCCTTTCTTACCACACTTGAAACAAAGGGCCTCGGGACACTCACTACTCTTATGACCGTGCTTCTTACAAGTAAAACACACCATACCAAGAGGCACCTCCCCACTAGAACTCTTACCAAAGACTGCTTTCCACTTGTTTTTACCTCCAAAGAACATCATAGGGTTTTCCTCTAAACCGAGAGTTCCTCTTTTCCTTCACACTTTATAAGCAAAGCAGAATCTGTCTTCCTCGAAGATCCTACACTTATCAACCAATCTAGCAAAATCCCGAATTTCCCGATACCCAATCGCTTTATGTCCAAGCAGACCACTCTCAAACTTGATGCACTTGGAAAATTCAGAGTCGGCTTCATTGGCATAGTAAGGACAAAATTTGGCCAACTCCTCAAATTTGGCGGCATACTCACCATCGTCTTATTTCCCCTGTTTGACTCCAGAACTCCACTTCCTTCTTAGCTCGCACATCCTCGTGGTAATACTTTCTCTTGAACTCTCTTGTGAAAACCTCCCAAGTAACTTCCTCACCAAAGACTCTCCCAACCTCGCGCGACACTCCCAACCACGGCCGCGCCTTCCTCTCCCAAAGATACGGGTCCCCAACTTCACTTTCTCAGCAGCAGTGCACTCCATGACCCGTAAGATCCGCTCTATCTCCTTTAACCAGGCCAAGGCCCCATCGGGGTCATACCGACCCTTGAAGGTGGGTGGGTTTTCCCTCTCAAACGTCGCTAAGTTACGAGCATTCACAGCAGCACCAGCATTTTGATTCCCAACAGCCTGGGCTATGGCTTGCAAGGCAAAGCAGACCAACGCAAAGATCATCGCGTCTTGCCATCGAATCGAACTTCTACACAAAGGAACACAATTAGCTACAACAGATATAACACTTAGACACTTGGTCGGACAGACCAACTTCAGCTCTGATACCACTAATGTAACACCCCCTTTCTAGACAACCGTTAATCACTGTATTCTATCAGAGTTTTTTTTTTTTTTCTTAAAATAAAATCATTAAAGCGGAATGTCACATTTCAACGCTTATAAAAACAATCACTCATAGTCAAATCATAAGAAGTTTATAAAATATTAAAACGATCACGCAAAGACATAGTTTAGGGTCGGGCCCTCAAACACCTGTTTTAGTTTACAGTACCGAAATAAAGGACGCTTCCAACACAGCGGAAGAATTACTAGTTTTTAACAAATCACTTAGTACATCATCAATAAATGTCTAAAGCATCAAATAATAAAATAAAAGACGACTCACGCCTCCCCGGTGCTACATATCGAGCCGAGACACGACTACTAGTAGCGGGCATAAGGATGCCCTCACTCGCGAGTAGCAGCTGCGTTGCCACATAAGAGCAACATTCCAAGCGAGAATGGGTGAGTCTTTCATACAAATAATAATAGTTAGGATAGGCATTATATATTGGCAAGGCAACAAACACTACAATCAGTTCACCACATTATCAACACATCATCACTCAGTTCATTAACATATGTATGAGAGTATGCATGTATGCAACATGCATGAGGATCCTTCATCACCACTATTTGCCTTGAGGGCACTCATCGCTTTGGACCGAGTCCCATGTCGCTTGGCCAAGCCACACACATTGCTTTATGCATATGCATCATGAGGCTCTATGTCAATGCACCACAAATATAATAGGCTCACCATTTCTTTTAATTATTTATTCACCTCCATCTCACCAACAAATTAGCCTTGAGGGCTCTCATCACTTTTTGGACCGAAGTCCCACTTCGCTTTCACACTCCGCTTAATTACAACTTAATTTATACTCTTACGTTAATATTTTAGCTCACAATCACTTCACAACCCAAGAGTTGCACCAACTAACACCCTAGGGACCATAAGACACCTAGGAACCACACTAGGCGCCACTTGGCGCCACGGGGCAGCCACTTTGGCGCCCCACCACAACACTCTCACCCATCCTCATGCACTACCAGCCCAACCGGGCGCACTTGGCTGCCATATTTGGCGCCTGTACCCAAGACACACACGCACACGCACACGCCCTGCACAACCGGCGCACACAGACACGCAAGGCAGCCACATTTGGCGCCCTGCTCAGACACACACGCCCAGAAGTCAGACACGGGCGCAGCGGGGCTGCCCATTTGGCGCCTCGTGGCTCTGCATAACGCACATGCAGCAGCTTGCATACAAAGAATTCTGGCGCCATTTGCCTCGCAATTTGGCGCCTTCACCGCACACTCCACGCAAAGAACTAGCGACCTACCAGCGCCAACTTCCCTGAAGACTTGGCGCCTCCCTTCACCCGCACACACTAAACCGAAAACACAAAGACGTCTAAGTTAAACCCAGCGCATCGTGGCTGCCCATTTGGCGCCTCGTGCCCTCGCAACACGCATTCCACACTCACACACACTGTCATGGGCGCCAGATTGCTAGGCAATTGGCGCCCAGGCCGTAGCCAACTCCTCTCACTTGCTTAATTCCTTCAACACTTCAACAACACCAATTGCCCAACAGTTTTTTATAATTAATCTACACCATCCTACCAACAATCATCAACCATCTCTTTGATTACTCTACAACTAACATATTCACACACTTCACTCTATTGGGGAGTTCTCACCAACAATTTATATGCACAGTTTCAATCACACACCACTTCCAATCATCAACAACATATAACATTTCAATAGGCATCAAACACAACAACAAGAACAGGTTTCACAGATTACAATCAATCATCCAACACCTAGACCACATACAACACAAATCCTAAAGAGTATTATATGCATAGAAAGAGTCCCCATACCTGGAAAAAGCCCACGAATTCGAACCTAACACCAAGTAAATCAACGTGAGCAAGCTTCCCCCTTTCTCCTTCAAAACCGTGGCTCTTCTCTCTTCTTGAACGCAAAGAACAGCAGAAAAACAGGGAAGAAGAATTGAAATCACGTTCTGGAATTCAAAAGGAAGAAGAATGGAGAAAAGGAAGAGATTCAGCGCGTTACCTATGAAGTTGGAGAAGAAGAAATCCTTGTTCTTCCCTTCCTTGCTCGCGACGCCGTTCCTCACGCTCTCCCTCTCTGATTCGTTCGCTGCTTCTCCTTTGGATGGGTGAATGAGATCCATCGTAGGGTTTGGGGTTATTAGTGATGGGCCTGGGTCACTTAATGGCTTGGGCCCTAATTGCACCCCATTAGTTACTCAGCTAGACCCCCTCTGCAATAAAATTAATTCCAACATTATTACTCAGTTTAAATAAATACTGTAATCCCTCAAATAACTTAATTAAATAAATAATTAAATTATTTTAGGGCGTTACAGTCCTTGCACAAAGAGTTGACAAGGCCGCCCATGTTATTTATTATGCTTCTAGGAATTTAGATTCTGCACAGTCTAATTACACCACCACTGAAAAGGAACTTCTGGCTATTGTTTTTGCTCTTGATAAATTCAGATCATATTTGCTAGGTTCCAAGGTTGTTGTTTTTATCGACCATGCACTTTAAAATATTTGTTGAAGAAGCGAAGCGAAACCAAGATTGATTCGGTGGATGTTGTTACTTCAAGAGTTTAATGTGGAGATTAAAGATAAAAGTGGAGCCGAGAACTTGGTGGTGACCACTGAAAGCAGGATAGAAAGGGAGGAAGATCCTTATCCCATTCGGATGACTTTCCGATGAGCGCTTTTACTTATGCATGGAGTTACTCCTTGGTATGTCGATATTGTTAATTATCTTGTTCTTTGGTATTTTTCCTACAGTGCATCCAGCCACAAATTCAAAAACTCAAGAGCGATGCCAAATATTATGTTTGGGATGATCCATACCTTTGGAAGTTTGGCAGTGATCAAGTAATTAGGAGATGTGTTCCCGACTATGAGATTGAATCTATTTTGCATTTTTCTCATGCATCTCAAGTCGGGGGACACTTTGGTCCTCAAAGGACTGCAAGAAAAGTCCTAGACTCAGGTTTCTATTGGCCCACTGTTTTTAAGGATGCTTATGAGACTTACCGCACTTGTAAGGAGTGTCAGATAGCAGGTACTGCCATCACTCGCAAGAGTGAAATGCCTCAGCAACCCATGCTTTTCTGTGAGGTATTTGATGTATGGGGAATCGACTTCATGGGTCCCTTTCCTATATCATTTGGTTTTCTACATTTTACTTCTTTGTTGATTATGTTTCAAAGTGGTAGAAGCTATTCCCACTAGGACTAATGATTCTAGAGTTGTTGCAGATTTTGTCAGTCTAATATTTTTTGCGAGTTTGGAATACCGCTAGCTATCATAAGTGACCAAGGCACTCATTTTCAGAATCGCACCATGGAAGCTTTGCTCGGAAGTATGGGGTTGTGCATAGAGTGTCAATCGCATATCACCCACAAACTAATGGGCAAGCAGAGATCTCAAATAGGGAGATCAAAGCAGGTTTTAGAGAAAATGGTGCACCCAAACAGAAGGATGGAGCCGCTGCCTAGAAGACGCACTTTGGGCTCAAAGAACAGCCTTCAAGACACCAATAGGGATGTCTCCCTATCGGCTTGTTTTTGGTAAGGCATGTCACCTTCCTGTAGAGATAGAACACCGTGCTTATTGGGCGGTAAAGAGTTGTAATTTGGAGCTACAACAAGCAGGTATTGAAAGAAAACTCCAGTTACAACAGCTTGAAGAGCTTCGGCTAGAGGCTTATGAAAGCTCTAGAATTTATAAAGAGAAAACTAAGCACTTCCATGATAAAATGATTTCTAGGAAGGAATTCTCTGTGGGCCAACAGGTTTTACTGTTTAATTCCCGCCTTAAGCTTATGGCTGGGAAACTTCGATCCAAATGGATTGGCCCGTTTGTTGTTACTAATGTTTTCCCTCATGGTGTAGTAGAGATTAAAAGTGCAGGTACTGACAAAGTTTTCAAGGTCAATGGGCAGCGCCTAAAGCTATTCCATGAAAGTTCAGCGCCTGAAGATGCAAACATAGAGGAGCTTTCTTTGGAAGCGCCCAACTACACTGCAACTTGATCAGGGAGTGCTTCTGTCCTTCTCTCTACTTTAATTATGTCCTTTCATTGAGGACAATGCTTGTTTCAAGTGTGGGGGAGGGAATCATTTGTTTTCTTTGCTTTTATTCGTTGTTTTTGTTTCTCTTACAAAAAAAAAATGCATCTTTTTGAAAGTTTTGGGCTATAGATTAATCTGAGTTTTAGGTTGTGGAGATTTGGGAAAAGTTCACAAGATCGGTATCGTCTTAACACCGTGAATCTCCCGCTTATGGAAATCAATTTGAATCCTTATTATGACATAGCCTTGAACTCTCACCTCCGATGACTCTTGAGTAGTTTATCTTTGCGATCAAGACCATCTCACACATGCTCTATGTAAGGGAAGCCGATGAAAATAAGTGAGTGATCCGAAAAGAAAAAAAAAAAAAAAAGAAAAAAAAAGGGAATGCTCCTTCTAAGTTTGGTGACCCTCACCCGGTCACTTAACCCAACGGACGTAGAACCCACACAAAAAAAAAAAAAAAAAAAAAAAAAGATTCCCATTGTTAGTTGGTTCAGAGGCTTCTGGTGCTGAACTTGGTAGGGTGGATTACGGTCCAATCCCCCGCAACTACAATTGGGTAAACAAGGGGTATGCCATTTAATTCCAGAACCCCGTGCAAAAAGGATCAGAGTCACTAACCGGCGATAGCCTTACTATAGGTGTGTGGAGATAACGGGCTTAATGTGATTGCGCCAGAATGAAAAAGAGGAAAAATGAGGATGGGTACGTAAGCTAGACTTAGGCATAATAACATGGTTCAGAATGGTTTGTGTATTCAGGAGGCTTATGATTGCACAATTGTGGATTAGTGTTCATACGATGCCCTTAGTGTGCAAGATTAGTACCTATCAACACAATCCTAGCCGAAGAAAAGTCTGTGGCCCGGAATGAGTAACTCATGGTGCTTGTGTGTTTGCTGAGTTTTATTTTTATTTTGCTCGGAGTGCAAAAGTTCAAGTGTGGGGGAATTTGATCAGTGCATTTTGATGCACGTTCCTCCATGTTTTTACTTAAGCATTTTTATGTTTTGCTTTGTTTATTTTTATGTTTTATAATGTTTTTCTAATTTAGTCTATTTTTGGCTTAATTTGATTTTCGTGTTTTATTTTCAGCTTTAGCAGCTTTCACGGAAAAATTCATAACTGGAGCTGCGAGTATCGGATCGACGCGTTCTAATATGCGTTGAAAAGCCAAGAGAAAAAGCTACAACTTTCATGTTGCAGCAAAAAGCTAATTCGGAGCGCAAGAGTCTCAAATAATTCGTTGAACTTCCAGACTTAATAAATATTTAGTTTTGGGCCGGGTTTTTTATGTTTTTTTGACCCGTTGGTTTAGAACCGGGGAATCCTTGTTTTTTTCTTTAAAACCTAGCAGCCGCGTGGTACTGTTCATCTCTCTCGCTTTCACTGTTCACAAAATACTTGATTGCTTGAATAACTTTCATGGAGAACTAATCATTGAGAGTTGATCTCATTGTAAGAAGTTTCAGCGCTTTGAGGTTTTTACTCTATCAATTCAATTTTGTTTCTCTTTCAATTCTATTCTCTGAATATTCATATGCTTAATTTGTATTTCATGGAATGGTTTTGATTAAATTCGCATGATTGTATTCCGATCTTTAATCGTTGTTTACGCCGCTTTGTCATTAAACTACGTAGTAACTCGTGTTTGCTTAATTCACGATTGTGTTAATCCGCTTGCTTAATTCGGAATATAGGAATACCAATCGTTATATATCTTTTGGCGCTTGACAATCGATATTTAACCGAATAGAGATCAAGCCGCTTAGGGAATTGGTAAGGTAGAAACCAAATGATTAGCGGAAGCGAAAAGCGATGAGATTGACTTATTTTTTATAATCGCCTATTTTAACCAACTATTTATTCTGTTTGTTAAATCGGACTTTAAATCAAACATCCCCTAATCCGATTTCAGTTGGTTAATTATCACACAAGAATCCTTGAGAGACGATACTCGAGTTGTCGCTACCGTATACTATATTTTCAAAATACTCGTTTTTGATCCGTGCGCGACAGCGGATCAATCACCTTCCCCGGCCTGCAACGCAGGAGAAGATGAGGAGGTAGACATCGAGGGTGATGGAGCGCAGGATGTTGCCCAGGCCGTTGAAGAAGAAATATCGGCCAATGCTGAGGAAGGCCGAGTTGAAATTGCGGTTGAAGAGGTTGTCGACCATCCTGTCGAAAGCTCCTTCAATCGGGATGTGAACGCTGATGGAGAGCCGGTCGAAGGAGAAGATGACGTTTTGCCGGATGTAGCTCGAGATCGAGCGGACATGTCATGGGTATCAGAAACCCTTCGATCCAATAGGAGCGTGATCACGGTCGGCCACTGGGCGCTGCCAGAATTACAATGTCACTTCAGAAACTTACCGGGATGGAGAGCGAGGGGAATGAAAAAAGGCGAAGACATAGCGACCTACTCAGACAACCTCAAGTTTACGATGCATCGGATCGTGTTTGAAAAAATGGGGATCGTCCCTCCCTTTACCGAGTTTCAGCGTGATGTCTTGCGCGACATTGGGGTCGCCCCATCACAGCTGCACCCAAATGCGTGGGTATTCCTGAAGACCTTCGAGGTACTGTTGGGCCGGCTTAATAGGCCGGTGTCGATCCAACTGTTCTTTACAATCTTCGAGCTGAGTTGGCTCAAGGAGAAGGCCAACAAAGAGAAGAGGGAGAAAGTGTCCTTTAAAACTCAGAAAACCCAACACAGATATTTCAAGGCGTTTTCAGAGTCGCTGGGAGGAGCGTGGAAGAGTCACTACTTCTGGATCGTTCCCCAAGGAGGCTGGCAAAGCGATCGCCGAGACGCTGCCTGATGGATCGATCGGTGATCCTTACTTTCCGTTTATGTGGAATGAAGCTCACTTTTTCAGACGCGCTGGTGACTATATCTACGCCACCAAGGATTTGAGTGCAGTCGAGCTGGAGTCCCTGATCCCAAAGGCGACATACCTTGTCGGCCGTTCACGCTTTTGGTCGGCCGTGCCCTTGAGGCTGCTCTTGGTTTGATTTTTCCCTTGTCTTTTTATTTCGATTATTGATTGTTTCGTTTAACCTTTGAATCGTTCTATTTTGTAGGAAAGATGGCAGGAACAGCTTGGGCTTCTTTGGAGAAGATGGCTTTGAAGTCTTCATCAAAGCCTTCGTCCTCAAAACCAGTCAAGCAGGTGGTCGACCTCGACGACTCTTCCCAACAAACCCCTCGTAGCCAAGGCAAAAGTGGTGGTCGCAAGGGTCGCTCCCCTCAGGACCAGGACGGTCGGAGCCCCAAATGTAACACCCCAAAATAGTTCAATTAATTTATTTAGTTGAGTTATTTAAGGTTTGCAACTTTTTAATTAAGCTAAGTACTAATTAGAAGTTTATTCATTTAGGGGATGCTTAAGTGAAAGGAGAAGGTGGACGTGGAGGCCCATGAGCCATTGGAGGCCCATGAGCCATTAGAAGCCCAAGTGTGAGCTTTAATGCTGAGTTCTCCAAGTGTATTAAGTTTGAGAATGGTTTAAGACCCCACATCAAGCAGGCCATTGGGTATCAACAGATAAGGGTGTTTGCTCAGTTGGTGAATAGTTGCAGAATCTTCGAGGGAGATAAGGTGGCTGCGACTGCTACCTATAAAGCTGGAAGGGAGAAGCAGAATTCTCAGTACCGTGCTAAGCCATACGAGGGTTCTGGTGGAAAGGGTAAAGGGAAGTGGAAAGCTGGTTGGGCCAAGGCGCCAAGTGGGGGAGATGCTCCTCCGAGTATTACCTGTTTCAAATGTGGAAAACCGGGGCACAAGAGTTTTGACTGCTCAACCGTTAAGTGTTTTAAGTGTGGCAAGGAAGGCCACAAAGCTTCGGAATGTGAGAAGAAGGATATAACTTGCTACAACTGTGGGGAGGTCGGGCACATCAGTTCGAGGTGTTCCAAGCCGAAGAAGGAAAGGAATGTTGGTAAGGTGTTCGCACTAGCTGGGTCCGAGGTGGTGAACCAGATAAAAGGTACGTGTTTTATAAATGGAATTCCTTTGATTGCAATCGTGGACACTGGTGCCACGCACTCTTTTATTTTTGCTTTGTGTGCTGAGAGATTGGATTTAGCGTTGTCTTCTATGTTGAGGGAGATGGTTATTGGCACTCCAGCAAAGGGGTCAGTGACTACCTCTCTCGTTTGTTTGAAGTGTCCTCTGTTAGCCTTTGGCAGAGACTTCATAGTTGATTTAATCTGTCTACCTTTGGAAGGGATGGACGTCATCCTGGGTATGGACTGGTTAGTGGCTAACCGAGTTCATATCAATTGCGCTAGTAGGTCGCTAAGTTTCCTTTCTTCCGAGGTGGAAGAATGCATGCTCGATGTTCGCCGAGCAGGCTTGCAGAGTAATGAAGGAAGGGGCTACGTTGTTTTGCGCTTGAGTGTGACGATGTCTGTGAGAGAGCCGAGCTAAAATTTGTGAAGTGCCGTGAGTGCGAGAGTTCGCGAAGTGTTTCGCACGATATTCCCGAGGTTCCACCGTAAAGAGAGGTCGAGTTCAAAGAATGAGTTAGTACTAGGAACTAGGCCGGTGTCTATGGCACCTTATAGGATGTCTGCTGGTGAGCTAGCCGAGTTGAAGAAGCGATTGGAAGAGATTCTTTGGAGAAGAGGTTTATAAGGCCAAGTGTGTCGCCTTGGGGCGCACCTGTGTTATTGGTGAGAAAGAAGGATGGAAGTATGAGATTATGCGTGGACTACAGACAGTTGAACAAGCTAACAATTAAGAACAAGTACCCACTCCCAAGAATTGATGATTTAATGGACCAATTGGTGGGTGCGCAAGTATTTTCAAAGATTGACCTGAGGTCAGGGTACCATCAGATCAAGGTGAAGGACGAGGACATTCCTAAGACGGCATTTAGAACTCGGTATGGACACTACGAGTATTCAGTGATGCCATTCGGTGTTACTAATGCTCCTGGAGTATTCATGGAGTATATGAATCGTATCTTTCATGAATATTTGGATCGGTTTGTGGTAGTGTTCATTGACGACATTTTGGTCTACTCCAAGTCCGAGGAGGAGCACGCCAAGCATCTGAGATTAGTGTTAGAGGTATTGAAGGATAAGAAGATGTACGCCAAGTTGTCTAAGTGTGAATTTTGGTTGAGGGCAGTGAATTTCCTAGGTCATGTGATCTCCAGTGAAGGTATAGCAGTTGATCCTTCCAAAGTAGAAGCTGTGTTGCAGTGGGAAGCACCCAAGTCGGCTACCGAGGTGAGGAGTTTTCTGGGTTTGGCTGGGTATTACAGAAGGTTCATAGAAGGGTTTTCCAAGTTGGCGTTGCCACTAACTCGGTTAACATGTAAGGGGAAGGCGTTTGTATGGGGCGACGCAGGTGAAGAAAGTTTCCAAGAATTGAAGAAGAGGTTGACAACGTCTCCTGTCCTGACGTTGCCTAATCCAAATGAGTCGTTTGTGGTGTACTGTGATGCGTCTAAGATGGGTTTGGGCTGCGTGCTAATGCAAGAAGGTAAGGTAGTTGCTTACGCTTCAAGGCAATTGAAAATTCATGAGAAGAACTACCCTACACACGATTTGGAGCTTGCTGCCGTGGTGTTTGCATTGAAGATATGGAGGCATTATCTATATGGTTCAAGGTTCGAAGTGTTTAGTGACCATAAGAGTTTGAAGTATCTGTTTGATCAGAAGGAGCTGAACATGAGGCAGAGGAGATGGTTGGAGCTACTGAAGGATTATGACTTTGAGTTGAACTATCACCCCGGGAAGGCAAATTTGGTGGCTGATGCACTAAGTAGGAAATCGTTGCATGCATCAGCAATGATGGTAAAGGAGCTAGAACTAATTGAGCAATTCAGAGACCTTAGTTTGGTGTGTGAGCTGACTCCCCAGAGCATTAAGTTGGGAATGCTGACAATCACAAATGAATTTCTGAGTGACATCAAAGAGGCGTAGAAGCTGGACGTCAAGCTTGTAGACGTGGCAGCAGGTATTGGCCGAGCTGAGAACAAGGATTTTGAGTTGGATGCGCAAGGATTGCTAAGGTATAGAACTCGGATTTGTGTCCCTGATGACGAGAAGATCAAGAGAGCGATCTTAGAAGAATGTCATAGGAGTAAGCTGAGTATTCATCCAGGCGCGACCAAGATGTATCAAGACTTGAAGGGGTTGTTTTGGTGGCAAGGTATGAAGAGGGATGTAGCCCAGTTTGTGTACTCTTGTCTGATTTGTCAGAAATCCAAGGTAGAACATCGAAGCCGCAGGTTGTTGCAACCATTGAAGATTCACGAGTGGAAGTGGGACAAGATGTGCGATGGACTTTGTAAACGATTGCGGAAGTCACGATAAGGAGGTTTGATACCATTTGGGTAGTAGTGGACAGATTGACGAAGTCGGCTCATTTCATTCCCATCAACATCACCTATCCGATGTCAAGGTTGGCAGAGATATACATCCAAGTGATCGTGAAGTCGCGCGGGGTTCCTCGAGTATCATTTCGCATCGAGATCAAGGTTTACTTGAGTGCACTCGGGAAGTTTGCAAGATGCGTTGGGTACGAATTGCGCTGAGCTCGGCATATCATCCACTGGATCGATGGTCGGTCCGAGAGGACCATCCGATCGTTGGAGGACTTCTTTGAGCGTGTGTTCTTGAGCAAGGAGGAGCGTGGGATTAGTATCTACCACCGATTGAGTTCACGCACAACAACGTTTTCATTCAAGCATAGGGATGGCACCCTTTGAGGCCTTATATGGGAGGAGGTGCGAGGACTCCATTGTGTTGGAGTGAGTCGGGAGAAGGTGTGGTACTCGGACCGAGGTCGCGTGCGAGAGACCACCGAGAAGGTAAAGCAAATTCAAGAGAAAATGAAGGCTTCACAGAGTAGCGGAAGAGCTACCATGACAAGAGAAGGAAGGACTTAGAATTTCAAGTCGGTGAGCATGTGTTTCGAGAGTCAATCCAGGTGGATCGGTGTGGGTCGAGCTTTGAAGGCTAAGAAGTTGTCCTCGTTTCATTGGGTCCATCGATCCTAGAGAGAGTTGGGAAGGTGGCTGCACCGAGTTGCTTTGCCACCTAACTGTCAAATTTGCATAATGTGTTCCATGTGTCTCGGTGAGGAAATATATTTGGACCCGCCCCATGTAATTCAAGTGGACGACGTGCAAGTAAGGGAGAATCGATTGTGGAGGCAGTCTTGGATTAGGATTGAAGACCGAGAAGTGAAGACTTTAAGAGGAAAAGAGATCAAGCTAGTGAAGGTGATTTGGTTTGGAGCCGCCGGCGAGAGTGCTACTTGGGAGCTGGAGAGCAAGATGCAGGAAGCCTATCCCGAGCTGTTTGTATCAGGTAAGATTTCGAGGACGAAATATTCCAAGTGGGGGAGAGTTGTAACACCCCAAAATAGTTCAATTAATTTATTTAGTTGAGTTATTTAAGGTTTGCAACTTTTTAATTAAGCTAAGTACTAATTAGAAGTTTATTCATTTAGGGGATGCTTAAGTGAAAGGAGAAGGTGGACGTGGAGGCCCATGAGCCATTAGAAGCCCAAGTGTGAGCTTTAAGTGAGTGTGTCGAAGGAAATGAGACATATTTCCACCAAAGAGATTCTAGAAAAGTCAAAGTGAAGTAAGAGAGAGAAGTGGTAGGTGAGATCAGAAATTCTAGAGAGAAGGGAGAGCAATTTGTCGAGGAAGAAGCTCAAGTTCAACGAAGAAGTGTTGCTGCGAGTGTTAACGGGAGGAATCGGTGAAGAGAGGATCTTGTGCTCAACTGAACAAGGTTAGGGGAGCTCTCTTTCACGTATAAATTTGTAGTATGATGAGTTGTGATGTGTGAGTAGACGGTAGTTATGTTTGCTGAGTTGTTTTGCATGCTTGTTGTGTTTTTGATGTTTTGCTGTTGTGTTTTAGTTCGTTTCCAGTGAAATGGTGTTGAGAGGTTGAGGTAATAATCTTGAGAGATTATGAGAGAAATGGGAGCTGAGACCTCTCAGTCTCAGTGAGCTAGAGTGAGCTAGAGTGAACGAGAGTGAATAACATAAGCTGAGGAGGTTCTTAAAGAGTAGGCCTAGGATACCGAGGAGTAGTTGGAAACGCACATCCTAAAGTGACGAGCGTGCGTTAAGTCAAATGGAGTAGTCGGTTTAGGATTGCCGAGGTGAAGTTACTTTCATACGTAAGTTAGAACTTAAGTGAATAAACGTAAGTGTCAAGAACGTAAACAACGAGGTCATAGTAACCGAGGTGAGTGATAGAGCACCAGTGACTAAGTGTACGAGTACATAAGACTAGGTATAAGGATCGGTTTGTACCTTCCGAGGTGTAGAGTAAGTAGGCCGAGATGCTTAGGCCGAGGTAAAGTACTTAGGCTTAGCTGCTGAAGTGACGTGACAACGTGTGGCGTGAAATAACCGAGGGTGTTATGGCGAGACATAGAGTATATCATACCTAGGTGCACTTGACGAGGTGAGATATATGTTTAGTGTTAGGAGGAGTGACTAAGGGTAGAGCGAGTGTAGGCATGCCGAGGTGCCTAGTGGAGCCGAGAGTGCTTGAGAGTGTCCGAGGTGCTATAGGTGCCGAGGGTGTGGTTTTAACGCTAGCGACGAAGGTTGTTCTGCCGGGGCGGATCGTGAGTGTCGTTTTGGGGTGCCAAGTGCGTGAGGGGTTGAGATGTGTAGTCATTTTAGTCCCTAATGGACGTTTTAGTCCTAAGTGACCTGGTAGTCCTCGTAGTGATCGTTTGGTCCACTACCAGGCGCCGAGGTGGTTGGTGTTGTGGACGAGCGGCGCTTAGTCTTTGTGGGCGATGTAAGGACGTCGGCCTTAGTCCAGGAAATAATATATGTGTGTGGTTTGGTCTTATGACTATGTGTAGAGGAGTATTACACGATGAAGTCCCTGATGGGTATTAACTAAATGAAAATGGTGATGCAGAGGACTTCGGTCCTAGAGGTGAGCAAGGGACTTCGGTCCCAGTTGTGAATGAAAGGCTGCGGTCTATTCGGTAAATTACTAAAGGTGTTATGATTTAAATGAATAATGTGTATGTAGTGTGTTATGCATTGTTCATGGCGTCGCATAAATCATAAGCATAAGGTGATAGCAGAAGACTTCGGTCTTGGACTTCGGTCCTAAGGTGATAGCAGAGGACTTCGGTCCTAGGACTTCGGTCCAAAGGTGATAGCAGAAGACTTCGGTCTTAATGGATCCATCATGCATATGCCCTGAAAGGATGGGCCTGCATCATTCATATAATTCATGCACTAAATAATTGTGTTATTCGCGTGCTGTGCCGAGGTGTTTATATGTATTTGCTTAGCATGATACTTGTCATAAAACTTTATTATATGTGTTTCGAGACTCACCCTATTTGCTTTTGTGTTGCTCTCATGTGGCAACTTGCGGTACCCACCGAGTAGAGTCGGTTCTCACCAAAGGTCGTGAGTCGTCATTTTGCTCTGGTAGTGTAACACCTTTGGGGCCGAGTAGTGTAGTGGTCTGTATGTAGGTCATTTTGTGTTATGAACCTATGCCTTTTGGAACTTGTATTATTTTGATTATGATGTAACTATTAACATATGGCTTGTTGAGCTCGGTTCCTTAGTGGCCGAGGTACTGTATGTACATTGCACTACCCTTGTTTTAGCTGCGAAAATTTGACTTGTTCTGTTTTAATGTTTTGCTTGATTTAGCCTTGTAGAAAAATGTAGCACTCCTTGAGTGATTTTTGAAAACTCTGATTTAATTTGTTAAGTAATGTTAGAATTAAGGGGGTGTTACAATAGTGGTATCAGAGCAAAAGTCCGGTCTTGTCCGACCAAGTGTTGAGTCTTGAGTTCCCAAAATTTCGAGTTTTATGGCTCGTTCTAAGTAGATTTGTTTATATGTTTAGAGTAATGGCTGGAAGAGCTGGGAGGCATGATGCTGCGTTAACTGCTGCCTTGGAAGCGATGGCTGCTGCCATAAGGAATCAACCACAGCAGACAGCCGAGGATGCTGGGGCGAGGAGGTTGGCTACGTTTCAGAGGGAGAATCCTCCTACTTTCAAAGGGAGGTATGAGCTCCTGACGGAGCTATGGCCTGGTTAAAGGAAATAGAAAGGATCTTTCGAGTGATGGAGTGTTCGACTACGCAGAAGGTGAGATTTGGTACTCACATGCTAGCCGAGGAGGCAGACGATCCAGTGGCTCGAAAATCTTCAAAGGTTAGAGATTGCTGAAGAAGAAATCACCTGGGATATTTTCAAGAGGGAGTTCCTGATGAAGTATTATCCTGAGGATGTCAAGGGAAAGAAAGAAATGGAATTCTTAGAGCTGAAGCAGGGGAATAAGACAGTAGCCGAGTACGCGGCCAAGTTTACCGAGTTGGTAAAGTTCTACCCCATTACACCTGGAGCTAATCGCCGAAGTTCTCCAAGTGTATTAAGTTTGAGAATGGTTTAAGACCCCACATCAAGCAGGCCATTGGGTATCAACAGATAAGGGTGTTTGCTCAGTTGGTGAATAGTTGCAGAATCTTCGAGGGAGATAAGGTGGCTGCGACTGCTACCTATAAAGCTGGAAGGAGAAGCGAATTCTCGCACTGCAGTGCTAAGCCATACTGAGGGTTCCGTGGAAAGGGTAAAGGAAGTGGGAAATTTGGTTGGGCCAAGGCGCCAAGTGGGAGATGCTCCTCCGAGTATTACTGTTTCAAATGTGGAAAACCAGGGGCACAAGAGTTTTTGACCGCTCAACCGTTAAGTGTTTTAAGTGTGGCAAGGAAGGCCACAAAGCTTGAATGTGAGAAGAAGGATATAACTTGCTACAAGCGTGGGGAGGTCGGGCACATCGGTTCGAGGTGTTCAAGCCGAAGAAGGAAAGGAATGTTGGTAAGGTGTTCGCACTAGCTGGGTCCGAGGTGGTGAACCAGATAAAAGGTACGTGTTTTATAAATGGAATTCCTTTGATTGCAATCGTGGACACTGGTGCCACGCACTCTTTTATTTTTGCTTTGTGTGCTGAGAGATTGGATTTAGCGTTGTCTTCTATGTTGAGGAGATGGTTATTGGCACTCGGCCAAAGGGGTCGATGACTACCCTCTCGTTTGTTTGAAGTGTCCTCTGTTAGCCTTTGGCAGAGACTTCATAGTTGATTTAATCTGTCTACCTTTGGAAGGGATGGACGTCATCCTGGGTATGGAGTGGTTAGTGGCTAACCGAGTTCATATCAATTGCGCTAGTAGGTCGCTAAGTTTCCTTTCTTCCGAGGTGGAAGAATGCATTCGATGTCGCCGAGAACCGCGCGCAGAGTAATGAAGGAAGGGGCTACGTTGTTTTGCGCCCGAGTGTGACGATGTCTGAGAGCCGAGCTAAAATTTGTGAAGTGCCGATGAGTGCGAGAGTTCGCGAAGTGTTTCAGGACGATATTCCTGAGGTTCCACCAGAAAGAGAGGTCGAGTTCAGCAATGAGTTAGTACTAGGAACTAGGCCGGTGTCTATGGCACCTTATAGGATGTCTGCAGCTGAGCTAGCCGAGTTGAAGAAGCAGTTGGAAGAGTTGCTGGAGAAGAGGTTTATAAGGCCAAGTGTGTCGCCTTGAAGCGCACTGTGTTATTAGTGAGAAAGAAGGATGGAAGTATGAGATTATGCGTGGACTACGCATGGTTGAACAAGCTAACAATTAAGAACAAGTACCCACTCCCAAGAATTGATGATTTAATGGACCAATTGGTGGGTGCGCAAGTATTTTCAAAGATTGACCTGAGGTCAGGGTACCATCAGATCAAGGTGAAGGACGAGGACATTCCTAAGACGGCATTTAGAACTCGGTATGGACACTACGAGTATTCAGTGATGCCATTCGGTGTTACTAATGCTCCTGGAGTATTCATGGAGTATATGAATCGTATCTTTCATGAATATTTGGATCGGTTTGTGGTAGTGTTCATTGACGACATTTTGGTCTACTCCAAGTCCGAGGAGGAGCACGCCAAGCATCTGAGATTAGTGTTAGAGGTATTGAAGGATAAGAAGATGTACGCCAAGTTGTCTAAGTGTGAATTTTGGTTGAGGGCAGTGAATTTCCTAGGTCATGTGATCTCCAGTGAAGGTATAGCAGTTGATCCTTCCAAAGTAGAAGCTGTGTTGCAGTGGGAAGCACCCAAGTCGGCTACCGAGGTGAGGAGTTTTCTGGGTTTGGCTGGGTATTACAGAAGGTTCATAGAAGGGTTTTCCAAGTTGGCGTTGCCACTAACTCGGTTAACATGTAAGAGGAAGGCGTTTGTATGGGACGCACAGTGTGAAGAAAGTTTCCAAGAATTGAAGAAGAGGTTGACAACGTCTCCTGTCCTGACGTTGCCTAATCCAAATGAGTCGTTTGTGGTGTACTGTGATGCGTCTAAGATGGGTTTGGGCTGCGTGCTAATGCAAGAAGGTAAGGTAGTTGCTTACGCTTCAAGGCAATTGAAAATTCATGAGAAGAACTACCCTACACACGATTTGGAGCTTGCTGCCGTGGTGTTTGCATTGAAGATATGGAGGCATTATCTATATGGTTCAAGGTTCGAAGTGTTTAGTGACCATAAGAGTTTGAAGTATCTGTTTGATCGAAGGAGGAGTGAACATGAGGCGAGAGGAGATGGTTGGAGCTCTTTGAAGGATTATGACTTTGAGTTGAACTATCACCCCGGGAAGGCAAATTTGGTGGCTGATGCACTAAGTAGGAAATCGTTGCATGCATCAGCAATGATGGTAAAGGAGCTAGAACTAATTGAGCAATTCAGAGACCTTAGTTTGGTGTGTGAGCTGACTCCCCAGAGCATTAAGTTGGGAATGCTGACAATCACAAATGAATTTCTGAGTGACATCAAAGAGGCGCAGAAGCTGGACGTCAAGCTTGTAGACGTGGCAGCAGGTATTGGCCGAGCTGAGAACAAGGATTTTGAGTTGGATGCGCAAGGATTGCTAAGGTATAGAACTCGGATTTGTGTCCCTGATGACGAGAAGATCAAGAGAGCGATCTTAGAAGAATGTCATAGGAGTAAGCCGAGTATTCATCGGTAGCGACCAAGATGTATCAAGACTTGAAGGGGTTGTTTTGGTGGCAAGGTATGAAGAGGATGTAGCCCCATTTGTGTACTCTTGTTCGATTTGTCCAGAAATCCAAGGTAGAACATCGAAGCCAGGCAGGGTTGTTGCAACCATTGAAGATTCCTGAGTGGAAGTGGGACAAGATTGCGATGGACTTTGTAACTTTGTTCACGAAATGCAGAAGGAGGTTTGATACCATTTGGGTAGTAGTGGGACGATTGACGAAGTCGGCTCATTTCATTCCCATCAACATCACCTATCCGATGTCAAGGTTGGCGAGAGATATACATCCAAGTGATCGTGAAGTCGCACGGGTTCCTCGAAGTATCATTTCAGACCGAGATCCAAGGTTTACTTCAGAATTCTGGGGAAGTTTGCAAGATGCGTTGGGTACGAAATTGCGCCTGAGCTCGGCATATCATCCACAGACTGATGGTCAGTCCGAGAGGACCATCCAGTCGTTGGAGGACTTCTTTGAGCGTGTGTTCTTGAAAGGAGGGCGTGGGATTCGTATCTACCACTGATTGAGTTCACGTACAACAACAGTTTTCATTCAAGCATAGGGATGGCACCCTTTGAGGCCTTATATGGGAGGAGGTGCAGGACTCCATTGTGTTGGAGTGAGTCAGGAGAAGGTGTGGTACTCGGACCCGAGGTCGTGCGAGAGACCACCGAGAAGGTAAAGCAAATTCAAGAGAAAATGAAGGCTTCACAGAGTAGGCAGAAGAGCTACCATGACAAGAGAAGGAAGGACTTAGAATTTCAAGTCGGTGAGCATGTGTTTCTGAGAGTCAATCAGGTGGATTGGTGTGTGGTCGAGCTTTGAAGGCTAAGAAGTTGTCCCCTCGTTTCATTGGTCCATATCAGATCCTAGAGAGAGTTGGGAAGGTGGCTTACCGAGTTGCTTTGCCACCTAACCTGTCAAATTTGCATAATGTGTTCCATGTGTCTCAGCTGAGGAAATATATTTCAGACCCGTCCCATGTAATTCAAGTGGACGACGTGCAAGTAAGGGAGAATCGATTGTGGAGCAAAGTCTTGGATTAGGATTGAAGACCGAGAAGTGAAGACTTTAAGAGGAAAAGAGATCAAGCTAGTGAAGGTGATTTGGTTTGGAGCCGCCGCGAGAGTGCTACTGGGAGCCTGGAGAGCAAGATGCAGGAAGCCTATCCCGAGCTGTTTGTATCAGGTAAGATTTCGAGGACGAAATATTCCAAGTGGGGGAGAGTTGTAACACCCCAAAATAGTTCAATTAATTTATTTAGTTGAGTTATTTAAGGTTTGCAACTTTTAATTAAGCTAAGTACTAATTAGAAGTTTATTCATTTGGGGATGCTTAAGTGAAAGGAGAAGGTGGGCGTGGAGGCCCATGAGCCATTAGAAGCCCAAGTGTGAGCTTTAAGTGAGTGTGTCGAAGGAAATGAGACATATTTCCACCAAAGAGATTCTAGAAAAGTCAAAGTGAAGTAAGAGAGAGAAGTGGTAGGTGAGATCGGAAATTCTAGAGAGAAAGGAGAGCAATTTGTCGAGGAAGAAGCTCAAGTTCAACGAAGAAGTGTTCTTTGCGAGTGTTAACGGGGAGGAATCGGTGAAGAGAGGATCTTGTGCTCAAATGAACAAGGTTAGGGGAGCTCTTTCACGTATAAATTTGTAGTATGATGAGTTGTGATGTGTGAGTGAAGCGGTAGTTATGTTTCTTTGAGTTGTTTTGCATGCTTGTTGTGTTTTTGATGTTTTTTGTTGTGTTTTAGTTCGTTTCGGTGAAATGGTGTTGAGAGGTTGAGGTAATAATCTTGAGAGATTATGAGAGAAATGGGAGCTGAGACCTCTCAGTCTCAGTGAGCTAGAGTGAGCTAGAGTGAACGAGAGTGAATAACATAAGCTGAGGAGGTTCTTAAAGAGTAGGCCTAGGATACCGAGGAGTAGTTGGAAACGCACATCCTAAAGTGACGAGCGTGCGTTAAGTCAAATGGAGTAGTCGGTTTAGGATTGCCGAGGTGAAGTTACTTTCATACGTAAGTTAGAACTTAAGTGAATAAACGTAAGTGTCAAGAACGTAAACAACGAGGTCATAGTAACCGAGGTGAGTGATAGAGCACCAGTGACTAAGTGTACGAGTACATAAGACTAGGTATAAGGATCGGTTTGTACCTTCCGAGGTGTAGAGTAAGTAGGCCGAGATGCTTAGGCCGAGGTAAAGTACTTAGGCTTAGCTGCTGAAGTGACGTGACAACGTGTAGCGTGAAGTAACCGAGGTGTTATGGCCGAGACATAGAGTATATCATACCTAGGTGCACTTGACGAGGTGAGATATATGTTTAGTGTTAGGAGGAGTGACTAAGGGTAGAGCAGAGTGTAGGCATGCCGAGGTGCCTAGTGAGCCGAGGTGCCGAGTGTGCCGAGGTGCTATAGGTGCCGAGGTGTGGTTTTAACGCTAGCGACGCGAAGGTTGTTGCTGGGCGTGACTGTGAGTGTCGTTTTGGGGTGCCAAGTGCGTGAGGGGTTGAGATGTGTAGTCATTTTAGTCCCTAATGGTTTTAGTCCTAAGTGACCTGGTAGTCCTCGTAGTGATCGTTTGGTCCACTACCAGGCGCCGAGGTGGTTGGTGAGCTGTGGACGACGGCCTTAGTGCTGTGGGCCGATGTAAGGACGTCGGCCTTAGTCCAGGAAATAATATATGTGCGTGGTTTGGTCTTATGACTATGTGTAGAGGAGTATTACACGATGAAGTCCCTGATGGGTATTAACTAAATGAAAATGGTGATGCAGAGGACTTCGGTCCTAGAGGTGAGCAAGGGACTTCGGTCCCAGTTGTGAATGAAAGGCTGCGGTCTATTCGGTAAATTACTAAAGGTGTTATGATTTAAATGAATAATGTGTATGTAGTGTGTTATGCATTGTTCATGGCGTCACATAAATCATAAGCATAAGGTGATAGCAGAAGACTTCGGTCTTGGACTTCGGTCCTAAGGTGATAGCAGAGGACTTCGGTCCTAGGACTTCGGTCCAAAGGTGATAGCAGAAGACTTCGGTCTTAATGGATCCATCATGCATATGCCCTGAAAGGATGGGCCTGCATCATTCATATAATTCATGCACTAAATAATTGTGTTATTCGCGTGCTGTGCCGAGGTGTTTATATGTGTTTGCTTAGCATGATACTTGTCATAAAACTTTATTATATGTGTTCTGAGACTCACCCTAGCTGCTTTTGTGTTGCTCTCATGTGGCAACTTGCAGGTACCCCTGAGTAGAGGTCAGTTCTCACTCAGTGTCGTGGGAGTCGTCATTTTGCTCTGGTAGTGTAACACTGGGGGCCGAGTAGTGTAGTGGTCTGTATGTAGGTCATTTTGTGTTATGAACCTATGCCTTTTGGAACTTGTATTATTTTGATTATGATGTAACTATTAACATATGGCTTGTTGAGCTCGGTTCCTTAGTGGCCGAGGTACTGTATGTACATTGCACTACCCTTGTTTTAGCTGCGAAAATGTGACTTGTTCTGTTTTAATGTTTTGCTTGATTTAGCCTTGTAGAAAAATGTAGCACTCCTTGAGTGATTTTTGAAAACTCTGATTTAATTTGTTAAGTAATGTTAGAATTAAGGGGGTGTTACACCAAACGCAACAGAGCAAACCCGCTCGTGCAGATTCACGAGACTCCTGACGATGAGATTCCCGTGGTTCAGATCGATAGCTTGGGAGAGACCGACTTCGACCGGTTCAAGCGGGAGCCCATGTTGGTCTGCGCTTCCTTGTGCATGGCGGTTGGTAAGGCCATGCAGCAGCTGACGGATGATGGGGAGAGAAAAGCTGCAGGTATTTTAACTTTCTAGTCCGCCTTCGATTTAACTTAAGATCGGTCGATTGAATGATCTTATCATATGTGTTGTAGAGGCCCGAGCTGAAAGAGACCAGGCCCTCGCCAGTCTGGAGATCGTGAAGAAAAAACTTGAGAAGGCCTTGACTTCAAAGAATGCTGCCTTGGAAGCCAAAGATCAGGCTGACGAGGACCGGGCTAAGGTGGTGAAATAGAACAAAGAGTTAGCTGCTCAGGTGAAATAGCTCAAAGGGGAAGTGGACGGCCTGAAGAAGGACAATGCTGAAATGGAGGACCAAGTCCAAGTGGTGGCCGGCCTTGCGAAGGATGCAGCGATCGAACAATTCCATAACGCTATCTACCAGTTGCGCTTGCTGAATGCCGATCAAAACCTCAATGTTGATGAACGGGTGTTGAGGCCCGAGCATCGTGTTGAAGGTACTGAGATAGTGCTGACGGAGCAAACCGATGAACAGGGGATTGTTATTAGGCAACGCTCGGTCGTGTTCGGCCGCTCTTGATCCTGCATCCTTTGTTCTGAAGCCCGCCTGCGAGCGGTGTATCTTTTGTAAACCATTTGATCAGCCTTCGGGCATAATATTTTTGACCGACCTTGAGCGATTGGGCGCTCGGTTTTCGCCAAGGCGTCGTTTTGTAATGAATTACCTTTTACCTTGTTTATTTCGTTTGTTTGAATTTACTTACCTTATTCGTTCGCACTTTTCTAAGTTACGAAATCTAGGCCGATCATAGGCATTGTTTTTGGGCCTTCGAAGGCACCATGCCGGGCACTGCGAAGGCTCCGTTTAGGTCGATCGTCGACCAATTGCGCTTCCGGAAGTATTCGTTCTCTGCGGTCTACGCCATTGGGGTCATTGCTTGACCTTGGGTCATTCGATGACACTCGTTTTGGGCCGTTCGACGACACTCGTTGTAAATTCGTTGGTCTACCTTCGTTTGGGCCGACTCGATGACCCTACGGTCGCTCCTCTGCCACGGGCATGGTGAGCGACCGGGCAAACCGATGAACAGGGGATTGTTATTAGGCAACGCTCGGTCGTGTTCGGCCGCTCTTGATCCTGCATCCTTTGTTCTGAAGCCCGCCTGCGAGCGGTGTATCTTTTGTAAACCATTTGATCAGCCTTCGGGCATAATATTTTTGACCAGCCTTCGAGCAGTTGGGCGCTCGGTTTCGACCGGGCGTCTCGTTTTGTAATGAATTACCTTTTACCTTGTTTATTTCGTTTGTTTGAATTTACTTACCTTATTCGTTCGCACTTTTCTAAGTTACGAAATCTAGGCCGATCATAGGCCGCTGTTTTGGGCCTTTCGAAGGCACCATGCTGGGCCTTGCGAAGGCTCCCGTTTTAGGTCGATCGTCGACCAATTGCGCTTTTCGGAAGTATTCGTTCTCTGCGGTCTACGCTCATTGGGGGGGTCATTGCTTGACCCTTGGGTCATTCGATGACACTCGTTTTGGGCCGTTCGACGGCACTCGTTGTAAATTTGTTGGTCTACCTTCGTTTGGGCCGACTCGATGACCCTACGGTCGCTCCTCTGCCACGGGCATGGTGAGCGACCGGGCATACATTCTTTGCAAAAAGGTAAAGTACAAATCTGATTTCAAAGGTCAGGCCTCAGTAAAAAACCCAGTGGGAAAAAGAGCGCATGTCTGTCTTTCATTAATAGATAAGTCGTTCATTACATTTAGACATAGTATTTTCGAAGCTTATCCACATTCCATGTTCTGGGGATGGTCGCCCCTTCCATGGTCTCCAATTCATATGCCCCCTTGCCGGTCTTTTTGACGACCCGGTATGGACCTTCCCAATTAGGGGCAAGCTTTCCTTGTCGGGCGTTTTTGTTTCCAATGTCTGCACGTCTGAGAATGAGCTGGCCGATGGAGAAGTCTCTCTTCTGAACACGAGCGTTGTACCTGGCTGCGACCCTCTGCTTTATCAATTGTTCTCTAAGTGATGCTTGGGTGCGCAGTTCTTCGATCAGGTCCAACTCTTCTCGTATGGCTTGGTCGTTGTCGGCCGTTGTTGGGGGATTCAAAGTTCTCCAGTTCAGCTCGCCCATCTCTATGGGTATAACAGCATCAGTTCCATAGACAAGCCTAAAGGGCGACTCCCCGGTCGATGAATGGGGGGTCGTCCTGTATGCCCAGAGAACGGACTGCAGTTCTTCGACCCAATTCCCCTTTGCCTTGTCTAGCCTTCTCTTTAAACCACGCAGGATGACTCTGTTGGCCGCTTCAGCTTGGCCGTTCGTCTGTGGATGCTCGACCGAAGTAAAACGCTATTTTACCCCTAAGCCGGCCAACATTTCCCTGAACCTCTTGTCCACGAATTGGGTACCATTATCTGTTATTAGTTGTTGGGGAATCCCAAAACGGGCCAAGACATTTCGGCCGAAGAACTTGCTCACCTTTGCTGACGTTATAGTCGCTAGAGGCTCGGCCTCAATCCACTTCGTAAAATAATCAACTGCCACGATCAAGAATTTGAACTGGTCTGGGGCAGGTGGAAACGGGCCTAGCAGATCCATGCCCCACCAGGCGAATGGCCAAGGCGCGGCGAGACTTTGCAACTTTGAAGAAGGTGCAACATGGACGTCGGCATGTACTTGACACTTTTTGCACTTCTGGACTAATCTCTTGGCGTCTTCGTCCATGGTCGGCCAGTAATAACCGGCTCTAAGAGCTTTCTTCGCTATGGATCGTGCACCTTGATGACTCCCACAAACGCCCTCGTGGATGTCTCTCAACACATGGTCTGTAACACCCCAAAAATTAATTAATTGATTATTTAACCAATTTAATTAAGTAATATTTTAGTTGTCTATATTAAAATAAATATAGGGTAATTAATTTAATTAGGGAGTGGGGTGTAGTAAATAAATGAGGAGTATTTTAGTTAAGTAGGGAGGATATGAGAAAGTAAATAAGGGAGTGATAATTTATTTATTTCAGGAGGTGTTTAAGTACCTAAGGGGTGTAAATAAGGGGCCCAAACCCACTAAATAGGCCCAAATTCATGACTTAAACAAGGGATAGAGTTTTAGTCTCATTAGAACAAAGAAAAGAAAAAAATAGAAGAGAGGAAAGGGAGGAGTATGAATTTTCAAGCAAAGCAAGGGGGAGAGGAGAGAAATTCATTTTTCTTGCTTTGGGTAAGTGATTTTGGTACCAATCTTTCCCATTTTTCTTCCTCTATCATTTACTGTAAGATTCATACACTAATCTTGTTCCTTTTTCTCTTTTCCATGGATGGGTTTGAAGCTCAAGTGTAGGAGAAAAGCTATTAATTGGTGGTTCTTATGTTATTGGTGGAGGGGTTTCTTGGGTTATCAATTTTGAGGTATGGGGGCTCTCTTTCATAGTTAATAATTTATAAACCATGAAATCATAGGGATTAGGTGTTTGGAGTAGTTGTTTTAAATTGATTCATGAAGTATTTGAGTGATTGGGTGATTGTTTGATTTTATATGTGATTATATTAATTGTTGTATGGAGATTGAAATGTTATTGCATTGATTGTTGATATTAAGGTGTTATAACATGATTTTAATGAAGAATAATAGGTAGAATTAAGGTGATGGCTAGGTGTTTGATGATTTGCTTGAATGAGCATGATAATGTTTTACAAGATTGTATGGTGTGGCATTATATGTGAATGTTGTTCTTGATTGTTGGTGTTAAGGTGAGGTACATGATTTTAATGCAATATGGTGTGTAAATGGTGTTTAAGTGTTGTTGATGTTATTGGGTGTTGATGATGAGCTTTACTTGTTTATGGTTTTTGTGTGTTTTATGGACACTGTTTCGGTTTTTCTCAACTGGTACTGTTTGGTTGATCCAAAAATTGTGTGGCTAATTGTTTTTGAAAATAGACTTAAGGTCGGTCGTTTTGGCACTGGTTTCGTTCAATTCGGAGTTGTGTAGCTCAAGTTATGAGTCTCTAAAGTTAGGTCAAATTTCTGGAGTCAAACTGGGAGTAGGTTCAGTTTTTGCAGGTTTTGTGTGCTCAATTGAACTCCGTTTTGAGTTATTCTTACTTCATTGAAAAATAGACTTAATTCTCTACGAAATAGGCACTGATTTCACTGAATTTCATTAAGAAATGAGAAAGAAAATTTGGTTGCAAGTTGGGTAACCCGTTCTATCCGATTTTGGTACCTCAGTGTAGTGTTTTGAAAAACTGTACCAACTGGACACTTATTTTGAAAAACTAAAATCATAGGTAGAAACTACACTCAGAGGGCTTTCCAATGAGTGGTCTTTTGTAATTTTTCGATGTCGCTTTCTATTTAAAATAATTCGCCGAAGTAGGAGTACTGCTGTAGGAATCCAGCACGTTGTGCGGGTGTTGCCAATGTTACCCAAAGTGTCAAAAATACTGTTTTGATTCCTCTGAACTTTTTAGTCCCCAAAAATGTTATTTTGGTCCTTAGGTGTGGGTTTAGTCCCTGGTGTTGAATTTAGTCCTTTGGTGTTGAATTAGTCTTGGTGATCTTTTAGTCCCTATAGAATTTCTATTTATGGTGTGGTGTATTATTGGTGAATAAATATTGGTGAGTTGGGGTCTATGACCTTTCTTTTGGTGTTGGTGAGCCCACAAGGCTATTGGCGAGCATGCTATTGCATTATTTTGGTGATTTGGTGTCTCTGGTGCATAGTCATGGTGTCGCATTATCATATGCATATTTTGGTGAATAGGCCTCGGCCTCTTAAATTATTGGTGAATGCCCTCAAGGCTATATTGGTGATGGATCCACATGCATATGCCCGTGGAGTATTGGGTTGCATTTCATGCATTACATACATGTTCGTGGTGATTGAGTGTTCATAAATCAATGGTGTATTTGGTGACTGTATTTCAAGTGTAATCAGTATTTACGTGTAATTGTATTTTACGTGTAAGCTGTATTAATGGTGTATTGGAATTGACTGTATCTCTGGTGTGCCTATTCTCTCTGTGTTTCTTGTTTTATCTATTATTTCCTATGTATAGAGACTCACCCTCTTTGCGTCGTGTTGCTTCGTATGTCCGGCAACTCGCGGTGTGATGGATGAAGGTGACTAGAGATCCTTCTTCTAGTATGGTTGAGTCGGCTCACGATACGTAGTGCACCGGGGGGGATCTTTAGTTGTTATTTCCTTTATATTTTGAACTAAGATGTTAAGTTATTATTTTCCACTGCTGTAGTATTTTAGTCCTCGGACATGGTTGGTGCTATGTATCATATACTGGAGTTCATTTTAATTAATGTTTTGGAGTTATTTAAGGTGTTTTGTTTAAATGTGGCACCCTCGTGTGGCTGCACTGAAAAGTTTTTACGCACTCTGATTTTCAAATGAATTAAATAGTAGTTATGGTAGAAGGGGGTGTTACATTAGTGGTATCAGAGCAAGAGTTCGGTCTGTCCGGCCAAGTCTGTCTGTCATAGTGTATATGACAACTAGGTAGTGTTAGTGCAGTTACGAATTGGTGTTAATCTTTGCGGTGTTAGGTTGAAATGGCTAGGAGAGTTGATGCTGCTCTTGCTGAAGCTTTGCAAGCTATAGCTCAGGCGATGGGGAACCAGCAGAATGGTGGTGATACTAGGACCCGTAATTTGGCCACGTTCCAAAGGGAGAATCCGCTCACTTTCAAAGGTCGGTATGATCCTGATGGAGCTTTGGCATGGTTGAGGGAGATCGAGCGAATTTTTCGGGTTATGGATTGTACGCCTGCGCAGAAGGTAAGGTTTGGTACGCATATGCTAGCTGAAGAGGCCGATGATTGGTGGTTGGGAACTCTGGAGAGATTGGAAGCTGCTGGTGGAGAGATCACTTGGGAGGTGTTTAAGAGTGAGTTCTTGAGGAAGTACTACCCAGAGGATGTGAGAGGAAAGAAGGAGCTGGAGTTTCTGGAGCTGAAGCAAGGAGATAAGTCTGTGGCGGAGTATGCGGCAAAGTTTGTGGAATTGTCTAAGTTCTATCCTCATTACACTAATGATGCTACATTTGAGTTTTCGAAGTGTATCAAGTTTGAGAACGGGCTAAGGCATGACATCAGAAAGGCGATTGGTTACCAGAAGATAAGTGTGTTTAATGACCTGGTGGATAGCTACAGGATTTTCGAGGAAGATAGCAATCGTTCGTACAAGATAGTGAAGGAAAAGAGAAGTTCTCAGTTTCGTGGGAAGCCCTATGATGTTTCAGGTGGTAAGGGCAAGGGAGAAGAGAGTTCGGGCAAGAAGCCATGTGGGGGAGACGCTACTGCGAGTATTGTGTGTCACAAGTGTGGTAAGCCGGGGCATAAGAGTCCAGATTGCATGGTCAACAAGTGTTTCAAGTGTGGTAAAGAAGGTCATGTAGCTGCTAAGTGTGAGAAGCAAGATGTGGTCTGCTACAACTGTGGGGAAATGGGGCACATTAATACCAAGTGTCCAAAGCCTAAGAAGGAGAAGTCTAGCGGGAGGGTGTTTGTCCTGGCAGGTTCGGAGTCTACGGAGGAGTGATGGTTACATTTAGAGGTATGTGTTTTGTTAGGGTACTCTACTAGAAATCTATTGATTGTTGTGGTGAGTGTTTAAGTGGTGCATTGTGAATAATAGTTAGATTTTCGAGGACGAAAATATTCTAAGTGAGGGAGAGTTGTAACACCCCAAAAATTAATTAAGTGATTATTTAACCAATTTAATTAAGTAATATTTTAGTTGTCTATATTAAAATAAATATAGGGTAATTAATTTAATTAGGGAGTGGGGTGTAGTAAATAAATGAGGAGTATTTTAGTTAAGTAGGGAGGATATGAGAAAGTAAATAAGGGAGTGATAATTTATTTATTTCAGGAGGTGTTTAAGTACCTAAGGGGTGTAAATAAGGGGCCCAAGCCCACTAAATAGGCCCAAATTCATGACTTAAACTAGGGATAGGGTTTTAGTCTCATTAGAACAAAGAAAAGAAAAAAATAGAAGAGAGGGAAAGGGGAGGAGGCGCACGGCTAGGCAGCAAAGGGGGAGAGGAGAGAAATTCATTTTTCTTGCTTTGGGTAAGTGATTTTGGTACCAATCTTTCCCATTTTTCTTCCTCTATCATTTAGTGTAAGATTCATACACTAATCTTGTTCCTTTTTCTCTTTTCCATGGATGGGTTTGAAGCTCAAGTGTAGGAGAAAAGCTATTAATTGGTGGTTCTTTGGTTATTGGTGGAGGGGTTTCTTGGGTTGTCAATTTTGAGGTATGGGGGCTCTCTTTCATAGTTAATAATTTATAAACCATGAAATCATAGAGATTAGGTGTTAGGAGTAGTTGTTTAAATTGATTCATGAAGTATTTGAGTGATTGGGTGATTGTTTGATTTTATATGTGATTATATTAATTGTTGTATGGAGATTGAAATGTTATTGCATTGATTGTTGATATTAAGGTGTTATAACATGATTTTAATGAAGAATAATAGGTAGAATTAAAGTGATGGCTAGGTGTTTGATGATTTGCTTGAATGAACATGATAATGTTTTACAAGATTGTATGGTGTGGCGTTTTATATGTGAATGTTGTTCTTGATTGTTGGTGTTAAGGTGAGGTACATGAATTTAATGCAATATGGTGTGTAAATGGTGTTTAAGTGTTGTTGATGTTATTGGGTGTTGATGATGAGCTTTACTTGTTTATGGTTTTTGTGTGTTTTCTGGACACTGTTTCGGTTTTTCTCAACTGGTACTGTTTGGTTGATCCAAAAATTGTGTGGCTAATTGTTTTTGAAAATAGACTTAAGGTCAGTCGTTTTGGCACTGGTTTCGTTCAATTCGGAGTTGTGTAGCTCAAGTTATGAGTCTCTAAAATTAGGTCAAATTTCTGAAGTCAAACTGGGAGTAGGTTCAGTTTATGCAGGTTTTGTGTGCTCAATTGAACTCCGTTTTGAGTGATTCTTACTTTATTGAAAAATAGACTTAATTCTCTACGAAATAGGCACTGATTTCACTGAATTTCATTAAGAAATGAGAAATAAAATTTGGTTGCAAGTTGGGTAACCCGTTCTATCCGATTTTGGTACCTCAGTGTAGTGTTTTGAAAAACTGTACCAACTGGACACTTATTTTGAAAAACTAAAATCATAGGTATAAACTACACTCAGAGGGCTTTCCAATGAGTGGTCTTTGTAATTTTTCGATGTCGCTTTCTATTTTAAATAATTCGCCAAGTAGTAGAGTACTCTTTGTAGGAATCCAAAGACGTTGTGCGGGTGTTGCCAATGTTACCCAAAGTGTCAAAAATACTATTTTGGTTCCTCTAAACTTTTTAGTCCCCAAAAATGTTATTTTGGTCCTTAGGTGTGGGTTTAGTCCCTGGTGTTGACTTTAGTCCTTTGGTGTAGAATTAGTCTTGGTGATCTTTTAGTCCCTATAGAATTTCTATTTATGGTGTGGTGTATTATTGGTGAATAAATATTGGTGAGTTGGGGTCTATGACCTTTCCTTTGGTGTTGGTGAGCCCACAAGGCTATTGGTGAGCATGCTATTGCATTATTTTGGTGATTTGGTGTCTCTGGTGCATAGTCATGGTGTCGCATTATCATGTGCATATTTTGGTGAATAGGCCTCGGCCTCTTAAATTATTGGTGAATGCCCTCAAGGCTATTTTGGTGATGGATCCACATGCATATGCCCGTGGAGTATTGGGTTGCATTTCATGCATTACATACATGTTCTGGTGACTGATTGAGTGTTCATAAATCAATGGTGTATTTGACTGAACTGTATTTCCGGTGTAACTGTATTTCTGGTGTAACTGTATTTCTGGTGTAATTGTATTAATGGTGTATTGGAATTGACTGTATCTCTGGTGTGCCTATTCTACTGTGTTTCTTGTTTTATCTATTATTTCCTATGTATAGAGACTCACCCTACTGCGTCGTGTTGCTTCATATGTCGGCAACCTGCAGGTGACGGTGAATGAAGGTGACTAGAGATCCTTCTTCTAGTATGGTCGAGTCGGCTCTGATACGTAGCACCGGGGGGGATGTTTAGTTGTTATTTCCTTTATATTTTGAACTAAGATGTTAAGTTATTATTTTCCACTGCTGTAGTATTTTAGTCCTCGGACATGGTTGGTGCTATGTATCATATACTGGAGTTCATTTTAATTAATGTTTTGGAGTTATTTAAGGTGTTTTGTTTAAATGTGACACCCTCGTGTGGCTGCACTGAAAAGTTTTTACGCACTCTGATTTTCAAATGAATTAAATAGTAGTTATGGTAGAAGGGGGTATTACATGATCGGCCTCAACCGACGACAGGCATCTCAACAATGGAGATGAGAATCCTCTTCGATACAACTTCCCTTCTATTACCGAATACTTGGTCGCCCTTAACCTGATCAACTTTGCCTGCTTTTGGTCGCCCGACTCTTCTCCTTCTACAATGTACCGCAGAATGGGGGCGATCCAATCATTATTTTGGTCGACGCAAAGAACGACCAGTGATGAGCTTGGTTTGGTCGATACGCTCGGCCGATTTAAAGTTTCCTGGATCAAGCTCCTGTGATTTCCAGGGGTTTTGGTGCTTGCTAACTTTGAAAGGATGTCTGCTCGGACATTCTCAGTTCTCGGCACATGCTTTACCTCCGCCCGGTCGAATTGCTGGAGGAGCTCTCTTACTCTGGCCAAGTAACTCTTGAGAACATCGTCTTTAGTATCGTACAGCTCTTTAATTTTTGAGACGACTAGTAAGGAATCTGAATGCAGTTCCACACGATCGACGTTGAAATCCTTGGCGAGCTGTAGCCCGGCTATGCATGCCTCAAACTCGGCTTGATTGTTGGACGTGTGGAAAGCAAAAGTCAAGGATACTTCCACTGCAAGGCCTTCTGAATTCTCCAAGATCAGGCCCGCTCCACTGCCTTTACTATTAGAAGAGCCATCAGGTCGTCGCCGGTCGATCATCCTGAGTTGGGGTCATTTCGGCTATGAAATCGGCCAACACTTGTGCTTTAGCGGCCGACCTGGATTCAAATTTGATACCGAACTCGCTGAGTTCAACTGCCCATTTAATCATACGTCCCGCCAGGTCTGGGCGATGAAGGACTTGCCTTATTGGTTGGTCGGTTCTTACCACGACCTGGTGAGCAACGAAATAAGGCCTCAACCTCCGGGCAGCCACTAGTAGTGCAAGGGCTAATTTTTCGATCTTCTGATACCTTATCTCCGGTCCTTACATCAAATACCCTATCATTATTTTAATATAACCAACCAATATACCACTTAATTAAATAAATACTTGAATTATTTTTGGGGCGTTACAACTCTCCCCCACTTAGAATATTTTCGTCCTCAAAAATCTAATCAATTACATGAACACATCAATTCCATCAATCTTATTCCTTCTCCCAACTATCAACAACGCCTTCTTGTACACTAAGTACTAGGACATGCACACCTCTCTACGCCCTTACCTTGTACCAAAACTCTATTCTCAGGGTCACGAAAGTCTCACTCGATTATCCAAACACCATTAATCCACCGTTAGGGAACTACACTATAGCAATTACTTAAAGTACTAATGCTCATCTCTTACGTCAATCTATATCCCAACTACGAACAATGCTCTCCCCATCTCTGCATCTTATTCCCCATACTGAATTCTAATCCTTTAATCACCAAAGTTACACACGACCAACCAGATCCTATATAGGTACTTATTCGTCTACCATACTCTTAATAACAATTATTCCACCTCAGGTTTCCCAGATCGCATTTCTAAACTCTTTCCAAAAAGGCATGCTTTATCACTTTGCATGAACTTCAAACTCAAAGTGTCGATCCTTGTCTTTACATCTCCCTACTATTAACCCCCAAATCAAAGACACAAACATCCAGAAGGCACCTAATTATCTAAAAATTAAGAGTCAACCAAACTTGTACACACCACTCAATTAATCAAGTTAAAATTAGTACATATCCAAAATTTATGATAACTACGAGTTATTGTCGCCTCTTTCATTGGGGATGAGTTATTGGGGTGATCAGTCCCTCCTACTCACGCAACCAATTAGTTAAGGTCACAAAACTACTTCTTTTCAAATTTACACATACCACACTGAAAGACTTTTAACGCAGTCTAGCGTGCGAAGGCGTCGTCACGACTCCCACTCTTTTGACGTCGTTAAAACCCTTTTAATCACACACATCCCAAAGATACAAACAACAGTTGCAAACAACCAAACAAAATCTACAACAAAGTCTTTGTCGGAGATCGACAAGGGACTCTGAGACACTACGACTGAACAACTTGGCCGGACAGACCGAACTGCTCTGATACCAACCTGTAACACCCCCTTTTCTCAAACGGTAATTTAATTTAAAATCAGAGTTCAAAAATCGTTTTTCGTTTTAAAAAGATACATCCTCAAGGGAATGCTACGTTCACCAAAATATCACTTTAATCTAGTCAACAATAATTTTCACTTATAAATATAATTGCGTGATACATAACACGACTTAAATGGAGCGAACGCTCAAAACACCGGTTTCTTCAGCAAGTCCTACATCACCAATTTACAGTTCAACATTTTAAATTAAACAACTAATAGACTACTCGTCCCCCAGTGCTACGTATCAGAGCAAGACGCTACAACCAAACTGAGGAAGGAGGAACCTTCACTCGGGATCACCTGCACGTTGCCGACATAAGAAGCAACATAGAAAGCAGAAGGGTGAGTCTCTAACACATATAATAAAATGTATGATAAACATTATGTTAGAGAAAGGCAACTAGAAACACCCCTACTCACTAGACAAACACACATCATCAAGTTATGACACATCAACTCCTAATCATCAAGAAACATCACCAATATGCATGAGTGTATGCATGAATGCAACCCAACACCAAGGGTATAATGCATGAGTACCATCACCGGCTTAATGGTACCGTCACCGTCGCTATGATATGAAGACCGAAGTCTACAATATCGAGGCCGAAGCCTATGTCCGTCGCTAGTGATATGAAGACCGAAGTCTACAATATCGAGGCCGAAGTCTATGTCCGTCGCTTTGATGCATATGAGGCATGTGACTCCATGAACCATGCATAAACCACAAACAATCACATCATGTATGAATTAACACCGTCACTGGTGATATGCAGGGCGAAGCCCCCAATATCCGTCATTTTTGATACAATGGCCGAAGCCCATATCCGTCACTTTTGATACAATGGCCGAAGCCCATATCCGTCATTACACCGTCGTCTAATTCACCTAGACATCATCAATAGCTCTATGGCTAACCTCAAACTCACCGGACACATCGAAACCAAAATCAATAGCTCTATGGCTAACATCAACCTCAATCAATAGCTCTATGGCTAACATCAATACCTCAATCAATAGCTCTATGGCTAACGTCAAACCCATCGGTCACTAGCTCTATGGCTAACCTCAACTCATCGGACACATCGACACCAAAAGTAGTGGACTATACTGTCACTACAAGGACCAAACGTCACCTAAGGACCAAACGTCACCTAAGGACTAAACTGGCTCCACCATTCAGCCACTTAGACGTACTCGGCACCAAACAACACCCAAATTTGCGCCTGGCAAAGAACCCACGCCACATCAAGCGCCAAAACAAAGATCTCGACACACTCACACTGCACCTCGGCACACATACACTACCCTTCGTCTCACCACACTTCTTCACATCCACACTTCGACACCTACAAGTCGACATCTACACTTCGTCACCACTACAACACTACACGTTGGTACTTATACATACACCTCACTTCGGCAACTACACTTCGGTATACATACTCTACACTTCGGCAACTACACGTCGACTCCCATACACTTACACTTCGTCACGTCTACACAACGACACTTACACTCCGATACATCTACACCTCAACACATACGCCTCGACATATCTACAGGTTGACTTCCATATACTTCGACCCACTACACGTCGACACTTACACTTCGATACATCTACACCTCAACACATACACCTCGGTATATATACATTATAACTCGACAACTACACTTCGGCTTATATACACTACATCTCGACCACTACACTTCAGCATACATACACTACACTTCAATACATCTACAGTTTGGCAACACTAGATTCGACAGACCTACACTTCACTTCATTACATCCATACCTCGACAATACTAGATTTGACATACCTACACTTCACTTCATTACATCCATACCTCGACAATACTAGATTCGACATACCTACACTTCACTTCATTACATCCATACCTCGACAATACTAGATTCGACATACCTACACTTCACTTCATTACATCCATACCTCGACAATACTTCCTCAATTCACCGTCACTCACCTCGGTTACACTACTTCACTTCACCATCAATCACCTTGCCACACTTCCTCACTTAACCATTACTCACCTCGGTACTACACTACATCGGTTACACTACTTCACTTGACCATCAATCACCTCGGTTGCACTAGCTTTGATATACATATACTACAACAACACTGCGACACTTCGTCACACACATATTTCGACCCTCACATACTCCGACACACATATCCTTCGACGCACACCTCCTACAACGCACCTACCCTTCTCGGCACACAGTAATACTTCACTTCGAATGGCGCCCTAGACGCCTAACCCTCATCTTCCCTCTTTTCTTTGATTCTCATACTATGATCAAACTTAAACCACAATTACTACAACACATATTCATTCGAATATTGTCCAACACACATCAAAATAACCACTAAGGTGACAACACCAAAAATGGCGCCCTTGCGCCTAGGGTTCCTCAAACCCATTTTCTTTTCTAGGTCTTTAATATGACCAATCATCAACAACACATACACACATCCCAATTTCACCAAATTGACTCAACCACAACATCAATCACACAATCAACAACACAAACAACTCAACAATCATCCTAGAGTCTAACCCACACATAACACTCATCATATACTCTATTATAGGTGAAAGAGAGCTCCCTTACCTCAATAGATTGAAGAGTAAGCACTCTTTCCACCAAGACTTCAAGATCCCCCAACAAGCAAGCTCCTCTTCCTTGAACTTGAGCTCTCCACGCCAATATCCTCTCTTCTTCTTCCTTGAGCTATCACACCTCTCTCTCTACTCTCTTACTTTACTCTTTGACTTTTCTTTCATTTTGGTTGAAATGAACTCTCTCACCATCGACACCTAACTTATATCATGGATATGGGCCTCTATTCACACCTCCTCCATTACTTGCACTACTCCCTCTTTTAATTAAATTACCACTCACTCTTTACTAACCACCATTCCTCATTTACATCAAATACCCTATCATTATTTTAATATAACCAACCAATATACCACTTAGTTAAATAAATACTTGAATTATTTTTGGGGCGTTACAGTACTAAGTGGGTGTTTAGAAACAAAATGGATGAAAATGGTAAGGTGGTTAGAAATTGATAGTACCTGATAAATAGAAGTGTTGAAGTGGTTGCTGCTGTTAGTTGCCCGGTCGTTGAGGAGCTAGTTGGACCGGGGGTCTTGCCGCACCCAGGTGGTACTTGCCCGATAGCACACCTCTGACGCTCGAGTCAGAGGTGTGCTATCGGGCAGGATTCACAAGGTAGAGAACGTACCTGGAACTGTAGATGAGGTAGCATTTATACCCCTGTGGCGCCCTGGCCGTTGCGCATTATTCGGCCGGGCGCGATAATAGGTGAACTGAGATACTTTCTTGTTTTGCAAATAAAACAACTTAAGAATGGTATCTTCATTTCCCAAGAAAATACATCAAAGATCTACTTAAGAAGTACAAATTGACTGATGCAAAAGCTATGGCAACCCCTATGCACCCTTCTGCAAGTATTGAGAAAGATGAGAAAGGTAAATCTGTGTCTGAAAAGGATTATAGAGGTGTGATAGGTTCTCTATTGTATCTGACTGCAAGTAGACCAGACATAGTCTTCTCAATAGGGTTGGGTGCAAGATTTCAATCTGCTCCTAAGGAATCTCATCTATGTACTGTAAAGGAATCGGTAGACCAGATACCTTGTTGGCACACCTAACACTGGCTTGTGGTACAAGAAAATAACCCATTTTGACTTAATTGGGTATTGTGATGCTGACTATGCTGGAGACAAAGTTGAAAGGAAAATCACTAGTGGTTCATGTCAACTTCTTGGAGAATCACTTATCTCTTGGTCATGCAGAAAGCTAAACACAATTGCCTTGTCAACCACAGTAGCAGAGTATGTATCTGCAGCAGGGTGTTGTTCTCATATACTTTGGATCAAAAATCAGCTTGAGGACTACTCTCTAAGCTATCCAGGTATTCTATCTTCTGAGATAATACTAGAGCAATAAATTTGTCAAAAATCCTATTCAACACTCAAGGTCTAAGCACATTGATATTAAACATCACTTCATTAGAGATCATGTGTAAAAGAAGGATACAGAACTTGTTTTTGTTGACAGTAAACATCAACTAGCTGACATTTTCACTAAAGCTCTTCTAGAAGAAAATTTTAGCTACATTAAAAGCATGCTGCATATCATTGAAAACCCCTCTGATGAAAAGGGTTATGACCACCAACCTTCTCAAGCCTGAGAAGGGTCATTTCCCAACCTTCTCATTTCTGAGAAGGGTCAGGAGTTACTCTATGACAATTAAAATAAAAAATTCCAAAAAGATTTTATTTATTTCTTTTTATGCTGATTTATGTGTTTGTATATTGTTTTCTCTAGATAGATTTGTTGCTTTAAGTGGTGTGTTTACTTTTGTGCTTTTTAACTTAAAATAGTTTATTTAGGAAAAAACCCAAAAAAAGGTTTCTAACCGTTTAACGGCTCTTCCTTTAGTGGTAACATGTTTTGTCATTCATTCTTTCCAAATGTTACATACATCAGTCAATGATGTTGTAACCGTTGGACAATAACCATTTGAATGAGATTAAAAACACTTCCCTTCTCTCTTCATTCACTCACGTAACTGTTGAAGTGTGAACATTCTCATTCTCTCCTTCTCTTCGAATGACACGCACAAAGAACCCACAACCCACTTCAACCTACTCTAATTCCTCACGCGAATCTAACCATAGAATTCCCAACTTCATTCTTCTTGGTCCTCCTCAACCCATTTGTAACGTAAAGCCTCTCAACTCGCGTTGTGCAAAAATGAAGCATGCACCAACAAAATGAAGGAGTTCTTCACGAATCATCCTACAAACTGCTGCTAAAAACACTTCTGGAACGGATCCAAATGCTCCAATAGACTTGGAGAAGGATGAGAAGGTTTCCTCTCAAGCAACAGAGCAAAGCGTGGTTTCTGAGATAGTTGCAGAGCAACCACGCGCATCATCTAAGAAGGAAACCAGTAAGGGAAAGACAAAATTAGCAAGTCAGAAGAGTGTAAAGAAGGAATCCAAGGCTGAGAAAGAAGATGCTGCAAAGGAAAAGGCTTCTCATGGAACAAAGAGAAAGCAACCAAATATGAAGTATTGGAATAAGAAGGAAATAGTGTCTGTGACTGATTACTCATTGGCAGAAATTGAGAAGAATGGGTGGAAGATCACTCTTGACCTTAGTTTTCAAAAATGGGAGCATTTCATCTGGTTTATAGAGAAAAGGTAAGAGAATTCTATGCTAATGCTCAGTTCACACTTGACCCACTTTAAATCACTTCATGGATTGATGGTAGATAGTTTACCATCTCTCTCTACACTCTAGGGCATATACTTAATTTTCCAAACGAAAGTGATCAAATCTTTGAAGAGAATTGGTACAATGCCTTAGGCATTTCTGCACAAGAACAAAAAACCATTCTTCTAAAGGACCCTTCTCTCACCATTTCTGCTCCTGATCTCAAACCTATGGTTAGATTACTTCACCATATCACCTGCCACACTCTCCATCCTAAGGTAGGAAGTTTTGAGAAAGTTACTACAGGTGATGGTATCATCTTATACCATCTCCTTGAGAAGAAATCACTAAGTCTTCCCTTTCTCATGATCCACCGAATGATTAATGCCATAAAAGCTGACAAACTTCAAAATTCCCTTTCTTATGGCAAAGTCTTAACCATAGTTTTTGATCGTACCTTGACCAATAGAAGTTAAGTCGCTGTTGCTGCTTTGTAGGCCGGTCGCTGAGGAGCTGGTCGGACTAGGGTTTTGACTACACGCGGGTGGTACCTACAAAAACACTTCGACGCTCAAGTCAATAGTGTGTTATCGGGCAGGATCACAAGGTATATGACGTACCTAATACTATGAACGAGGGTGGTACATATACCCCTGAGGCACCCTGGCCGTAGGCATTATGTGGCCAGGCGCGAGGATTGCGCCCCACGGCTTGGCGCTTTGGGCCGAGTTGGGCCTGGTTCGTTGGTTAGGCTGCTGGCCCATCTCGTGATGCGCTAATCTATTGGGCTTGCTAGCCTATTTCGGAACAGTTACCCCCTAGCGGTCGCTGCCACCCAGGACCGGCCGTGCCGGCGTGTCGTTTGGCCTTCGCCAGTTTCATTTATTGAGCAACACGTGAGGTGACATTTGCGTTTCCCGAGGTGGCCTTTGAGGTTCCCCATGTTTCGGTTAGGATGGGGAATACGAACAGTCGCGTCGCTTCGGGTTTAGGGAAATGCAGACAGTCACGTCGTTTCGAATTCGGCCCTTCACATACGCAGGGCTCCGCTATAAATAGTCTTCACGGCCAACTCGAATTCCACTCACCTCAAGAAGCGAAGCTCCACCATAGACCAAGCGATCCGATAGCGGTCTATTACACTTGTTGTTCGTCCGGCCTCCGAGTCTTCCTAGTCCGCTTGCTGTTCTTCATTAGGTACGTTGTCAACCCAACTCTATCTTTATTTTATTATCTTGCACTTTAGTTTGGATTTATACGCCTCGTGAAAGCGGGCGTCCGGTCGGGGGATGACCATGTCGCCCCCTTTTTTTGAGCGCACTGGCTCGGAAGACCTGGCGATTCCTCCTTTCACAGGTGGACCTGGCAAGGACGAAGCAGACCAACCGCTGGCGATTCAGGACGCTGAGTTGCAGCCCGAACCGGTGAATGACGGGCATTCTAGTGATACTTCTTCGGACAGTTCTTCAAGTAGTAGTCCCTCTCTTTACACCTCGACCGATTCCTGGTGCCCCCCGCCGCCGCCCCAGTCGACCGCTCAGAAGGACGAGGAGGTCGAGGGCGTAATAGACATCGAGGGAGATGAAGATATGGCAGATGTTCTTTAGCTCAGCCCGGGGGGCGTCCATGAGGAGGTTATAGATCTCGGAGCGAACGATCACAACAACGGGGGGAATGCGGTTGAGCAGACCGGTGTGGTTGTCGAAGGAGCGGCCGAACATGCTGATGTCGAAGGAGCGGCCGATCGCGGCGACGAGGCTATGGATCAGGAGGATGGAAATCGGGGGGATGAGCCGACCATTATTCGTGACCCTTTAGACATGTCGTGGGTATCTGAGAAAATGAGATCATTTAAGAGCCTTATCGAAACGGGCCATAGTGCTTTAGCGGATCTCCAAGCTCTTTTCAAGGAGTCGGGCTGGATAGTGAAGGGCATGGCGCCCCTGCACACTGGCGCCATCCTGGGCACCTTGGGGTAGGCATTTGGCGCCCCTGCACACACACACACAGTGCCACAGGCGCACACAGGCGCCATTCTGGGCAGCCAATGGCGCCCAGGCAGCAACACACACACGCACACACTGCACACACAACACAGGGCGCCATTTCCAGCAGCATTTGGCGCCCCATTACACCTAGGGTTTCCTAAAACCCAAATTTCTCAATTCTCCTATGATCAATCATCAAAGACAATCTTAAAAACACTTTAATCATTCCAACAACATCAATTACACATTTTAACAATCAATCACATACAATTCGGTTTCCTATGCAATTTCACAATTCACCCAAATTATCCAACCATTCAAAATTCATCAAAATCCAAATTCATCAATCAAAACACATCGAATAAACGATTAATCTCCTAACTCTAACCTACAACCCATTATATCCCTTATTATAGAGCAAGACCCACCCTTATCTTGATTAAACCGAAGACGAAGCTCTCTCTACGGAGTCACCAACAAAACCACAGCAACAAGAAGCTCTTCTTCTCCCTTTCTCCTTCCTTGCTCACGATCAAGCCTTTCTTCTTCCTAGAGCTTCCAAGTGTGATATGAATCTGACGACGTGATCATCGACTCGTACCGAACGAGACGATGATTCGAAGTCGAAAACCGAAGGACTCAAATCTAGATCTGAACTTAAAATACAGATTACAAGGGATTGACCATTCACAGTGTTTCGTCCAGATTTGGGTATTTTACTGTGGTTAGAATCTGTTGATAATGCTGACTGGTGAAGATTCGAGTAGTGGTTCAAATAAGCTTCCAATGGCGACATGACCGTGAGAGTCTGAACGAGACATGCACCTATCAAGGTTTGAGCGTTTCGAGTCTAGAAGAGAAAACGTAGCAACACCGTGAGTTCTCCATTGCTATGCGTGCGTGAGTGAAGAGAAGCTAGAGGAGTCTTGGTCGTGGTCGAGAACACAAATACAGGTGAAACGGGACCATGATTGAAGAAACGGACTCCATATTCATGCTCAGCGGCCATTTTCGAGTGGAAGTGCGAAGTTTGAGGGTCAACCATGGAGAGGAGAGGAAACGGCATGAGGGAGAGACATGGCTGCCGTTTTGCGCAGAGCTTCACGCTGAGGGAGAAGAGGAGCAAGTGGGTCGGGTCCTAGGTCAGTTCGTGGGCTGGGAGGGTGCACTGGGCTTAATTGACTCAGTGGTGGGGTGTGCTTAGCGACCAGGAGGGGGTGTAAGCGAGTAAAACAGCCCAAAACTCATTTTAAATACTTTTAGAGCCCAATATCACGATGACTATTATTTTAACACCTCAATAGACCAAAATAACTTTCTAAGGAAATAATATTTCAAACACTGGTATTTAATAGAAATAAAATAAATATATAATATTATTAATCATATATCACTAATAGCATATAAAAATACCCTTTAAATTGATTTCAACTAATTTTAATGACTCAAACACTCAAGAAAATAATCTAATCTTATAAATAAAAACAACACATACTAATACGATAATCGGGGTGTTACAATTTGCCGTTCTTTTTCTTTACCAAAACAACGTTGGAGAGCCAGTTCGTATATTTGATCTCTTCAATGAAGTTAGCTTTGATTAGGTCGTCCACGGCCTGGGCTGCTGCCTGAGCCTTTTCCTCGTTATGAGCGCGTCTTTTCTGGGCGACCGGTGTCACTGCCTCGTCGACCGAGAAATGGTGACACGCAATTTCTATGGGAATTCCAGGCATGTCTGATGCCTGCCATGCAAATAGATCTGCATAATCCCTAAGGCACCCCATGATGTCTTGCTTGATATGTTCAGGCGGGTCTCTCCCCAACTTGACTATTTTTACTAGGTCGTCCCCTAGCTGGACGTCGATCAACTCCCCATGAGGCTATGGCCTCTTCAACCTATTCTTCAACTCACGGGCTAGGTCGTCATCATCGTCCTTAGGATCACTGTCCGGATCGTATCGAGCGTCCAGGTCGGCTACATTGACCTGGTGACTCTCACCACTGTTGCGAGGGTTGACGCTCGGCGTCTGTTCATCACACATATCATGGTATAAGTAATGACACCGTTTGGCCGCCTCCATGTCGGCCTGCAGAGTTACAAATTGATCATTCTTGCTGTAGAACTTCATTTTTAAGTGGACCGTGGAGGCCACGGCCTCAAAACCTCCAAGTGTCTGCGGACCTATGATACACTGGTAGCATGATTTGATCGGAAGGAACAAGAATATCGTCTTGATCATTCTGTATAGTGTGCTACCGTTCGTGTCGTCACCAAAAGTGACCAATAGTTCTAGCGTTCCCAAGGGGTAAGTGGTCGACCCATTGAAACCTGTCAGAGGGGTTGGATCGGCCTGTGGGATAGTTTAGTTTATCGACCAAGTCTTCAAACATTATATCGGCTGAGCTTCCTTGATCGACCAATATCCTTCTCACTTATGTGTTGGCCATCACTGCCGAAACTACCAACGGAACATATCTGTTGGTCCTCCCGTCAAGTAGGTCTTCATCCCCGAAAGAGATGGGCGGCCTGTTCTAGGCTGGCCTTGCCACCGACGTGGTAGCGACCATGAGAATCTCATTCCACTTCCTCTTCATGGCCTTGTTGGATTCTTTGCAATCAAACGGATTGCCACCGTGGATTACCATGGCGACATTTCGGCCTCTGGATTGCTGGGTGTCACGATCTTCCTCGGTCGTGTCCTTTTCTCTGGAAGCCACGACCAAATCGGTGGAAATGGCCTTACCTTTGTCTTGTGCGGGCTGGCCTCCGGTTCTTTTTGTTGGCCGGTCACCGCCTTCGGCTCTAACATATTGTCTCAACTTACCTTTCTGAATAAGATCTTCGATATCATCCTTAAGGGCCATACAGTCGTTGGTGTCAGTCCCTTACTCTTGTGATATCTACAATACTTTTTGGTCAGCCGAGCCCCCTTTTTGAGGACGAGTGGGTCGGGCTGTAACATCCCAAACCGCCTTTGAGAAGCGTCGATCGCCTCACGAACCAACACGAGTCTTTTCACCGCTTTGTCCTCACTTGCATGCTTTCAGGAAAACTTCTTCGAGAAGGTCACCCATCCCACTACTACTCCAAGCCAAGCACGCTTAACTATGGAGTTCTTATGGGATGGGCTCCCGAAAAGAAGATGCATCTTGTTGGTATAGGTAGTCCAAATCAATTCTTTTAAGCCTTCCTTCAACTGTACAGTCCCATACCTGCACAGCCTCACGATCCCTCTCATTCTGATGCGTATTCGGTTCATTCACGCGCCCCTTCGCTTTGAAGCTTCCAGGAGCCGCTCTTTGCCATGCCACCTTTTTGGGCACCGACGATCACTCCCCGCCCTCGTCGGCCCCGGGTGTCGCACGGGCCGCTTCGCATCCAACAAACTCGCTGTTTTGGCATTCCGAGTAGATCTGTGCTATAGGGGTGTTCAACCTTGTACGCTGCTCGTATTTCTTAGATCGGTACTTCACCCTACTTTAACGTTGGAGGTCTTGTCCTTTGGCCCGACTTGTTTTGCTCTACTCTAGGTCGCTCGCGGGTACCCATCCTAGCCTGCCTTGCTTCTTCGTAGGCCATATGGTCGTTGGCCCTCCGAAGGAACATGGTCAGGTCCATGTAACGATTTAGGCCAAACTCTTCTGCAAATCTGTGGTCTGGTCTGATACCACGTTTAAGGTACTTCAGCTTGTCTCTAACTGATAGGTCGCGAATGGTATCAGCCTCTTTGTTGAACCGTTCGATGTATTGCCTCAACGATTCATTTTCACCTTGGACAATAGTGTCCAAGTGCTCTTCGTATCGATCTTGACACCTGTTGGCCGTGTAGTTGGATAAAAACGTCTTGCACCTGTTGTAATTTAGTAACTTAAACAAGATTTTGAACAAGAGAGAACCATACATATAGTGATTCAGTGCCGAGTAAAACTAAGAATGTAATTTAGCAACTTAAACAAGATTTTGCACCGATATACCCAACCTTATCCAATTTTTTCTTGAATAATGAGAAGAACCATACATATAGTGATTCGGTGATGAGTAAAACTAAGCTATTAGCTAACTAAACTATGGTTAAGCATAATGTAAATCTAACCACAACTAACAGCTTAATTAACTTACCAAAAACTTAAATAAGCAAAGCAATGTAAATAAGTTGAGTGTAAATTATATATCTCACATCTCTTTTCAAGATCCAGAGCTAAAATACTGAACATCATCAATATAGGCTATATACATAAATATAAAGATCTCAAGTTTGAAGTTGAAAACCATAGAGTAAACTAAAGATGCATATAATAATGCCATAGTAACATTTCTATCTTTGTTTTCCTTCTTTCTATCTCTCAAGTTTGTAGTGATTGATTCTGCACATTATGACTCTGCAGAAATTGAAATTGCACATTATACTAGGTCCCTTATGCTTTAAGTTGCTTGTAACATGTTCTTTGGTCATTTTTAGTACAACTACATCTTCAAATACCCAGTTCAATTCATTCTCTCTTGATGAAGCAACCCGAAGTGAGCCTATGTTTATGTCCACAATTGAAAAAGAAAGAAGAAAATTACTAGGTCCCTTATGCTTTAAGTTGCTTGTAACATGTTCTTTGGTCATTTTTAGTACAACTACATCTTCAAATACCCAGTTCAATTCATTCTCTCTTGATGAAGCAACCCGAAGTGAGCCTGTAACACCCCTTTTCTACCATAACTACTATTTAATTAATTTTGAAAATCAGAGTGCGATAAAAACTTTTAGAGTGAACACTTGAGGGTGTCACATTTAAACCAAAACGCCTTTTCAAAACTCCAAAAAGAATAATTGAAATAAAACTCCAAACGCAGGATACATAGCACTAAGTAATATCCGGGGAAATTATTACAACGAAGTGGCAAAGAAAAGCAACATTAACACATAGTTCAAAGATATAACAAATAACAGATAAACGCCCCCTGCTACGTATCGAGCGACTCGACCATACTAGGCGAAGGATCTCTAGTCACCTTCGATTCTTTGTCACTGCGGCGTTGCCACATAAGAGCAACATTCCAAGCGAGAATGGGTGAGTCTCATTGCATAGGTAATAATAAATAAAGCGAGAAACACGGAGAAACAGCACACCATAACACAACACATTTAGATACATTATTAAAGTATTTACACCAAAGTCGATTACACTAACTACGACCACACCGTAAAGCAATTACACGAAGCAATCAGCACACCGTAATGTGTATGCAATGTATGCAATGCAACCCAAAACTCCACTTTGGGCACGTGCATGTGGATCCATCACCAAAAATTGCCTTGTGGGCACTCACCAAACACCAAAATATTTTAAGAGGCAAGCCTATTCACCAAAATGCATATGATTATGCGACGCCATGACTATGCACCAAAAACACCAATACACCAATATAAAACAATAACATACTCACCTATAATTACATGTATGTTCACCAAATCACCAAGGAGAGTCATAGACCTCTCATCACCAATATACTCACCATTTAGTTTATAACACCATAATTAATTAGTACACCTATAAGGATTAAAGAACACCAAAAGACTAAGTCATCTAGGGACTAAAGTCGGCCTTGGGACTAAACCCACACCTAGGGACCAGTTTAACACCTCTAGGACTAGTTTAACACTTAGAGACTAAATTGACACCTCGGGGACCAACTGACGCCTAAGGACTAAATTGACACCATAAGGACCATTTTGACACTTAGGGACTACTCTAACACCCTAATAATTAATTTAGCACCTAGGGACTATTTTGACACCATAATAATTAATTTAACACCTAGGGACTAATTTGAACCCACACTTAGACAATATTCAGCACACTTGACAGTACTTAAATAATATTCAGCAGCACTAGACAACACTTAGACAAATTCTGCAGCATTAGACAGCACTTAAACAAATTCTGCAGCACTAGACAACACTTAAACAAATTCTGCAGCACTTAGACAAATTCTGCAGCACTTAGACAGCACTTAAACAAATTCTGCAGCACTAGACAACACTTAAACAAATTCTGCAGCACTTAGACAAATTCTGCAGCACTTAGACAGCACTTAAACAAATTCTGCAGCACTAGACAACACTTAAACAAATTCTGCAGCACTTAGACAAATTCTGCAGCACTTAGACAGCACTTGCTATAAGGCATAAGGCCTCCTCATGACACACGCGTACATCCGGCAACACCAAGCACCACACCTTCAAAACATTGTTCACTCCAGCAATTTGACCACACCTAACAATCACTATGTTCTCTCCTATTTAATTTCATTGAACTACCACAATAAACACCTTAATACCCATTCAACATAAACCAACACTTCAATTTCAACATAAAACAATATCTTCATTCAAGCACCCATCCAAACACCTAGTGTGTACATAATTCCTCCTATTTATTTTATGTTACATTGACAATTAGCCACTCCAATACCATTGACATACAACAAGTAATTCAAGATTCAACAAGAAATATCTTTACATGTACAACAACACCGTAACATCATGAAAATCAATCATATACTGCAAACCATTTATATACATCACAAATCAGTCACCTAATTACTCCTAACCCCTAATCTCTATGATTTCAAGGTTTATATATTATTAACCATGATTAGAGAGCCCCCATACAATTTTCATACACCAATTAATTCAATAATCACCAAGAACATATATATACATGTATAATCACCCATATACTAACGAAAGTCAAGCATATAATCACATAATCACACATATACATTACAATTTATCCACCTAAATTACTCCTAACCTCAAATCCCTATGTTTCAAGGTTTATAAATTATTAAGTATGCTAGAGAAACCCCATACCTCAAATAGAGATTTTTAAGACCACACGAGCGGAGAAAACTTGAAAATATTGTTCACAGGAACAAGAAGGAAGTCTGTAAAATTTATATATGTGATTATTAGCATCAACATTTAAAAGGACAATTTTTATAATAGAGTGGACATAAGATGGATTATCGCGGAAATACTCACCGTGATAATTGGAGATCACCTAACATGATGGATACTTTTAATGTTTTTAGATTTAGCATGAGAGTTGAGCAGGAGAAGCAAAATAGGATTGATTGAGAGAAAATCTATTTTGAGTATTGGCTGCTATGTAGTTGGGAAGGAAGATACCCAAGAATTGGAGATAGGAGTTCCACTGGCGGCGCAAAAGTGTGGATCCTATGAAGTTGAGATTGTGGAAAAATTAGGGTGTTGGAACTTGGGATATAAACTGTCGGGTTTATTATGATGCTCCTCCACGTTACTATCCTTCCCTAGCTTAAGTCATAAATTTGGGCCTATTTAGTGGGCTTGGGCCCCTTATTTACACCCCTTAGGTACTTCCACACATCCTCCCCATCTAACTAAAATACTCCTCATTTATTTTAACTAAAATACTCCCCATTTATTTTAACTAAAATACTCCCCATTCATTTTAACTAAAATACTCCTTATTTATTTACTACACCCCTCCTTAAATTAATTACTTACCCTATATTTATTTTAATATAGACAACTAAAATATTACTTAGTTAAATTAGTCAAATAATCACTTAATTAAATTAACTAATCACCTAATTAATTTTGGGGCGTTACAACTCTCCCCCACTTGGAATATTTTCGTCCTCGAAAATTTAAATACTATAGACACTACACAACTCAATCATCACCACACAACAATAGATTTTAGAGAACACTCTTAACGAATTACATACCTCTAAATACGACCGTCACTCCTCTGGAGACTCCGAACCGGCTAAGACAAACACCCTCCCGCTGGACCTCTCCTTCTTCGGCTTGGGACACTTGGTGCTAATGTGTCCCATCTCTCCACAAGTATGTGAGACCACATCTGGCTTCTCGCACTTCGCAGCTACATGACCTTCCTTCCCGCACTTAAAGCACTTGTTGGACATGCACTCCGGACTCTTATGTCCCGGCTTTCCACACTTGTGGCACACAATACCCGCAGCAGCTCCTCCCCCACTTGACTTCTTGCCCGAACTCTCCTCTCCCTTACCCTTACCTCCCGAAACCTCATAGGCTTCGCAGGCGAGAATTCCTCTTTTCCTTCTGACCTTGTAGGCGCAGAACTATCCTCTTCAAAAATCCTACACTTATCAACTAATCTAGCAAAATCTCTAATCTCCCGATACCCAATCGCCTTCTTGATATCAGGCGATCCCACTCTCAAACTTAACACACTTTGAGAACTCCGAATCAAAGCATCATTAGCATAGTAGGGACAGAATTTGGCCAACTCCTCAAATTTGGCGGCATACTCACCACCGTCTTGTTTCCTTGCTTTAGCTCCGGAAATTCCACTTCCTTCTTAGCCCGCACATCCTCGGGTAGTACTTTCTCTTGAACTCTCTAGTGAAAACTTCCCAAGTAACTCCTTCACCAAAGCATTTTCTAACCTTCGCGACATTCCCAACCACCAATCATCCGCCTCCTCGGCTAGCATATGCGTACTCAAACCTTATCTTCTCGTGCGGCACAATCCATAACGAAAAATTCTCTCGATCTCCTTCAACCATGCCAAAGCTCCATCAGGATCATACCGACCTTTGAAAGTGGGCGGACTCTCCCTTTGAACGTGGCCAACTTACGACTTTCGACCTCCTCTCCACCATTCCATTTGGTTCCCATCGCCGAGCAATAGCTTGCAACGCGCGGCAAAGAAGAGCAAAGATCATCCCTCCGAGTCATCTCAACCTAACACCGCAACATTAACATCATTTTGAACCAGGACTAACACTACTTAGTTGTCATATACGCTATGATGGACGGACACACTTGGCCGGACAGGACAGAACTTATGCTCGATACCACTTGTAACACCCTTTTCTACCATAACTACTATTTAATTAATTTTGAAAATCGAGTGCGATAAAAACTTTTAGAGTGAACACTTGAGGTGTCACATTTAAACCAAAACGCCTTTTCAAAACTCCAAAAGAATAATTGAAATAAAACTCCAAACGCAGGATACATAGCACTAAGTAATATCGGGGAAATTATTACAACCGTGGCAAAGAAAAGCAACATTAACACATAGTTCAAAGATATAACAAATAACAGATAAACGCCCCCGGTGCTACGTATCAGAGCGACTCGACCATACTAGACGAAGGATCTCTAGTCACCTCGATTCTTGTCACTGCGGCGTTGCCACATAAGAGCAACATTCCAAGCAAGTAATGGGTGAGTCTCATTGCATAGGTAATAATAAATAAAGCGAGAAACACGGAGAAACAGCACACCATAACACAACACATTTAGATACATTATTAAAGTATTTACACCAAAGTCGATTACACTAACTACGATACACACGAGAAAGCAATTACACGTGAAGCAGTCACACCAGAATGTGTATGCAATGTATGCAATGCAACCCAAAACTCCACCGGGCACGTGCATGTGGATCCATCACCAAAAATTGCCTTGTGGGCACTCACCAAACACCAAAATATTTTAAGAGGCCAAGCCTATTCACCAAAATGCATATGATTATGCGACGCCATGACTATGCACCAAAAACACCAATACACCAATATAAAACAATAACATACTCACCTATAATTACATGTATGTTCACCAAATCACCAAGGAGAGTCATAGACCTCTCATCACCAATATACTCACCATTTAGTTTATAACACCATAATTAATTAGTACACCTATAAGGATTAAAGAACACCAAAAGACTAAGTCATCTAGGGACTAAAGTCGACGCTTGGGACTAAACCCACACCTAGGGACCGGTTTAACACCTCTAGGACTAGTTTAACACTTAGAGACTAAATTGACACCTCGGGGACCAATCTGACGCCTAAGGACTAAATTGACACCATAAGGACCATTTTGACACTTAGGGACTACTCTAACACCCTAATAATTAATTTAGCACCTAGGGACTATTTTGACACCATAATAATTAATTTAACACCTAGGGACTAATTTGAACCCACACTTAGACAATATTCAAGACACTTGACAAAGATTACTTAAATAATATTCAAAGAAGACTAGACAACACTTAGACAAATTCTGCAGCATTAGACAGCACTTAAACAAATTCTGCAGCACTAGACAACACTTAAACAAATTCTGCAGCACTTAGACAAATTCTGCAGCACTTAGACAGCACTTAAACAAATTCTGCAGCACTAGACAACACTTAAACAAATTCTGCAGCACTTAGACAAATTCTGCAGCACTTAGACAGCACTTAAACAAATTCTGCAGCACTAGACAACACTTAAACAAATTCTGCAGCACTTAGACAAATTCTGCAGCACTTAGACAGCACTTGCTATAAGGCATAAGGCCTCCTCATGACACACGCGTACATCCGGCAACACCAAGCACCACACCTTCAAAACATTGTTCACTCCAGCAATTTGACCACACCTAACAATCACTATGTTCTCTCCTATTTAATTTCATTGAACTACCACAATAAACACCTTAATACCCATTCAACATAAACCAACACTTCAATTTCAACATAAAACAATATCTTCATTCAAGCACCCATCCAAACACCTAGTGTGTACATAATTCCTCCTATTTATTTTATGTTACATTGACAATTAGCCACTCCAATACCATTGACATACAACAAGTAATTCAAGATTCAACAAGAAATATCTTTACATGTACAACAACACCGTAACATCATGAAAATCAATCATATACTCGCAAACCATTTATATACATCACAAATCAGTCACCTAATTACTCCTAACCCCTAATCTCTATGATTTCAAGGTTTATATATTATTAACCATGATTAGAGAGCCCCCATACAATTTTCATACACCAATTAATTCAATAATCACCAAGAACATATATATACATGTATAATCACCCATATACTAACGAAAGTCAAGCATATAATCACATAATCACACATATACATTACAATTTATCCACCTAAATTACTCCTAACCTCAAATCCCTATGTTTCAAGGTTTATAAATTATTAAGTATGCTAGAGAAACCCCATACCTCAATAGAGAGATTTTTAAGACCACACGAGCGGAGAAAACTTGAAAATATTGTTCACAGGAACAAGAAGGAAGCTGTAAAATTTATATATGTGATTATTAGCATCAACATTTAAAAAGGACAATTTTTATAATAGAGTGGACATAAGATGGATTATCGCCGGAAATACTCACCGTGATAATTGGAGATCAGCCTAACATGATGGATACTTTTAATGTTTTTAGATTTAGCATGAGAGTTGAGCAGGAGAAGCAAAATAGGATTGATTGAGAGAAAAGCTATTTTGAGTATTGGCTGCTATGTAGTTGGGAAGGAAGATACCCAAGAATTGGAGATAGGAGTTCCACCTGGCGGCGCAAAAGTGTGGATCCTATGAAGTTGAGATTGTGGAAAAATTAGGGTGTTGGAACTTGGGATATAAACTGTCGGGTTTATTATGATGCTCCTCCACGTTACTATCCTTCCCTAGCTTAAGTCATAAATTTGGGCCTATTTAGTGGGCTTGGGCCCCTTATTTACACCCCTTAGGTACTTCCACACATCCTCCCCATCTAACTAAAATACTCCTCATTTATTTTAACTAAAATACTCCCCATTTATTTTAACTAAAATACTCCCCATTCATTTTAACTAAAATACTCCTTATTTATTTACTACACCCCTCCTTAAATTAATTACTTACCCTATATTTATTTTAATATAGACAACTAAAATATTACTTAGTTAAATTAGTCAAATAATCACTTAATTAAATTAACTAATCACCTAATTAATTTTGGGGCGTTACAGAGCCCATGTTTATGTCCACAATTGAAAAAGAAAGAAGAAAATTACTTCTGTTACTCACAAGCTCAGCCCATAATCCCCCTGATCCAGCATGATTGATCTCATGTAGATGAAATACAAGAAGTTGGTTGTTTTCCTGCTAATTAAGACAGAGAACCAGATGCTTTTTAAAGATAGAGAATCATATACTAATATAGAAAATCACAATAGAGATTGATGTAAATAAATAATATTGCAAGTACCTATATCTTGTACCGTTGCACATATAATAAATGACACTAAATCAACCATATTATTCTTCACACAATATAGTTGAAATCGACATAGTGGATAGTGCAATTTTAAAGTCTCTCCACCTAGGTGCTTAGAGTTGAATTTTAACATACATATAATGATATAGGATCCAAAAATTCTATGGTGTTGAATTACTTATAGTGGCAAATGAATTCAAAGTTAGGTGGAGCCAAGATATGTTGTGGAACCAAACCAACACTTATCAGTATTTTCAACTACACAAAAATGAGAACATGCTTGTTAAAAATTTAGGAAATGAGAAAACTAATTTTTAATTCTTAATTCTTACTCGGCAGACACTCATTGAGCTTGTCGAGTTTCGCTTTCAACAATTTTGAGAATCGAGGACTTGTTCTCATCCAGATCTTGCTTGACAAAGAGGAAAACAAAGTTAGATCAAATCAACAACAATATGAAACAAAATACAGGAAAGATTGTCTACTAATTAAGAGGTGGGGTGAAAACCAATAAACATCCTAATATATTTGAGAAAATATGCAAATATTCCAAGAAGGGGATAAGTGGTGATTTTTGTTAGAAAACCAAACATGTAGCAAATATTCCAAGAAGGGGATTATCAATATCATCTGAGTAAAGTACATTTACGTGTGAGGAGCATCAAGCTAGCAATAGCATATTTCCAAAAGGCAAAGAAAGAGCGAAGCACCATCCACACACACAGAGACTAGCTAGCCAAAGTCTGAGAAAGTGACAAAGAATAAACAAAAAAAGCACTACAAAATAACTACAAGTTCATAGGCAATGTTTTCAGCTTATTTTGATATAAACTCTCAAAACCGTCAGAATTATGTAGTTTCCCCAAACACAACCTTAATTCACAGCTACAAAAGAAAAGCAATAACATCACCGCCCACCATATCTTCATTAAGAAATTATACTATTCAATAGCAAACAACATCACAATCAAAACTAACACAGATCATAAGTATACAAACTCGAAAACCCAAACACTTTCGCATAAACACTAGATTAACAGAGAATCAGAATCAGAATCAATAAAAGAGAGAAAAGCATAGCTGAACAAGATGAGAAAAAATAGTAAACACTAGAAATGGATACCTCAGTAAGATGTCACGCTAAAACCCAAAACCAACTCTTTTTGTGTGAAGCTAACCCTCCGAAGAAACTCCTTAATTGCTTGTTCCTGAAATTCAGAGGGAGAAATCGCTTAATCGGGTCACAAACCTAATTTAGAAACTCTAAACTCACAAAAGGAACAAATCGAAGGAATATGAAACTAGAAATGAAAACTCAGTATCAAATGAATTCAGAATCATTGAAGAATTCACAGTCGAGAGAGAGGGAGAGAGAGAGAGAGAGAGAGAGACGAACTAGAAATCATTGAGGGAAAGGGTGAGTATTTCTGAGAGATTTCTGATTGCGTAAATCTCGCTGAAGGTAATGGAAAGGGTTCGATTGGATTTCTGAGGAATATCTGATATTAGGGTTCGATTGGATTTCTGAGGGATATCTGATATTAGGGTTCGATTGGATTTCTGAGTAGGGTTCGATGGTAATGTTTGAGGGAGAAAGGGTTCGAAGGAAATGTTTCTTAGAAAATGGATTTTTGGGTTTATGTTTTTTGAGTTTTTGTTGTTTGAGTTTTTGGGTTTAGTACCAAAAAAGTTGGGAATTTAGAAACGGGGGTAGTATTTAGCGCCTAACTTTTTACTTTTTTAATAATTCAAGCTATGGCAACGTTTCTAATGCGTTGGCTTAATGTAAATTAAAAAAACCGTTGTCTCTGACTTTTAGGGGACAGTTTTCAACCGTTGCCATAAGATTTAATAGTAAAAAAAAGTGAATCAGCATCGGTATCAAAAAACCGTTGCCATTGCTATCTAAGGCAACGGTTTTTTAGGCGTTGAAATTTTAGGCGTTGCCGTAGGATCAAAATGTTGTAGTGACTTAACATGGTTTTAACAATCAATCCTTATTAAAACAAGTTTAACAAGTTGATGTTACAAAAACTCATTCCTATTAATTCTTGAGTTCATAAATGTAGCCCATGTCTGCTGCCACAAGTTCACCTATTCTAAAGTGATCAATTCCAGAATAAGCTTTGAAAGAAGTTGATCGTACCTTGACCAATGAAGTGTTGAAGTAGTTGTTGTCTTGTTGACTGGGCCGGTCGTTGAATGAGTGAAAGGACCGGTCCTGGCTTCACGCTGAGCACCTCGGGTGGTACCTGCAAAGACACTCCGACGATCTAGTGAGAGGTCGCTCGGGCAGATAACACAAGGTATGAGAACGTACCTGATGCCATGTGCGAATGGCGTATATATACTGCGAGGTCCGACCGTTTGGCGAAGTTTTTCGGCGGCGAAGTGCGCTCAAGCGGCGTGCTTGGGCCGATCCACGCTGGGCTGGGCCGACGGCCCAATTGCTATTGGAAGCCCTTGTAATTGCTGATACACCAAGGAACAGTTGCCCCCCAAGCCTAGGTCGCTTAAGAGCGGGCTGAGGCTTGAATCGCTGCCCCCAGGGATTATGTTATCTTGCTGAGACGGACGCGGCCGTTTGTTCTCCCGATTGAACGGTCTCGACCGCTCGTAAACCGCCGCCCGTGCTGACGCGACGGTTGGTCTTTACTGACATTTAAGACATGACGTTTGATGTTTCCGAGGTTGTCTGAAGACGGCTATTGGTGAGAAGGTGAAACGTTGCGACGCTTCGTCTCCCGGTCCCTTTCGCGCCATAGGTCCTCACTATAAATACCCCTTCAGTTGAGATTATTTCTCATACTTTCACGAATTGCTCTGCCAGTGACCGACTTGTCTGCCGCCGACTTGCATCCGTAGCTGCTTTTGTCTTTTCGCGACCGATCTACTACATCTGTTTAAGGTATGGATTGATCTCTTTTGCTTTTTAACTTGAGTTTTTCGTTGAATGTACTTCGCACTTTTCCACGCCTCGTGGTAGAGGGTATCAGGTCCGGGGACGGCCATGTCGCCCCCTCTCACGAGTACTCTGCTCTATCGACCTGACTCGATCCCTCTATCACAGGTGCTTTTGCATGCCACGGACGAAACTGACCGCCCGTCTTCCCGGCAGACCGTCTCAATCTTTTGCTACCTACATGTCGAGGCCGTCCGAGCCTAATCCTCGTGAAGAGGAGTCTAAGTCGTCTTCGGGCGACAAAAATTCTGGTTCTTCGAGTAGCAGTTCTTCGAGCAGTACGAGCTCGAGCTCCAACTCTTCTAGCCAAGGATCAGCCAAGTCGAAGAGCTCAGATTCTAAGTCCGCTCACCCTGCTGTTCGGTCGTGCAGCCCTCCACCACCGGGAGGAGAGGCTGAGTGTCGAGGAAGCCGAGGACGAGGCTGGAGGGTGAGAGGTATGAAAGACGGGGAAGACATTGCCGGGCTGGAGGGTGAGAGGTATGAAAGACGGGGAAGACATTGCCACTTATTCCGAGAATTTGAAGTTCACGATGCATCGGATCGTGTTCGAGCGAATGAACATCACACCACCTTTCACCGAGTTTCAACGCGACGTTCTGCGTTACATTGGGGTCGCCCCTTCTCAACTCCATCCAAACGCGTGGGCGTTTTTGAAAACCTTCGAAGTGCTTCTGACCATGCTCGGCCGGCCAGTGTCAATCCAGCTATTTTTCACTATCTTCGAGCTGAGTTGGCTGAGAGAGAAAGCCAATAAGGAAAAGAGGGAGCAGGTGTCCTTCAAAACTCAAAAGACCCAGCACCGGTACTTTAAAGCGTACCAAGAGTCGTTGGGCGCGGCCTGGAAGAGTCATTATTTCTGGATCGCCCCTACTAAGGAAGCGGGCAAGGCCAGTGCTGAGGTCAACCCAGACGGGACGATCGGCGAGCCTTTCTTTCCCATTATGTGGAATGAAGCTCACTTCTTCAGGCGGCCTGGTGACTATATTTACACCGTTAAAGATCTGGACGCGGCCGACGTGGAGTCTCTAGAGATGATCAAAGCTTTGGCGGGCATGTCGCCCCTGAGACCTAAGAGGCGATATACCTTGCCCGTCCACTGTCTTGCTCGTTGGTCGGGCTCACGGAGGCCGAGATCGGTTCGCTTTTAAACTTTGCCTTTACATTTGTGTTGTCGATCTTCTCTTCTAACTCTTAACCCGTCGTTTTGCAGGAAGAATGGCCGGTAAGTCATGGGCCGTGATTGATGCAGTTCTGAACCCCAACAAGGGTAGTTCCTCCAAGCCGCCGCCACGTACTGTGGTCTATCTGGATGGCTCGTCAAAGGTGCCTCAAACTCCGAAGAGCCAAGGGAAGAAACCAGTTTCCCGGCCCCGGTCGCCTCCTCGCCAAGAGGGTCGCTCTCCCAAACGGACCAAGATTGATGATCGAAACTTGGACCTTGCTAGGGAAGACGTTCCAATTCTCTCGCTCGATGGTCTAGGGCAGGTCGAGTTCGAGCGGTTCAAGAAGAGGCCCATGGCGGTTTGTGCCTCCCTTTGCATGGGAATAGACAAGGTCATGCAAGAGCTGGTGGATGAGGCAGAAGGTACTTTATTTTCCTAGCCCGTCGTGCTTTCATTTTTGTTCGACCGACTAACTGTTAGATTATCTTTGTTTGCAGGAGCCCGGGCTGAGAAAGACAGGGCCTTGGCGAAGGCGCAACAAAAGTATGACAAGCTTGCCAAGTCCAAAAAAGAGGCTCTGCAGCGGGGCGTGTAACACCCCAAAGTAATTCAATTATTTATTTAATTGGGTTATTTAAGGTTTACAACATTTTAGTTGAGCTAAGTGAGTAATGTAGAGTGTTTATTTTATTTAGAAGGCATTTAAGTAATGGAGAAGGTGTGCTTAGAGGCCCATGATCCATTAGAGGCCCATTACCCATTTGAAGCCCATTAGGCATGCCATAAGTGGTGTTGTCGAAGGGGAGACAATCACTTGCAACAAATATCAAAGAGTAAAGTAAGAGTGAGAAAGTGGTAGGTGAGATTAGCTTTTAGAGAGAAGAAGAAGAGAAGGAGGAGAGCTGGGCGTGGAAGGAACTCAAAATCCTTGAAGTGGAGCTTGTTGTTGGTGATTGATCGGAGAGCTTGAGTGAAGAGAGTGCTGCTTCTTCAACTATTAAAGGTTAGGGGACTCTCTCTTTCATCTATAATAGATTATATGATGAATGTTGTGCGTGAGTTAGACTCTAGGGTGATTTCGGAGTTGTTTGTGTTGCTTGTTGTGTGATGGTGGTTGTGTTCACTTCCCTGTGTTGAAGTTGTGTTGTGAGCCATGTCTTGGGTGCGTTGTGTGTCTCGCTGGTGTGTGTGTATGTGTTAGATTATGGATGAGCTGGTCGTATGGGAGACCTAGGAGAGGAATGGGAGCTGAGGAACCCTCAGTCCCAGTGTGTTATTGTTGGTGTTGTCACCTTCGTTGAGTTCTTGAGGAGTGTCGAGCTGGTTTTGAAGGAATAAGTGTGTAATAGTTGCGTCTAAGTCTGACCAGAGCGTGAGGACCAGAGAGGAGAAGGAAGAGGTAGGCTAGGCGTATAGAGAGGCATAGGAATCGAGGTGTAGTTGCCTAACTATGAGAAGAATGAAGCATAAGTGAATGAGTATAAGTATCAAAGCGTAAGTGAAGGTCTGTAGATGACGAAGAGTGTGACAAAGTATAAGTGAGGAAGTAAGTGTATCTGAGGTTACGTGTAGAGCTGGTTTGTGGTTGCCGAGGTATAGGGAAGGTGTGTCGTGATGTATGTGTTGAGGAGTAGATGTTACAAGGAGCGTAAGTGTTAAAGCGTAGTTCCTAGGCTTCAAGAGGACGAGTTGGGTTGGTTGTACTTGATGGACGAAGGTGCGTAGGTGTAATTAGAACCAGTCGCGCGAGTGTCGTCAAGTAGTTGCCGAGGTATAACATGGTTATGAGGTGTGTTGGGTCAAGACGCAGGCGTAGAGGCAAGTCTGCGTGATGATAACCGAGGTGAAGGAGTCGACTGTAACATGTTATACCGGGGTGCGAGAGTGCCGAGATAGGGTGTGGACATAGGCGAGAGGCGTAAACGAGTATAGTGACGAGATGGTGTGAGCTCGGATGAGACGGAAGTCGAGCGTAGAGTTACGCGATGATACGTTAAGTCTAGGCGTGAGCTGGGACGAAGTGACGCGTGGGGTCTAGTCGAGGACAATAGGCGTTACGTGAGACGAGATGAGGTGAAGGTGTAGTCGAGAACCCTAGAAGAGATCCTAGGCGTGAGGTTCCAAGACGAGGTGGAGACCTTTACGAGTGGAATGCCAAGTGAGGTGCCACCGAGTTGAGTATCGGTGACGTAATGGGTAGCGATACTACATCATCTTAGCGTGCCGAGGTGACGAGTTAGCGTGCCGAGAAGAGTGAAGGTGCCGAGGTGACTGAGAGTGCCGAGGTGACCTATTTTTGACGCATAACAGCGTGGAGCTGTTAGGCGCCACCGTGAGTGACGTTTAACGTCAAGAGTCGTTTAAGGGGACGAAATGGCATAGTCCAGTTTAGTCCCTATGTGATGGTTCAGTCCTAGGCGTTGTGAGGCCTTCATAGTGATGGAGTGGGTCATTGCCTGAGGAGCTGAGGTGCCCTGTGAGTGGGCAAATAGCCGAGGTGCTATGGTGGTTGTCTAAGAGGACTAGGCAACGTAAGGCGACGGTGCGGTTTGCACAAAAGAGTGGTTTGTTTTGAGTGATGCATTGTTCATAGAGTCTCATGAATCATATGCATCGCCGATGATATAGACTTCGGTCTCGATATGATAGACTTCGGTCTGATTATCACTAGCGACGGACATACCTTTATGGTTTAAAAAGAGATGGATCCTCATGCATTATACCCTGGAGGGGGTTGCATTGCATTGCATGCATAACTCATGTGAATTACTTTGTTGATTTTGGTGTTGTGGTTGGCCACATGATTTTTGTGACGTTCTTGATTATTCCTGAGTTAGAATGTGTTGTTGTGTGAGTCGAGTTGTTCTGGTGTTTCTAGGTGTTTTCTCTAGCATAATGTTTATCATACATTTTATTATTTATGAAAAGAGACTCACCCTAGCATTTTTATGTTGCCTGCTCTCGTGGCGACAAACAGGTGATGTGCAGGTGATCCTGAGTGAAGGTCCGTCCTTTCTTCCCTCAGCCTAGTTGTGGCGTCTTGCTCTGTGACGTCAAACTGGGAATCCAGGTAGTCTATTAGCTGTTTAAGTTTAGTGTTGAGCTGTAATAAATTGATGTATTAGAATTTGAGGGTTCGCCCCATTTAAGTCGTGCTATGTATCACGCAATTATATTTTATTAATGACAAGTATTATTGGCTAAGTGAAAGCAGTGTTTTGAGAAACGTAGCATTCCCTTGAGAATGTATCTTTGAAAAGAAAAACTATTTTTGAACTCTGATTTTATAAATTAAAGTATTAAGAGTAAGGGGGTGTTACATGTTGGTATCAGAGCAAAAGTTCGGTCTGTCCGGCCAAGTTTGTCCAGTCGTAGTGTCTCAGAGATCCCTTGTCGATCTCCAACAGAGACCTTGTTGTAGATTTTGCTTGGTTGTTTGCTGCTGTTGATTGTAGCATTGCTTGTAGTTGCTTGTGACTGTTGTTTGTATTAAGTGAGGTATGTGAGATTAGAAGAGCATTTTAACGACGTCAAAGGAGTAGGAGTCGTCGACGACGCCGCTACGTACTGGATGCGTTAAAAGTCCTTCAATGTGAAAGGTGTAACTTTTGAAAAGACGTAGTTTTGTGACCTTAACTAAATTGGATGCGTGAGTAGGAGGGACTGATCACCCCAATAACTCATTCCCAATTAAAGAAGTGACAATAACTCGTAATTATTATAAATTTTGAATATGTACTAATTACAACTTGATTGATTGAGTGGTGTGTGCAAGTTTGGTTGACTATTAATGTTTAGATAAATAGGTGCCTTATGGATGTTTGAGTTTTGATTTGGGGGTTGATAGTAGGGAGATGTCAAAATAAGGATTGACACTTTGTGTTTGAAGTTCATGCAAAGAAAATAGAGCATGCCTTTTTTTTGGAAAAAGTTTAGAGATATGGTTTCTGGAGAGCCTAAGGTAGAAAAATTGTTCTTAAAAGTATGGTAGTGTAACACTGGGGGGCTGATGTAGAGTAGTAGTCTTTTGACTTAGTTTTTAAGATGTAATATATTGATGTCCTAGTACTTAGTGTACTGAGGTTTAGGTGCGTTGAATAGTAAGTGTAGTGAAGCTTAACTTGTCGCAGAGTAGAGAAACGAGGTATTGTGTCGTATAAGCCGAGCTGAGGTGAGTGCTTAGGTGTAGTGTGCCTAAGTGTAGTGGCCGAGCTGAGGTGAGTGCTTAGGCGTATTGTGCCTAAGAGTAGTAAATCAAGGTGAAATTGTGTGGTTAGGTGTGAAGTGACTAAGTGTAGATGATGAAGTGAGTTGTGAATAAGCCTATGTGTAGTTGAGGAGGTGTAGTGCATGGACGTCTAATGTAACGCCCAAAATAATTTAATTATTTGATTAATTAAGTTATTTAAGGTTTACAACATTTAATCAAGTTAATTAGATAGTTAAAAGTTTATTCTATCTGAAAGGGGTCTAATCCATTTTAAATAAGTTACTAAGTTGGATTTATTTTATTTCAGGAGGTGGGATGAATTAATAGTAGGAGTGGAGAATAAGGCCCAAGGGCCATTATTTAGGCCCAATAGTAGTCATAAAACTTAGGGGTTTTCCCATTAGGGTCTCATTACCTCATTTTGAAAGAAAGAAGAAAATAGAAGAGTAGAGAGGTATAGGTGGTGCGACGGCTTGGAGGGGAGGAAGGAAAGGTGGAAACTTTTCCTTTGATTCTTGGTGGTAAGTCAATTCTTGGCCTTAATCTTCATCATTTCTCTTCCTTGTTCCATTTCTAAGAGTTCCATAAGCTCATTTCTACCATTTTGAATTTTCCATGGATACCCAAAGAAGGAGTACCCACGTTTTCAGCTTGAAGTAGGAGAAAGGAGGAAACTTTTCTCAAGTTTTGTGTTGGTAAGTGAAGGCCTTGGTCCTAATCATCCTCATTACCTTTCCTTGCTTCATTCCTATGAGTTCCATAGACTCATTCTCATTATTTTGAATTTCCATTTGTCACCAAGCAAGGTAACATTTCGGTTTGAAATTTGGAACTCAAGGTGGGGTCTTGTTTTGTTGATTCTTGGTGGTTTAATTGAAGCTTTGACTCATAAAAGGTTGAGGACTCTCCATTACATTTATGATAATTTGTAGGATATGTTTTATAGGTAGAATAGCTCTAGGAATGACTTGTTGTGTGAACTTGATGTGATTATATGTTGGTTGATATATGAAATGCTTGTTTTGGTAATACCATGTTGTTTGTTGTTGTGGAAATATGAGTTGTGAAATTATACATGTTATGTGTTTTGAGGAAATGGCCCTATGAGCATGAGTATGTGAGTATGATGAACTAATGATGTTGATTTAATGTTTAAATGGGAGTTTGTTAAAGTGATAATTGGATTGTTGGGTAAGAATGTTGACTTGAAGTGGTTTGGGTGAGTGTGTTAGAGGAGGGGCGCCAAATGCCTAGGCAAATGGCGCCTAGGAGCTGAATTCTGGACTGGGTGGTTTGTGCATGTGCAGGGGCGCCATTTGCTAGGCAAAGTGGCGCCCAGTTCACTGTTGTGGGTTACTGATACATTTGGGCTGGAAATTTTGTGATGGGGGCGCCATTTGCTAGGCAAAATGGCGCCAGGGGCACTGTTGGTTGGTGGCAGGATATTCTGTGCAGGGGTGGCGCCAAATGCCAGGAAACTTGGCGCCTGGGGTTGTGTCTGTGCAGGGGGTGCCAATTCACTAGGAATCTGGCGCCTGTGTCCAAGTCCGTGGCACGATGCATGTGCAGGGACGCCAATCCCTTAGGAACTTGGCGCTTGGTGAGGTGACAGGGCAGGAAGGTGTGCAAGGGGCGCCAGTTTCCTAGAAACTTGGCGCCTGTGGGTACGTGGTGTGCAGTGTGTGAGTGTGATGCGCAGCATAGGGCGCCAAAGTGGCTGCCCTTGGCGCCTTGGGTGCTTGAATGGGACCTAGGTGACATGTTTAGTCCCTAAGAATTAATTTAATCCTTGGTGTGACAAAATAGTCCCTAAGAATTAAATTAATCCTTGGAGTGATAAAATAGTCCCTTAGTATCCAATTAAGCCGAGTATGTCAACATAAGTCCCTAAGTACCAAATTAATTCATAATGCGCCAAAATAATCTTTAGGTGCTAAATTAATGTGTGGTGGGTCTAAATGGTCCTTAAGTGTGGAAAGGGTCCTTTATGAGATGTGTTGGTCCTTAGGTAGGACTTAGATTAATAAATGATGAGGGCTTCGGCCAAAGAGGTGGTTAATAAATGATGAGGGCTTCGGCCAAAGAGGTGGTTAATAAATGATGAGGGCTTGGCCAAAGAGGTGGTTAATAAATGATGAGGCTTGGCCAAAGAGGTGATTAATCAATGATGAGGGCTTGGCCAAAGAGGTGGGTTTATGATTGATGTGATGTATTTATTGTGTGGTGATGCATTTGTCATGGTGTCGCATAAACCATATGCATATAAACAAGGTGGGTTGGCTTCGGCCAAATGACGAGGGCTTCGGCCACATGACGAGGGCTTCGGCCAAATGACGAGGGCTTCGGCCACATGACGAGGGCTTCGGCCAAATGACGAGGGCTTCGGCCAAAATGACGAGAATGGATCCACATGCATATTGCACACATGCATATAATCATACATTCCTGAGATTCTTGTTAATGTTCAATTAATCATTATGGTTGTTTGTTGATATTTCATGCGAATGGTAAATGCCTTGTTTCTGTGAATTGTTGTTGCTAGATAGTTCTTAATATAAGGCTTATCTTACTTGTTATTATTTATGTAAAGAGACTCACCCTAGCATTTTATGTTGCTCGCTCGTGGCGACATGCGGTGATTCTGAGTGAGGATGTCTAGGCTTCCTTGGGATTTTGTGTCGGCTCGATCTAGTAACACAAGGATTGGGGTTTAGCATTGTTATTTTATGTTATGGATTAAATCGATTTAAGTTATGTATTAAGTGTGTTGAACTTAATTTATTTTCATTCTTTGTGAGCGGTTTACGGATTCTCAGAAACACTAAGCGAGGTTGAGGGTTTTAACCCACTTGACTATGATGTGGATGTTACGCACTTGATGCGTTTGATTGTTTTTATGTGTTGTGATGATGTTTTATTAAATGTACCACCCTCTTTGAGGTGCGTGGAAAAGTTTTTGAAAAACTCTGATTTTTATTAATTGAACTAGCATTTAATATAAGGGGGTGTTACATTAGTGGTATCAGAGCAGTTCGGTCTGTCCGGCCAAGTATGTCTGTCATAGTGTCTATGACAATTAGGTAGTATTAGCTTGTTTCTTAATGAATGTTAATGTTGCAGTGATAGGTTGAATGGCTCGAAGAATTGATCCTGCACACTTGCTGAGGCTCTGCAAGCCATTGCTCGGGCTATGGGGAGCGAGAGGTAGTAGAGAAGACGCCGAGGACCGCAAGTTAGCCACTTTTCAGCGAGAGAACCCACCTACCTTCAAGGGTAGGTATGACCCGGATGGAGCTTTGACCTGGCTAAGGGAGATTGAGCGTATCTTCCGTGTGATGGCATGTACCCCGGCGCAGAAGGTGAGATTTGGGACTCACATGCTGAAGGAAGAAGCTGACGATTGGTGGTTGAGGAAGAAACAAAGACTAGAAGCTGCTGAGGAGGAGATCACTTGGGAGGTCTTCAAGGAGGAGTTCACTAGAAAGTATTATCCGGAGGACGTGCGAGCTAAAAAGGAGGTGGAGTTTCTAGAATTAAAACAGGGGAGCAAGTCTGTGGCTGAGTATGCAGCCAAATTTGAAGATGACTGCAATTCTGAGTTCTCCAAGTGTGTGAAGTTTGAAAATGGGCTGCATCCCGACATTAAGAAGGCTATTGGATACCAGGAGATTCGAGACTTTGCCAAGCTAGTGGACAAGTGTAGAATTTTTGAAGAAGACAGTGCTGCAGCCTACAAGATGGTGACAGAGAAAAAGAATGCTCAATTCCGGGGAAAACCATATGATGTGAGTGGAGGCAAAGGGAAATGGAAGGCGAGTGGGGCAAAGGTTCAAGTGGGGGAGGTGAAGCTGCAGGTATTGTGTGCTACTCTTGCAAGAAACCGGGGCATAAGAGTAGTGAGTGCACTGAGGTTCGTTGCTACAAGTGTGGTCAGAGGGGTCACAAGTCTACTGCCTGTGAGAAGAAAGAAGTAGTCTGCTTTAACTGTGGTGAAGTAGGACATGTTAGTACTAAATGTCCTAAGCCCAAGAGAGAAAAAGTTAAAGGGAAGGTGTTTGCTTTGGCGGGATCCGAGGGGGACAACAAGATTAGAGGTACTTGTTTTATTAATGGTACTCCTTTGATTGCTATAGTAGATAATCTTTGGCGCTACACATTCTTTCATTCTTTGCTTTGTGTCTTTGAAAAAGCGGGTCTTGTTTTGTCTACTATGAGAAGGGACATGGTTATTGATACTCGGCTAAGGGTTCGAGAACTACTTCCCTAATATGTGCTAGATGTCCTCTGTCGGCTTTGTGAGAGAGTTCTTGTTGATCTTATTTGTTTGCCATTAGGAGGTTTGGACATCATTCTTGGTATGGGTGGTTAGTTGATAACCATGTGCATATTAATTGTGCTAGTAGATCCGTGAGCTTTCCTTCTACTAAAGGGAAGAATCGCATTGTTACATTCTCAGTCAATTGCATAGAGCTATGAAGGAGGAGGCTAAGCTGTTTACCTTGATGGCATCATTGTCTGTGGAGAGCCAAGCCAAAATTGAAGAGTTGCCTATTGTTCGTGAATTTTCCGAAGTATTTCCAGATGAGATTCCTGATGTGCCACCTGAAAGAGAAGTTGAGTTTAGTATTGATCTAGTGCCTGGTACCAGACCCGTGTCTATGGCACCTTACAGAATGTCCGCATCTGAATTGTCTGAGTTGAAGAGTCAACTAGAAGATTTGCTTGAGAAGAAGTTCATAAGGCCTAGTGTGTCACCTTGGGGCGCCCGAGTGCTTTTGGTGAAGAAGAAAGATGGGAGTATGCGACTTTGTGTGGATTCTGAGCGGTTGAATAAAGTGACCATTAAGAACAAATATCCACTTCCTAGGATTGATGACTTGATGGATCAGCTGGTGGGAGCTTGTGTATTTAGCAAAATTGACTTGAGATCGGGCTATCATCAGATTAAGGTGAGAGATGAGGATGTTCCCAAGACAGCGTTTGAGCGAGGTATGGGCATAACGAGTACTCAGTGATGCCGTTCGAGTCACTAATGCAGGGAGTGTTCATGGAGTACATGAGCCGTATTTTCCACAACTACTTGGATCGGTTGTGGTAGTCTTTATAGATGATATTACGGTGTACTCTAAGTCCGAGGAGGATCATGCAGAGCACTTGAGATTGGTGCTAGAGGTGCTGAGAGAGAAGAAGTTGTATGCCAAATTGTCAAAGTGTGATTTTTGGTTGAAGGAAGTGAGTTTTCTAGGTCATATTATTTCTGGTGATGGGATTGCAGTAGACCCATCTAAAGTTGATCTTGATGATGCGATGGGAGGCTCCTAAGTCGATTCACGGAGATTAGAAGTTTTTCGGATTATTTGGATATTATAGAAGGTTTATTGAAGGGTTTTCTAAGTTGGCATACGCTACTTTCGATTAACTTGTAAAGGGAAGGCTTTTGTGTGGGATTCCAAATGTGAAGAGAGTTTCCAAGAATTGAAGAGGAGGTTGACGACTTCACCTGTTTTGACATTGCCTAAATCTGGAGAGCCTTTTGTGGTATATTGTGATGCGTCTAAAATGGGGCTAGGAGGTGTCTTGATGCAAAATGGTAAAGTTGTGGCCTATGCCTCAAGACAGTTGAGGATTCATGAAAAGAATTACCCCACACATGATTTGGAGCTGGCAGCAATTGTCTTTGCTTTGAAGATTTGGAGACATTATTTGTATGGTTCTAAGTTTGAGGTGTTCAGTGATCATAAAGGGTTACAGTATCTGTTTGACCAGAAAGAATTGAATATGAGGCAAATGAGATGGTTGGAATTGTTGAAAGATTATGATTTTAGTTTGAACTATCATCCGGGGAAGGCCAATGTGGTAGCTGATGCTTTGAGTAGGAAGTCCTTGCATGTGTCTGCAATGATGGTGAAAGAACTTGAATTAATTGAACAGTTTCGAGATTTGAGTCTAGTCTGCGAGGTGACACCTAAGAGTGTGAGATTGGGTGTGTTGAAGATTCACAATGACTTTTTGAATGTTATTCGGGAAGCTCAAAAGAGGGACATTAAGCTAGTTGAGATTGCAGTTGGGATTGACCACTCCCAGAGTGAAGACTATGTGATAGATGCTCAAGATGTGCTAAGGTACCGTGGGAGGATTTGTGTTCCTAGTGATGATGAGATTAAGAAGGCAATTCTAGAAGAGGGTCATCGTAGTAAGTTGAGTATCCACCCGGGAGCTACGAAAATGTATCAAGATTTGAAGAAGCCGCATTTTGGTGGCACGGTATGAAGTGTGATGTGGCTCGGTTTGTATGCTTGCTCGACATGTCGAAATCGAAGATAGAGCATCAAAAGCCAGCAGGATTGATGCAACCATTGGATGTTCCAGAGTGGAAGTGGGATAGTATCTCTATGGATTTTGTGACTGGTTTGCCGACTACATCGAGAGGATTTGATACTATATGGGTGGTTGTTGATAGGTTGACGAAATCTGCTCACTTCTTGCCGATTAACATTCTCGATCGATTCGAAGTTGGCGGACATCTATGTTAAGACAATTGTGAAAGCCGCATGGTGTACCTTGGAGTATCGTGTCCGATAGGGATCCTAGATTTACTTACGAGTTTTGGAAGAGTTTGCAAGAGGCTTTGGGTTCCAAATTGAGATTGAGTTGGCGTATCATCCCGCACCGATGGGCGGATCGAGAGGACTATCTGATCATTAGAGGATTTGTTGAGAGCATGTGTTCTTGAAAGGTGGGGTTCATGGGATTCTCATTTGCACGTTGACGATTGAATTCACTTACAATATGATTTTCATTCGAGTATCGGGATGGCGCCTTTTGAGGCATTATGCGGGAGGAGGTGTAGGACTCCATTGTGTTGGTACGAACCGGAGAAAGTGTGGTGCTAGGTCCCGAGTTGGTGCGTGAGACCACAGAGAAAGTGAAGATGATTAGAGAGAAAATGAAGGCCTCATGAGTAGGCGGAAGAGTTACCATGATAAGAGGAGAAAGGATCTAGAGTTTCAGGCTGGCGATCATGTATTTTTGAGAGTCACTCCAACGACAGGTGTAGGTCGTGCGTTGAAGTCAAAGAAGTTAACTCCACGTTTTATTGGACCATATCAGATTTCAGAGAGAGTTGGGAAAGTTGCTTACCGGGTGGCCTTGCCACCTAATCTTGCTAATCTGCATGATGTGTTCCATGTGTCTCAGTTGCGGAAGTATGTGCCAGACCCATCTCATGTAGTGTAGATGGACGATGTGGAGGTGAGAGAGAACCTTACGGTGGAGTCTATGCCAGTTAGGATTGAAGATCGTGAGGTGAAGGTCTTAAGAGGTAAAGAGATCAAGTTGGTGAAGGTAGTTTGGTTAGGAGGCGTGGCGAGAGCATGACTTGGGAGTTGGAAAGCAAGATGAAGGAGGCTTACCCAGAGTACATTCGATTCGAGGTAATTTCGAGGGACGAAATTCTTTAAGTGGGGGAGAGTTGTAACGCCCAAAATAATTTAATTATTTGATTAATTAAGTTATTTAAGGTTTACAACATTTAATCAAGTTAATTAGATAGTTAAAAGTTTATTCTATCTGAAAGGGGTCTAATCCATTTTAAATAAGTTACTAAGTTGGATTTATTTTATTTCAGGAGGTGGGATGAATTAATAGTAGGAGTGGAGAATAAGGCCCAAGGGCCATTATTTAGGCCCAATAGTAGTCATAAAACTTAGGGGTTTTCCCACTAGGGTCTCATTACCTCATTTTGAAAGAAAGAAGAAAATAGAAGAGTAGAGAGGTATAGGTGGTGCGACGGCTTGGAGGGGAGGAAGGAAAGGTGGAAACTTTTCCTTTGATTCTTGGTGGTAAGTCAATTCTTGGCCTAAATCTTCATCATTTCTCTTCCTTGCTCCATTTCTAAGAGTTCCATAGGCTCATTTCTACCATTTTGAATTTTCCATGGATACCCAAAGAAGGAGTACCCACGTTTTCAGCTTGAAGTAGGAGAAAGGAGGAAACTTTTCTCAAGTTTTGTGTTGGTAAGTGAAGGCCTTGGTCCTAATCATCCTCATTACCTTTCCTTGCTTCATTCTTATGAGTTCCATAGACTCATTCTCATTATTTTGAATTTCCATTTGTCACCAAGCAAGGTAACATTTCGGTTTGGGGCTGGAACTCAAGGTGGGGGTCTTGTTTTGTTGATTCTTGGTGGTTTAATTGAAGCTTTGACTCATAAAAGGTTAGGGGACTCTCCATTACATTTATGATAATTTGTAGGATATGTTTTATAGGTAGAATAGCTCTAGGAATGACTTGTTGTGTGAACTTGATGTGATTATATGTTGGTTGATATATGAAATGCTTGTTTTGGTAATACCATGTTGTTTGTTGTTGTGGAAATATGAGTTGTGAAATTATACATGTTATGTGTTTTGAGGAAATGGCCCTATGAGCATGAGTATGTGAGTATGATGAACTAATGATGTTGATTTAATGTTTAAATGGGAGTTTGTTAAAGTGATAATTGGATTGTTGGGTAAGAATGTTGACTTGAAGTGGTTTGGGTGAGTGTGTTAGAGGAGGGGCGCCAAATGCCTAGGCAAATGGCGCCTAGGAGCTGAATTCTGGACTGGGTGGTTTGTGCATGTGCAGGGGCGCCATTTGCTAGGCAAAGTGGCGCCGGTTCTTGTTGTGGGTTACTGCTCATTTTGGTTGGGCCGGGTGATGAAGGGGCGCCATTTGCTAGGCAAAATGGCGCCAGGGGCACTGTTGGTTGATGGCAGGATATTCTGTGCAGGGGTGGCGCCAAATGCCAGGAAACTTGGCGCTGGGTTGTGTTCGTGCAGGGGGAGCCAATTCACTAGGAATCGCGCGCTGTGTCAAGTCCGTGGCACGATGCATGTGTGGGCGCCAATCCCTTAGGAACTTGGCGCTTGGTGAGGTGTGAGGCGGGAAGGTGTGCTGAGGCGCGATTTCCTAGAAACTTGGCGCTGTGGGTACGTGGTGTGCAGTGTGTGAGTGTGATGCGCAGCATAGGGCGCCAAAGTGGCTGCCCTTGGCGCCTTGGGTGCTTGAATGGGACCTAGGTGACATGTTTAGTCCCTAAGAATTAATTTAATCCTTGGTGTGACATAATAGTCCCTAAGAATTAAATTAATCCTTGGAGTGATAAAATAGTCCCTTAGTATCCAATTAAGCCGAGTATGTCAACATAAGTCCCTAAGTACCAAATTAATTCATAATGTGCCAAAATAATCTTTAGGTGCTAAATTAATGTGTGGTGGGTCTAAATGGTCCTTAAGTGTGGAAAGGGTCCTTTATGAGATGTGTTGGTCCTTAGGTAGGACTTAGATTAATAAATGATGAGGGCTTCGGCCAAAGAGGTGGTTAATAAATGATGAGGGCTTCGGCCAAAGAGGTGGTTAATAAATGATGAGGGCTTCGGCCAAAGAGGTGGTTAATAAATGATGAGGGCTTCGGCCAAAGAGGTGATTAATCAATGATGAGGGCTTCGGCCAAAGAGGTGGGTTTATGATTGATGTGATGTATTTATTGTGTGGTGATGCATTTGTCATGGTGTCGCATAAACCATATGCATATAAACAAGGTGGGTTGGCTTCGGCCAAATGACGAGGGCTTCGGCCACATGACGAGGGCTTCGGCCAAATGACGAGGGCTTCGGCCAAAATGACGAGAATGGATCCACATGCATATTGCACACATGCATATAATCATACATTCCTGAGATTCTTGTTAATGTTCAATTAATCTGTTATGGTTGTTTGTTGATATTTCATGCGAATGGTAAATGCCTTGTTTCTGTGAATTGTTGTTGCTAGATAGTTCTTAATATAAGGCTTATCTTACTTGTTATTATTTATGTAAAGAGACTCACCCTAGCATTTTATGTTGCCTGCTCTCGTGGCGACATGCAGGTGATTCTGAGTGAGGATGTCTAGGCTTCCTTGGGATTTTGTGTCGGCTCTGATCTAGTAACACCGGGATTGGGGTTTAGCATTGTTATTTTATGTTATGGATTAAACTGATTTAAGTTATGTATTAAGTGTGTTGAACTTAATTTATTTTCCGCTGCTGTGAACGGTTTCTGGATTACTGTAAACACTAAACAGGTTGAGGGTTTTAACCCACTTGACTATGATGTGGATGTTACGCACTTGATGCGTTTGATTGTTTTTATGTGTTGTGATGATGTTTTATTAAATGTACCACCCTCTTTGAGGTGCGTGAAAAGTTTTTGAAAAACTCTGATTTTTATTAATTGAACTAGCATTTAATATAAGGGGGTGTTACATTAGTGGTATCAGAGCAGTTCGGTCTGTCCGGCCAAGTATGTCTGTCATAGTGTCTATGACAATTAGGTAGTATTAGCTTGTTTCTTAATGAATGTTAATGCTGCAGTGATAGGTTGAATGGCTCGAAGAATTGATCCTGCACTTGCTGAGGCTCTGCAAGCCATTGCTCAGGCTATGGGGGAGCAGAGAGGTAGTAGAGAAGACGCCGAGGACCGCAAGTTAGCCACTTTTCAGCGAGAGAACCCACCTACCTTCAAGGGTAGGTATGACCCGGATGGAGCTTTGACCTGGCTAAGGGAGATTGAGCGTATCTTCCGTGTGATGGCATGTACTCCGGCGCAGAAGGTGAGATTTGGGACTCACATGCTGAAGGAAGAAGCAGACGATTGGTGGTTGAGGAAGAAACAAAGACTAGAAGCTGCTGAGGAGGAGATCACTTGGGAGGTCTTCAAGGAGGAGTTTGTAACACCCCATTTCTACCCGGTAATTTAAATCAAAAATCAGAGTATACAAAAATCATTTTTGGTCATCTTTTGGTTTAGTGTGTTATAAAATAGTGAACTGATTGACTATGGGATTACTCAGGTAACTGATACTACTTGCAACAGGCATTGACCTCCTTTGCAAGGCTCTCAGTGATGCCCTTGTAAACACACCAGCGAAAGAAATTCTGACCTTAGTGGCGAACCACAATTTAGCCATAGTCATTCAGCACACTAATAGTATAACATAAATCATTCCTCAATAAAATGGAGCGTCACACACTTCTCTTAAAAACATTCACTAGTTAACTCATCTCATAAACATAATCAAAATACGTAACACCAGCAAATAAACTCGTGGAACTATAGTTTCACATAATGCAGCGGAAAATACTCATGATCTCAACAGAATAATTCAGCAGTCTCAAATCAATACATACAAGGCTCAACAAAGAGCAAAACAAGACAACTATAGTTCACAACCCCAACCCCTAGGTGCTACGTATCAGAGCAGACCGACTCGGGGAGTAGTGAAGGTAGAAAGCCCTCACTCATGACTACTGTGGTAAACAACAACGTAGAAAGGGTGAGTCTCGAACTATATAATAAAAGTGATAATAAGCAATATATATGTATTATCATAGTTCACAAAGATACTCAAACACACCAATCATCACTCAACAATATTCATGCACTAATGAGAATGTATGCAATGTAAGTATGCATGTGGTACCATTTGCCTCGGCATTCTCATCAATAATGGAGTCCTCATGACTCGGCCTCCGCGCCCTCGGAGCTTCACAATCATTTTATAAGGCCCTCCGCCGCCCTCGAAGCTTCACAATCATTTTATAAGGCCCTCCGCCGCCTCGAGCTTCACAATCATTTTATAAGCTCTACGATCATAGCAGTAGAATGTATGCATGAGACTCCATGTACAACACAAACACAATCTCAATTTCAATACACACATTAACTCTTACCTCGGTATTCAATCTCATTTTATAGCCCCCATGGCTTGGCCCTCCGGCCCATGCCCTCATGGCATGCTCGGTCACCTCATTGTAAACTCTCAACACCATTAAGTCCCAAGGACTAATCTCCTCAGAGTACTCAACCTCACTCGGGGACCTAAACCACCATTTAGGACCAAAACAATCATCTGGGGACCAAACTGTCACCTAGGGACCAAAACAGCCACCCTCTTAGGCACTTGGCGGCACTAGGCGCCATTTTCCCCACATTCTGGCGCCCCTGGTGCAACACGGCACTAGCGCCAGAAACTCAAGATTTTGGCGCCCCGTGGCAACACACACATCGGGCGCCACTTTTTTCTAGCAACTGGCGCCCCACGGGCAACACAGACCTAGACACAAACTCGCATACGATTGCAGACACAATCTCGCATACGAGCAAAGCAGACTAGCGCCTGGGCGTACGATTTAGCGCCCCCTCACCGACCAGCTCACCCAACACTTTCAAACCAAAAACCACCCGAGCCAAAATGTTTAAAAATGAATTTGGGCAGGTGAACACAAAATTTGGCACGAGGAAATATGTTCAGAAATACAAGTTTCACTCCCCGAGCTCCAAAACACACACGAAATCACCCCCACCGGGACATTTTCAAAATAACACCTGCAACCAGAAAACTACTCGAGCCAAAACACTTAAAAATGAATTTGGGCAGGTGAACACAAAATTTGGCACGAGGAAATATGTTCAGAAATACAAGTTTCACTCCCCGGGCCCCAAACACACACGAAATCACCCCCACGGGACATTTTCAAATAACACCTGCAACCAGAAAACTACTCGAGCCAAAACACTTAAAAATGAATTTGGGCAGGTGAACACAAAATTTGGCACAAGGAAATATGTTCAGAAATACAAGTTTCACTCCCCGGGCCCCAAAACACACACGAAATCACCCCCACCGGGACATTTTCAAAATAACACCTGCAACCAGAAAACTACTCGAGCCAAAACACTTAAAAATGAATTTGGGCAGGTGAACACAAAATTTGGCACGAGGAAATATGTTCAGAAATACAAGTTTCACTCCCCGGGCCCCAAAACACACACAAAACAAGCCCCACCGGGACATTTTCAAAATAACACCTGCAACCAGAAAACTACTCGAGCCAAAACACTTAAAAATGAAAGTTGGCAGGTGAATACAAAATTTGGCACGAGAAAATGTGCCCAGAAATACAAGTTTCACTCCCCGGGCCCCAAAACACACACAAAACAAGCCCCACCGAGACATTTTCAAAATAACACCTGCAACCAGAAAACTACTCGAGCCAAAACACTTAAAAATGAAAGTTGGCAGGTGAATACAAAATTTGGCACGAGAAAATGTGCCCAGAAATACAAGTTTCACTCCCCGGGCCCCAAATTACCCACATTCTGGCGCCCAGACAGCAAACACACTTACCCAGTCATTGCTACAGTGACACAGGCGCCATTTCTCTAGGAATTTGGCGCCCTGCACTTCAACATTCCCGAAACCTCTCCTCTCTGATGCACTGGGCGCACCATTCCTAGCCATATGGCGCCCCAACATCAAAATCCCCAAATTCTACAAATTCTCTCAAACCAATCCACATTATAATCATTCTAACTCCTCCAATTTCACAAATTAACAAACAATTGCACACCCAAATCATCAATTACATCAAAATCACGAAATCATATATTGTAAAACCCTAACTCACGCTCTAAATCAATTTTACCAACAAATTCGTCAAATTCAAGAAATCAAATCATCATGCAATCATCAATTAACATCAAACAACCCCTATGATACACATAAAACCCATTATCTCCTCTATTATAGAGTGAGACTCCCCTTACCTCGAATTAACCGCAGAAATTGAGTCTCACCAAGTCACGCACAAGAACCACAAAGAACTATGGAGCTTTTCTCTTCTCCTTTCTCCCTTGCGATCAAGCCCTTTCTCTTTTCCTCTCTTGGTGCGCCGTCCTCTCTTCTCTCTTCTCCTCTCTTTCGTTTTCTTTCTTTTTCCTTCCTTTGGTGCGAAATGCACCAACCCTAGGAGCCTAAGTCATTGGGCTTGGGCTCTGGCCCAAAACAATGACTCTGGTATTTCTAATACCACTCCTTCTAATTAAAAATAAAATACTAAATATAAAACACTATATTATATTTAATATAATTAAATTAGTGCAACACTTTAAATAATTTAATCAATTACTTAATTAAATCATTTAGGGTGTTACAACTCTCCCCACTTAGGAGATTTCGTCCTCGAAATTCATACTGAGTCAATTAACTGGATAAGACTCCGCATCTTGCTCTCCGGCTCCCAAGTCATACTCTCACCAAAGCTCCCAACCACACTACCTTGACCAAGGCAATGTCTTTCCCTCTCAACACCTTCACTTCTCTATCATCAATCTTCACCGGCATAGTCCCCACGTGTGAGGTTCTCACGCACCTCTACATCACCCATGTGAATCACATGAGGCCAGTCCGGAATATACTTCAAAAGCGTGGCACGTGGAATACATCGTGCAAGTTCGAAGATTAGGCGGCAAAGCCACCCTATAAGCCACCTTTCCAACCCTCTCAGTGATCTGATACGCCCAATAAACCTTGGGGTTAACTTCTTTGCTTTCTGAGCACGCCCAACACCAGTCATAGGCGTGACCCTCAAGAACACATGCTCACCAGCCTGAAACTCCAAGTCCCGTCTCCTCCTACCATTCAACAACTTACACTGACTTACATCTACATTTCGACAACTCTCCTTCGGTCTATATACACTATACCTCGGCGACACTAAATCCGACGTGCCTATACCTCACTTCAATACATACATACCTCGGTTATATCCTCTCAATTTACCACCACTGGTCTTGGTTTACTTACCTTAGACCTCAATAACCACACTTAGGCTTATGTTCACTGCACCTCAACATCTATACTTCAGCACATATATACTCTACACTTGGCCATTACTAATCTCGGTACTACTCTACCTTAAGCGCACCACACTTGAACACAACACTTCAACTCGGTACCTCAGTTCACCTATCAGACAGTAACTCAAATATAAACCAGCACACCATCAAGCCATTAATCCTCAACTCCAAATAAACCCAGTTAAAACACATCCACTCTCACTCAACCACGCCATAACACAGCAACTCATACTCGTCAAAACAATATCAAACTCATATGTAAATGCATGGATGCAACCCAACACCAATGCTTAATGCATGAGTACCATCACCGGCGTAATGGCACTGTCACCGTCCTTTACACCGTCATCTATTTCACCTAGACAACCCCAATAGCGCTAAGGCTAACGTCCACTCACGGGACACCTCAACACCACACTCACTAGCCCTACAAACTAACGCCCAACTCCACCGGGCGCCTCAACACCAAAGAGACCGAAGTCTTCTCACACCAGAATGCCTGGAAGGCGACCTCAAACACCACGGGTACAACACAGGAACGAGGTCCTAGACCCATCCCTCAACGTCAGTTCCCATTTGGAACCTTACCACTTAAACACATCGCTACTCAAAGCTCTAAGGCTGTCATCACACCTCGGACATAGCCCCATGGCTATCGTCCAACTCACCATCCAATACACCTTCAATTGTAGTTCTCACACTACCCCAACATCCTCACACCAAACGTAGTGGACTAAACAATCACTACGAGGACCACAACGTCACCTAGGACTAAACGGACTATCCCTTTTTAACCACTTAAGCGTTCACAACGCCAAATAACACCCCATTGATTGCGCTGGCGGCGCCTGCGAATCGTGGCTTCCAAGCGGCACCTCGGCACCCTCTCCTGGAACCTCGGCACACGCACCACTAACCTCGACACACAGGCACTAAGCCTCCTCTCTGCACCATAAATCATCTCGGCATCTATACTTATACCACAACTACCATACTTACTTCACCTTAGTCTTAACGCAACTAGGTTACTTCTACTTCAATTCACCCTTAATCACCTCGGTTCACCACCTCGGCTATGCCTACACTTAGTCACGCATCTTATCTTCAATGGCGTCCTTGCGTCTCACCTCGGTTGCCATGGTTACTTAACTTAGGCTACCTATCACTCACCTCAGTTCACTTAGGTACAAGCCTCTATTTCATTCACCTCGGTTGCCATACCATCTCGGCAACCTCAGTTCAGCAACTACACTTAGGTGTATAAATACACGCCATACTCCAGTAATCACCTCGGTATACCTATGCTACACCTCGGCAACTACAAGCCGACCCTACGCCCCAACTCTCACACTTTGACAACTTGGCATACAACTTCCTCTCTTTCAAAACCTCTAGCACCATCCTCAAGTGCCCTGCATGCTCTTCCTCAGATTTCGAGTACACCAGAATATCATCAATAAAAACAACCACAAACCGATATAGATAGCTGCTGTTCTCTGGATGTCTTCATCCTTCACCTTAATCTGGTGATGCCCTGACCTCAAGTCAATCTTGCTAAACACTTTAGCACCCACCAGCTGATCCATCAGATCATCTATCCTCGGAAGAGGATACTTATTCTTGATAGTTACTTTATTCAATTGTCTCGTAGTCCACGCACGCACGCATACTCCCATCCTCTTCTTAACCAACAAGACTGGAGCTCCCCATGGTGACACACTAGGCCTCACAAACTTCTTCTCAAGAAGCTCCTCTAACTGCTTCTTCAATCCCGACAACTCAGAGGCCGACATCCGGTACGGTGCCATAGACACAGGCCTAGTATCAGGCACAAGCTCAATCCCAAATTCAACTTCCCTCTCTAGTGGCACACTAGGAATTCTCGTCAGGAAACACTTCAGGGAACTCACACACCACCTGCAACCCATCAACTACAGCTTGGTTCTCAGCAGACATAGGTGCCATCAAAGCAAACAGCTGACCACCCTCCTTCATAACTTTATGCAGCTGACCCGCAAACAACAAAACGGACTCTTCCTCTCCCGGAGGAAGGAAACTTCTCGACTTGCAATCAAGCTCTTGTGACCCGGCTTGCCACAATTGAAACACACCATATCAGCGGGAGCATCTCCCCCACTTGGCTTCTTGCCCACAGCAGACTTACTACCACCAGCATACCTCTGTTTTCCTCAATCAGCAGTCACCTCATATGGCTTACTCCGGTTCTGGAACTCACCTCTATCAGCAGCATGAACAACAATTTAGAACTAGTCTAGCAACACCTAATTGTCATAAACACTATGACAGACAGACTTGGCCGAGACAGACCGAACTTTGCTCGATACCACTAATGTAACACCCCATTTCTACCCGGTAATTTAAATCAAAAATCGAGTATACAAAAATCATTTCGGTCATCTTTTGGTTTAGTGTGTTATAAAATAGTGAACTCGATTGACTATGGGATTACTCTGTAATCGATACTACTTGCATGAGCATTGACCTCCTTTGCAAGGCTCTCAGTGATGCCCTTGTAAACACACCAGCGAAAGAAATTTTGACCTTAGTGGCGAACCACAATTTAGCCATAGTCATTCAGCACACTAATAGTATAACATAAATCATTCCTCAATAAAATGGAGCGTCACACACTTCTCTTAAAAACATTCACTAGTTAACTCATCTCATAAACATAATCAAAATACGTAACACCAGCAAATAAACTCGTGGAACTATAGTTTCACATAATGCAGCGGAAAATACTCATGATCTCAACAGAATAATTCAGCAGTCTCAAATCAATACATACAAGGCTCAACAAAGAGCAAAACAAGACAACTATAGTTCACAACCCCAACCCCTAGGTGCTACGTATCAGAGCAGACCGACTCGGGGAGTAGTGAAGGTAGAAAGCCCTCACTCATGACTACCTGTGGTAAACAACAACAGAAAGGGTGAGTCTCGAACTATATAATAAAAGTGATAATAAGCAATATATATGTATTATCATAGTTCACAGCATACTCAAACACACCAATCATCACTCAACATTATTCATCCACTAATGAGAATGTATGCAATGTAAGTATGCATGTGGTACCATTTGCCCTCCGGCATTCTCATCAATAATGGAGTCCTCATGACTGCGGCCCACGCCTCAGAGCTTCACAATCATTTTATAAGGCCCTCCGGCCGCCCTCAGGCTTCACAATCATTTTATAAGGCCCTCCGGCCGCCCTCAGGCTTCACAATCATTTTATAAGCTCTACGACCGCAGCCGAATGTATGCATGAGACTCCATGTACAACACAAACACAATCTCAAGCAGCTCAATACACACATTAACTCTTACTCGGTATTCAATCTCATTTTATAGCCCCCATGGCTTGGCCCTCCGGCCCATGCCCTCATGGCATGCTCGGTCACCTCATTGTAAACTCTCAACACCATTAAGTCCCGAGGACTAATCTCCTCAGAGTACTCAACCTCACTCGGGGACCTAAACCACCATTTAGGACCAAAACAATCATCTGGGGACCAAGCTGTCACCTAGGGACCAAAACAACACCCTCTTAGGCACTTGGCGGCACTAGGCGCCATTTTCCCCACATGCAGCGCCCCGGTGCAACACAAAGACTAGCGCCGGCTTCGGCATTTTGGCGCCCCTGTGGCAACACGACCCATCGGGCGCCACTTTTCTAGCAATCTGGCGCCCGGGCAACACACACCTAGACACAAACTCGCATACGATTTGGACACAATCTCGGACACATGCGAGACTAGGCGCCTGGCAAAGACAGTTTAGCGCCCCTGTGACCAGCTCACCCAACACTTTCAAACCAAAAACCACCCGAGCCAAAATGTTTAAAAATGAATTTGGGCAGGTGAACACAAAATTTGGCACGAGGAAATATGTTCAGAAATACAAGTTTCACTCCCCGAGCCCCAAAACACACACGAAATCACCCCCAAGGACATTTTCAAAATAACACCTGCAACCAGAAAACTACTCGAGCCAAAACACTTAAAAATGAATTTGGGCAGGTGAACACAAAATTTGGCACGAGGAAATATGTTCAGAAATACAAGTTTCACTCCCCGGGCCCCAAAACACACACGAAATCACCCCCACCGGGACATTTTCAAATAACACCTGCAACCAGAAAACTACTCGAGCCAAAACACTTAAAAATGAATTTGGGCAGGTGAACACAAAATTTGGCACGAGGAAATATGTTCAGAAATACAAGTTTCACTCCCCGGGCCCCAAAACACACACGAAATCACCCCCACCGGGACATTTTCAAAATAACACCTGCAACCAGAAAACTTCTCGAGCCAAAACACTTAAAAATGAATTTGGGCAGGTGAACACAAAATTTGGCACGAGGAAATATGTTCAGAAATACAAGTTTCACTCCAGGGCCCCAAACACACACAAAACAGCCCCAGGACATTTTCAAAATAACACCTGCAACCAGAAAACTACTCGAGCCAAAACACTTAAAAATGAAAGTTGGCAGGTGAATAAAAAAATTGGCACGAGAAAATGTGCCCGTAAATACAAGTTTCACTCCCCGGCCCCAAAACACACACAAAACAAGCCCCAGGGACATTTTCAAAATAACACCGCAACAGAAAACTACTCGAGCCAAAACACTTAAAAATGAAAGTTGGCAGGTGAATACAAAATTTGGCACGAGAAAATGTGCCCAGAAATACAAGTTTCACTCCCCGGGCCCCAAATTACCCACATTCTGGCGCCCAGACAAAGAAACACACTTACCAGTCCATCGCTAGGTGACACAGGCGCCATTTCTCTAGGAATTTGGCGCCCTGCACTTCAACATTCCCCAGAAACCTCCTGCTACAGTACCTGGGGCGCACCATTCCTAGCCATATGGCGCCCCAACATCAAAATCCCCAAATTCTACAAATTCTCTCAAACCAATCCACATTATAATCATTCTAACTCCTCCAATTTCACAAATTAACAAACAATTGCACACCCAAATCATCAATTACATCAAAATCACGAAATCATATATTGTAAAACCCTAACTCACGCTCTAAATCAATTTTACCAACAAATTCGTCAAATTCAAGAAATCAAATCATCATGCAATCATCAATTAACATCAAACAGCCCCTATGATACACATAAAACCCATTATCTCCTCTATTATAGAGTGAGACTCCCCTTACCTCGAATTAACCGCAGAAATTGAGTCTCACCAAGTCACGTACAAGAACCACAGCAACTATGGAGCTTTCCTCTTCTCCTTTCTCCCTTGCGATCAAGCCCTTTCTCTTTTCCTCTCTTGGTGCGCCGTCCTCTCTTCTCTCTTCTCCCTCTCTTTCGTTTTCTTTCTTTTTTCCTTCCTTTGGTGCGAAATGCACCAACCCTAGGAGCCTAAGTCATTGGGCTTGGGCTCCTGGGCCCAAAACAGCAGCTCTGGTATTTCTAATACCACTCCCTTCTAATTAAAAATAAAATACTAAATATAAAACACTATATTATATTTAATATAATTAAATTAGTGCAACACTTTAAATAATTTAATCAATTACTTAATTAAATCATTTAGGGTGTTACAGAGTTCACTAGAAAGTATTATCCGGAGGACGTGCGAGCTAAAAAGGAGGTGGAGTTTCTAGAATTAAAACAGGGGAGCAAGTCTGTGGCTTAGTATGCAGCCAAATTTGAAGAGCTAGTCAAGTTTTGTCCCTACTATGAAAATGACTGCAATTCTGAGTTCTCCAAGTGTGTGAAGTTTGAAAATGGGCTGCATCCCGACATTAAGAAGGCTATTGGATACCAGGAGATTCGAGACTTTGCCAAGCTAGTGGACAAGTGTAGAATTTTTGAAGAAGACAGTGCTGCAGCCTACAAGATGGTGACAGAGAAAAAGAATGCTCAATTCCGGGGAAAACCATATGATGTGAGTGGAGGCAAAGGGAAATGGAAGGCGAGTGGGGGCAAAGGTTCAAGTGGGGGAGGTGAAGCTGCAGGTATTGTGTGCTACTCTTGCAAAGCAGGGGCATAAGAGTAGTGAGTGCACCGAGGTTCGTTGCTACAAGTGTGGTCGGAGGGTCACAAGTCTCTCTCGCTCGTGAGAAGAAAGAAGTAGTCTGCTTTAACTGTGGTGAAGTAGGACATGTTAGTACTAAATGTCCTAAGCCCAAGAGAGAAAAAGTTAAAGGGAAGGTGTTTGCTTTGGCGGGATCCGAGGGGGACAACAAGATTAGAGGTACTTGTTTTATTAATGGTACTCCTTTGATTGCTATAGTAGATACTGGTGCTACACATTCTTTCATTGCTGCTTTGTGTGCTGAAAAACTGGGTCTTGTTTTGTCTACTATGAGAAGGGACATGGTTATTGATACTCCAGCTAAGGGTTCAGTAACTACTTCCCTAATGTGTGCTAGATGTCCTCTGTCGGCTTTCGGCAGAGAGTTCCTTGTTGATCTTATTTGTTTGCCATTAGGAGGTTTGGACATCATTCTTGGTATGGACTGGTTAGTTGATAACCATGTGCATATTAATTGTGCTAGTAGATCCGTGAGCTTTCCTTCTACTAAAGGGGAAGAATCTACATTGTTACATTCTGGTCAATTGCATAGAGCTATGAAGGAGGAGGCTAAGCTGTTTACCTTGATGGCATCATTGTCTGTGGAGAGCCAAGCCAAAATTGAAGAGTTGCCTATTGTTCGTGAATTTTCCGAAGTATTTCCAGATGAGATTCCTGATGTGCCACCTGAAAGAGAAGTTGAGTTTAGTATTGATCTAGTGCCCAGTACTGCACAGTGTCTATGGCACCTTACTGAGAATGTCCGTGATCTCAATTTGTGCGAGTTGAAGAGTCAACTAGAAGATTTGCTTGAGAAGAAGTTCATAAGGCCTAGTGTGTCACCTTGGGGAGCGCCAGTGCTTTTGGTGAAGAAGAAAGATGGGAGTATGCGACTTTGTGTGGATTACAGACAGTTGAATAAAGTGACCATTAAGAACAAATATCCACTTCCTAGGATTGATGACTTGATGGATCAGCTGGTGGGAGCTTGTGTATTTAGCAAAATTGACTTGAGATCGGGCTATCATCAGATTAAGGTGAGAGATGAGGATGTTCCCAAGACAGCGTTTCGAACGAGGTATGGGCATTACGAGTACTCCGTGATGCCGTTCGGAGTCACTAATGCACCGGGAGTGTTCATGGAGTACATGAACCGTATTTTCCACAACTACTTGGATCGGTTTGTGGTAGTCTTTATAGATGATATTCTGGTGTACTCTAAGTCCGAGGAGGATCATGCAGAGCACTTCAGATTGGTGCTAGAGGTGCTGAGAGAGAAGAAGTTGTATGCCAAATTGTCAAAGTGTGATTTTTGGTTGAAGGAAGTGAGTTTTCTAGGTCATATTATTTCTGGTGATGGGATTGCAGTAGACCCATCTAAAGTTGATGCAGTGATGCAGTGGGAGGCTCCTAAGTCAGTTACGGAGATTAGAAGTTTTCTCGGATTAGCTGGATATTATAGAAGGTTTATTGAAGGGTTTTCTAAGTTGGCACTTCCGCTAACTCAGTTAACTTGTAAAGGGAAGGCTTTTGTGTGGGATTCCAAATGTGAAGAGAGTTTCCAAGAATTGAAGAGGAGGTTGACGACTTCACCTGTTTTGACATTGCCTAAATCTGGAGAGCCTTTTGTGGTATATTGTGATGCGTCTAAAATGGGGCTAGGAGGTGTCTTGATGCAAAATGGTAAAGTTGTGGCCTATGCCTCAAGACAGTTGAGGATTCATGAAAAGAATTACCCCACACATGATTTGGAGCTGGCGGCAATTGTCTTTGCTTTGAAGATTTGGAGACATTATTTGTATGGTTCTAAGTTTGAGGTGTTCAGTGATCATAAAGGGTTACAGTATCTGTTTGACCAGAAAGAATTGAATATGAGGCAAAGGAGATGGTTGGAATTGTTGAAAGATTATGATTTTAGTTTGAACTATCATCCGGGGAAGGCCAATGTGGTAGCTGATGCTTTGAGTAAAGTCCTTAGCGTAGGTATACCGAGGTGGATGAAGATGGGTTTGTTCCTCAGTGAACTGAGGCGAGTGGCAGAGAAGTGAGGAAGGATAGTTTGCCTAAGTGAAGTAACTAGGAAACCGAGGTCAGGCGCAAGGGCGCCATTGAAAGGGTAGTGCGCGCCTAAGTGGAGGCGTAGCCGAGGTGGTGAACTGGGGTGATTGAGGGTGGATCGAAGTAGTGTAACCCAGTTGTGTTAAGACTAAGGTGAAATAAGTAAGGTAGTTGTGGTATAAGTATAGATACCGAGATGACTATGGTGCAGATAGGAGGCCTAGTGCCTGTGTACCGAGGTGAGTGATACGTACGCCGAGGTGCCAGAGGATGGTGCCGAGGTTCCGTTTCGAAACCACGATCGCGCTAGCGCGCCGCGCAGCGAATCGGGAGTCTTTGTTGAGTGTTGGGAACGCTTAAGTGGTTGAAATAGGATAGTCCGTTTTAGTCCTAGGTGACGTTGTGGTCCTCGTAGTGACTGTTTAGTCCACTACGTTTAGTGTGAGGGCGTTGAGTTAGCGTGAGAACTACGATTGTGAGAGTATTGAGTGGAGGGTTGGACGATAACCATGGGTCCGAGGTGCGAAGTCAGCTTTAGAGCTGTGAGTGATGATGTGTTTAGGTGGTGAGGTTCCAAAGGGGACTGACGCTGAGTGTTGGGTCTATGACCTCATTTTTCTGTATTGTACTCGTGGTGTTTGGGGTTGCCTTCTAGGCATTCTCTGTAGTGAGAAGACTTCGGTCTATTTGGTGTTGTGCTCGTGAAGTTTGGGTAGCCTTCAAGGCATTGTTGGACTGGTGATTGGTTTGCGTCGAGTACGTCTAAGCTATAGAATGGTGAAGTCGTTTGGTCCTTAGGTGACGCGTGGGTCCCTAAGCGTTGGTGAGTTTTAGTTTGGCCGTAGTGCCGTTGATTTAAGTGGCGTTGAAGTCCACAACTGTTGGTGGCGATGAGCTCGGTGAGTTGTGCGTAGTCATAGAGATAGTGACTGTCATAGTGTAAGGGTGTCTGAGTTTAAGCGTACAGTCGACTTGTAGATACCTGAGTGGAGTGTATACTGGTCGAGGTATGTACTGTCGAGGTTAAGAGGTATTAAGGATGTTGAACTATAAGTGAGTTGAACTGTAAGTGTGTGTAGTTTAAGCATGTCGAATCTAGTGTTGTAGAGTTATGGATGTATTGATGTGAAGTGTATGTATGGGCAATTAATGTCGTCGAGAAGTAGGTAAGAGGAGTGAGTGTGTGCTCGGTGTGGTGTGTGCCTCGTGGCGTGTAAGGCAATGGGCGCCGAGTATGGCATGCCCCTTGCGTTTTGTTTTCAGTGGCGTGTTGCGCGCACTTTGTCTTGGAGTGCCGAGTTGGGTAGCCGTGCGTGTGTGCTAGTGAAGTCTTAGCGCGCAGAGCGGGCGCCATGCCGTGCTGCCTGCTAAGTGTTGCGTCTGATGGAGCCCCCACTCGCTTGGCGCCAAATTTGTTTTAGTGCTGAGGCAAGGTGTCGTGGCTATGTGCCGAAGAGAGTAGATGGTCATAGAACTGTAAGTATGTGATGAAGTATAGATACCTAAATGTAACTTTAGATGATTAAAAGATTAAAATTCAGTATGAGAAATAGGATGAAGGGATGAGGAGGATATTATTTGTAGCTTGGATATAGATTAATGTAAGAGATGAACATATAGTGTGGTTTCCTAATGGTAGGGTAAGGGTGTTCGAATAAATTAGGTGGGATTTTGAGGATCCAAAAGGTGTTTGAGAAAACCCTAGGCGCAAGGGCGCTGTACGTAGAAGAGTGGTGTCAGTTGTAGCCAGCAACCAAAGGCGAAATGGGAGAGGTGAATGACGAAGAAAATGTGGTTTCCTAGAGTAGCTGAGGTAGTAACCGAGATGGGTTGTGGCGAGGTGATGTCGTTACGAGTGACCAAGGAGTAGTAGCCGGGTTGAATAGTGATAAGGTGTTGTCCCTAAGATGAACCGAGGTGTATGGGTTGAGATGTGGAGGTATTGGAGTTTAAGTGTCGTCGTTTAGACGTGACGAAACGTAAGCGTTTCGTTAAGGGTAATCTGTTAGGATTTATTGTCAATACCGATGCTATTCCTTGTCTTATTAAGGTCGAAATGCTGTGAACCTTGAGTCTTGTATTGCTTGGTGTGTTTTCTGTGTCTCTTGTCAATTCGACAGGGACCTCGCTGTGAATTATGCTTGTTGTCATTGAGTAAGGTCAGATGTAACCTCGGGTATGAACAAGATAGAGCATAACTAAGTTTATATTAGCTAAATTTTCGAGGACGAAAATGTTCTAAGTGGGGGAGAGTTGTAACACCCCAAAGTAATTCAATTATTTATTTAATTGGGTTATTTAAGGTTTACAACAATTTAGTTGAGCTAAGTTAGTAATGTAGAGTGTTTATTTTATTTAGAAGGCATTTAAGTAATGGAGAAGGTGTGCTTAGAGGCCCATGATCCATTAGAGGCCCATTACCCATTTGAAGCCCATTAGGCATGCCATAAGTGGTGTTGTCGAAGGGGAGACAATCACTTGCAACAAATATCAAAGAGTAAAGTAAGAGTGAGAAAGTGGTAGGTGAGATTAGCTTTTAGAGAGAAGAAGAAGAGAAGGAGGAGAGCTGGGCGTGGAAGGAACTCAAAATCCTTGAAGTGGAGCTTGTTGTTGGTGATTGATCGGAGAGCTTGAGTGAAGAGAATGCTGCTTCTTCAACTATTAAAGGTTAGGGGACTCTCTCTTTCATCTATAATAGATTATATGATGAATGTTGTGCGTGAGTTAGACTCTAGGGTGATTTCGGAGTTGTTTGTGTTGCTTGTTGTGTGATGGTGGTTGTGTTCACTTCCCTGTGTTGAAGTTGTGTTGTGAGCCATGTCTTGGGTGCGTTGTGTGTCTCGCTGGTGTGTGTGTATGTGTTAGATTATGGATGAGTGGTCGTATGGGAGACCTAGAGAGGAATGGGGCCGAGGAACCTCACCCCAGTGTGTTATTGTTGGTGTTGTCACCTTCGTTGAGTTCTTGAGGAGTGTCGAGCTGGTTTTGAAGGGAATAAGTGTGTAATAGTTGCGTCTAAGTCTGACCGAGCGTGAGGACCAGAGAGGAGAAGGAAGAGGTAGGCTAGGCGTATAGAGAGGCATAGGAACCGAGGTGTAGTTGCCTAACTATGAGAAGAATGAAGCATAAGTGAATGAGTATAAGTATCAAAGCGTAAGTGAAGGTCTGTAGATGACGAAGAGTGTGACAAAGTATAAGTGAGGAAGTAAGTGTATCTGAGGTTACGTGTAGAGCTGGTTTGTGGTTGCCGAGGTATAGGGAAGGTGTGTCGTGATGTATGTGTTGAGGAGTAGATGTTACAAGGAGCGTAAGTGTTAAAGCGTAGTTCCTAGGCTTGAAGAGGACGAGTTGGGTTGTACTTGATGGACGAAGGTGCGTAGGTGTAATTAGAACCCAGTGCGAGTGTCGTCAAGTAGTTGCCGAGGTATAACATGGTTATGCCGAGGTGTTTGGGTCAAGACGTAGGGCGTAGGCAAGTCTGCGTATGATAACCGAGGTGAAGGAGTCGACTGTAACATGTTATACCGGGGTGCGAGAGTGCCGAGATAGGGTGTGGACATAGGCGAGAGGCGTAAACGAGTATAGTGACGAGATGGTGTGAGCTCGGATGAGACGGAAGTCGAGCGTAGAGTTACGCGATGATACGTTAAGTCTAGGCGTGAGCTGGGACGAAGTGACGCGTGGGGTCTAGTCGAGGACAATAGGCGTTACGTGAGACGAGATGAGGTGAAGGTGTAGTCGAGAACCCTAGAAGAGATCCTAGGCGTGAGGTTCCAAGACGAGGTGGAGACCTTTATGAGTGGAATGCCAGTGAGGTGCCACCGAGTTGAGTATCGGTGGCGTAATGGGTAGCGATACTACATCATCTTAGCGTCGCCGAGGTGACGAGTTAGCGCGTCGAGAAGAGTGAAGGTGCCGAGGTGACCGAGAGTGCCGAGGTGACCTATTTTTGACGCATGTGGCGTGGAGTCATTGGCGCCACCGTGAGTGACGTTTAACGTCAAGAGTCGTTTAAGGGGACGAAATGGCATAGTCAGCTTTAGTCCCTATGTGATGGTTCGATCCCAGGCGTTGTGAGGCCTTCATAGTGATGGAGTGGGTCATTGCACGAGGAGCCGAGGTGCCCCCGTGAGTGGGCAAACAGCCGAGGTGCTATGGTGGTTGTCTAAGAGGACTAGGCAACGTAAGGCGACGGTGCGGTTTGCACAAAAGAGTGGTTTGTTTTGAGTGATGCATTGTTCATAGAGTCTCATGAATCATATGCATCAGCGACAGATATAGACTTCGGTCTCGATATGATAGACTTCGGTCTGATTATCACTAGCGACGGACATACCTTTATGGTTTAAAAAGAGATGGATCCTCATGCATTATACCCTGGAGGGGGTTGCATTGCATTGCATGCATAACTCATGTGAATTACTTTGTTGATTTTGGTGTTGTGGTTGGCCACATGATTTTTGTGACGTTCTTGATTATTCCTGAGTTAGAATGTGTTGTTGTGTGAGTCGAGTTGTTCTGGTGTTTCTAGGTGTTTTCTCTAGCATAATGTTTATCATACATTTTATTATTTATGAAAAGAGACTCACCCTAGCATTTTTATGTTGCCTGCTCTCGTGGCGACAAGCGGGTGATGTGCGGTGATCCTGAGTGAAGGTCCTTTCTTCCCTCAGCCTAGTTGTGGCGTCTTGCTCTGTGACGTCAAACTGGGAATCCGGGTAGTCTATTAGCTGTTTAAGTTTAGTGTTGAGCTGTAATAAATTGATGTATTAGAATTTGAGGGTTCGCCCCATTTAAGTCGTGCTATGTATCAGGCAATTATATTTTATTAATGACAAGTATTATTGGCTAAGTGAAAGCAGTGTTTTGAGAAACGTAGCATTCCCTTGAGAATGTATCTTTGAAAAGAAAAACTATTTTTAAACTCTGATTTTATAAATTAAAGTATTAAGAGTAAGGGGGTGTTACAGGGGGAGGACGACCGGGCTAAACTCTCTAAGAGGAACAAGGAGCTTGCTGGTCAGGTCGCAAATCTGAAGACTGACCTCGAAGCCCTGGAGAAGGAGAAGGCCGGGTGGGGGACTGAGAAGACCGAGCTGGAGGCTCAAATTCGAACAATAGCCGAGCATGCTCGGAATGCAGCGATCGAGCAGTTCTACAACGCTCTGCCGGTCAGTCATCGAATGCGAATTTGAAAATCAATTTTGATGACAAGATGATAAAGCCCGCCCATTACGTTGAGAACAACAAAATCATCTTTGCCCGAGGAACTTGATGAGCAGGGGTAATGTTGTTCGCCCGCCTCGGTTCTCTTCTGAAGCCCGGCTGCGAGCGGCGTAATTTTTGTAATAGTTTAACTTGCCTTCGGGCACAACAATTTATAAGCTGCCTTCGAGCAGTGAGATATTTGAGCGCTTCGCTTCGGCCACCGAGGCGTCTCTGCTATTTGTAATGACATTTTATCTTGTCTTTTATTCCATTTGCTTGAATTCGCGTTGTTACGTCTATGTATCTTGTACATTTATTGTCAAAGTTTTCGTACTCGTAGGCCGCTCGACGACCGTTTTATGCTCTATCGAAAGCGCTCGTAGACGATTGGGCCATTTCGATGGCACTCGATTGGGCCATTTTGATGGCGCCGGTTGGGATCATTTCGATGATCTCTCGAGGTAGGTCGTTTCGACGGCCTATTGTGATGGGTTATTACTTAACCCATGGGCCATTTTCGATGGCGCTCGTTCGAGCCAACTCGGTGACCGTTATTTATGCCGGTTCGGTGGCACACGCTACAGATCGTTTCGACGACCTATAGCTTGCGGGTTATCTAACCCTCGGGCCATTTCGATGGCACTTGGTTGGGCCACTCCGATGGCCCTCGATTGGGACCATTTCCATGGTCGCTCGATTTGGATCATTTCGATGATCCATTTACGTTTGATAAATCTTCGATCGCTCTTTTGCCATGAGCATGCTTGAGCGACCGGGCATACATTCTTGCGGGAAAGTAAAGAACACATCATATTTCTAAAGGTCAGGCCTCAGTAAAAAACCCAATGGGAAAAAGAGCGCCTGCCTGATTTTCATTTATCGATCGGTCGTTCATTACATTCAAACATAATATTTTCTCAATTTCGCTGCATTCCATGTTCTGGGGATAGTCGCCCCATCCATGGTTTCAAGCTCGTATGCCCCCTTGCTAGTCTTTTTGATGACCCTGTACGGACCTTCCCAATTCGGTGCCAGCTTCCCCTGTCGGGCGTTTTTATTTCCCACGTCTGCACGTCTCAGGACGAGCTGGCCGACCGAGAAATCTCTCTTCTGTACTCGAGCGTTGTACCTAGCTGCGACCTTTTGCTTGATCAGTTGTTCTCTAAGTGATGCTTGGGTGCGCAACTCCTCGATCAAGTCCAATTCTTCTTGTATAGCTCGGTCGTTGTCAACCACTGTAGGGGGATTTGAAGTTCTCCAATTTAGTTCGCCCATTTCTATGGGTATTACAGCATCGGTCCCGTACACCAGTCTGAAGGGCGACTTGCCGGTCGATGAATGAGGATTCGTCCTGTAGGCCCAAAGAACGGACTGCAGCTCTTCGACCCAGTTCCCTTTCGCTTCATCAAGTCTTCGCTTCAAACCACGTAGGATAACTCTGTTGGCCGCTTCAGCTTGGCCGTTCGTCTGAGGGTGCTCGACCGAGGTAAAACGCTGTTTAACCCCTAAGTCGGCCAACATTTCTCTGAACCTTTTGTCTGCGAACTGGGTGCCGTTGTCAGTAATTAGTTGTTGAGGGATTCCAAAGCGGGCTAACACACACCGTCCGAAGAATTTGCTGACTTTGGCTGATGTGATTGTTGCAAGAGGCTCGGCCTCGATCCACTTCGTAAAATAGTCCACGGCCACGATCAAGAACTTGAACTGGCCTGGAGCAGGTGTAAACGGGCCTAGCAAATCCATGCCCCACCAGGCGAACGGCCAAGGTGAGACGAGACTTTGTAATTCTGAGGAAGGTGCAATGTGGACATCAGCATGTACTTGGCATTTTTTGCATTTCTGAACGAGCTTCTTAGCGTCCTCGTCCATGGTCGGCCAGTAATAGCCGGCCCTGAGAGCTTTCTTAGCTATGGAACGTGCACCTTGGTGGCTTCCACAAACACCTTCATGAATATCCTCAAAGACATGGTCGGCGCCCACCGACGTAAGACATCTCAACAATGGGGAGGAGAATCCTCTTCGTGCATAATTTTCCTTCTATTATCGAATACTTGGTCGCATTCGAGCACGACTCAACTTCGCTTGCTTACGGTCGCTCGGTTCTTCTTCCTTCAACAATGTATCTCGGAATAGGGCGATCCAATCTGAATGCGGATTGACACACGGGACGCCAACGATCGGCTTGCAGCGAGTCGACACACTCGGCCGATTTAGAGTCTCCTGAATCAAACTTCTGTGATTCCCCGGAGTCTTGGTACTTGCAAGCTTTGATAGAATATCTGCTCGAACATTTTTGGTCTGAGGCACATGAGTCACTTCCGCTCGGTCGAACTGTTTGAGAAGTTCCCTTACTCTGGCTAGATAACTCTTCAGCACGTCATCCTTGGCATCATATAATTCTTTGATCTGCGAGACAACAAGTAAGGAGTCTGATCGAAGTTCAACCCGGTCGACATTAAGATCTCTGGCGAGCTGCAGGCCAGCTATGCACGCCTCATACTCGGCCTGGTTGTTAGATGTGTGGAACGCGAAAGTCAAAGACACCTCCACAGCTAGGCCATCTGAATTTTCTAATATTAGGCCTGCTCCACTTCCTTTGCTGTTGGACGACCCATCTACATGTAGGATCCAGGTCGTTGTGGCTTGATCTTCTGGAGTCGGAGTCATTTCCGCTATAAAGTCGGCCAACACCTGCGCCTTTGCGGCCGATCTTGATTCAAATTTGATACCAAATTCACTGAGCTCCACTGCCCACTTTATCATTCGTCCCGCCAGATCTGGCCGATGTAGGACTTGCCTGATTGGCTGATCGGTCCTTACCACGACCTGGTGGGCCACAAAGTAGGGTCTCAATCTTCGAGCAGCAACTAGGAGTGCAAGAGCAAACTTCTCTATCTTCTGGTACCTCACTCGGGCCCTTGCAAAGACTCCATCGATGAAGTAGACCGGATTCTCGTTTTTAGATCGTTTTTCTCGACTAGCACAAAGACTTAGAACTTCTTCCGTTATAGCCAAGTATAGATACGCGTTTTACCGCAGAACGGCTTGGTCATAATTGGTGGGCTAGTCAAAGCTTCCTTCGATTCGCCCAATGCTTGCGGGTGGCCTTTGGTCGGTCCACTCGAAGTCTTTGTCTTTCTTCAAGAGTCCGAACAATGGGAGGCGAGTTGCGGGCGCTTTCGGAATGAATCGATAAGCGCGCCACCATGCCGCTCATTTGTTGTATTTCTTTTTAGTAGTGGCGGCCTCATTTTGGCGGCATCGCCCCGCACTTCTCGTGGTTTGTGATGCAAAAATTGATCTAGAAGAACTTGCAATCAAAGACACGCGTGACAACCAAGAAGTTAGGGCGGGATCCTTTGCTAGCCATCATCAAGAGCTGAGTTTAATTACTTGGATATTTTAAATCATTTTATCACCAATTTAAATAAATCAACCTTTCATTTCTTGATCGATTACAAAGGAGCAATAAGGAGAATTCAAGGCAACTCTAGAACTTCCACCATCATGAGAAAAGAAGTTACATAGGTGATGGAATAAATTACTTGTTTAATTGTCTTTTCATTTCCAGTTTTAATAAGCTAAGTTAGCATCCTTTGTAAGCTAACTTCAGCCATATAGTTCGACTATATATATGCCTTGTATTACGGTCTTTGAAAAATAAGAAATCAGTTCAAGAAACATAGAATTTGTGTCTACATTTTCGCACGGTTATTTGCAAGCGTCGTCTTGAAAATAATCCGATTAGCTCAATTGGTGTTGAATGTTAATCTCTTTGTTAAACTATTGGTGTAGTTTAACATTGCCTATCCCTTTCTATTTCACAAAAAAAAAAACTATCCAAAACACTTAGCCTAAAAATGACTAATATGGGTTGTACCTAGTACATTCGGTATTAGTTGTTTGCTCTCGCTACCCTTACGAATTAAGCACTAGAATTCGTGATCATTTGTGGTATCGAGCTTGGCTCTGAATCCTTGTTACGTGACAATGGTGGATTTCAACAGCGATGATTTCTTGGACAAATTGCGTGAAGCCTTAAGAAGCGTCGGTGTGGGAGATGATCGATGGAGGACTAGAAGGGTGAACCACGCCCAAACGTGGATGAGTTCAAAATCACCGAGCTACACGAATTCAATGGCAAAGGCTGGGGACCGGAGGTTTATCTCGAATGGGAGCGTAAGATCGATAGTGTAACACCCCATTTCTACCCGGTAATTTAAATCAAAAATCAGAGTGTACAAAAATCTTTTCTGATCATTTTCTAGTTTAGTGTGTTATAAAATAGTGGGTGGTGACTATGGGATTACTCAGTAATCGATACTACTTGCAAATGCATTGGCCACTTTTGCAAGGCTCTCGATGATGCCTCGTAAATACACCAAATGAAAGAAATTCTAGCCTTAGTGGCGAACCACGCTTTAGCCATAGTCATTCAAACTCACTAATAGTATAACATAAAGTAATACTCAATGAAATGGAGCGTCACAACTCTTTCTCTTAAACCAAAACCCAAATACGTAACACACGTAAGATAATTCATAGAAATCTAGTTTCACATAATGCAATGGAAAACAATCATTATCTCAACAAAGATAATCCAAAGAATATCAAAACAAATACATAAAGGCTCAACAAGGAGCAAAACAGTAACAACGCTTCTAAACCCCGACCCCCAGGTGCTACGATCGAGAGCGCATCGACTCGGGGGTAGTGAAGGTGGAAAGCCCTCACTCCTGACTACCTGTGGTAAATAACAACAGAAAGGGGTAAGTCTCGAACTATATAATAAAGGTGATAATAAGCAATATACAAGCATAGTGTACAGCACTCAAACACACCAATCACTAATCAATAATATTCATGCACCAATGAGAATGTATGCAATGTCATCATGCATGTGGTACCATTGGCCCACCGGCCGCCCTCAGGCTTCACAATCATCATACAAGGCCCCCCGGCCGCCCGCAGGCTTCATAATCACTTTATAAGGCCCCTACGCCTCAGCTTCACAAATCATATTATAAACACTACGATCGCAGCCAATGTATGCATGAGACTCCATGAACATCACAAACATCATTTTCAAACAATTCAATACACCCAATTACTCTTACCTCGTTGTCAATCTCATTTTATAGCCCCCGGCTTGGCTCCACCGCCCATGCCCCCATGGCATGCTCAACCACCTCATTATAAACCCTCAACACCATTATGTCCCACCGGACCATCCTCCTCTAGGGTACTCAGCCTTACTCAGGGACCTAAACCACCATTTAGGACCAAAACAATCATCTAGTGGACCAAATCGTCACCTAGGGACCAAAATAAACACCCTCTTAGGCACTTGGCGGCACCAGCGCCATTTTTCCCACATTCTCGCGCCACGGTGCAACACAAAGACTAGGCGCCCGAAGCTCAAGATTCTCGCGCCCGTGGCAACACACACCCACCGGGCGCCACTTTCCTAGCAACTGGCGCGCCACGGGCAACATGCACCTAGACACAAACTCGCATACGATTTGGACACAAACTAAGACACAGCAAAGACGGTTGGCGCCCCGCTGACCCCAAACTCACCCAACACTTTCAAATCAAAACCACCCGAGCCAAAATGTTTAAAAATGAATTTGGGCAGGTAAACACAAAATTTGGCACAGTGGAAATATGCCTAGAAAAGTAAGTTTCACTCCCTGCTCCAAAACACACATAAAACGAGAGCCCTACCGGGACATTTTCAAAAATACACTTGAACTCGAGAAAACCACTCGAGCCAAAACACTTAAAATTGAAAGTTGGCAGGTGAATGCAAAAGTTGGCACGAGAAAATATGTTTAGAAATACAAGTTGCACTCACTGGCTCCAAAACACACACAAAACGAGCCCTACCGGGACATTTTCAAAAATACACTTGCAATCAGAAAACCACTCGAGCCAAAATGTTTAAAATTGAAAGTTGGCGGTGAATACAAAAGTTGGCACGAGGAAATGTGCCTGAGAAATGCAAGTTTCACTCCCGGGCTCCAAAATACCCACATTCTCGCGCCCCAGCAAGAACTCACTCACCCGGACATCGCTCATAAGTGACACAGCGCCATTCTCGGGCACCCTGGGCAGCATTTGGCGCCTCACATCCCAGGCACACACGCACTCCAACACACAAAGCGAAAGGCACAGTGGCGCCATTTTCCCAAAGAACTTGGCGCCTGGCGAAACAACCTCGCACAAAACATTTTCCAAAGACATGAACAAAGGTATGTGGCGCCATTTTCCCAAAGAATGTGGCGCCACGGCGAGCATTCCCGCACAAACTCCAAATTTCACTGTGAGCGAGTGCATTGTGGCGCGAGATCCTAGCATTTTGGCGCCCAAACCCCAAAATCCCAATTTTCTCAAAATCTCCCAAACCAATTCACCCAATGATGGTTCTAACACTCCTAATTTCAAAATCAAACAACCAATTGCATGCTCAAATCATCAAACACATCAAAATCACAAAATCACACAATGTAACACCCTAACTCACACCTAAATCAATTTTTCACCAACAATTTCATCAATTCAAGGAATCAATCAACATGTGATCATCAAATAACATCAAAACAAAGACCCCTATGACACATATAATACCCATTATCTCCTCTATTATAGAGTGAGACTCCCTTACCTCAAAATAACCGTAGAGAAGAACCAGAACGAGTCACGAACAAAACCACCGCAACAATCCAAGCTCCAAGCCACGAAATTGCTCTTCTCCTCCTCTTCTCCTAGGGTTTTCTTGCCGTGGGTTCTCTCTTTCTCTCCTCTCCTTGAAACTTTCTTTCTTTCTTTCACAAATGAAATAAAATTCCACTTTTGGGTATATGTATATTGGGCCTAAGCGCACTTGGGCCCTTTTACACCCCGCCCATTTCTTCCACCACTCCCTTCAATTAAAATGAAATACTAAATTATAAACACCATATTATAATTTAATATAATTAAAATTATTGCAACACTTAAACAATTTAATTAATTTCTTAATTAAATTATTTGGGGTGTTACAACTCTCCCCACTTAGGAGATTTCGTCCTCGAAATTCATACCGAGTCAAATAACTCTGGATAGGACTCCCGATCTTGCTTTCCGCCTCCCAAGTCATACTCTCACCAAGAGCTCCCAACCACACTACCTTGACCAAGGCAATGTCTTTCCCTCTCAACACCTTCACTTCTCTATCCTCAATCCTCACCGGCATAGTCTCCACGGTGAGGTTCTCACGCATTCTCCACATCATCCATGTGAATCACATGAGACGCAGTCGGAATATACTCCAAGCCGTGACACGTGGAAGACATCGTGCAAGTTCGAAGATTAGGTGGCAAGGCCACCCTATAAGCAACCTTTCCAACCCTCTCGGTGATTTGGCACGGTCCAATAAACCTTGGAGTTAACTTCTTTGCCTTGAGCACGCCCAACACCGGTCATAGGCGTGACCTCAAGAACACATGCTCACCAACTGAAACTCCAAGTCCTTCCTCCTCTTATCATGATAACTTTTCTGCCGACTACGAGACTCTTTCATCTTCTCTCCGATCATTTTCACCTTCTCGATGAGTCTCCCTAACCAACTCTGGTCCAAGGACAACACTCTCCCTGACTCATGCCAACACAAAGGAGTTCTGCACCTCCGCCCATACAGTGCCTCGAAAGGAGCCATCCCGATGCTCGAATGATAGCTGTTATTATACGTGAACTCAATCAATGGAAGATGTGTATCCCACGCACCTCCCTGCTCTAGTACGCAAGCTCTCAAAAGATCTTCCACAGACTGGATGGTTCTCTCTGTCTGACCATCACTCGAGGATGATAAAGTGAACTCAACCTCACTTAGACCCCAAAGCCTCCCGCAAGCTCCCCAAAACTCTGATGTAAACCGTGGGTCTCTATCCGACACAATACTCTTCGGAACCCCATGAAGCTTCACAATTACCTGAATGTAAATCCTAGCCAACTTTGGCACCGGGAAGGTGATGTTGATAGGAATGAAATGGGCAGACTTGGTCAACCTATCCACAATCACCCAAATAGTGTCGGACTCTCTCACAAAGATTTTGGCAACCCAACCACAAAGTCCATGGAAATGTTGTCCCACTTCCATTCTCGAATCTCTAAAGGTTGCATCAACCCCGCAGCTTCGGTGCTCAATCTTTGACTTCTCGGCAAGTCAAACATGCATATACAAGCTACGCGCAACATCCTCTTCATACCAAAGCCACCAAAACAGCTTTCTTGAGATCATGGTACATCTTAGTGGCACTGGATGAATGCTCAACTTACTCCTATGACTCTCCTCAAGTATCATCTTCTTCAACTCAAGATCATCCGGAACACGATTCGTCCCCGAACCTCAACACACCACAGGAATCCAACCTGTAATCCCCATCGCCAGACTTGCTCACCAAAGAACCAACAAATCTACCAACTTCACATCTAACCGGGCGCTCTCGATACTAACCAAGAAGTCGCTCCCAATTCTCAAGATCCCCAACTCGACACTCGGGGTGTCACCTCACGAACTAAACTCAAGTCACGCGAATCGCTCAATCAATTCCAACTCCCTCACCATCATAGCTGACATATGCAAGGTCTTCCGACTCAAAGCATCAGCCACGACATTAGCTTTGCCGGGATGATAGTTCAAGCCGAAATCATAGTCTTTCAACAGTTCTAACCAACGCCTCTGTCTCATATTCAGCTCCTTCTGGTCAAACAAGTACTTCAGACTCTTGTGATCACTGAACACTTCGAATCTAGTACCATAGAGATAATGCCTCCAGATTTTCAACACAAACACAATTGCAGCCAGCTCTAAGTCATGAGTAGGATAGTTCTTCTCATGGGTCCTCAACTGTCGGGACGCATAAGCAACCACCTTCCCATCCTGCATCAACACACCTCCCAAACCCATCTTGGAAGCATCACAGTACACCACAAACGGTTGCTCTGGCACAGGCAACACCAACACTGGAGACGTGGTCAACCTTCTCTTTAGCTCTTGGAAGCTCTCTTCACACTTTGCATCCCACACAAATGCCTTTCCCTTACAGGTCAATCGGGTCAATGGAAGGGCTAGCTTAGAGAACCCTTCAATGAACCTCCTGTAATAACCAGCCAACCCCAAGAAACTCCTGATTTCAGTCGCAGACTTTGGGCTCTCCCACTGCAACACTGCATCAACCTTGGCCGGGTCCCACGCCTATACCATCACCAGAAATAATATGACCCAAGAAGCTCACCTCATGCAACCAGAACTCACACTTTGACAACTTGGCATACAACTTCCTCTCTCTCAAGACCTCTAGCACCAACCTCAAGTGCTCTGCATGCTCTTCCTCTGATTTGGAGTACACCAAAATATCATCAATGAAGACCACCACAAACCGATCCAGATAACTATGGAAGATTCGGTTCATGTACTCGATAAACACCCCTGGTGCATTTGTGACACCAAACGGCATTACGGAGTACTCATAATGCCCATACCTTGTTCTGAATGCTGTCTTCTGGATATCCTCATCCTTCACCTTAATCGCGGTGATACCCGGACTCAAGTCAATCTTGCTAAACACTTTAGCACTCACCGGTGATCCATTAGATCATCTATCCCGGGAGAGGATACTTATTCTTGATAGTCACTTTATTCAACTGTCTGTAGTCTACGCACAGACGCATACTTCCATCCTTCTTCTTTACCAACAAAACTGGAGCTCCCCATGGTGATACACTAGGCCTCACAAACTTCTTCTCAAGAAGCTCCTCTAACTGCTTCTTCAATTCAGCCAACTCAGAAGCCGACATCCCAGTGCGGTGCCATAGACACGGGCCTAGTACAGGGCACAAGTTCAATCCCGAACTCCACTTCCCTCTCTGGGGCACACTAGGAATCTCATCCGGAAACACTTCAGGAACTCACACACCACCAGAACCCATCAATCACACCTGTTCTCGCAGACATGGACGCAATCAAAGCAAACAACCGACCACCCTCTTTTCATTACCTTGCGCAATTGCTCACAGACAACAAAGCGTACTCTTCCTCTTCGGAAGAGAAAACTAATAGACTTATCGTATCAGCTTGATGTGCACGTGGTTATCTACTAACCAATCCATGCCCGTAATCACATCTAACCCACCCAAAGGCAAACAAATCGGATCAACGGAAAATCTCTCGAAGACCGACAGAGGACACCTAGCACACATCGTGAGAAGTAGTTACGGACCCTCTTTAATGGAGTGTCGATAACCATCCTCTCTCCATAGTAGACATTACTAAATTTAACTTTTCAAAGACAAACAGATGCAATAAAAGAGTGCGTAGCACCCGTGTCAACAATAGCAACTAAAGGAGTACCAGAGATGAAACATGTACCTCGGATATCATTAGGTCCCTCTGAACCTGCCAATGCAAACACCCTCCCAGTAGATCTTTCCTTCTTAGGCTTGGGACACTTGAAGCTAATGTGACCAGCTTCACCACAGTTGAAGCATACAGGTTCCTTGCGATCACACTCAGATGCCATGTGACCACTCTTTCCACACCTAAAACATCTCTTCACTTCCATCTTACAGTCAAAACTCTTGTGACCTGGCTTGTCACATTTGAAACACACAATATCAGATGGGGCGTCTCCCCCACTTGGCTTCTTGCCCTCATGGTGTCTCCTACCCTCAGTAGACCTGTTCCCACCATTGTACCTGTTACCACCCGAATACCTTTGCTTCCCTCTGTCAGCAGACTTCTCATAAGGCTTACCTCCGTGATGAAATTTCCCCCTCTGGTCTCTCATGACCCTAGAGCGGGCATTGCTATCAGCCTCATAGATCCTACAACAGTCAACCAGATCAGCGAACACTCTGATCTTCTGATACCCTACAGCCTGCTTGATATCAGCTCTCAAACCATTCTCAAATTTGATGCACTTTGAGAATTCAGCCCCAGCCTCTGAGTAATGTGGGTAGAACTTAGCAAGATCAGCAAATCTAGCAGCATACTCTGTGACTGACATACTACCCTGCTTCAGCTCCAAAAACTCTATCTCTTTCTGTCCTCCGACGTCCTCCGAAAATACTTTCTTAGGAACTCCTCCCGAATACTGACCCTGTAACCTCCTCATGGGCAGCCCCTAGTCTCTCACCGGTCTCCAACCACCTACCATCACCTCTTGAGATAGGGTATGAGTACCATACCTTACTTTTTGTTCATCATTACTGACCAATTACCCTAAGATCCTCTCGATCTCCTTCAACCAAGCTGCACCATCCGGATTGTACCTCCCTTGAAGGTGGGAGGTTCTCTCTCTCCAAAGGTAGCCAAAGCTGCGGGCCTCCGCATTCTGCTGGTACCCACGATCTGCGCTATGGCTTGCAAGGCCTCAAGAAAAGCAAAGATCGATCCTTCCGCCATATCAACCTAACACCGCAAAGATAAACAACGGGCCTGTAATTACTTTAAGACACCTAGTTGTCATACACACTACGAATGATCGACACACTTGGCCGGACAGGCCGAATCGCTCTCGATACCACTAATGTAACACCCCATTTCTACCCGGTAATTTAAATCAAAAATCAGAGTGTACAAAAATCTTTTCTGATCATTTTCTAGTTTAGTGTGTTATAAAATAGTGGACTGGCTGACTATGGGATTACTCAGGTAACTGATACTACTTGCAACAGGCATTGGCCACTTTTGCAAGGCTCTCAGTGATGCCCTCGTAAATACACCAGCGAAAGAAATTCTAGCCTTAGTGGCGAACCACAGTTTAGCCATAGTCATTCAGCTCACTAATAGTATAACATAAAGTAATACTCAATGAAATGGAGCGTCACAACTCTTTCTCTTAAACCAAAACCCAAATACGTAACACCAGAAGATAATTCATAGAAATCTAGTTTCACATAATGCAGCGGAAAACAATCATTATCTCAACAAAGATAATCCAAAGAATATCAAAACAAATACATAAAGGCTCAACAAGGAGCAAACAGTAACAACGGTCTAAACCCCGACCCTAGGTGCTACGCATCGTCGAGCAGATCGACTCGGGGTAGTGAAGGTGGAAAGCCCTCACTCCTGACTACCTGTGGTAAATAACAACAGAAAGGGTAAGTCTCGAACTATATAATAAAGGTGATAATAAGCAATATACAAGCATAGTGTACAAAGCACTCAAACACACCAATCACTAATCAATAATATTCATGCACCAATGAGAATGTATGCAATGTCATCATGCATGTGGTACCATTGGCCCACCGCCGCCTCTCAGCTTCACAATCATCATACAAGGAGGCCCCGCCGCCGCAGCAGCTTCATAATCACTTTATAAGGCCCCGGCCGCCCTCAAAGCTTCACAAATCATATTATAAACACTACGACCGCAGCCAATGTATGCATGAGACTCCATGAACATCACAAACATCATTTTCAAACAATTCAATACACCCAATTACTCTTACCTCAGTGTCAATCTCATTTTATAGCCCCCGGCTTGGCCCACTGCCCATGCCCCCATGGCATGCTCAACCACCTCATTATAAACCCTCAACACCATTATGTCCCACCGGACCATCCTCCTCTAGGGTACTCAGCCTTACTCAGGGACCTAAACCACCATTTAGGACCAAAACAATCATCTAGGGACCAAACTGTCACCTAGGGACCAAAAGCAAAGACCCTCTTAGGCACTTGGCGGCACCAGCGCCATTTTTCCCACATTCTCGCGCCCTCGGTGCAACACAAAGACTAGCGCCGAACTCAAAGATCTCTGGCGCCCGTGGCAACACAACCACTGGGCGCCACTTTCCTAGCAATCGGCGCCCCCACGGGCAACATGGACCTAGACACAAACTCGCATACGCTTTGGACACAAACTAAGACACAGCAAACACAGTTGGCGCCCCCGTTGACCAGCTCACCCAACACTTTCAAATCAAAAACCACCCGAGCCAAAATGTTTAAAAATGAATTTGGGCAGGTAAACACAAAATTTGGCACAGGAAATATGCCTAGAAAAGTAAGTTTCACTCCGGGCTCCAAAACACACATAAAACGAGCCCTACGGGACATTTTCAAAAATACACTTGAACTCAGAAAACCACTCGAGCCAAAACACTTAAAATTGAAAGTTGGCAGGTGAATGCAAAAGTTGGCACGAGAAAATATGTTTAGAAATACAAGTTGCACTCATGGGCTCCAAAACACACCTAAAACGAGGCTCTACGGGACATTTTCAAAAATACACTTGCAATCAGAAAACCACTCGAGCCAAAATGTTTAAAATTGAAAGTTGGCAGGTGAATACAAAAGTTGGCACGAGGAAATGTGCCCAGAAATGCAAGTTTCACTCCCGGGCCCAAAATACCCACATTCTCGCGCCAGCAAAGAACTCACTCACCAGACATCAGCATAAAGGACACAGCGCCATTCTGGGCACCCTGGGGCAGCATTTGGCGCCTCACATCAGCGCACACACGCACTCTAACACACAAAGCGAGTGTAATGTGGCGCCATTTTCCCAAAGAACTTGGCGCCTGGCGAACAACCACCGCACAAAACATTTTCCAAAGACATGAAGCGAGGTATTGTGGCGCCATTTTCCCAAAGAATGTGGCGCCGGGCAAAGAGCATTTCTGCACAAACTCCAAATTTCACCTGTGAATGCAGTACGTGGCGCGAGATCCTAGCATTTTGGCGCCCAAACCCCAAAATCCCAATTTTCTCAAAATCTCCCAAACCAATTCACCCAATGATGGTTCTAACACTCCTAATTTCAAAATCAAACAACCAATTGCATGCTCAAATCATCAAACACATCAAAATCACAAAATCACACAATGTAACACCCTAACTCACACCTAAATCAATTTTTCACCAACAATTTCATCAATTCAAGGAATCAATCAACATGTGATCATCAAATAACATCAAAACAGCCCCTATGACACATATAATACCCATTATCTCCTCTATTATAGAGTGAGACTCCCTTACCTCAAAATAAATCAGAGAGAAGAACCTAACGGAGTCACGAACAAAACCACCGCAACAATCCAAGCTCCAAGCCACGAAATTGCTCTTCTCCTCCTCTTCTCCTAGGGTTTTGCGCCGTGGGTTCTCTCTTTTCTCTCCTCTCCTTCGAAACTTTCTTTCTTTCTTTCACAAATGAAATAAAATTCCACTTTTGGGTATATGTATATTGGGCCAAGCGCACCTTGGGCCCTTTTTACACCCCTGGCCCATTTCTTCCACCACTCCCTTCAATTAAAATGAAATACTAAATTATAAACACCATATTATAATTTAATATAATTAAAATTATTGCAACACTTAAACAATTTAATTAATTTCTTAATTAAATTATTTGGGGTGTTACAGATAGAATGTTTGATTTCAAGGATCTTGACGATGAAAAGCGTTGTAAGTATGCTATTCTGAAACTTAGCAAAAGTGCATCATTGTGGTATGAGGGTTTGAAGGCTCAAAGAATACGAGATAGGAAGGAGAAAATCAGTTCTTGGGAGTCCTTGAAAAGAAAGTTGCGCAAAAGGTATGTGCCATCGAACCACAGATTGAACTTGTATAAGAAGATTTGATTTAGTACAAGGCAAAATGAGTGTTCTTTGAGTACCTTGATGAATTCGAAAACCTATGTTTAATGGGTGAGTTGGAGGAAAATGAAGAGCAAAAATGAGTCGTTTTCTTCAGTGGTCCGAATAAGAACATAGCCTTTCTTTGTTGAGCTATGTGATTATACCGATTTCGATACTTTGTGTACCTTGTGCTTAAAAATTGAAAATCGAATAAGAGCGGATATAATCTTTGGAAGTTCAAGTGGTTGGTCCAAGGAAGGTGTGTCGAGTGGTGCAAATGCAGCCCCTAGCACTAAGCCAAATGTGACTCAACCAAAACAGATGAACCTACTTCTAAACAAATCTAGTGCCGCACCCAAAGAGACTAGCCTGTCGAAGGTTAGGTGTTTTAAGTGTCAAGGCTTTGGACACTTTGCTAGAGCTTGTCCTAATCAACGAGTCGTGACCCTCGGAGAAGCGGTTAGCATGCGTGATGAGTTGGTTAAGGGAAGGGAAGAATCGTGGCAATGTTGACATGGATGGACTGAAATTGTTGAAGACGTCGAGGATGAGGTAGAAGAATATGGACCTCCCATCTATGATACTTTGGTGCTTAGAACTTACAAGCTAAAACCGCACCCTTGGATGGGGATCAAAGGGATCGATTTTCTACACTAAGTGCCAAGTGAAGGACAAGTGGTGTAGTGTCATTGTGGATGGAGGTAGTTGTACCAATGCAAACTTCAATCAAAATGGTGTCTAAGTTAGGATTGCTCACAATAAAACATCCTAGACCTTATGCATTACATTGGTTGGACAATGGGAGTAGTATAAAAGTTACAAGCAAGCGTGTTCGTGTGGGGTTAACCATGGGGTCTTATGTTGATGAGATCGTGTGTGATGTTGTGCCTATGGATGCGAGTCACATACTTTTGGGACGCCCTTGGCAATTTGATAGAGATGTGATGCATAGGGAAGATCAAATGAGTATGAATTGAACTACAAAGGTAAGAGGATTGTCTTTGAAACCTATGGCATCAAATGAAGTCTGCTCCATGACTACAAAAAGAGGTAAAAGTCCTAGCCTCACTATGTTTGCTACTGAAAATGAAGAAAAAATGCTATTGATAATGGTGAACTAGTTTACATGTTGGTTGCAAAGAATGCTAAACAGATGATATTGAAACTCCTCTCAAACAACAATTGGAGGTCGTCTTGGATAAGTATGAAGATGTGTTTCCAAATGAGCTACCAATTGGTTTGCCACCTATTCGTGGAATTGAGCATCAAATTGATCTAATTCCGAGCTCCATTACCAAACAAGGTCGCCTATAGGTGTAATCCGGAGGAGACAAAAGAGTTGCAACGGCAAATTGAAGAATTGATCAGTAGGGGTCATGTGCGTGAATCAATGAGTCCAAGGCATGCTAAATGGGTTGAATTTCTTCAATCTTTTAATTTCTCTTCAAAATACAAAGATGGTAAAAGTAACGTGGTGGTGATGCACTTTCAAGGAGATATGCTTTGATTTCAATTCTCGAAACTCGTTTACTTGGTTTTGAGACTTTGAAAGACTATTATAAAGAGGATGTAGATTTTGGTGATATATACTCTAACTGTGAAAATGGGGCATGTGGAAGGTACATAATGCAGGGCGGATTTTTGTTCAAAGAGAATCGGCTTTGCATCCCAAGGCATTCAATTCGTGAGTTGCTAGTTCGTGAGGCTCATGGTGGAGGTTTGGCTGGTCACTTTGGCATTACAAAAACTCTGGAGATTTTAAAAGAACACTTTCATTGGCCAAAGATGTTAGGAGATGTGCAAAAGGTCATTAGCAAGTGTGTTACTTGTCATATGGCAAAGAGTTCTTTCAAACCAGGAGCATATATTCCTTTACCAACACCTAGTGGTCCTTGGATGGACGTGAGCATGGATTTCATTGTGGCTTTACCCCGCACACAGCGAGGTAAGGATGCTATTATGGTGGTGGTTGATAGGTTTTCAAAGATGGTACACTTTGTAGCTTGTCACAAAACAGATGATGCTAGTAACATTGCTGATTTGTACTTTCGTGGGATCAGACGCTATACATGGGGTTCCTAAAACTATTGTTTTCGATCGTGATTCAAAGTTTTTGAGTTATTTTTGGAATACATTATGGAGGAAATTGGGTACTAAGTTACTGTTTAGTACTTCCCATCACCCTCAAACCGATGGGCAAACAGAGGTGACTAATGGAACTCTTGGTACTTTGCTGCGTGGCTTGGTTAATAAAACTCAAAAGGATTGGGATATGAAGCTAGCTCATGCTGAATTTGCCTACAATCGATCCCCTACATATGCTACTAACCATTCTCCTTTTGAAGTTGTTTATGGTGTGAATCCTTACTTGCCATTAGATTTGATTGTTATGCCAAAGGAAGAATTAGTTCATCCAGATGCTGAGGCCAAACTCAAATCAATGTTGAAACTACAGGAGCAAGTACAAGAAAGAATCAAGACTGTTAATGAAGCCTACAAGCAAAAGTCTAAGAATAAAAAGCCTAAGTTATTCAACGAAGGTGATCTGGTGTGGGTCCATTTGAGAAAGGAGAGGTTCCCAAGCAAGAGAAAGAATAAGCTCATGCCTAGAGCTGATGGTCCCTTCAAGGTTATATCAAAGATCAATGACAATGCCTACAAGATTGAGTTGCCCGGAGAATATGGAGTGCATGCTACCTTCAATGTTGGAGATCTCTCACCATATTTGGATGATGATGGTATTCAAGAATTGAGGTCAATTCCTTTCAAAGGGGGAGGGGATGATGCAAAAATTGATCTAGAAGAACTTGCAATCAGCACACGTGACAACCAAGAAGTTAAGGGCGTGGGATCCTTTGCTAGCCATCATCAAGAGCTGAGTTTAATTACTTGGATATTTTAAATCATTTTATCACCAATTTAAATAAATCAACCTTTCATTTGTCGATCGGGTTACAAAGGAGCAATAAGGAGAATTCAAGGCAACTCTAGAACTTCCAGCCATCATGAGAAAAGAAGTTACATAGCTGATGGAATAAATTACTTGTTTAATTGTCTTTTCATTTCCAGTTTTAATAAGCTAAGTTAGCATCCTTTGTAAGCTAACTTCAGCCATATAGTTCGACTATATATATGCCTTGTATTCGGTCTTTGAAAAATAAGAAATCAGTTCAAGAAACATAGAATTTGTGTCTACATTTTCGCATCTGTTATTTGCAAGCGTCGTCTTGAAAATAATCCGATTAGCTCAATTGGTGTTGAGTGCTAATCTCTTTGTTAAACTATTGGTGTAGTTTAACATTGCCTATCCCTTTCTATTTCACAAAAACAAAAAAACTATCCAAAACACTTAGCCTAAAAATGACTAATATGGGTTGTACCTAGTACATTCGGTATTAGTTGTTTGCTTCCGCTACCCTTACGAATTAAGCACTAGAATTCGTATCAGTTTGCTTCGATCCCTCTTTCAGTCAGGTGAAAGCCCAAAAACTTGCCGGCCCTCACCCCAAAGGTACACTTCTCTGGATTTAGTCTGAGTGAATTTTTCCTTCCTTCCTCAAAGATTTCTCTCAGGTCGTTCACGTGATCTGGATCGGTCCCGCTTTTGATGATCATATCGTCCAAATATACCTCAGATATTCGACCGATCTGCCTTTTGAAAATCTTATTCATCATTCGCTGGTAGGTCACTCCAGCGTTCTTTAAGCCAAAAGGCATCACCTTGTATTGAAAATTGCCTCGATCTGTCATGAAGGCTGTCTTGTGTCGATCGGGTGGATACATGGTGATCTGATTGTATCCAGAATAAGCGTCCAAGAAAGATAATAATTTGTAGCCCGAGGCCCCATCGACCACCTTGTCAATGTTGGGCACGGAAGGCGCCCTTCGCACGCCTTGTTCAGTCGGCCTAATCTACACACATTCTCCACTTGCCATTTTTTTTTAACCAACACGACATTGGATAACCAGTGTCGTGTACTTGATCTCCTCGATAAAATCGCCTTCGGGAGGTCCTCAACGGCCTTTGCAATGGCTTGAGATTTTTCCTCGCTCCGAAGTTCTTCTTCTTTGTGTGTCGGCTTGGCCTCTTCATCGACGAGAGTTGATGACAAGCGATCTCCACAGAATACTGGGCATATCGGATGCTCGCCATGCGAATAGGTCGCATAGTCTCTCAAACATTGCACAAGGTCTTGCTTCACACCGCTCGTAGGTCGCTCACCGAAGCTTCACCGTTTTTTTGGCTGGTCGCCACCCAACCGCACATCTACCAACCTCCGTGAGGTTCGCCTTTTAAGCTGTTTTTGATTCTCGGGCCAATCCATCATCATCGTCCTGCGGGTCATTTATGCGGATCATAACGGCGTCGATCGCCGAGATTTACTTGGTGGCCTTCGCTGGTGCTTTGAGCATTCGGACCACGATCTACCTCATCACAAATTTCCTGATATAGGGCGTGGCTTCGTCTTGCTGATTTTAAGTCGGCCGCCAGGGTGACTACCTGGTCGTCTTTGCTGTAGAATTTCATTTTCAGGTGTACTGTCGACGCAACGGCCTCTAGCTTGCCCAAAGTCGGCCTACCAATGATGCATTGATAGCAGGATTTGATGGGAAGTACAAGGAACGTCGTCCGGACCGTCCTGTACATGGTACTTTCCCCAGTGTCGTCACCAAATGTAACTAAGAGCTCAATCGTTCCTAACGGGTAGGTGGTCGCTCCGTTGAAGCCTGTTAGAGGAGTGGGCTCGGCCTGAGGGATTATCTCGCTTCGATCAACTTTTAGCTTGTCAATCGGGTTCAACAAACATGATATCGGCCGAGCCGCCTTTGGTCGCACTGCATTTTTTGCACCTCTGTGTTGGCCATAACCGCTCTTACCACCAACGGGACATAACTGTTCGGCTTACCATCGTGTAGGTCGTTATCCCCAAAAGAGATGGGAGGTCTACTCGAGACCGGTCTTTCTGCTGAAGTTGATGCGACCATTAGAAGTTCGTCCCATTTTCTCTTGGTGGCTTTGTTGGATTCCCTGCGATCCAACGGGTTCCCATTTTCTCTTCAATATCGTCCTTGAGGGCCATACAGTCGTTGGTATCATGGCCCTTGCTCTTGTGGTAGCGGCAGTATCTTTTGGTCGGTCGTGCCCCCTTCTTGAGCACGAGCGGATCAGGCCGCTTCACTCCCACGAACTCATTATTCTGACACTCACTGTAGATCTGTGCAATGGAAGTATTCAGGCGAGTGCGATGGTCAAATTTCTTGTCTCTGAAGTCCGGCCGGTTGTCTCGGCGACCTTCATGCCCTTTAGACGCTTTTACTCGCTTCTTTTTTTCGCGCGCACGGGCGGCCTTCCTCGCAGGTAAAGTCTCTTCATACGCCATGTGGACGTTTGCCCTTGTTAGGAAATAACTGAGATCCTGATAATGGTTAAGGGTGAATTCCTCTACGAACCGGTGGTCCGGCCGAATACCACGCTTAAGATATTTCAACTTGTCCTTGTCTGACAAGTCACGAACAGACTCGGCCTCAGTGTTAAACCGGTCGATGTACTGCCTCAGCGTTTCATTATCACCTTGAACAATGGAGTCCAAGTGCTCTTCAAATCGATATTGGCAGCGATTGGCAGTGTAGTGAGACAAGAAGATTTTGATCAAGTCTTCCCATGATGATATAGTGTTGGGTCGGAGAGATTCCCACCATTCCAATGCTCGGCCGTCCAAGGACTGAGGAAAAAGCCTGCATTTCATGGTCGGTCCCAACTCTCTGTAACAGCAGTAGTTATTAAAATACCGGAGATGCTTGTCTGGATCGCTACGGCCATCGAACTTGTTTAGGTTAGGCGGCTTCCTCAGATCCCTCGGAATTCTGTAACGCCTGATTTCTCTAGTGAATGGGCCGTGCTCGTTCTGAATGCCGTTCGACCAAAAGGGTTGCATAGCGAGGCATGCCTCGTTGCCCGGCATTCCATAGATTCCTCCGGATGGGCCAGATGGTGGAAGTTGAGGAGGTCTTCTGGGTCGTTCGCTCTGACCTCTTCTCGGCCGACGTGAAACGTCCCTAATTCTTCCATCCCTGTATTCTTCAAGTTCTTCACGAGAATCCCAAGACCTGCTTCTCGACCGACGTGAACCGGACGACTCGTTGGAAGAGTATCTAGTGGGCGAGCAGCCGGTGTCAGGACGGTAGCTGGAATCCTCATAATCGTCGTAAGATAGCGAACGGCGTCTGCGCACGTTCCTACTAGGGGGCGACCTATGCGCCCTGCTTCGTCTTGCCGGAGAACGATGAGTAGTGCTCTCCCGGCGAGAAATGCTCCTTCGAGGACGGGAGCGATGTCTGCGCGCCGGTCGGCGTTGGGCAGAGGGTTCTCCGTCTTCCGCACGCGGGCGGCCCGGAATCGACCCTCTTTCATACTGAGAGATGAGCGCGTCTCCGGTCGCGTGGAGCCACGGAGGATGTAGGATAGCGCTCGGGCCTCCCACTGTGCTCGCCAATTGATCGTACCTTGACCAATGAAGTGTTGAAGTAGTTGTTATCTTGTTGACTGGGTCGGTCGTTGAATGAGTGAAAGGACCGGTCCTGGCTTCACGCTGAGCACCTCGGGTGGTACCTGCAAAGACACTCCGACGATCTAGTGAGAGGTCGCTCGGGCAGATAACACAAGGTATGAGAACGTACCTGATGCCATGTGCGAATGGCGTATATATACTGCGAGGTCCGACCGTTTTGCGAAGTTTTCGGCCGGCGAGAATTGCGCTCCAAGCAGCGTGCTTGGGCCGGTCACGCTAGGCTGGGCCGACGGCCCAATTGCTATTGGAAGCCATTGTAATTGCTGATACACCCAGGAACAGAAGTATTACACAAGAATGAAAGTGCATACACTACATAAACCATAATAACATATTTAGAAGTTCATTACAAGGTTATAACCTCCTTACCTTCCTTCTCTTCAGAAACGCAAAGAAAAACTAAAACTAAACTAAACTAAACTAAAACTAAGTGATCCTTTCAGAAACAAATGAAGAAATACAAATAAAGGATGAAGGATGATTTTCAAGTGAAGATATGGCCTCTATTTATAGGCTCCAAAGCTTTCCTCCCTTGAGGGGTTTCCTTTGGCGCGTAAGATCAACTGAGGGGACCAACCTTGCATAAATTCAGACAACCAATGAAGCAAGTAGCTCAGTTATGGTCGCTTGCATGTAGAACATAAGGGGAGTTCCAATGGAGAAGTCCCACATGTCTTTTAGATAAGTGAGCCTTGCAACTTGATTTTTATGTTTATCGCTGACTACAAGTGGCTCTGCTCTAGGTGACTACGCATGACGTCACAATTCAAGTGTGGAAGCATCAAAATGGTCCTTGGATGTTTTAGTGCAAACTGCTAGATTTTGCAGGTGTAGGCAGTGTTTCCACTCCTAGTGTTGGCAGTATTTCCACTCCTGGTGTTGATAGTGTTTCCACTCCTGCAGTAGCTGCACTGAACAAAAACATCAAACCTAACAAGATATGTGTATTTATGCCTAGTTAATTGTCCTAATCATTTGGATCTCTAAAATGTTGTTTTTTAATAAATAAGTTATATTTATATATTAATGTACTTGAAAATAAGCAATAACCTAAGTTAAAATAGATGAATAACTCTATATAAAATAGAGTTATCATGCATCGCACGGGTAATGGTCTAGTAGAACCTAATAACATAAATGAGGCAATTGTTGATGAATCTTGGATCGAAGCAATGCAAGAAGAGCTAGCTCAATTTGAGAAGAATGAGGTATGGGACTTAGTGCCTTCTCCCTCACATCAATCTGTTATAGGTACTAAGTGGGTGTTCCGAAACATAATGGATGAAATGGCAAAGTGATTAGAAACAAAGCAAGGTTAGTTGCTCAAGGATATAATCAACAGGAAGTTATTGACTATGATGAAACCTTTGCTCCTGTTGCTAGATTAGAAGATATTAGGATACTTCTTGCTTATGCTGCTCACAAAGATTTCAAACTTTTTCAAATGGTTGTGAAAAGTGCTTTTCTAAATGGTTTTTTAAATGAGGAAGTATATGTGCATCAACCTCCTGGTTTTGTTGTTGAGAAGCACCCAAACCATGTTTTTAAACTGACAAAGGCACTTTATGGTCTGAAGCAAGCTCCAAGAGCTTGGTATGAAGGGCTGAGTACCTTTCTTCTTAAAAATGGCTTCTCAAGAGGAAAAATTGATGTCACACTTTTTAGAAAATCCATAAAAGATGAACTGCTAGTTGTGCAAACATATGTTGATGACATCATCTTTGGAGCAACCAATGAAAAGTTATGCAATGAATTTGGAAAGCTCGCGATGAGTGACTTTGAAATGAGCTTAATTGGTGAACTAAGATATTTTATTGGTTTACAAATAAAACAACTTAAGAATGGTATTTTCATTTCTCAAGAAAAGTATATCAAAGACCTTCTTAAGAAATACAAAATGAGTGATGCTAAAGCTATGGCAACCCCTATGCACCCTTCTACAAGTATTGAGATGGATGAGAAGGGTAAATCTGTGTCTGAGAAGGATTATAGAGTTATGATAGGCTCTCTATTGTATCTAACTTCAAGTAGACCAGATATTGTCTTCTCAGTAGGGTTGTGTGCAAGATTTCAAACTGCTCCTAAGGAATCTCATCTATGTGCTGTAAAGAGAATCTTTAGATATCTTGTTGGTACACCTAACCCAGGCTTGTGGTACAAGAAAAGAACCCATTTTGATTTAATTGGGTATTGTGATGCTGATTATGTTGGAGACAAAGTAGAAAGACAAAGCACTAGTGGTTCATGCCAACTTCTTGGAGAATCACTTATCTCATGGTCATGCAGAAAGCAAAACACAATAGCCTTATGAACCACAAAAGCAGAATATGTATCTGCAGCAGGGTGTTGCTCTCAGATACTATGGATCAAAGATCAACTTGAGGACGGACTACTCTCTAAGCTATACAGGTATTTCTATCTTCTGTGATAATACTAGTGCCATAAATTTGTCTAAAAATCCTATTAAACACTCAAGGTCTAAGCACATTGATATTAAACAACACTTCATTAGAGATCAAGTGCAAAAGAATGATATAGAACTTGTTTTTGTTGACACTAAACATCAACTAGCTGACATCTTCACTAAGTCTCTTCTTGAAGAGAATTTTAGCTACATCAAAAGCATGCTACATATTATTAAAAACCCCTCTGATGAGATGGGTTATGAACATCAACCTTCTCAAGCTTGAGAAGGGTCATTACCCTGCCTTCTCACTTCTGAGAAGGGTCATTAGTTCTTACATGACAGTTAAAATGAAAATTCCAAAAAGATTTTATTTATTTATTTTTATGATGGTTTATGTGTTTGTGTATTGATAAATTCTAAGTAGATTTATTGCTTTAAATGGTGTGTTTTCTTTTATGCTTTTTAGCTTAAAATAGTTTATTTAGGAAAAACCCAAAAATAGGTTTCTAGCCGTTAAACGACTTTCTCTTTTATTTGTAACTTGTCATTTCATTCAATCTTTTCCAAATGTTACTCACATCAGTCAATGATGTTGTAACCGTTGGACAATTACCGTTTGAAAATGATTAAAAACATTTCCCTTCTCTCCTCATTCACGCACTCAACCGTTGAATGTGAACATTCTTCTTCCCTCTTCTTATTCGAATGACACGCACAAAGAACCCACAACCCACTTCAACCTACTCTGATTCTTCACTCGAATCTATCCATAGAATTCCTAACTTCATCCTTCTCGGTCCCCCTCAACCCATTTGTAACACGAAACCTCTCAAATCACATCCTGCAAAAATGAAGCATGCACCAGAAAAATCAGGGAGGTCTTCACGAATCATCCTACAAATCGCTGCTAAAAACACTTCTGGAACGGATCCAAATGCTCCAATAAACTTGGAGAAGGATGAGAAAGTTTCCTCTCAAGCAACAGAGCAAACCATTGCTTTTGAGAAAGTTGCAGAGCAACCACAGTCATCATCTAAGAAGGAAAGCACTAAGGGAAAGGCCAAACTAGCAAGCCAGAAGAGTGTAGTGAAGGTTTCCAACGCTAAGAAAGAAGATGTTGCTCTATCTTCAAAGGACAAGCCATCTCAAGGAACAAAGATGAAGAAACCAGACATGAGTTATTGGAACAAGGCCATAGTCCCTAGAACTGACTACTCAATAGAAGAGATTGAGAAGAATGGATGGAGGATCGCTCCTTTTCTGAGTTTCCAGAAATGGGAGCACTTCATCAACAAAAACCCTCTAGTTTATAGAGATAAGGTAAGAGAATTCTATGCAAATGTTCAATACTCTCTAGAACTTCTTCAAATCACCTCTTGGATTGATGGTAGAGAGTTCACCATCTCTCCTTACACCCTTGGTCGTACTTTAAGTATTCCAAGTGAGGGAATTCAGATATTTGAAGAGAATTGGTACAATGCATGTGAACACTCAATTTTTTTCGGTGTTTTTCACTTTTTTTCCGAGAAATCACAAAAATAATCGTTTTTGATGTATTTTCGAATTTTAGTGTTAAATCTGTCGTTTTGCTCGCATTTGTCACTTTTACGTTGTTTTTACTATTTTCATTTAGACAAAATAAAAAAAGGAATATCATTCAAGAAATTACAAAATATAATTAGATTTAATTAATTGTGTTACAATGTTATTTTACAGTCATCCAAATAAAATAAATTACAAATCCGAAAATAACATAACAAATAGAAATTAGGGTGCTCCAAAGTGCTCCAAGTTGCTGATGGGCCTAGTCCACAGCTCCAAACCTGAAAAATGATTCAAGGCCCAGTCAAACACAGTCAAACAAAATTAAATGCTTAAACCTAATTTATTAATATAAAATGAGGGTCAAATGGCGATCAAAGGGGGACGGCAAGAAAATCACCTGCATCGAATTCTCACCCAGAAAAAAAAAAGAGAAAAAACCAGATCTGAGAAATAAAAAAATAGCCTCCTCTCCAAACAACCACCACAACTCACCCTCTCCAAACAACCACTGTAACGCCCCAAATATAATTCAATTATTTATTTAGTGGGTTCTTTAAGGCTTACAACATTTGGTTAAGTCAAAGGATTAATTGGAGTTTTAGGGTATTTAGGAGGTATTTGATTTAAATGAGGAGTGGTAATTTAATTAAAAGAGGGAGTAGTGCAAGTGATGGAGGGAGTGTGATTAGAGGCCCATGAGAGTTAGGCCCATGATCCATGAATTTAGCCCATTTGCATGCCTTAAAGGGGAGTGTCGAAAGAAAGGGAGACATTCCATTTCCAACAAAATCTTAGAAAAGTCAAAAGGAAGTAAGAGAGAGAAGTGGTAGGTGAGATCTTCTTTAGAGAGAAGAAGAAGAAGATTGGCGTGGAAAGCTCAAATCCGAGGGAGAAGAGCTAGGCCTGGTAGGTGGAATAGTGATCGAGAAAGAAGAAGAAGAAGAGAATGCGGGCGTGGAGAGTTCAAGCTAGGAGAGGAGAGGAGAGCTTGTTCCTTGTGGTTATTGGAGAGTGAAGGGTTCTCATCTTCTCAAGTTATTAAGGTTAGGGGGCTCTCTTTCATTCATGATAATGTATATGATATGTGTTGTGTGTGAGTTATACTTAGAATGATTTCTGAGCTGTTTTCGTATGTTGGTTGTGTTGTGTTGTTTTGCTTCACCTTGGTGAAGCCGTGGTGTTTTGCTGATGTATTGGTCGTGTGAGAGACCGTAGAGAGAAATGGGAGCTGAGGAATACTCAGTCCCAGTGAGTTGCGTTGGGTTGTCACCGTCGTGGAAATCCAGGGAGTTATGGCAGGGGTTGCCACCCTCGTTGGGTTCTGAGGGTGTGGGTTCTGTGAATGTATGCGTCGTAGGCTTGTGCGTCGAAGGACATGGGTGTTAAAGTAGGTGTGTGTCGAGGAGGGTAGGTGTGTTGACGTGTAATATGCGTGCGACGTAGTATGTGGGAGTCAAAGTATGTAGTACCGAGGTGCAATGAGGTGCGCCGAGGTGTTGTGAGTATAGCCGAGGCAAAGCGAAGTAGTTGTAGAGACGAGGTATTATTCTTAAGTGTAACCATAGATAGTAGCTGAGGTAAAGGTTGAAGAGGTGATGTTCCTAAGTGTAACAGTAGGTGGGAACCGAGGTAGAAACCGAGGTAAATGACGATGAGGTGCAAGTGTGGCTAAGACCCCATATGGGAGTCGACTCGTAGTTGCCGAGGTGTAGCGTAGGTATAACGAGGTGATTACTGAAGTGTAGCGTGTATCTATACGCAGGAGGGTAGTTGCTGGAACGTGGTTGCCGAGGTGGATGAAGATGGGTTTGTTCCTCAGTGAACTGAGGCGGGTGGCAGAGAAGTGAGGAAGGATAGGTTGCCTAAGTGAAGTAACTAGGAAACCGAGGTCAGGCGCAAGGGCGCTATTGAAAGTGTAGTGCGCGCCTAAGTGGAGGCGTAGCCGAGGTGGTGAACTGAGGTGATTGAGGGTGAATCGAAGTAGTGTAGCCAGTTGTGTTAAGACTAAGGTGAAATAAGTAAGGTAGTTGTGGTATAAGTATAGATACCGAGATGATTATGGTGCAGAGAGGAGGCCTAGTGCCTGTGTACCGAGGTGAGTGATGCGTATGCCGAGGTGCCAGAGGATGGTGCCGAGGTTCCGTTAGAAGCCACAGTCGCGCAAGGCGCTGCCAGGCGTAACTGGGAGTGCTTTTGGGTGCTGAAAACGCTTAAGTGTTTGAAATGGGATAGTCCGTGTAGTCCCTAGGTGACGTTTTAGTCCTAGGTGACGTTGTGGTCCTCGTAGTGACTGTTTAAGTCCACTACGTTTAGTGTGAGGGCGTGGAGGTAGCGTGAGAACTACGATTGTGGGAGTATTGAGTGGAGGGTTGGACGATAACCATGGGGCTTGTCCGAGGTGCGAAGTCAGCTTTAGGGCTGTGAGCGATGATGTGTTTAAGTAGTGAGGTTCCAAAGGGGACTGACGTTGAGTGTTGGGTCTATGACCTCGTTTTCTGTGTTGTACTCGTTGTGTTTGGGGTTGCCTTCTAGGCATTCTCTGTAGTGAAAAGACTTCGGTCTGTTTAGGTGTTGTGCCGAGAAGTGGGGATAGCCTTCAAGGGAATGGTTGATCCTTAGGCGAAGTCGTTTGGTCCTTAGGTGACGCATGGGTCCCTAAGTGTTGGTGAGTTTTAGTTTGGCCGTAGTGCCGTTGATTTAAGTGGCGTTGAAGTCCACCACTGCAGGTGGCGATGAGCTCGGTGAGCTGTGCGTAGTCATAGAGAGAGTGACTGACGTAGTGTGGTTAGCCTTAGAGCTATGGTTTGGGTGTATTGATGTCAGCCAGAGGGCTGTTGATGATAATGTTAACCACGTTGCAGAGGGCTGAGGTCCTGAGCGTTGCTCATCACGTTGTTGAGGGCTGAGGTCCTGAGCGTTGCTCATCACGTTGCAGTGGGCTGAGGTACTGAGCGTTGCTCATCACGTTGCAGAGGGCTGAGGTCCTGAGCGTTGCTCATCACGTTGCAGAGGGCTGAGGTCCTGAGCGTTGCTCATCACGTGGTAGAGGGCTGAGGTCCTGAGCGTTGCTCACCACGTCGTAGAGGGCTGAGGTCCTGAGCGTTGCTCACCACGTTGTTGATTGGGTGTTGTGGTTGGCCACATGAATTTGGTGAAGTCCTTGATTGTTCCTGAGTTGGAGTGTGTTATTTGTGTGAGCCGAGTTGTTCTGATGTTTCTAAGTGTTGTCTCTAGCATAACCTTTACCTTATATTTTATTATTTATGTAAAGAGACTCACCCTACTGCTTTTATGTTGCTCTTATGTGGCAACTTGCAGGTATTTCCCAAGCGAAGGTCTTTCCTTTATCTGCCGAGTTGTGGCGTCATTTGCTCTCAGTAGTGTAACCTTTGGGGGGGGGGCTGGTGTAGAGTAGTAGTCTTTGACTTAGTTTTTGAGATGTAACATATTGATGTCCTAAACTATGTTTAGTTTCCGCTGCGTTATAACTGGGATTTGTGTACTTCAGTGGGCTTTGTTCCTTTGGCCGAGGTGCCCGTATATGGATGTACTATGTTGTTTTTGCGCCAGAGTTGTTTGGGTTGGCTTTTAAAATGGAAAATGTAATGCTTCCTTGTGAGTGATTTTATAAAACTCTGATTTCAATTAATTAATAAGTAGTGTAGAAAGGGGGTGTTACAACCACCATAACCCACTTCCGATCTCAGCCACCACCAAACCGTCCCCCTTCCCACCCTGACAGTCCCGAAACCAGCAGCACCACCAATCACCACCACAAAACCGAGCAGCACCACCAATCACCACCACAAAACCGAGCCACCACCACCGTGAAACCGCCTAGAACAGCCACCCCACACGAAACCTCCCTCCGGTTCCCTCCGTCACTGTCATTTCGGTCCCCTCTCTCTCGATCCGGAAGCTTCCTTCCTCCTCCTCATTGCAAAAACTTTGCAAGCTTTCTTTCTAATGGAGAAGCTGCAGCGGCGGCCAAAGAATGGGAAGGAGGGGAGAGTTGATTTAGGTTTAGCATAAATGGGGGGTGGGCTTCAATATCCCCACGTGTTCTGGTTGTTGTTTTTTATTTTTTGTTTATTTTTTTTTTTTTTGTTCTTTTTAATTTACAAGTTTTTAACAAACTCAGATGTCAAATCACACCCCCTACTTGTTAATATAACTCAATGTAATTATTTGCACCCCTTCTTTTACTATTGCACTCCATTTCAAATTTCTATCATTATTTTTCTCAACTTTCTCGCATTAATTATTATTGTGTTTATTCATTGGTATTTAATCTTTTTTTAAAAGAATAATAACAATAAAAATAAGAAAATTAGGATTTGATCGAGATGTACATCTTATCAAATCCGCCACACCGGTTTAAGAGACCCGAGTTGTACAACTTGGTCCTAAACCACTTTAAAATTAAAACCGAACGACATGTTTTCTAAAAAACTCCCAATCAGTTTATTATTATATAGCACCTATTTTTCAAGATAGCAATAAAAATGGGTTTGATCGAGATGTACATCTTATCAATCCCGCAACACTGGTTTAAGATACTCGAGTTGTACAACTTAGGTCTTAAACCCCTTTAAAATTAAAATCAACCAACCAATAAACTTTTCAGGAAGAACTACGTGACTTTTGAGTCTCTCATAGCACCAGAGAGTACGTAGGCGCGGGGTCTCCCTGTCAAAGTCAAAATTAAATTTTCCAAATTAGTCATTATTCTAATTATCTGTAAATAACTAACTATTTTCTTATCGAATTTTAGCCAATCTTATTTTTGGGTAAACAAATAATTAACGACTTAGTAATTATTGCACAAACCAAATTTAGGATAACTGTCTTAGGACAGATGTGGCAGGGGTGCAGTGAAATTAGGTTTTCGCCCCTTCCCTGCGCATAACCGACTCCCGAATCCAACCTTGTTACGCAGACCACTAACTATTTAGATTAGGTTTTTCTCAATTTTTCCTATTTTAATAAATTGGGTGGCGACTTCTCGAATATCTATATTTGAGCCGTCCGCGTCGAGACCCCGGTCACGACAGATGGCGACTCCACTGGGGATAGTGAGAGTCAAGCCCGGTATGTTTGGTTGTGCAAAATGATAATAAGGGACACTTTGTTTACCCCTCTTAATTTCTTATTTATTTATTTATTTATTTATTTATTGTTTTTTGTATATATCTTATTTTTATATTGTTCCTTATAAACCCTAGGCTAGATGACATGTATTATTTGTTGTTTAGTTGTATTTATTGAAATATTTTGTGATTTTATTTTATTTTATTTTTAAGTTTTGAGGTTTGTATGCTCCCTTCACACACTACACCTACACTGTGAGCACACACTGAGAGTTGAGCTCATACCTGAGCCACAAAAAACACCCTGAGTTAGAACAAGGATAAGTGGGACTCATTCTGGATGTACATCCTATGTGACTTCCACGAACTCCTCATCTAGAGCACGATCCTTCTATGCGGGTACTCACATCCGGGATGTACATCCTGTTGTGTTTAACTCTCTAAAAGGGTACTTGGCTCTAGAGACCTTAAATCTCCATAGGATGTAGTTACCACCCTGTGAGTACTCACACTAAAGACATTAGCCCTATAGGTCCCAATGCCCTATAGCACGGGCTAACCAAATTAGACCACAAAGGGAGCTATTTTTCCTCTCATCATTGTTTTTGATTGAATATATTTTTCTCGTTATCGCTCATTAGTCTACACACAAAAAAATCATCAAAAAAATTGTGTAGCATTTCATGCAACAGAAAAGACATATAGCCTTTCATGCATAAAAAAAAACCTTCTTGCATTTCGTACATAAAAAAATATAATCATATTGCATTCCATGCATAAAAAAATAATAATATTGCATTTCATGCATAAAAAAAAATCATATTGCATTTCATGCATAAAAAGCATAAAAAATCATGTTGCATCTAGAAGTTCATTTCATCTAAAAAAAATAATAAAAAAAAAATTAGGATTTACCGCGTATCATTCATTCGTATTGCATAAGTCCTTTTTCATTTCATTGTCATTCATCATACTCATTTGACAAAAAAAAATCATTCATCATAAAATTTCTCCATATTTTATTCTTTTCTTTGTACGTATGCCAAAAAAAATTGCGCATCTTCATGAGTAAATAAACAAAGCACATAGCATGTTCCCTTCGAAAAGGGGCAAAAAGAATTTGCATTGCATTTCTTCCATAAAATAATGAAAAAAAATATTACAAAACAAACGCATATATTACATCTTAGGATGAATGCTTGCATACATATCATGCATTTAATAGCATATTGGTTTCTTTGACTCATTCTCATGTAGCATTTTTTCTTCTCTTTAAAGAAAATCAATAAAAATGAGTTTTTAAGGCATTAAGTCTTCATTCACGTTAAATTTTTGTGCTCGTATGAAAGTGGATACCAATCAAGCTTAGACAAATGGAATTAGATCATTCTCTCGAAAAGGTTAATTATCAGAGGTTTAGGGAAGTGACGTGAGAGAAAAGACTTTACGAGGCACAATACCGTGGGAAAGATGAGAGAAAAATGGAGGCATAAGGTTGGTAATCAGTTCTCGGATAAAAAGCTCAAAACCAAAAGAGAGAGGATTGTTGTTAGCACTTGTTTAGTCACGTAAGCTTGAATCAAGTTAACTTAGTTGAAGCGTTACACTAATGGATTTGCATGGATTTAAAAATCCATCTCCATCATTTCTCACCATGTTCCCTTAAAACACTAACCCCTTTTCGAGTTGTTGCCTCAAACAATAATTCTTAAAGCCCTTTTGGTTGCATCATTCAAGGATGAACCGGTGAGCAAATATCAGATCTCAAAGGTCCATTTCCCCCCAAAAAAAAACAAAAAACAAAAAAAAATAGACAAAAAAAATATAAAGAGCAAAGGATGTGTAAAAGAGTGAATGTTATTTTGAAATTAAATTTTTGAAAATGCGGAATCATGATTTCAAATGAAGAGTGGCCATTTTTTTTCTCTATCCCATAAAAAGAACCCTCATTGTCGCCTTTGAGCCTGCAACTTCCCTTCACTAAACCTTGGACAAAGATCAACACTACAATAGAATTTAGTGCATTTAGTTTTCCAAAATTAACATTATGAAATGAAAGCAACCATTCATCAATCAAGAGAAAAATGTGAATGATAGTGGAAAAAGTTCAAAAAAAAAAGGAAAAAGAGAAAAATGAATAAAGCCCGCAAGACTGAAAGCAAGTATTGTCAGTCTTGGCAAAAGTTAGGGCACAAAAGAAAGAGTAATGAAAAAGCAGAGAAGTGAAAAAAAAATGTGAATGATATGAGGTCTTGGGAACACAATAGAAAGCTGAATGCACTAAAGATCCTTGATCCATTCCCATAACCCATATCATAAAACCCTTCTTTGAGCCTTCTATTCATTCGTCTTCCATAGCATGTAACCTATACCCGCAAAACATTTCCTTCAACCTTCCACTCATTTCCCTTCCATAACCCATAATTCATGCCTGTAAAGCATTCCTTTAAGCCTTCCAATCAATCCATCCCGATAACCTATTACTCGTACTCGTTCTTCGAACCTTCTAATCATTTTTTCCATAGCCCGTAACTCATGCTCGTAAGATATTTCTTTGAGCCTTCTAACCATTTTCCTCCCATAACCCTTAACCCATATTCGTAAAACATTTCTTTGAGCCTTCTTTTCATTTTTCAACCATAAACCGTAGCCCATGACCCATACCCGTAAAACATTTTTTTGAGTCTTCTAATCACATTCTTTTATAACCCATAGCCACATTACAAGCCTTCAAAAGTCCACTCTGATTGATGAATGGTTGCTTTCATTTCATAATGTTAATTTTGAAATAATCATTCAGTTCTTTTAAGCTATTCTTTGCTCTAATAAAAAAACAGAAATGAGACCTGCTAGATTGAATAATAAATAAAATAAAGCCCGCTAGGCTGAAAACCTTCAAAGGCAGTCTAGGCAAAAATTAGGGCACAAAAGGGGAATGAGACTTACAATGAGAAGCTTATGTAGTTCATTGGGAAATTTCTTCTACTTGGGCCACACAATAGTGTACATTTGGGCAACTTTGTGAAGGATGAGCTTGTGAGTCTTGAGAAAGCCCCACACTGGGGCAAAGTTTCGTAAGACCCTTTAAGAGTCAAATGTTTCTTGTTACACCAGGTAGTATTCTCTCAGGGCAATGTCTTTCACCAGAATGAGGCAAAATCCTTACCATACCCTACATCCGTCAAGTTTGCCGCACCAGTACAGTCTTGTGATCAACAACTTTTACCAATACTGGGGCAAAACCTGTGCAAGACCCGTCGAGTCAAAATCCTCTTTCCACACCTTGGTTGTTTTCTCTTGAAGAATGTTTGTTGCCACACAGAAGCAAAATCTTTGCAGGGCCCTTCACGAGTCAAACTTTGTTTGGTACACCTGTGTAGCCTTCTCTTGGGGCGAAACCTCTTACCAACATCGGGGCATAAATATTTGCATGACCCTTGAGGATGTCAGATTTTGCTTGCTACGCCTGGTAGTCTTCCCTCTGTGGTAAAACCCGATTCCCAGACAATTCCCAGTAAGTCAGGTACCTCAAGTATATGGAATTCCCAATAACTCGAGGTTGCCATAATACCTTTTCCCTACCATCTTGTGTCGCCTTTGTCGTCCCTATGTTTTCCCTCTAAAAATACCCTCCACTTTCAAACCAAAAAAAGTCCAAAACCCAAAATCTTAGCCCTAAAATACCTGTGAGTCCATGCATGTTCATTAAGTAATGTTTCAATAATAGTCAACTTGGAATCAGTGAGGTGATTTAGAGAGCTAATGAAAAAAAAAAGGGGAGAAGGTCTATTTTGAGGGTGTTTTGCTGTGAAAGGTGGGAAATAATCATAAAAGAAAATAGAAAGCTTGAAAGGGAGATGATAAATTCCCAGTTGAGGACAAACTTGATTGGTTTCAACTGAAGCATGCACAAAGAAGACAAAAAGAAAAAATGTTTTTAGTAAATTTAACTTTCACAACACACGCACTAAAGACTCATGCATAAGTCATGCATTTCATGTCATAGTTTGCATACATTTTAATCCATGCATTCCACTTCATAACTAGAAGCATACATCTATGTTCAGTACTTTGTAAATAAAGTAATAAAAACTGTCCAAACCAAGGCGTGCATTGCATGCTCTAAACTTCGTGCTACCGGTTCAGCCCTGGCACATTCTTTCATGCTACCGGTTCAGCCCTGGCATTTCCCTTCTCATCTTCGTGCTACCGGTTTAGCCCTGGCACATTCTTTCATGCTACCGGTTCAGCCCTGGCATTTCCCTTCTCATCCCCATGCTAACGGTTCAGCCCTGACACTGTTTTACTTTTCATGCTAACGGTTCAGCCCTGGCACTACTTTACTTTTCATGCTAACGGTTCAGCCCTGGCATTGTCTTTTATATTTCGTGCTAACGGTTCAGCCCTGACACTGCTTTTTTACTTTTCATGCTAACGGTTCAGCCCTGACATTTGTCTTTTTAAATTTCATGCTAACGGTTCAGCCCTGGCATTTGTCTTTTTAAATTCTATGCTAACGGTTCAGCCCTGGCATGGTCTTTTAAATTTCGTGCTAACGGTTCAGCCCTGGCACTGCTTTTTACTTTCATGCTAACGGTTCAGCCCTGGCATCGTCTTTTATATTTCGTGCTAACGGTTCAGCCCTGGCACTGTCTTTTAATCTCTCATGCTAACGGTTCAGCCCTGACATTTGTCTTTCAAGTTTTGTGCTAACGGTTCAGCCCTGACACTGTCTTTTAATTTCCCATGCTAACGGTTCAGCCCTGGCAGTTGTCTTTTTAAATTCTATGCTAACGGTTCAGCCCTGGCATTTGTCTTTTTAAATTCTGTGCTAACGGTTCAGCCCTGGCACTGTCCTTTAATTTTTGATGCTAACGGTTCAGCCCTGGCATTTGTCTTTATTTTCATGCTATCGGTTCCGCCCTGGCATTGTCTTTAATTTTCCTGTTATCGGTTCCGCCCTGGCATTGTCTTTATTTTCATGCTATCGGTTCCGCCCTGGCATTGTCTTTTATTTTCCGCTATCGGTTCCATACGGCATTGTCTTTATTTTTATGCTATCTGCCATACGGCATTGTCTTTTAATTTTCATGCTATCTGTTACGCCGGCATTGTCTTTATTTTCATGCTATCGATTCCATACCGGCAATGTCTTTAATTTTCATGCTATCTGCCCGCCTTGACATTGTCTTTATTTTCTTGCTATCAGTTACATACGGCATTGTCTTTAATTTTCATGCTATCGGTTCCGCCCTGGCATTGTCTTCAATTTTCTTGCTATCGGTTACGCCCTGGCATTGTTTTTATTTTCATGCTATCGGTTCCGCCTTGGCATTGTCTTTAATTTTCTTGCTATCGGTTCCGCCCTGGCATTGTCTTTAAATTTTCTTGCTATCGGTTCCGCCCTGGCATTGTCTTTAATTTTCTTGCTATCGGTTCCATACCGCATTGTTTTTAATTTTCTCGCGCATCGGTTCCATACAGCATTGTTTTAAATTTTCTTGCTATCGGTTCCGCCCTGGCATTGTCTTTAATTTTCCTGCTATCGGTTCTGCCCTGGCATTGTCTTTAATTTACTGCTACTGGTATCGCCCTGGCATCGTCTCCATTATAATATAACCCTAACACCGCACCTTCAACATCACCGACTAAAATTGAGGTTCATATCTATACTCATTTCTTACTTTAATAACACAACGAAACGTACGTTTTTTGTATTATATCGTAAGAAAATGAGCACAGAGGGGAAACTGTGAACACTCAATTTTTTTTGGTGTTTTTCACTTTTTTCCGAGAAATCACAAAAATAATCGTTTTTGATGTATTTTCGAATTTTAGTGTTAAATCTGTCGTTTTGCTCGCATTTGTCACTTTTACGTTGTTTTTACTATTTTCATTTAGACAAAAATAAAAAAAGGAATATCATTCAAGAAATTACAAAATATAATTAGATTTAATTAATTGTGTTACAATGTTATTTTACAGTCATCCAAATAAAATAAATTACAAATCCGAAAATAACATAACAAATAGAAATTAGGGTGCTCCAAAGTGCTCCAAGTTGCTGATGGGCCTAGTCCACAGCTCCAAACCTGAAAAAATGATTCAAGGCCCAGTCAAACACAGTCAAACCAAATTAAATGCTTAAACCTAATTTATTAATATAAAATGAGGGTCAAATGGCAGTCAAAGGGGGGGGGGGGACGGCAAGAAAATCACCCAGATCAGAATTCTCACCCAAAAAAAAAAGAGTAAAAACCAGATCTGAGAAATAAAAAAATAGCCTCCTCTCCAAACAACCACCACAACTCACCCTCTCCAAACAACCACCATAACCAACTTCCGATCTCAGCCACCACCAAACCGTCCCCCTTCCCCCCCTGACAGTCCCGAAACCAGATGCACCACCAATCACCACCACAAAACCGAGCAGCACCACCAATCACCATCACAAAACCGAGCCACCACCACCGTGAAACCGCCTAGAACAACCACCCCACACAAAACCTCCCTCCGGTTCCCTCCGTCACTGTCATTTCGGTCCCTCTCTCTCAGTCCAGAAGCTTCCTTTCCCTCCCTCTGTTGCAAAAACTTTGCAAGCTTTCTCTCTCATGGAGAAGCTGCAGCGGCGGCCAAAGAATGGGAAGGAGGGGAGAGTTGATTTAGGTTTAGCATAAATGGGGGGTGGGCTTCAATATCCCCACGTGTTCTGGTTGTTGTTTTTTATTTTTTGTTTATTTATTTATTTGTTTTTTTGTTCTTTTTAATTTACAAGTTTTTAACAAACTCAGATGTCAAATCACACCCCCTACTTGTTAATATAACTCAATGTAATTATTTGCACCCCTTCTTTTACTATTGCACTCCATTTCAAATTTCTATCATTATTTTTCTCAACTTTCTCGCATTAATTATTATTATGTTTATTCATTGGTATTTAATCTTTTTTTAAAAGAATAATAACAATAAAAATAAGAAAATTAGGATTTGATCGAGATGTACATCTTATCAAATCCGCCACACCGGTTTAAGAGACCCGAGTTGTACAACTTGGTCCTAAACCACTTTAAAATTAAAACCGAACGACACATTTTCTAAAAAACTCCCAATCAGTTTATTATTATATAGCACCTATTTTTCAAGATAGCAATAAAAGGGAAACGTGACGGTGAAGAGGAGAAAGAGAGAGAATACGGCGCAAAGGGAGAGAGAGGGAGAAAGGGAAGTTGCTGCGTTTTTCTTGTTGGTGATTCAAGGAAGGGTTATCATCATCTTCAAATTACCAAGGTAAGGGGAGTCTCATAGTATAAAGGGTTGTATGATGGGTAGTATATAGAAGGGTAGAAACTGTAACACCCCAAAATTAATTAGATGAGTATTTAACTAATTTAATTAGGTGATTATTTAATTTACTTAATTAAGTGATTATTTGACTAATTTAATTAAGTAATATTTTGGTTGTCGATATTAAAATAAATATAGGGTAAGTAATTTAATTAAGGAGTAGTTGTAGTGAAGTTGAGTTTTAAAAATGATTTAAAATGAACTTTAGGTTATTTTACTTGCATACAGCCCCTGTCTTTGATAAACGCACCCCTAGCACACATTTAACTTCAGCCAGTATTGATGTACAGCCCAAACACGCCATTGGGCCTGGACCGAACCGACCCACCTCGCCCCAGCTTATTCTTCTTCCTCGCGATAGTCTGTTTTAAAAACAGCGGCCAAAACCCTCGCGCCGCTCCTCTCTCAACCGTGCGTTCTCACTCCTCCCTCCACCACCGAACCCCAAACGTCACCTTCCCACTCGGATTTTGCCACTGATTCTGTTTCTGGCCTTAGTTTCATTGTTTGGTGCTTCGTTCTGTCAGTTGCAGCCACGCCCAGCCACCTTGGAGTCGTGATTCCGACCACTTTGGGCACTCTACAGTGTTTCGCTCTTGATACTCTCTACAGACAGCACATTTGCAAATCTGCGAAATTTCTGAAGCATTGCGGTTACGATTTGCTTTTGGGATCAATAGCTGCTTTCTACATAATCACGGTGCCTTACACTAAGGTCGAAGAGAGTTTCAATGTTCAGGCAATGCATGATATTCTTATCATCGGCTTCAATTAGATAATTATGATCATCTCGAAGTTCCTGGTGTGGTTCCTCGCACTTTCATTGATTTGGTCCTTTGGATAGTTCGATTCGTGTGTTCTCAAATCTGCATGAAATGTCATATGCGAATAATCCCCTCGCAGTCCGTCGGCTCGGATAGGTACTTCCCTTCGAAAACACGACTGATTAATCAAGTAAATATTTTCCTATTATTCTTTTTAGATATTTGACTCAATGTTTTTGTTTAATTATATGCTTTTGAGTCGACGACTATGCAATTGGATTTATAACATGCTCGAGAGTTCGTCATTGATCTTCGCTAATCCTGTTGGAACAAACTCGCAATCAGGTTAGGGGATTCTCATTTATGTCTATAATAACTTGTATGATATGTGTTGTGTGGAATAGCTCTAGGAATGGTTTGGTTGTATGGATTTTGTGATTAATCATATGTTGTGTTGTATTTGATGTTCAACTTGATGATATTATGATGCTTGTTGTTGGAATTAAATGTGTTGTGAAATATGCATGCTAGGTGTTTGATTAAATGTTTCAATGTGAATAAATGTGATAATGTGTGGATTTAATGATGGTGATGAATTGTCTAGATGAGTGTTATTAAATTGAGACTTGAATTGGTGAGTAAAAATGTGATAGAATTGTTGTTGGTTTTGTGTGAGTTTGAGGGGCGCCAATTTCCCAAGGAAATGGCGCCTAGTGTGGTGTTGGGCTGGTTGGGTGTGTGCATGTGCAGGGGGGCGCCAATTCCCTGGGAATTTGGCGCCAGGGTGCGTGCGTGTGTGTCTGGGAAACAGGGGCGCCATTTGCTAGGCAAAGTGGCGCCAGGGTCACTAAAATGGCTGCCCCTTGGCGCCTAGCTGTGCCAAAATTGTCTAAGTGATGCTTAACTCCTCAATTTTCAAAATAATCCCTTGATTTTCAAAATAGTCCCTTGATTTCCAAAATGATCCCTAAGCACTAAATTAATCCTTAGTGAGTCAAAATAGTCCTTAGGAACTAAATTACTTTTGGGTGTGTCAAAATGGCCCTTAGGTGTTGAAAAGGTCCTTATGAGGTGTTTTGGTCCTTAGGTGGGATTTTAGTCCATGGTGTGAGATTTAAGTTAATAAATGAGGTGTGGTGGTGAGGTGATGATAAAGAGGTGGTGTGGGCTTCGGCCAAAGAGGTGGGTTAATACTTGATGTGATAAATTTATGATGGTGTGGGCTTCGGCCAAAGTGGTGGGTTAATACTTGATGTGATAAATTTATGGTGATTGTGATGCATTGTCATGGTGTCACATAAATCATATGCATATAAAAGTGGTGGTATGGCTTCGGCCAAAAGTGGTGGGTGCCCGACGGGGTTATTGAGGTGGTTATGGATCCACATGCATATTGCATACATGCATTTACTCATACATTCTTAGAAATTCTTGGCGATGCCTTGTTAATTCATTATTGCTTGCTTCTTGGTGCTATAATCGAATGATAAATGTCTTAATTGTTGTGGATTGATGTTGCTAGTTGTTGTTCCTAATATAATGCATATCTTACTTGTTATTATTTATGTAAAGAGACTCACCCTAGCATTTTTATGTTGCCTGCTCTCGTGGCGACATGCAGGTGATTCTGAGTGAAGGTGCCCATGCCTTCTTGGGTTTGTTGTGTCAGCTCTGATTTAGTAACACCAGGGACGGGGGTCGTAGTATTTGTCATTTCTTTTATGTATTAGACTGTTTTTGGGTCATGTACTGAATCTGTTAAACTTGGTTTATTTCCGCTGTGCTGTGAAAACTATTTCTGGATTATTGTAAACTTATAAACAGGTTTTGAGGGTTTACCCCATTTGGATATGTCATATATATTCACGCACTAGATGCGTTTGAGTTTTGATTATTATTTTGTGATATTTGATGAAATGTAACACTCTCTTCGAGGTGCGTGGAAAGTTTTTGAAAACTCTGATTTTTATTTAAGTTAATTAGAAAGAAATAGAAGGGGGTGTTACATTAGTGATATCAGAGCAGTTCGGTCCGTCCGGCCAAGTTGTCGAGTCTGTTAACCCTCGAGTCTTAGTACTCGTTCTGAATCATAAATATGTTGATATTTATTACTGTGACTTTTGTTGGTTTGTTCCTTCACTGACTTGCCTTGTAAATTATTTGATGGATAACGATTAAAAAGTTATGTTGATTTATTGAGGTATGTGTGAATGAAATATGTAACTGTTGGTTGTAAGCATTGATTGTGGTGGTTGAGACTGTTGTTTGTATCATTAAGATATGTGTGATTAAAAGAGTTCTAACGACGTCAAAGGAGTGAAAGTCGTGACGACGCCTTCGCACTCCGGACTACGTTAAAAATCTTTTAATGCGGTAATTATAAATTGAAAGGAAGTAGTTTTGTGACCTTAATTAGTTGGTTGCATGAGTAGTGTAACGCCCCAAATTTTATTAGAAATTATTTAAAGTTGATTTGATAAGATTGCATTATTTTGATTTATTGTGTGGGTGAGCCATTAAATTAGTTGAATAAATATATTTTTATATTTAAATGTATTTTTATAAGCTAACTGTGATATATGAGTGTTATTCATATTTATACTTATTCATTTTGTTTTTATAAAATATTAGTGTTTGAGATATTATTTCCTTAGAACATTATTTTAAGCTATTGAGGTATTAAAATAAGAGTTGTAGGGAAATTGGGGGTTTTAAAATGATTTAGGGGTGAATTCTACTCTTTTACTCGCATACAACCCCTCCCTTGATGCTTACACCCCCCGTTTTCCAGCCCAATGGACCGAACTGCCCGGCCCATTCCTTTCTTCTTCTTCCCCGCGCGATGCTGCAGCAGAGGGAGCCGAAAAACAAACGAAAAACCTCCGCCGTTCTTTTCCCCTTCCACGCGTTCTCCTCCTCCCTCCACGACCGAACCCCAAAGTTCACCTTCCCACTCGGATTTTGCCGCTGATCCTGAATCCGACCTCTGTTCCTTCAACCGTGGCTCCGTTTTACTCGTGTATTTGTGACCCGAACCACAAATAAAACCCAGAACCGTAAATACCTTTGATCCACTTCCAAATGGGTCGCATGGCTGGAGAGAGAGAGAGGGACGCAGGGAACGGAGAGAGAAAGGAAAGGAAGGAAACCGAGAAGAGAGAAGGAGGGGGCGTAGAGGAAGAAGAAAGGGGAAGATCTTCATGGATCTTCAATAATAGTAAGTGATTCCTTCACCATTCCACTCCACTTTCAATTCTCTTTCAATGGGTATAAGTTTCATGAGCTAATTTCTTTTCAATTTCATTACACCATTGTTGACCTATTCAAGCTCAAAGTTGGAAATCAATGGAGTTTTGGGAAATTGGTGGCTTGTGTGAGGATTTTGAAGCTAGCTTGAGGTTCAGAAACTCAAGTAGGGGTGTCAAGGTTGTGGGTTTCGGTTTGGACGTGATTGGAACAATTCGGAGTGTGCTCGTGAGTTTGGAACATCTCGGTAGCTCGTAAGGTTAGGGATTCTCACTATGTCTATGATAACTTGTATGATATGTGTTGTGTAGGAAATAGCTAGCATGCTTTGATTGTGTGGATTGCGTGTTAATGTTGAGATTGTTGTTGTAATTGTATTTGATTTGTGGTTATCATGAAGCTTGGTGTTAGAAATAAATGTGTTGTTGATATTGCATGTTAGGTGTTGTTTAAATGTTTCAATGTGAAGAATGATGAGAGTATGTGAATTAAATGATGTGGATTAATTGTCTAGATGAATGTTATTAAATTGAGAATTGAATTGTTGAATGAAAATGTCTTTGAGTTGTTTTGCCTAGGGTGCCTAATGGGACCTAAGTGATGGTTTAGTCCCTAAGAATTAATTTAATCCTTGGTGTGACAATATAGTCCCTAAGAATTAACTTAATCCTTGGAGAGACAAAATAGTCCCTTAGTGACTAGTTAGGCCTAATATGTTAAAATAATTCTTTAAGTACCAAATTAATCATAACGTGTCAAAATAACCCCTTGAGTACTAAATTAATCTTTGGTGCGTCAAAACGGTCCTTAGGTGTGGAAAAGGTCCTTATGGAGTATTTTGGTCCCTAAATGGAATTTTATTTAATAAATGGGATGTGGTGGTGAGAAATGATTAAAAGGTGGTTAATAATTGATGTGGGCTTCGGCCAAAGCGGTGGGTTAATAATTGATGAGGGTTTCGGCCAAAGCGGTGGGTTAATAATTGATGTGGGCTTCGGCCAAAGCGGTGGGTTAATAATTGATAACGTGGTGGTTTAAAATTGATGTGATGTGATTATTGTGTTGTGATGCATTTGTCATAGTGTCACATAAATCATATGCATTACGCGTGGGTGGCTGGCCGCCAATTTGTGGTGGGTGGCTTCGCCAACATGCGGTGGTTACCCGACGGGGTTTTGAGGTGGTTATGGATCCACATGCATATTGCACACATGCATACAATCATGCATTCCCTGAATTCCCATTGATGCTTAATTAATCCTCTGTTGTGACTTGTTGATGTCCTAATTGAATGGTGAATGCTTAATTGCTATGGATTGTCGTTACTAGATGTTTTTCCGAATATAATGCTTATCTTACTTGTTATTATTTATGTAAAGAGACTCACCCTAGCATTTTTATTTTGCCTGCTCTCGTGGCGACATGCAGGTGATCCTGAGTGAAGTTACCTAGGCCTTCTTGGGAATTTGTGTCGGCTCTGATCTAGTAACACCGGGGATGGGGTTCTAGTATCATTATTTATGTTTTGTATTAAACTGATTTAAACTATGTACTGAGTACGTTGAACTCATTTTCTTTTCCGCTGCTGTGAACTGTTTTCTGGATTATTGTAAACACTAAACAGGTTTTGAGGGTTTTAACCCATATGACTATGCTATGCATTTTCACGCACTAGATGCGTTTGATTATTAAATTGATTTGACGATGTTTTTATTAAATGTACCACCCTCTTTGAGGTGCGTGGACAGGTTTTGAAAAACTCTGATTTTTATTAATTGAATTAGCTTAATATAGAAAGGGGGTGTTACAAGTAGGAGGGACTGATCACCCCAATCACTCATCCCCAATGAAAGAGGCGACAATAACTCATGGTCAATATTAAATTGGATGCATGCACTAATTTTAATTTGATTGGTTGTCTGGTTAGTTTGTTAGGATATAGAAAATAATTTTTATATGACCTAACCGTAGTAAGTATACAATGAACAATATTTGAAGCTTGCGTGTGAAAATTGTTGCACTTAATTGACGTCCTTGCCATAAGTTGATTGTTTTGTGATGCATATGAGTTAAATTTGATTTGATTTGTGTTTAATTGTTTTGAAGATAGTATGCCAAAATGAAATAATGTGTAATGCTATATTTTCATTTTCTCAATCGGAGTTGCATGACTTGAAGTTTTGACATTTTCAGTGTTTCAATTTGGCTTGTGTCGTGAGCATGATGTGTTTTGTCAAAATTAAATGATTAATTTCCCTACCTTCTTAGTGCATGTCGGAAGTTAAATTTTGAACTAATAGGTAGTTGTTTATACGATTGCATGCCCGAGTGATAGTAAGGTTGTGATTTAATGATGTATGAAAAATTATGAGAGTGGACATAAATTGCATGATTAAATGGGTTAAAATTTTTGTGCTTCGAGAATGTGAGTCCAATAATAATTGTCAAGGTTTTAGAAACCAACATATACCATTTTGACTACCTTCTAAATATGAATTCCAATTGTGAAAATTTTGTTCGATTTATGATTTAACGGTGGCCCTTGTTGTTGCTAATACCATTACTAATTGTCACTTCTTGGTTTGATTACGTGGCTCCTAGAATCTAATGATGAAACGTGCGGCGAGATCTTTTGTGCACTTATAATACTTGAATTAGTTTTCTGTGTTAAATGTTGACAAGGAGATTTAATTTCATTTGTTTAAACCAATATCAAGTCTTGTAATCAAAACAAGTGTTTTATGATGCATGTGTTGGTTATATTCCTTGTGATAAGAAATCAGCTCAATTTGGTAGAATTATATGCCCCATGATGTTTTCTAGGGAGGTTATAAAATTGCATGTTAAACAATCCCTAGGAATAAAGAAAATCGAAGAAAAATGCCTACATGTTTAATCTTTCGAAATTGCGTGTTTAAGTTGTTACATGATTGGTTATGCTTATTTGATGTTTGATGAAATGCATAAGTATGTGATGATTGTAATTGGTTTTGGTAATTGATAATGGTGAGTTTTACTTGCGTATGATTTCTGTGCGTTACGGGATGCTGTTTCAGCCTTTTAAAAACTGGTATTGTTTGGCCAATTGAAAAACTATGTGGTTTGCCATTTCGAAAACTTGATTGAATGCTTGTTAATTTGCCACTGATTGGGTCGAATTCGGAGTTGTAGAACTCAAGTTATAGGCGAAACAAGTTAGGTTAAAATTCCGGAAAGCAATCTGGACACTGTTTCAGTCTTTTGAAAACTGGTACTGTTTGGTTGAGTTAAACTTTTGTGGCTAAGTGTTTTCGAAAATAGACTTAAAGCCGGTCGTTTTGGCACTGGTTTTGTTAAATTCGGAGTTGTGTAGCTCCAGTTAAGAATCTCCAAAGTTGAGTCAAGTTTCTAGAATCAAATGCGTGAATAGGTTCGCTTTTTTGCAAGTTTTATGCCTCCAAATGAACTCCGTTTTGAACGATCATTTTTCCACTAGAAACTACACTCAAAATGCTTTTATTCGGGCAAAGTTTTGTCCCATTTGGTCGAGTCTAAGTCGGTTAGAGCGAAATGAAGTGGGGAAACGGAATCTATCAAAGTCCGAACTGTATGTGGGTTGTGTCTAAAAACTGTACTAATTGGCTCATTGTTTTGAAACTTTAATGATATATGCAGAAACTACACATCTGTGGCTTTCCAACAAGTATTTATTTGTCGAAATCCGAGGTCGTTTACTATTTTAATTAATTCGCCAAAGTGGGCGCATAGTTACTGTAATTTTCTGCACCGAGTTTAGGTGGACTAATTCGAACGTTCAATAAAATAATTAATTTGTTGAATATGTTAAAGTTGAATTTTGTTGTTGTGAACGTGTTAACTGTTGATGTGAATGATGTTGGATATATGATAAATTGTTCTTGATTGTTGGTATTGTTGTGTTAATCACGGTTGTTAGGGTTGTTGGGCCTCTGGCCATAATTGTTGTTGTCTCTTGTGTTGGGTAGTCGGGTAGGATTTTGACAACCTACAGGTTAGAATACCTACTTGGAGAGTAAGAGAGTAGGGGAGAGTGTTTGATCTGTTACGTATACGATAGAACATAGATGAGAACGGTTAGAGGAGATAGGAAGAGTGGATGTTGATTTCATGAGTTAGCGTAGATTTTTGAGGAGGATAGCAATCATTCATACAAGATAGTGAAGGGGCAGAGGAGTTCTCAGTTTCGTGGGGAGCCCTATGATGTTTCAGGTGGTAAGGGCAAGGGAGAGGAGAGTTCGGGCAAAAGCCAAGTGGGGGAGACGCTACTGCGAGGATTGTGTGTCACAAGTGTAGTAAGACGGGGCATAAGAGTCCAGATTGCTTGATCAACAAGTGTTTCGAGTGTGGAAAGGAAGGTCATGTAGCTGCTAAGTGTGAGAAGTAGGATGTGGTCTGCTACAACTGTGAGGAATTGGGGCATATTAGTACAAAGTGTCCAAAGTCGAAGGAGGAGAAGTATAGCGGGAGAGTGTTTGTCTTGGAGGGTTCGGAGCCTACGGAGGAGTGATGGTAGTATTTAGAGGTACGAGTTTCATTTAGGGTGCTTTACTAGGAATCTGTTGTTTGTTATGGTGAGTGCTTAAGTTTACATGTTCATGATAGTTAGATTTTCGAGGACGAAAATATTCTAAGTGGGGGAGAGTTGTAACACCCCAAAATTAATTAGATGAGTATTTAACTAATTTAATTAGGTGATTATTTAATTTACTTAATTAAGTGATTATTTGACTAATTTAATTAAGTAATATTTTGGTTTTCGATATTAAAATAAATATAGGGTAAGTAATTTAATTAAGGAGTAGTTGTAGTGAAGTTGAGTTTTAAAAATGATTTAAAATGAACTTTAGGTTATTTTACTTGCATACAGCCCCTGTCTTTGATAAACGCACCCCTAGCACACATTTAACTTCAGCCAGTATTGCTGTACAACCCAAACACGCCATTGGGCCTGGACCGAACCGACCCACCTCGCCCCAGCTTCTTCTTCTTCCTCGCGATAGTTTATTTAAAAACGGCGAAGAAACCCTCGCGCCGCTCCTCTCTCAACCGTGCGTTCTCACTCCTCCCTCCACCACCGAACCCCAAACGTCACCTTCCCACTCGGATTTTGCCACTGATTCTGTTTCTGGCCTTAGTTTCATTGTTTGGTGCTTCGTTCTGTCAGTTGCAGCCACGCCCAGCCACCTTGGAGTCGTGATTCCGACCACCTTGGGCACTCTGCAGTGATTCGCTCTTGATACTCTCTACAGACAGCACATCTGCAACACCGAAAACGAAAACAATGGCTTACAACGACAAATCTGCGAAATTTCTGAATCATTGCTGTAACACCCCCTTTCTATATTAAGCTAATTCAATTAATAAAAATCAGAGTTTTTCAAAACCTGTCCACGCACCTCAAAGAGGGTGGTACATTTAATAAAAACATCGTCAAATCAATTTAATAATCAAACGCATCTAGTGCGTGAAAATGCATAGCATAGTCATATGTGTTAAAACCCTCAAAACCTGTTTAGTGTTTACAATAATCCAAAAAACAGTTCACAGCAGCGGAAAAGAAAATGAGTTCAACGTACTCAGTACATAGTTTAAATCAGTTTAATACAAAACATAAATAATGATAGTAGAACCCCATCCCCGGTGTTACTAGATCAGAGCCGACACAAATTCCCAAGAAGGCCTAGGTAACTTCACTCAGGATCACCTGCATGTCGCCACGAGAGCAGGCAACATAAAAATGCTAGGGTGAGTCTCTTTACATAAATAATAACAAGTAAGATAAGCATTATATTCGGAAAAACATCTAGTAACGACAATCCATAGCAATTAAGCATTCACCATTCAATTAGGACATCAACAAGTCACAACAGAGGATTAATTAAGCATCAATGGGAATTCAGGGAATGCATGATTGTATGCATGTGTGCAATATGCATGTGGATCCATAACCACCTCAAAAACCCCGTCGGGTAACCACCGCATGTTGGCCGAAGCCACCCACCACAAATTGGCCGAAGCCACCCCGCGCAGAATGCATATGATTTATGTGACACTATGACAAATGCATCACAACACAATAATCACATCACATCAATTTTAAACCACCACGTTATCAATTATTAACCCACCGCTTTGGCCGAAGCCCACATCAATTATTAACCACCTTTTAATCATTTCTCACCACCACATCCCATTTATTAAATAAAATTCCATTTAGGGACCAAAATACTCCATAAGGACCTTTTCCACACCTAAGGACCGTTTTGACGCACCAAAGATTAATTTAGTACTCAAGGGGTTATTTTGACACGTTATGATTAATTTGGTACTTAAAGAATTATTTTAACATATTAGGCCTAACTAGTCACTAAGGGACTATTTTGTCTCTCCTAGGATTAAGTTAATTCTTAGGGACTATATTGTCACACCAAGGATTAAATTAATTCTTAGGGACTAAACCATCACTTAGGTCCCATTAGGCACCCTAGGCAAAACAACTCAGCACATTTTCATTCAACAATTCAATTCTCAATTTAATAACATTCATCTAGACAATTAATCCACATCATTTAATTCACATACTCTCATCATTCTTCACATTGAAACATTTAAACAACACCTAACATGCAATATCAACAACACATTTATTTCTAACACCAAGCTTCATGATAACCACAAATCAAATACAATTACAACAACAATCTCAACATTAACACGCAATCCACACAATCAAAGCATGCTAGCTATTTCCTACACAACACATATCATACAAGTTATCATAGACATAGTGAGAATCCCCTAACCTTACGAGCTACCGAGATGTTCCGAAACTCACGAGCACACTCCGAATTCGTTCCAATCACGTCCAAACCGAAACCCACAGCCTTCAACACCCTACTTGAGTTTCCTGAACCTCAAGCTAGCTTCAAAATCCTCACACAAGCCACCAATTTCCCAAAACTCCATTGATTTCCAACTTTGAGCTTGAATAGGTCAACAATGGTGTAATGAAATTGAAAAGAAATTAGCTCATGAAACTTATACCCATTGAAAGAGAATTGAAAGTGGAGTGGAATGGTGAAGGAATCACTTACTATTATTGAAGATCCATGAAGATCTTCCCCTTTCTTTTCTTCTTCCTCTACGCCCCCTCCTTCTCTCTTCTCGGTTTCCTTCCTTTCCTTTCTCTCTCCGTTCCCTGCGTCCCTGTCTCTCTCTCTCCAGCCATGCGACCCATTTGGAAGTGGATCAAAGGTATTTACGGTTCTGGGTTTTATTTGCGGTTCGGGTCGCAAATACAAGAGTAAAACGGAGCCACGGTTGAAGGAACAGAGGTCGATTCGGATCGTGGCAAAATCCGAGTGGGAAGGTGAACTTTGGGGTTCGGTCGTGGAGGGAGGAGGAGAACGCGTGGAAGGGGAAAAGAACGGCGGAGGTTTTTCGTTTGTTTTCCGGCTCCCTCTGTTGCAGCATCGCGCGGAGGAAGAAGAAGAAAGGAATGGGCCGGGCAGTTCGGTCCATTGGGCTAGGAAAACGGGGGGTGTAAGCATCAAGGGAGGGGTTGTATGCGAGTAAAAGAGTAGAATTCACCCCTAAATCATTTTAAAACCCCCAATTTCCCTACAACTCTTATTTTAATACCTCAATAGCTTAAAATAATGTTCTAAGGAAATAATATCTCAAACACTAATATTTTATAAAAACAAAATGAATAAGTATAAATATGAATAACACTCATATATCACAATTAGCTTATAAAAATACATTTAAATATAAAAATATATTTATTCAACTAATTTAATGGCTCACACACACAATAAATCAAAATAATGCAATCTTATCAAATCAACTTTAAATAATTTCTAATAAAATTTGGGGCGTTACAATTGCGGTTACGATTTGCTTTTGGGATCAATAGCTGCTTTCTACATAATCACGGTGCCTTACACTAAGGTCGAAGAGAGTTTCAATGTTCAGGCAATGCATGATATTCTTTATCATCGGCTTCAATTAGATAATTATGATCATCTCGAAGTTCCTGGTGTGGTTCCTCGCACTTTCATTGATTTGGTCCTTGGGGATAGTTCGATTCGTGTGTTCTCAAATCTGCATGAAATGTCATATGCGAATAATCCCCTCGCAGTCCGTCGGCTCGGATAGGTACTTCCCTTCGAAAACACGACTGATTAATCAAGTAAATATTTTCCTATTATTCTTTTTAGATATTTGACTGAATGTTTTTGTTTAATTATATGCTTTTGAGTCGACGACTATGCAATTGGATTTATAACATGCTCGAGAGTTCTTCATTGATCTTCGCTAATCCTGTTGGAACAAACTCGCAATCAGGTTAGGGGATTCTCATTTATGTCTATAATAACTTGTATGATATGTGTTGTGTGTGGAATAGCTCTAGGAATGGTTTGGTTGTATGGATTTTGTGATTAATCATATGTTGTGTTGTATTTGATGTTCAACTTGATGATATTATGATGCTTGTTGTTGGAATTAAATGTGTTGTGAAATATGCATGCTAGGTGTTTGATTAAATGTTTCAATGTGAATAAATGTGATAATGTGTGGATTTAATGATGGTGATGAATTGTCTAGATGAGTGTTATTAAATTGAGACTTGAATTGGTGAGTAAAAATGTGATAGAATTGTTGTTGGTTTTGTGTGAGTTTGAGGGGAGAGGCGCCAATTTCCCAAGGAAATGGCGCCTAGTGTGGTGTTGGGCTGGTTGGGTGTGTGTGCATATGGGGGGCGCCAATTCCCTGGGAATTTGGCGCCAGGGTGCGTGCGTGTGTGTCTGGGAAACAGGGGCGCCATTTGCTAGGCAAAGTGGCGCCAGGGTCACTAAAATGGCTGCCCCTTGGCGCCTAGCTGTGCCAAAATTGTCTAAGTGATGCTTAACTCCTCAATTTTCAAAATAATCCCTTGATTTTCAAAATAGTCCCTTGATTTTCAAAATGATCCCTAAGCACTAAATTAATCCTTAGTGAGTCAAAATAGTCCTTAGGAACTAAATTACTTTTGGGTGTGTCAAAATGGCCCTTAGGTGTTGAAAAGGTCCTTATGAGGTGTTTTGGTCCTTAGGTGGGATTTTAGTCCATGGTGTGAGATTTAAGTTAATAAATGAGGTGTGGTGGTGAGGTGATGATAAAGAGGTGGTGTGGGCTTCGGCCAAAGAGGTGGGTTAATACTTGATGTGATAAATTTATGATGGTGTGGGCTTCGGCCAAAGAGGTGGGTTAATACTTGATGTGATAAATTTATGATGGTGTGGGCTTCGGCCAAAGTGGTGGGTTAATACTTGATGTGATAAATTTATGGTGATTGTGATGCATTGTCATGGTGTCACATAAATCATATGCATATAAAAGTGGTGGTATGGCTTCGGCCAAAAAGTGGTGGTATGGCTTCGGCCAAAAGTGGTGGGTGCCCGACGGGGTTATTGAGGTGGTTATGGATCCACATGCATATTGCATACATGCATTTACTCATACATTCTTAGAAATTCTTGGCGATGCCTTGTTAATTCATTATTGCTTTCTTCTTGGTGCTATAATCGAATGATAAATGTCTTAATTGTTGTGGATTGATGTTGCTAGTTGTTGTTCCTAATATAATGCTTATCTTACTTGTTATTATTTATGTAAAGAGACTCACCCTAGCATTTTTATGTTTGCTCGCTCTCGTGGCGACATGCAGTGATTCTGAGTGAAGGTGCCCATGCCTTCTTGGGGTGCTTGTGTGTCACTCCGATTTAGTAACACCAGGGACGGGGGTCGTAGTATTTGTCATTTCTTTTATGTATTAGACTGTTTTTGGGTCATGTACTGAATCTGTTAAACTTGGTTTATTTCCGCTGTGCTGTGAAAACTATTTCTGGATTATTGTAAACTTATAAACAGGTTTTGAGGGTTTACCCCATTTGGATATGTCATATATATTCACGCACTAGATGCGTTTGAGTTTTGATTATTATTTTGTGATATTTGATGAAATGTAGCACTCTCTTCGAGGTGCGTGGAAAGTTTTTGAAAACTCTGATTTTTATTTAAGTTAATTAGAAAGAAATAGAAGGGGGTGTTACAGAAACTATGATGCCTAGGAGATGTTTGATAAAATGTTTGAATGAATTATGAGTAGATATATGATGGGTATTATGTTGGAGTTAGGCTCTATGTTCTTGTCTTGATTGCTTTGAATGTGTATTTGTTGATTGATGAATGTATTAGGGTTGTTTGAAATTGTTTCGTGATGGTTGAACATGATGAGTTTCACTTGTTTATGGTTTTGTGCACTTTCTGGACACTGTTCGGTTTTTCGAGAACTGGTACTGTTTGTTTGATCCAAAAATTATGTGGCTGATTGTTTTTGAAAATAGACTTAACACCGGTCGTTTTGGCGGTGGTTTCGTTAAATTTGGAGTTGTATAGCTCGAGTTATAGGCAATACAAGTTAGGTTAAAATTCGGAAACGTTTTGGGTATGGGTTCAGTATTTGAGAATCGGGAACATTGTATTGACTGAAAAATTATGTGGTTTACTTTTCTGGAAAACAGACTTAATGCTTGTTAATGTGGCACTGATTTGGTTGCATTTAGAGTTGTGTAACTCGAGATATGAATTCCACAAGTTAAGGTAAGATTCTAGAAACAATCTGGACATAGGGTCAGTGTTTTGGCTACTGCGTTTTCAAAAGAACTCATTTTCGAATGAATCCAATTTCTTTGAAAACTAAACATATTTTTCTCCAGTTTATGCACAAGTTTCATGCAATTTGATTGAGTTTGGTCATTTTAGAACTGCTTGAATTTGAAGGACAGAAACTGTCCTCTTTTGGAACTAGTATGTGTATTTTTGAAAACTGTACCTATTGAACACTCTCCTTCAAAAACTAAACTTAGAGATAAGAAATAGACCCATAGGGCTTTCCAACGAGTATTTATTTATCGAAATCCGATGTCGTTTACTATTTTAATTAATTCGCGAAGTAGGTGCATCGTTTGTAGGAAATTCAGCCACCGTGTGCTTTGTGTTCTTTATCATCTTTGTTGTCTTTGTTTTTATATTCTTTGTCATCTTTGTTGTTGTGCTGTTTTTATGTTGCTTTGTCATGTTTGTCGTTCTTTGTTTTTATATTCTTTGTCATTTGCTTTGTTGCCGTTGTTATGTCATTTGTTTGGCGTCGTGGCGCAACACTGAAGTTGTTGCCAAAGCTACCGATTATGGTGTTGTTTGGCGCCAAGCGTGAATGTGTTCTTTGTTGGTGTTATTATAGGGCGCCATATAGTGTCGCCTAGTGTTGTGGACGTCTTGCGATGTCCAATGTGTATAAATAATGATAAAAATAACGACGTGTCAATTGTGCCAAGTTACCTATGATGATGTGAATGTGTTGTATGTGGAGTTTGTATAGTTAATAACGATGTGTCGGGTCAAATAAGACCATTTTGTGAAGTTGTTGTTGTGGGTCATTATGACCAAATGATGATGTTGATAAAGATGTTGCACACGATGTATGACCAAATGACGATGTTGATGAAGTTGTTGCACACGTTGTATTACCCTGTTGTTGAATGTTTTTCCGATGAGTTGTGCATGGAGTCTCATGCATGGCTTATTGCATTTATTACGACGATGTAGGCTTCGGCCTTGGAGCAATGCTCAAAGCGACGGTTGTGCCCGAGAGGCTATTTTTACGACGATGGTACCTCATGCATATGCCCGGCGACGTGGGTTGCATTTCATACATACATTCATATCAAGGTGTTGTCGCTTATTGTTGTTGTCTTTGTTGTTGCTTATTGTGTTGCTCATTGGTGTTGCTACTTGGAAGTTGTAATGATGTTGATTTGTAATGACGTTGGGGAGTATTTATGTTGAGGTGTAATTATGTTGTGGTGTAATGATGTGATTGCGTAGTGATGTTGTTGTGATGTGTTGTATTCCGTTGTTGATGTGCTGTGGTGGTTATAGTTGCCTATTCTCTAGTATATTATCTATCATATATGCTTTTATGCTATTTGAGACTCACCCTTCTGCATTTAAAATGTTACCTCGATGTCGTGTAACGCGGTAATCACGAATGAAGATCAAGGTCTTTTATGAGCTGAGTCAGTGTCGTCTCTGATACGTAGCACCCGGGGGGATGAACACTATCTTTTTTTTATTTATTTGTTGCATTTAATTATTTTGAACACGAGTTTGTGGTTTTGAAGTATGGTACAAATATTCGGGATGTAAACTAAATTGAAGTATTTTGTTTTCCATGTTTTATTTATTTACACGTCGCTGGATTTTGAAAATGTCGAATGTGATGCTCCAATTTCTGTTTTGAATTTAGTTTCCGCACTCTGATATTTTATAAAACGAACGGGTAGAATTGGGGTGTTACAAATACCATCCATGTTTCATGACCAAATGCCAACCTTACTACCCTTCTCACCCTCACTTCACCTACCAAAAACCCAATCCATACTTTACACCACTCAAAATGCACCTCCAATTGAACCTTCTCCCATTCCAACCATCTCCATAATCACTTCCCATAACCTTGAATCCCTCATTGCTGCCATTGATATTGGTACCAACCTATCTCCACTAAAGACCACCAACACCATCACCTCCTCAAACCTAAACCAATTTCTAAACCTTAACCAAACTCCCCAAACTGACTCACCTCAACCTATTTACCCTCCTTTCCCTCCTCAAACCATGCCTTCAGATATGCCATCTCAGTTTGGATCTCTTGATTCAACTTTTGCTGCCCTAGGAGAACCTTCTGGCTTTGCCAAAGAAAAAGGCACTCCTGATAAGGGTACAGAAATTGCCAAAGAACCAAGTGAAGCTGCTAAAGCATCATCTGAAACACCCAGCTCTTCTGCCCTCTTGGAAAAGAGGATGTCCAAAATGGAGAAAATGATGAAGAGAATGAAGGATTTGTCCAAAAGAGAATGAAGTGAAGCTGCTAAAGCATCATCTGAAACACCTAGCAAATGTTTTGATGTTCAACAAACCTCAAAAATGAGAAGCTTAAGGTTTTTGATCATATGTATTACTATTGCCCTTGTTGATTTTTTCATGAGAACAGGATCACACAATTAATCTCAACAAGATACTTGCTTATGAGAAGCATCATTCTAAGAGAAAACAGAAAAGAATCATTGTCTACACTATTCTAAAGAAAGGAAGCTTCTCAAACATAAAGGATTAAAATCAAGAACCACTTGGTAATCTTGGAAGAATTCTGTTTGAGAAGATTCATCATGTGTTGTGGCAATATGAGAAGGATTACTAAAGAAGATCAAGCGTAAGAAGAGTCATGACAAAGAAAATTGAAGAAGATGTAATGCAATATCAAGCTAAGAAGAGTCATGATCCCAAGAAGGGTCATGATCATAAGAATCATGTTAAGAAGAGTCATGGGCCTGAGAAGGGTCATGACAAAAAGAGTCATCATCCTAAGAACTGCATCAACATGAGAAGATTCATCTTGAGAAGAATTATCTTCAAACAATAGGTCATGAGAAGAGTCACAGTGAGAAGGGTGATGACAGCTGGAAATAGCCTGTTTCTGCAAAGTGCAGAAAAGGACAAGTGGAGCGTATTCTAACAGCTATAAACGGCTAGTTGTTGATGCAACGACTATAATTCTTGAACCAGCAGTTAATATGCAATATCAAGTCTATATAACAACAGCTCTGGTCTTCATTGATCTTCAAGAGAGTCGATTAAATTTCTGAGATACAACCCTTCTCACCTATTCAAGTTTTCTCTCTTCCATACTCAGCTGCACTTAAACCAGGAGGGATTTACCTAATCCCTGAGTATGTGTTAAGTCTTGATTTGTAATACATTCATGTATATTCTATTTGAAACAACCAAGCACTAAGTGGCATGTGTTGCTGTAGGGCTTGAGAAGTGAGTGCTTTTGTGTTAAAAGTAGTCTAATAGCTTTGAAGAAGTCTATTAGTGAAGTAAACAGTAGGTAGAGCTGTGAGAAGAAAACTACCAAGAGCTTAATTTCAACTTGTGTGAAGTGTGAAAGGGTGTAAAACTTTTTGGAAAATAGTGGAAAATCTCACTGGGTGTGAGGAGTGGAGTAGCCCATCTTCTTTTTGAGTGGTCCACTATAAATCCATGTGTTATTTACTGCTTTAAGTCTTTAGTTTACATTTTGAGAAAAACTCCTCTTGTGGAGAGATTTTTGAAAACCTGAGAAGAGTCACTTTTGCGATATACGATATTTATTGTAAAATGGAGATTAAATTTTTTTTTTAAAAGAGCCTACATTGCTAGTTGCATTGGCAATTTCGACGATATACAACGAAACTTTTGCGTTCAAATTTAGGAGTGACTGTGTGATAATGTGTGTGATTATCAGTTGTCAATGAAAAAAAAAAAGACAATAACAATTTACAGTAGATGCTTTTCGTGACAATACATACAATAATAATTTTCCTTTTCGTTAAATATATCTAAAATCAGACCGAGTCTTAATTATAACTGTTAGATAAAAATTAAATGTTCAGATAACGTCATTAATTACAAGATCTTGTATGATTGTTTCCTTATTAATTAAAGGTCACAGAAGATTTTATAATTAATGACATAATCTTAACTGTTAATTTTAATCTAATAGTTATAATTAAGAGTTCTCATTATTTCTCACAGTAAATACGTTCCCTATCTAACAAATTGTAAAAATTTAACGCCAAAACTTGACTTGCTAGATATTTAAAGAGATATTATCCATTATCTTTTAAATTTTAAAACAAATTTCTTTTTTGATTTCCTCTTCTTTTTTTTTTAAAAAAAAAGGTGCAACTTTATTCTTGTCTTGTTTTGCAAAAGGTTGTTATTCCTATTATAATGATAATAATAAATAGTATGATTTTCAGTCACAAAAGTAAATAGTATGTTTTAGGAAAATAACAATATTATATTAATACAAAGCTATTTTTCTTGTGACGGATGATTTTTTTTATCAGTAAGAAAACAATTTGTGACGCATGCTTTAAAATGAATGTTTACATTTAATTATTTTTTTAAAATCAATGTATCCTTGTAGAGATTAATCTCTCAAGGTACTGAGATTCATTTAAGCGGTTGATCTCCATTTAATTCAATGAATAATATGTTTTTGGAATTATTGAATACTGAGCACTTTTAGAATTTTATTCGTTTTAATTTAGAGTGGCACTATAAGAAGCGACAACTTAACCCATATGGCTTAACCATCTCTCTCTGAAATCTTGATTTCTACATATTATTACCACGGTGGTGAAGGTATATGGCCCAGACTATGCTTGCCCGAAACGAGTTATTGTGCGTCTGATTGAGAAGGAAATTGAATTTGAAACAGTGCATGTCGATGGCTTTAAGCTAGAGCATAAGGAAGCTAAATACCTCAAGTTTCAGGTCGTTTTCTTCTTTTTTTTATTCCATGATTTCAAGAATATTTTTTTGTATACATTTTATTCATGAAGAATTAATTAACCTTGGCTGTTTCATATACCAACACAGCCATTTAGATTGCTCCCTGTTATTCAAGATGGTGATTATACTCTCTATGATAAGGCCCTTCACTATTTTTAACATTAATAATTAAAACCAGGATTGCTGTAGAGGATGCTGAATAGGACAAGTTTACACACACTGAGTTTAAAATGAAAAGCAGATATATAATTCCAGAATTAGGTAATTGGCACTTGTTTATAGATGCTTCAATTCTTGGCACATCTCACATATATACACTGTCAAACGAAAGATTGCTCCTTTTGGACACAATCTTGACTTATGACAATGTTGTTATTTAAACAATTATCACAAGAGAAATTTTGCAATGTGCTGCAAAGACATAAGGCTTTTATTTTATCCTTACTTGATAACTGAACTATGCATGAAGCAAGGGGTTGTAATAAATGAAACTGAACAAAGACAAAGGAACTACCCTCCTGGTGCTCTATCTGCTGAGTTTAAAGAAAAACCCAAAATTGTAAAAAACACAACTACTGCAGTGCAGGAGCATCTAGTGCAGAAGCGCCAAGCAGTTTGGAAATTTCAGCAAGAGCAGCATGATTGGCTTAAATTGGAATCAGGAAATTTCAAATATGGAAACACATATTGAAACCCCCATATTTCCTAGTTGGGTCTGTCAAAAGCCAAGAGAGGAGGAAGAGGAAGAAAAGAATGAAGAAGAAGAGACTTAGAAGGAGAGGAAGACAAAAAAGAAGAGTATAACAAGAAAGGAAGTAAAGGGTGTGACACTCTTTACCCCGAAAGTAATTATAGTGGACAAAGTGTGAAAAACGAGTAAATTTGCTTTTCAAGTAAGATTTCCAAATCATTTTCTCAAATATTTTTTGCTAATAAAGAATGTCGTCCATCTTTTAAAAATTGCGTAAACATCATTTATAATAATAAATATAATAATAAGACCCAAAGAATAAAACATTTCATTCATTACGGTAACAACAACTTTAAATATAATATTGATAATAATATTGAAAATACAACCTGTTCCGGGGTGTATCAGCAATATCAGAAGGTGCCATCAGAAATGGGCCAGCGGCCCAACACAGCGAAACGGCCCAAGCCATCGGCTTGGTGTGCAATTCTCGGCGACCGGCCGGATTTCTCGCAAAGGCCAGGGCGTCCCCAGCGGTATAAATACCACCCTCATCTACAGTATCCTATACGTTTTCCTACCTTGTGATACCCTGCCCGTTAGCACACCTCTGACTCGAGCGTCGGAGTGTCTTTGCAGGTACCACCCGAGGTGCTCTCAAGACCAGTCTAAGTTCATTTCCAGCGACCGGGCAACGAGGCAACAAGCGACATCAACACTTCATCGATCAAGGTACGATCAATTGGCGACCACAGTGGGAGGCCCGAGCGCTATCCTACCTCACACATGGCCCCAAAGAAACCTACTACGCGGGCATCGACGCAACACGACCCTAACGGACAAGACGTTCGTCCGCAGCAGACCCCAGAGGGCGTGCCCATAACCATTCACGAATCACAAGGCAATCCTCGCCAAGAGCCCTCGGTGCAGGGCGGACGAGGACCGATCCTTGAACAAGTACAGCAGCTGGCTCCACTCCAGCAAATCCCGGCCGAGCTAGCGGATACCGGGATTGTAGAGCCTCTACCAGAGCATGTCACTGTTATGTGAAAACAATATGTGCAAGTAGAGATCGTTCCCACGAGGATTGTTGAGTTCTTTTCTATATTTAATTAGCAAGTAAGCTAGTGAGTAAAAATAAAGTAAAATAACAAGTTGTAGAACACATTTTTATCAACAAACAGTAAGTAAGATAAATGATTAGTAGAAATTCAGAAAGAGAGTAAGCTGGAATGCCTTTCACTTATGCAATGTCATAATAATGTATTAATGCTGTATCTAATTCTCCAGCATTAGGTGCTGCAGCAATAAGACGTTATTCTCTCGAATACTTCACACTAGGTTTCCTTGCAAGAGTTTATCTCTAAACCCTAAAGAAGTACCTCCTAGGCTGCTTGAGCACCGGTAGTGTTCACCTTATGGGTTATGCCTTCCTATCTCTAGGGTTTAAGCAAAGAACATCAAGATCTCTCATTAATGATCACTACCCATATTATCCTTTGAGATCAATTTATAAACCATCTCTGAATCTATAAATGGTACTTATATTAGGTGATGGTTTTTTTTTTTGGTTGGTGATGGTTGAGGTGAATGTGTGGTGGAAAGGTTTTGGGTGGGTGGTGATTGGGGAAATATAGCTAACAAGGTTTAAATGAGGAAAAAAGAGAAAACAGACTGCCAATAAGCAGAGGTGGCTGCCAAATATGTCACATTGTCATTTGAAACTCCATTTGACTTATTGACCATGCTCTCAATGCTTAAAGAGAATAAGTCTTTGCAACACATGTTGCATGACACAAAATTCTCCGCATAATTGACAAAGACAAACCACAAGACCACTTATTCATACCGAAAAAGTAAAAACAAAACACACAACACACAATTAGTCCTAAAAATGCAGGTTTGCTCCCGGTGAGCGCTTAATTTATAGTCTTTAGCTAGACTTGGCTTTCAAAACCCAAGTTAGGGTGGATAATAGGACAAGAAGAAAATGTCATCCTTCCGCTTTCTCCTTTTTGTCAGAAATCCCATGTATTTGGTATGGGTATGCAAGTGTTGCAATGCCCCAATCAATAAGCATTTGGGATATGAATTCCCCCTCTTTTGAAAAAATTGAAGCTCATTTTGCGGAGGACTCTTTTCTTAACTACCAAGGGCTGAACCTTAATTGTCAAATGACTCTTATCATACCTCAACCTTAGTTTTTCTTCCTTGTCACTATTTTTGAATTTTTATTGTTCTACAACTACACAATCTTTTTGTTCCACTACTTCCAAATGACCACATTCAAGTTCACTCTCTACACTCATTTGTTCCTTTTGCTCAACCACATATTCAATACAACTTTCTTCTTGTAGATGCTCCATAATAGTCCTAATGTGAGCCTCTATATTCTTACATGAAGCTTCAAAGTTGTCATGATAACTCTCTTCTTTTAGATCAATCACTTCTTCAATACAGCTCTCCTCTTTTATATGCTCCATAATTGTCTTAAAGTGAGCCTCCATATTCTTACATGATACTTGAAAGTTGTCACTATCCACTTTGAAATCCCCAAGTGATTGAGCTACAAATTCTTGGAAGTTGGAGATGGTCTCATGGAATCCTTCGGTTTGAGCTTGACAACTTGGATCTTGCTCAAACACAAAGTTTTCCATGTAACAATCCATATTTTGGGCTATCACCGGCATGAAATTTGTCTCACAACAGCCCCGGCCCTTTCAAAGTTTTCACGCTCCACCTTCATAGATTCAATAGCTTGAGCTAAGAGTTCTTTTAAACTAGAGTTCTCCTCATGTAATCCCACATTTTGAGCTTGAGAACATGGCTCTTGCTCACACACAAAGTTTGATAGGGGTATGGAATTTAACTCAAAACAACCCCTTTTATCTCTATTTCCATAACAATCATAGTTGAAACAATGTTGTTGAGCTTTCAATTCTTGCATAAAGTAAAAACTCCAATGGTCCATGGAATAAAGTGATTTTTTTTCCTTCACAAAACACTAAACACAAATTGCGACACTAAAAACAACAAAGAGAACACATTACAAACACAAAGCACAATACAAAATAGGAAAAAAAATTGCTCAAAAATTGAACACACACAAAACTAACTAAACTTTCTAACTAAACAATAGAAATTAACTATCACAATCCCCGGCAACGGCGCCAAAAACTTGTTATATGAAAACAATATGTGCAAGTATACACAATCGTAACAAGTAATAAAGAGTAAGTAGAGATCATTCCCACGAGGATTGTTGAGTTCTTTTCTATATTTAATTAGCAAGTAAGCTAGTGAGTAAAAGCAAAGTAAAATAACAAGTTGTAGAACACATTTTTATCAACAAACAGTAAGTAAGATAAATGATTAGTAGAAATTCGAGAAGAGAGTAAGTGGAATGCCTTTCACTTATGCAATGTCATAATAATGTATTAATGTTTGTATCTAATGCTCCAAAGATCAGTCTTTGCAAAGAATAAGACGTTATTCTCTCGAATACTTCACACTAGGTTTCCTTGCAAGAGTTTATCTCTAAACCCTAAAGAAGTACCTCCTAGTCTGCTTGAGCACCGGCAGTGTTCACCTTATGGGTTATGCCTTCCTATCTCTAGGGTTTAAGCAAGGAACGTCAAGATCTTTCATTAATGATCACTACCCATATTATCCTTTGAGATCAATTTATAAACCATCTCTGAATCTATAAATGGTACTTATATTAGGTGATCAATTCTAAAATAAGTTTGGAAATAGTATCACACAAAGGATAAAATGCTAAAACATCAAATACATGCATTAAACACACTAAGACTTCATTACATAGTTACTAGCATCCCAACTCAGAGTATTTAGCTCATAATGAACAACAAACACAAGGAATAAAGCATAGATGCAAAATCTAAAGCCATAAAACCGAAATTACAAGGAAGAAATATACTAAGAAGAGGTAGGCTGAAGTTTGGCTCCAACAACAGTGATAATGGAGGTACAAACAGCTCCCAAATCCACGAAAATCTTCAAGTAAGTCAGCTTCTGTATTGCTGCAGCATCACTCCTGTAACACCCCCTTCTAATTAACTAATATTTAATTATTAAAATCAGAGTTTTCGAAATCACCCACAAGAGAGTGCTACATTTACTTCATTTAAAAAAACAAACAAACATCAATGGCGCAATCCAACAAATGACAGTAGGATACATAGCACCACTGTCAAAGGGACGAAGTCCCAACAACACTGGTTTAGGGACATAACAGTCCACATAATCACCACGCAGCAGAATAAAACATGTTTCACATACATCACCAAGTTACAGTTCAACAACTTAAATTAAAACAACTACTAGACTACTTGTCCCCCCAATGCTACATATCAGAGCAAGACGCCACAACCAGACTGAGTAAGGAAGAACCTTCACTCGGGATCACCTGCACGTTGCCGACATAAAAAGCAACATAGAAGCAGAAGGATGAGTCTCTAGCACATATAATAGGATGTATGATAAACATCATGTTAGAGAAAAACAACTAGAACCACCACTGCTCAATAGGCAAACACACATCATCAGGTTATAATACATCAACTCATAATCATCAAAAGACACCACCAATTGCATGAGTATATGCATGAATGCAACCCAACACCAAGGGTATAATGCATGTGGTACCGTCTCCGGCTTAATTTTGCCATTCGGGCATGTCTGTCACTAATGATATGAAGGCCGAAGCCTACAATATCGAGGCCGAAGCCTATATCCGTCACTTTGATGCATATGAGGCATGTGACTTCATGAACAATGCATCAACCACAAACAATCATATCATGTATGAATTGACACCGTCACTGGATTTACCTCCGTCATTTAATCCACTGTCATTACACCGTCATTACACCGTCATTACACCGTCATTTAATTCACCAACACCTCATCAATAGCTCTATGGCTAACATCAACACCTCATCAATAGCTCTATGGCTAACGTCAATACCTCAATCAATAGCTCTATGGCTGATATCAAGCTCACCGGACACATCGACACCAAAATCAATAGCTCTATGGCTAACGTCAAACACACCGGACACATCGACACCAAAATCAATAGCTTTATGGCTAACGTCAAACTCACCGGACACATCGACACCAAAAGTAGTGGACTAAACTGTCACTACAAGGGCCAAACCGTCACATAAGGACTAAACCGTCACCTAAGGACCAAACTGGCTTCACAATTCAACAACTTAGACGTACTCGGCACCAAACAGCACCCAAAATTGCGTCTGCGGTAAAGAACTCTGCGCCATATCAGGCGTCAAAACAAAGACTCTCGGCACACTCACACTGCACCTCGGCACACCACATTGCACCTCGGTACACTACACTGCACCTCAGTACACTACACTTCGACACACCACGCTTTGATACACCTACATTTCAACATACCTACACCTCGACAACACTAACTTCGACATACATACACTACACCTCGGTACATTTACACTTCGGTACACCCACACCTCGGTAGATATACACTATACCTCGACAACTACACTTAGGTATATATACGCTAAACTTCGACAACTACACTTCTGTATACATACGCTACACTTCGGCAACTACAAGTCAACACCTACACTTCGACTCACACACCCTTACACTTCGTCACCTACACTTCAACACACTTATACGTCGACTCCCATATACTTCAAAATTTGTCCAACACACCTCAAAGTAATCAACGAAGGTGCCAACACCAACAATAACATCCTTGCACTTAGGGTTCCTTAAATCTCATTTCTTTCCTAGGTCTTTCACATGACCAATCATCAATAACACATACACACATCACAATTTCACCAAATTGAAGCAAAACACCACATCAATCACACAACTAACAACACAAGCAACTCAAAAATCATCCTAGAGTCTAACCCACACATAACACTCATCATATACTCTATTATAGGTGGAAGAGAGCCCCCTTACCTCAATAGATTGAAGAACAAGTACTCTCTCCACCAAGACTCCAAGATCCACCAACAAGCAAGCTCCTCTTCCTTGAACTTGAACTCCCCCCGCCAAGATCTTCTCTTCTTCCTCCTTAAGGCTATCGCACCTCTCTCTCTCTACTCACTTTACTCTTTGACTTTTCTTTGCTTTGATTGCCAAATGAACTCTCACCATCGACACCTCAACTTATATCATGGATATGGGCTTAACTAATGGGTCATGGGCCCTTATTCTCACCTCCTCCATTACTCAAACACCTCCTAAATGAAATGAAAGTTCCAAATTAATTATTTGACTTAATAAAATGTTGTAAGCCTTAAATAACCCAATTAAATAAATAATTGAACTATTTTTGGGGCGTTACAACTATCCCCCACTTAGAATATTTCGTCCTCAAAATTTTACTTGAATCAAACAACTCTGGATATGATTCACGCATCTTACCCTCCAACTCCCAAGTCGCATTCTCACCGGCAGCTCCCAACCAAACTACCTTTACCAAATTGATCTCCCTCCCTCTTAAAATCTTCACTTCTCGGTCCTCAATCCTAACCGGCATTGACTCAACAGTGAGATTATCTCTCACTTGCACATCATCCATGTGAATCACATGAGACGAGTCTGGAACATACTTCCTCAACTGCGACACATGAAACACATCATGCAAATTCGAAAGATTTGGTGGCAAGGCCACCCGATACGCAACCTTCCCAACTCTCTCCAAAATCTGGTATGGCCCAATAAAACGAGGAGACAACTTCTTAGACTTCAAGGCACGACCAACACCAGTCACATGGGTGACTCTCAAAAACACATGATCACCGGCTTGGAATTCCAAATCCTTCCTTCTCTTATCATGATAACTCTTTTGCCTACTTTGTGAAGCTTTCATCTTCTCACGAATCAACTTCACCTTCTCAGTGGTCTCTCGAACAAACTCAGGTCCAAGCACCACACTCTCTCCCGACTCATACCATCACAACGGAGTCCTACATCTCCGACCATACAACGCCTCAAAGGTTGCCATCCCAACACTAGAGTGATAACTATTATTATAGGTAAACTCGATTAATGGGAGATAAGAATCCCACGCACCACCATGCTCAAGAACCCAAGCCCTCAACAAATCCTCTAACGACTGAATGGTCCTCTCTGACTGACCATCAGTCTGCGGATGATACACCGAGCTCAACCGCAACTTAGAACCCAACGCCTCATGCAAACCGAAATCCATGGAAATGCTATCCCACTTCCACTCCGGAATTTCCAACGGCTGCATCAGCCCTATAGGCTTTTGAATCTCCACCTTTGACATTTGACAAGTCAAACAGGCATAAACAAACCGAGCTACATCCCTCTTCATCCCCGGCCACCTAAATAACTTCTTCAAATCCTGATACATCTTTGTAGCTCCTGGATGGATACTCAATCTACTTCTATGACATTCTTCAAGAATTGCTTTCTTTATCTCCTCTTCATCAGGAATACAAATCCGATTACGATATCTCAACAAACCTTGAGCATCCAATTCAAAATCCTTATTTTCAGCTTGACCAATTCCAACCATCAAATCAACTAGCTTAACATCTAGCTTCTGAGCCTCTCGAATGCTAACCAAAAATTCATTAGTAATTTTCAACATTCCCAACTGAACACTCCGAGGTGTCACTTCACAAACTAAACTCATATCTCGAAATTGCTCAATCAATTCGAGCTCCTTAACCATCATTGCCGACACATGCAAAGACTTATGACTCAAGGCATCGGCTACAACATTAGCCTTTCCTGGATGATAATTCAGACCGAAGTCATAGTCCTTCAACAACTCCAACCACCTCCTCTGCCTCATGTTCAACTCCTTTTGATCAAACAAATATTGCAAACCTTTATGGTCACTAAACACTTCAAATCTAGAGCCATAAAGATAATGCCTCCAAATTTTCAGCGCAAACACCACTGCATCAAGCTCCAAATCATGCGTAGGGTAGTTCTTCTCATGAGTCCTCAACTGCCTCGAGGCATAAGCAACTACCTTACCATTCTGCATAAGTACACAGCCTAAGCCCATCTTAGAAGCATCACAATACACCACAAAAGGTTCACTCGGATTAGGCAACGTCAAAATAGGAGACGTCGTCAATCTCTTCTTCAACTCATTGAAACTCTCCTCACAACGAGCATCCCAAACAAACGCCTTCCCCTTGCAAGTCAACTGAGTCAACGGAAGTGCCAACTTGGAAAAGCCTTCAATGAATCTTCTATAATAACCGGCCAACCCCAGAAAACTCCTTATCTCAGTGACCGACTTGGGCGCCTCCCATTGCAACACGGCCTCAACCTTAGAAGGGTCCACTGCAATACCATTACCGGAAATTACGTGACCAAGGAAACTCACTTCTCTTAACCAGAATTCACACTTAGATAGCTTAGCATACAGCTGCCTATCTCTCAAAATTTCCAACACCAACCTCAAATGCTCGGCATGCTCTTCCTCAGACTTAGAATAAACCAAGATGTCATCAATGAACACCACCACAAACTGATCTAGATACTCATGAAAAATACGATTCATATATTCCATGAATACCCCCGGAGCATTCGTAACACCAAATGGCATCACCGAATACTCATAGTGACCATACCGAGTCCTAAACGCCGTCTTAGGAATATCTTCATCCTTTACCTTGATTTGATGGTAACCCGACCTCATATCAATCTTAGTAAACACTTGAGCTCCCACCAATTGGTCCATCAAATCATCAATCCTTGGAAGCAGGTACTTATTCTTAATCGTCGCCTTATTCAACTGCCGATAATCAACACAGAGCCTCATGCTCCCATCCTTCTTCTTTACTAGCAACACAGGAGCGCCCAACGACGACACACTTGGCCTTACAAACTTCTTTTCAAGCAAATCCTCAAGCTGCTTCTTCAACTCGGACAACTCGGATGCAGGCATTCTATAAGGTGCTATAGACACCGGTCTAGTACCAGGTACCAGATCAATAGCAAATTCAACTTCCCTCTCTGGTGGTACATCCGGAATCTTGTCAGGAAATACCTCAGGAAATTCCCGCACCACCGGCTGTAACACCCCTTTTCTACCCCTCAAATTTTCACGTCATTATCAGAGTAATTTCCTTTTTAAAAATATTAATTTAATTGGTAGAAAAGAAATGCTACCTCGTCATGAAAACTCATCTCATCAATTGCACTCATTAAAGATTGTGCAGCAAAACCACGTCTTAAAAGTAAATGTCATAAATCAACAATCACAGCGGAATGAAATAATAACCTCACTAAGCCTCTCAAAACACATCTCATAGTATCACATAGTCGTTAAACAGTTAAGTAATAACTAATAAATGTCAACCACGCCCCCTAGGTGCTACGGTATCAGAGAGCGACTCGACAGACAGCCCAATAGCTAACAGAAAGCGCAAGAAGACCTTCACTCGCGGTTACCTGCAGCGTTGCCACAAAGGAGCAACATTCCAAGCAGAAGCGGTGAGAATTTCAATAAAACATAATCAGATAGATAATAGAGAAATGAGAGCAGGCAATCACACGGTATCATCATCATCACCACATCATAATCACCCAACACCAGCTCCAATCACAAACAACAACAATTCACAGTCATGATTATGTATGAAAATGCAACCCACACGCGGGCATATGCATGATGGTACCATACTCGTCATAATAAGAGGCCGAAACCTATTCGTCATAAGAGGCCGAAGCCTATTCGTCACTGGAGGCCGAAGCCTATTCGTCTTAGTATGCACATGCCATGAGACTCTATGAACACATGTGCAATTCATCAAACACTCACCTGGAGTACTCATCATCATCATCATCATAAAACACTAATAGAGTGTATTCGTCATAGTCATCAATATCATATATATATCACATCATCATAATCACTCATAGAGTGAACTCGTCATATTTGTCAAAATCATATAGCAACATCATCACAGTCATACCTTTTCTCATCATCATTGAGCATATATATATGTATATATTTCAGTTGTCTTTTAGCTTAGTGTGTTATAAAATAGTGAACTGATTGACTATGGGATTACTCAGGTAACTGATACTACTTGCAACAGGCATTGGCCACCTTTGCAAGACTTTCAGTGATGCCCTTGTAAATACACCAGTGAAAGAAATTCTGACCTTAGTGGTAAACCACAGTCTAGCCATAGTCAATTAACACACTAGTAGTATAACCTTTAACCGAGACTCATTTATATAAACATAGCATCACAAAATTTTTGTTAAGAATCATCACGTTTCAATTCGGGAAAACACCTCATCTTTAAGCTTAGACACCCACATTGGAAAAAAGGGAACATCACATTTTTAATTTGTATAAACAGCAACACAAAACAGTTTATTTTGCCTTAAAAATAGAATATTCAGTTAGGCCTCTGAATAAGCTTTCCAACGCATCTTAGAACACCTCAATCGGGTTCCCGGTTCGCAAGATATCAATTTTTCAAAAACGTGACAGCACTTTAAAGAAAACAGTGAGAAAACAGTGACTCGCGCTCCGGAGCGCGAGTCGGGCGCGACTGGGGCGCGATTGGGCAGGAAAATCAGGCTGTTGCGTAGCGCACTTGCGCCTGGAGCGCCACTCAAGCGCAGTCGAGGCGCGATTGGGCAGCAGAGTGCAATGTGCAGGAGTTTCAGATTACCAACACCAAAATTCACGTTTTATTCACCAAAATCAGTCATCAAATATTTCCAATGCATCAAATTCATCAAAACAACACCAAAATTCTTCAACAATATGAATTCATCAAACGTCATCAATTCCATAAACAATGTCAATTAATCAAACATCATCAATTTCATCAAAATCAACCAAACTCTTCAACAATACGAAATCATCAAACATCATCAATCTCAACCATAAAAATCAAATCCCACAAACCCCACAAACCCCACTATATACTCAATCATGTTAAACCGAAACGCTCACCCTTACCTCGAATTTGTATGATCCGGAAACAACGATGATGCCGTCACGTACAATAACCCAGCAACACACGAACGAAACTTCTTCTTCTTCCTTTGAAATCGCAGCCACTCTCTCTCTCCTTTGATCAATGAAGAATCAACACAATGGAGGTTAGGATAGACTACAATGTAACACCCCCTTCTACTAAGTACTAATTTAATTAATAAAATCAGAGTTTTTCAAAAACTTTTCCACGCACCTCAAGGAGAGTGCTACATGTAATAAAACATTATCAAAACATATTTAAAATTCAGACGCACCAAGTGCGTGAAATACATATCATAGTCACGTGGGTTAAAAACCTCAAAAACCTATTTAGAGTTTACAATAATCCAGAAAGCAGTTCACAGCAGCGGAAGTAAAACTGAGTTTACATACTCGATACATCGTTTAAATCAGTTTAGTACATAACATAAAATATCGATATTAAAACCCCATCCCTGGTGTTACTAAATCAGAGCCGACACAAAAATCCCAAGAAGGCCTAGACATCTTCACTCAGAATCACCTGTTTGTCGCCACGAGAGCAGGCAACATAAAAATGCTAGGGTGAGTCTCTTTACATAAATAATAACAAGTAAGATAAGCATTATAATATGAAAGCATCTAGCAAACATCAACCCACCACAATCAAGACCTTTACCATTCAGTCATAATGCCAAGAAACCACCCAATGAATTAATTAAGCATCAACAAGCATTCCAAGAATGTATGAGTATATGCATGTGTGCAATATGCATGTGGATCCATAACCACCTCAAAAACCCCGTCGGGCAACCACCACATTTTGGCCGAAGCCACCCACCACAATTTGGCCGAAGCCATACCACCACCACCACGTAATGCATATGATTTATGTGACACTATGACAAATGCATCACAACACAATCCATCACAATAAGCATTAAACCACACAATAGATACATCACATCAATCATCAACCCACCTCTTTGGCCGAAGCCCTCATCATTGATTAATCACCTCCTTGGCCGAAGCCCTCATCAATTATTAACACACCGCTTTGGCCGAAGCCCACATCAATTATTAACCACCTTTTAATCATTTCTCACCACCACATCCCATTTATTAAATAAAATTCCATTTAGGGACCAAAATACTCCATAAGGACCTTTTCCACACCTAAGGACCGGTTTGACGCACCAAAGATTAATTTAGTACTCAAGGGATTATTTTGACACGTTATGATTAATTTGGTACTTAAAGAATTATTTTAACATATTAGGCCTAACTAGTCACTAAGGGACTATTTTGTCTCTCCAAGGATTAAGTTAATTCTTAGGGACTATATTGTCACACCAAGGATTAAATTAATTCTTAGGGACTAAACCATCACTTAGGTCCCATTAGGCACCCTAGGCAAAACAACTCAGCACATTTTCATTCAACAATTCAATTCTCAATTTAATAACATTCATCTAGACAATTAATCCACATCATTTAATTCACATACTCTCATCATTCTTCACATTGAAACATTTAAACAACACCTAACATGCAATATCAACAACACATTTATTTCTAACACCAAGCTTCATGATAACCACAAATCAAATACAATTACAACAACAATCTCAACATTAACACGCAATCCACACAATCAAAGCATGCTAGCTATTTCCTACACAACACATATCATACAAGTTATCATAGACATAGTGAGAATCCCCACAACCTTACGAGCTACCGAGATGTTCGAAACTCACGAGCACACTCCGAATTCGTTCCAATCACGCCCAAACCGAAACCCACGACCTTGACACCCTACTTGAGTTTTCTGAACCTCAAGCTAGCTTCAAAATCCTCACACAAGCCACCAATTTCCCAAAACTCCATTGATTTCCAACTTTGAGCTTGAATAGGTCAACAATGGTGTAATGAAATTGAAAAGAAATTAGCTCATGAAACTTATACCCATTGAAAGAGAATTGAAAGTGGAGTGGAATGGTGAAGGAATCACTTACTATTATTGAAGATCCATGAAGATCTTCCCCTTTCTTTTCTTCTTCCTCTACGCCCCCTCCTTCTCTCTTCTCGGTTTCCTTCCTTTCCTTTCTCTCCGCAGTTCCTGCGTCCCTCTCTCTCTCTCTCTCTCCACCATGCGACCCATTTGGAAGTGGATCAAAGGTATTTACTGCTCGGGTTTTATTTGCGGTTCGGTCGCAAATACACGAGTAAAACGGAGCCACGTTTGAAGGAGCAGAGGTCGGATTCGAATCGTGGCAAAATCCGAGTGGGAAGGTGGACTTTGGGGTTCTTGGCCGTGGAGGAGGAGGAGAACGCGCGTGGAAGGGAAAAGAACGACGGAGGTTTTTCGTTTGTTTTCCGGCTCCCTCATTTGCTGACATCGCGCGGAGGAAGAAGAAGAAAGGAATGGGCAGGCGATTCGGTCCATTGGGCCGAAAAAAGGGGGTGTAAGCATCAAGGAGGGGTTGTATGCGAGTAAAAGAGTAGAATTCACCCCTAAATCATTTTAAACCCCCAATTTCCCTACAACTCTTATTTTAATACCTCAATAGCTTAAAATAATGTTCTAAGGAAATAATATCTCAAACACTAATATTTTATAAAAACAAAATGAATAAGTATAAATATGAATAACACTCATATATCACAATTAGCTTATAAAAATACATTTAAATATAAAAATATATTTATTCAACTAATTTAATGGCTCACCCACACAATAAATCAAAATAATGCAATCTTATCAAATCAACTTTAAATAATTTCTAATAAAATTTGGGGCGTTACAACAACACTAGGATAATGAAGAAAAACGGCATAGAAGGGTCAAGAATTCTCACCTGAAGAAAACTTGCGAAATTCCCTTCCTTCCTCCCCTTGTAGCGCAGCACACTCTCTCCCTCTCTCAACTCTGATTTCTTTCTCTCCAAAAACGTGAAATTGAGAGGAGTTTGGCTTGGACCCCTAGGGTTTAAGCTGTGGGCTCAGCAGGCGCTGGGCCTCCCATGCCAACACCACCCTTTTTACTTGTTTCCCCTCCTGAACAACACCCAATATTTTTAATCAAATTAATCACACCTCCAATAAATTTAATAATTCGATTAAATATTTCCGGGGTGTTACACCGGCAATTCATTAATCTTAGCTTGATTCTCGACAGACAACGACGCCCTCAAAGCAAACAGAATAACTCTTTCCTTCATTACTTTGCGCAGCTGACCAGCAGGCAATAAAACAGACTCCTCCTCCTCGGAAGAAGGGAAACTCACAGACCTACTAAAGCAATTAATATGAACATGGTTATCGACTAACCAGTCCATACCAAGGATGACATCCAACCCATCCAATGGCAAACAAATCAAATCAACAACGAAATCTCTGCCAGAAGACCGCGGCAGAGGCACTTCGCGCACACACAAGAGAGGTAGTCATCGAACCCTTAGCTGGAGTATCGATAACCATCTCCCTCATCAAAGAAGACAAGGCTAGACCCAATTTCTTAACACATATAGCAGCAATGAATGAATGCGTGGCACCGGTATCAACAATAGCAATCAAAGGAATACCATTAATAAAGCATGTACCTCTTATCTCATTAACCACCTCGGATCCAGCGAGAGCAAACACCTTTCCACCACTCTTCTCTCTCTTCGGCTTAGAACACTTGGTGCTACTGTGACCCATCTCGCCACAGTTGAAGCAAACTACGTCCTTGCGTTCACAGTCAGCAGCCATGTGACCCTCCTTGCCACACCGGTAACACCTCTTCTTACCAATCTTGCACTCACTCCTCTTGTGACCAGGCAACCCACACTTGAAACACACTGCGCTAGCAGGAGCATCTCCCCCACTAGGCTTCTTTCCCGAACCAACTTTCGACTTGCCTTTGCCACCAGAAACATCATAAGGCTTACCACGATGTTGAGACTGATTCCTCTTGTCCTTCATCACCCTGAAATGCGCATTGCTATCCTCCTCAAAAATTCTGCAACTGTCAACCAACTCGGAGAACACCCGGATCTTTTGGTATCCAATTGCCTTCTTGATGTCAGGCCTCAGACCATTTTCAAACTTGATACATTTAGAGAACTCGGCATTAGCACCATTGTAATGAGGGTAGAACTTAACCAACTCTACGAACTTCGCCGCATACTCAGCCGCCGACTTGTTCCCCTGCTTCAATTCTAGAAATTCCATCTCTTTCTTACCCCGAACATCTTCAGGGTAATACTTTCTCATAAATTCTCTCTTGAACACATCCCACGTGATCTCTTCACCAGCATCCTCCAACCTCTGCAGAACCTCAAGCCACCAATCGTCGGCTTCCTCGGCCAACATGTGAGTACCATACCTCACCTTCTGAGCAGTCGTACAATCCATAACACGGAAAATCCTCTCAATTTCCTTCAACCATGCAAGAGCCCCATCGGGGTCATACCTCCCCTTGAAAGTAGGAGGGTTCTCCCTGTAACACCCCATTTCTACCCGGCAATTTAATTCAAAAATCAGAGTATAAAAATTAAATTTTAGAATTGAAAACTTCCAATGGAATGTTACACATGTCTCTTAAAATTACTCAAACAGCCAGTTCAGCTCATAAATATAATCAATACATAACACCATAAAAACACGGGGGATAATATCTCATATCACGCAGCGGAAAATAAGGTTACATCTCAAGAGTAATTCAGCATCCTCAACAAAGCATAGTATATCAAATACAAAGCTCAACAGTGAGCAAAATAAAACAACTAAGTCTACAATCCCCTCCCCTAGGTGCTACGTATCAGAGCAGACCGACTCAGGGAAGTGAAGGAGCTATGCCTTCACTCATGACTACCTGTGGTAAACAACAACAGAAAGGGTGAGTCTCGAACGATATAACAGAAACTATAATAAGTAGTATATCAGGTTTATAGGAGTCAATCAATCACAACCATCACAATCTATTCAATATCATTTATAAGAATGGATGCAATGTAATGCAGAGATGCATGTGGTACCATTGGCCCCCATGGCCTCATCATCACTCATTATACGTCGCGACCGCAGCCGAAAAATAAACACCCAGACCGCAGCCTACACAATATATTGTCGCGACCGCAGCCGAATGTATGCATGTGACTCATGAACACACACATCATCAATTTCATTTATACGTCAAGACCGCAGCCTATAGTTCATCAATTATCATCAACTCTCACATCATCATCCTTTTTAGTTTTAGCCCCCATGGCTCTAGCCCCCATGGCTCATCATCAATAAACTGAGTCCCCATGACTCTGGCCCCCATGGCTCATGCCCCCATGGCAGCATCAATCACATCATTCACTATCTCATCACACTCATGTCCCAAGGACTAATCACAACTAGAGGACTAAACCTCACTCAATGACCTAAAACACTCTTTAGGACCAAATTAGCACTTAGGGACTAAAACAGCACACCTAGGACCAAACTGTCACCTAGGGACCAAAACAGCACACACTTAGACACAAGGCAGCACTAGGCGCCATTTTCCCCTGGCCGACTCCCTCCTTGTGCAACACAAAGACTAGGCGCCAAAAGCTCAACAACTTGGCGCTCGTGGCAACACACTGACCCCACTGGCGCCATTTTCACGGCGATGCAGCGCCCACGGCGGCACACACTGACCTAGACACAAACTAAGACACAAACCGAGACACGGTCTCGCACACAAAGCGCATTCAGCGCCATGGGCAAAGATTTTTGGCGCCCGCCTAGACACACGAGCAGCAACACGGCGCAGCACAGGCGGCCATTTGGCGCCCTGTGCAGCGCCACAAGCACACACACACCTTGTCACGTATTCTGGCGCCACCCTAGGCGCCATGGGCAGCCAAAATTGCGCCCCACACTTAGACACCACACCAACCAGCAACCTGGCGCCAACACAGGCGCCACAGGGCAGCCACTTGGCGCCCTGCACTTGCACCAAGCACAACAGGCGCATTGGGCAGCCACATTTGGCGCCCTGCACCTGGACACAAGACACACAACACACAACCAAACCGACACACCAATAGTGACACGGGCGCATATATTCCAAAGAACTTGCGCGCCGTGCGGTGACAATCCTGCACACACACACAACACAACACATGAACAGTGCACAGGGAGCCATATTTCCAGCAACTTGGCGCCCATGCAGTAAACACAAACCACACACTCACTGCTACAGTAACCCAGGCGCCATTTCCCTAGCCATATGGCGCCCTAGAGTACCTAGGGTCCCTTAAATCATTTCCAAACAATTTTTCTCAAAACCAATCATCAACAACAATCCAAAAACATATTATGATCATACCAACAACTTCAATTTCACATTCAAATCATCCAATACACCTCAAACACGTAATCACAAAATATAAACCCTAGCTCTATCATGTAAATCGATTTCTACACCATATTCAATTTCAATCCATTCAAATAATCACTCAACAATCAAATTCAATACCAATTACAACAATAGAGACCCTATGACCTACATACTCCCTATTATACTCTCTATTATAAGGTGAGACTCCCCTTACCTCAAATTAAACCGTAGAGAAGCTCTTCCACGTAGTCACCTACAAAACCTCAGCAACTGGAGCCTTCTCATCCTTCTCCTTGCTTGGTGCGAAGCTATCTCTCTCTTTCCCTAGGGTTTTAGCGCCGATCTCTCTTCTCCTTTCTTTCTCTCAATTCGTTTCTTTCTTTCTTTGCACAATGATGCGAATTGCATCACTCCAAGGAGCCTAAGTCATTGGGCTTGGGCTCCTGGGCCAATCCTTGCAGTTCCGGTATTTCCAATACCACTCCCTTCAATCAAATAAAATACTATTTATAAAATACCATATTATAACTTAATATAATTAAAATAGTGCAACACTTTAAATAATTTAATCAATTGCTTAATTAAATCATTTAGGGTGTTACACTCCCTCTGGAAGGTAGCTAATCTACGAGCTCCAGCATCCTCGGCAGCTTGCTGGTTTCCCACAGCATTCGCCATAGCCTCCAACGCAGCAGCAAGGGCAGCGTCATTCCTTCCGTCTCTTCCGGCCATCTCACTAATCACTTAAACAAGATCAATTCAGAACGAGCAACAAGACTTGAGGATTAGGAAACTCAAGACTCAACAACTTGGTCGGACAGACCGAACTTTTGCTCTGATACCACTAATGTAACACGCCCTTCTAATTAACTAATATTTAATTATTAAAATCAGAGTTTTCGAAATCACCCACAAGAGAGTGCTACATTTACTTCATTTAAAAAAACAAACAAACATCAATGGCGCAATCGAACAAATGACAGTAGGATACATAACACCACTGTCAAAGGGACGAAGTCCCAACAACACCGGTTTAGGGACATAACAGTCCACATAATCACCACGCAGCAGAATAAAACATGTTTCATATACATCACCGAGTTACAGTTCAAAAACTTAAATTAAAACAACTACTAGACTACTCGTCCCCCCAGTGGTACATATCAGAGCAAGACGCCATAAGGAAGAACCTTCACTCGGGATCACCTGCATGTTGCCGACATAAGAAGCAACTTAAAAGCAGAAGGGTGAGTCTCTAGCACATATAATAGGATGTATGATAAACATCATGTTAGAGAAAAACAACTAGAACCACCACTGCTCAATAGGCAAACACACATCATCAGGTTATAATACATCAACTCATAATCATCAAAAGACACCACCAATTGCATGAGTATATGCATGAATGCAACCCAACACCAAGGGTATAATGCATGTGGTTCCGTCTCCGGCTTAATGGTATCGTTTCCGACTTAATTTTGCCATTCGGGCATATGAGGCATGTGACTCCATGAACAATGCATCAACCACAAACAATCATATCATGTATGAATTGACACCGTCATTAGATTTACCTCTGTCATTTAATCCACCGTCATTACACCCTAATTTAATTCACCAACACATCATCAATAGCTCTATGGCTAACATCAACACCTCATCAATAGCTCTATGGCTAACGTCAATACCTCAATCAATAGCTCTATGGCTGATATCAAACTCACCAGACACATCGACACCAAAATCAATAGCTCTATGGCTAACATCAAACTCACCGGACACATCGACACAAAAATCAATAGCTTCTATGGCTAACGTCAAACTCACCGGACACATCGACACCAAAAGTAGTGGACTAAACTATCACTACAAGGGCCAAACCGTCACATAAAGACTAAACCGTCACCTAAGGACCAAACTGGCTTCACAATTCAACAACTTAGACGTACTCGGCACCAAACAACACCCAAAATTGCGCCTGGCAGCAACCTGCGCCACACTGTCGTCAAAACAACACCTCGGCACACTCACACTGCACCTCGGCACACCACACTTCACCTCGATCCACTACACTGCACCTCGGTACATTACACTTCGACACACTACGCTTCGATACACCTACATTTCAACATAGCTACACCTCGACAACACTAACTTCGACATACATACACTACACCTCGGTACATTTACACTTCGGTACACCCACACCTCGGTAGATATACACTATACCTCGACAACTACACTTCAGCAACTACACTTAGGTATATATACGCTACGCCCGGCAACTACACGCCCGGTATACATACGCTACACTTCGGCAACTACAAGTCGACACCTACACTTCGACTCACACACCCTTACACTTCGTCACCTACACTTCAACACACTTATACGTCGACTCCCATATACTTCGACACATCTACACGTCGACTCCCATATACCTCGACACATCTACAGTTAGGCTACTACACCTCGGCTCATATGTCGCCCTAGGCACCTAACCTTCATCTTCCCTCTTTTCTCTGATTCTCATACTATGATCAAACTTAAACCACAACTACTACACACATATTCATTCAATATTTGTCCAACACACCTCAAAGTAATCAACGAAGGTGCCAACACCAACAATAACATCCTTGCACTTAGGGTTCCTTAAATCTCATTTCTTTCCTAGGTCTTTCACATGACCAATCATCAATAACACATACACACATCACAATTTCACCAAATTGAAGCAAAACACCACATCAATCACACAACTAACAACACAAGCAACTCAAAAATCATCCTAGAGTCTAACCCACACATAACACTCATCATATACTCTATTATAGGTGGAAGAGAGCCCCCTTACCTCAATAGATTGAAGACCAAGTACTCTCTCCACCAAGACTCCAAGATCCACCAACAAGCAAGCTCCTCTTCCTTGAACTTGAACTCCCCCCGCCAAGATCTTCTCTTCTTCCTCCTTAAGGCTATCGCACCTCTCTCTCTCTCTCTACTCACTTTACTCTTTGACTTTTCTTTGCTTTGATTGCCAAATGAACTCTCACCATCGACACCTCAACTTATATCATGGATATGGGCTTAACTAATGGGTCATGGGCCCTTATTCTCACCTCCTCCATTACTCAAACACCTCCTAAATGAAATGAAACTTCCAAATAAATAATTGAACTATTTTTGGGGCGTTACAACTCCCAGCACTGTTGTGCAGAATTTCTACATTTATTGTGAAAATGGAGCTTGGAACGAAAATGGAGAGAAAAGCTATCTCTAAACCTAGCCTCCTTTCTGAACCAGCCTCCTAAATGAGGAAGATGTTCCTCCTTAAATAGTACTAGGGTTTAGTGATCCACGAAATATCCTTTGGAGGTTACTTTTGTCATTACATGTGCCAATGTGCCCACAAAAGGGAATATTCTGTGCATATGCCAGCCTGGTACCAGCAATAGGGCGTGTTGTCCTCTTTTGACAGCTTGCCTCAGCAATTTCTCTCTCATCTTTCGCAGAAACGCAATGCTGCGACACCTGATGTTGTAGCAATAAAATACACACATAAAAGCACAAAATGGGGCACCAAAGTACCAAAATGACTTCAAACCAGAATTAAATCTTCTTTTACACTAAACAACCTATTTTAATTAATTAAATACAATATTACTTCAGAACTCCCAATAATTTAAGCTAAAAAAGCATAAATAACTCTTATAAATAAGAGTTATCAGTCACCCGGGCAGTTCTCCAACTGCTTCAGAATAAGAACCAACTCATGGCTAACCGTGACGATCTGATATCTCGTCTCGAGAGAGGGTCGATTCCAGTCTGCCATCGAGCGGCCCATGGAGAACCCTCCGCCAAAGCTCGCCCGTCACGCAGAGCCAAAACGCCTCCTCGAAGGAACATTCATCACCGAGGAAGTACTTCTCGTCACTCTCCGGCACGCAGGGTCAAGGCGCGCAGATCATCCGCTCGAAGGAACGCGCGCAGCCGCCATTCCCCCTCATATGATTACGATTATTCAAATTCCATCTACCATCCTGAGTCGGACCGCTCGTCTACGAGATATTCCTCGTGCGAATCCCTCGACTCCCGGAGATCTAGAAGCCGCTCATGGGACCCTTACGACGAACTCAACGATTATCGTAATGGGGAAATCAGAGATGTTTCCCGGCGACCAAGGAGGCACCACTCCGTCCGAAGCAGAGAGTGATCGCCCCAAGTGCAACCGATGTACGACCACCCGATCGGCGGTGGATTCTACTGGATGCCGACCAGCGAGGCATACCTTACTATGCAGCCTTTTGGGCCAAGTGATATCCCGACCGGCCATGGCCCCTTCATGAGGGAGATCAGGCGTTACCACATTCCGAGGGACCTGAGGAAGCCGCCCAACTTGAACAAATTCGACGGTCGTGGGGATCCTGACAAGCACATTAGATACTTCAATAACTACTGCAACTACAGAGAGTTGGGTTCTACAATGAAATGTTGGTTATTTCCTCAGTCGCTCGATGGTCGGGCACTAGAATGGTTGGAATCACTGCGACCGAATACTATCTCCTATTGGGAAGGTCTGATCAGGGTTTAGCAAACTACAGGGCCAACAGATGCCAATACCGCTATGAAGAGCACTTGGATACGATCATCCAAGGTGACAATGAACCGTTAAGGCAGTATATAGACCGGTTCAATTCTGAGGCCGATACCATTCGCGACCTGACGGACAAAGGCAAGCTGAAGTATCTTAAGCGTGGCATCAGGCTGGACCATAGGTTCGCAGAAGAGTTCACTTTGAACCACTACACTGATCTCAGCACGTTTCTTCGCAGAGCTAACAACCACATGGCCTATGAAGAGACACTAGCTGCAAGGAAGGCCGCCCGCGTGCGGCCCAGAGAAGAGCAAAGCAAGCCGTTCAAGGCTCAAGACAACCATCGTGATAACAAGCCGGAGTTCCGGCCCAAGAAGTACGAGCACCGGACGAGGCTAAACACACCTATTGCTCAGATATTCTCTGAATGTCAGAATAATGAGTTCGTTGGTGTAAAGCGGCCCGATCCCTTAGTACTCAGAAAGGGCGCCCGAGCAACCAAGAAGTATTGCCGGTACCACAAGAGCAAGGGGCATGATACAAATGACTGCATGGCCCTGAAAAGATGATATAGAAGATTTCATCCAAAAAGGAAAGTTAAGGCAGTATGTCAGATCTGAAGGTGCCGAACGGCCTGAAGAAAGAGCCTGGGGACAACCCTCTCAAGCAAAAGGCAAGGCCGTGGTCACAGAAGCCATCGAAGCGGCCGGAGACAAGGATACATTCGAAGAGGACGTCAGGCAGTCTAAAGGCCGCAGAGTTGCCATGGTTATCCATGGAGGGAACCCTTTAGGCCGCAGAATGTCCAAGAAGGCCATGAAGAGGAAGTGGAACGAAATACTCATGGTCGGAATGTAACACCCCTTTTTGCTACCCGGTAAATTAAAGACGAAAATCAGAGTTTTCAAAAACATTTTCTACTAAGGTTTCTACATTCACACCGATAAAACAATTCAAGAGTCGATAATAAATAAATTCACCAAAATAAGGTTTCGCGTAATACATAGCCCGTCATGAATGGGACGAACCCTCAAAACACCATGTTCTAGTCTAAGTAACAGTAGTTCTATCACCACGCAGCAGAATGTAATGAAATCATAACCTCAACAAATAAAATCCAACAATTAAGTAATTAAACCAAAATAAATAAAGTAGTGTTCGTCCCCGAGTGCTACGGATCAGAGCAACGACACCGACTCAACTGGCGAAGGTAGACAAGCCTTCACTCACTATCACCTGCACGTTATCAACATAGGGGTAACATTCAAACAGAAGGGGTGAGATATCAATCAATATAATAGCCTGTACGATAGGCATTATGCTAGAGTTACAGCAACTAACTACCGCGTAATAACAGCATCAACATACACAGCCAAGGAAAACACCAAATTATAACTACCAAGGAACATCGTTAATACATGGAATCATCAACATACAACCACCAAGGGGACATCACTATGACATGCAGGAATGAATGAGATGCAACCCACCCCAACGGGTATATGCATGCGGTACCGTTCATCACCAATTTTATTTTGAGCATCAATATCATCACCTATAGCTCTAGGCCGAAGCCCACACCATCACCGGAGGCATGACATGCATGTGACACAATGAACCATGCACCAAACACCAATCAACAACAACAACAACCACGATTTATACAACCACACCAACAACAACAACTTACACAACAACACTAACATCATCAATTGGTCATAGACCCATCACCTTAATTACCAGAATAGCCACCTCACCAGTTGTGGCATTCCCACCACACAAAAAGCACCAAAAACACCCAACCCACCAACACCTATGAGTTAGTCTATCATTCAATAGTACCCCGACCACTACCGACACCTGAAAACACACCACAACTATAGGACAACCACATGGGGCGCCCCAAAGGCAACACAGCAGCACAGAAAATACAGCAAAACAGCAATTACAGCAACACAACAACACAACAATTACAACAACACAACAAATACAAAGAACACAAAGAATCTGAAGAACATGCAATTACAAAGAACACAAAGAATTACAACAACATGCAATTAGAGCAACACAACAACACACCAAATACAGAAACATGCAATTACAGCAACACATCAATTACAGCAATTATAACAACACAGCAATTACATCAACATGCAATTACAACAAATACAAAGACAAATACAAAGAACACAAAGAAATACAAAGAACATGCAATTATAGCAACACAAAGAATTATAAAGAACACAAAGAATTACAACAACATGCAATTACAACAAATACAACAACACAACACTTAGCAACATGGCGCCTAGTGGCGCCAGCAGCACATGAAAACGGCGCCTAGGTGGCGCCAACATAGGGCATAATCATCAATCATCAAATAATTTGTACATGCTACCAAATACATTTTATCAAACATCACATAGGCACCAAACAAAGTCAAGAAACATCAAAGGTCCTAATCTCCCACATAAAACCCATCCTACACCCTATTATAGAGATAGAACCCCACCCTTACCTTAGCCTTAGATGATCACAAATCCTAGCCTTGGAAGATTGCAAACCCTGGCCTTCTTCCTCCTCCTTTGGTGCGCCTCACTTCTTTCTCTCCTCCTTGCGCCGTTTCTTCCTCTTCTCTCCTCACGTCTCCTCTTTCTTTTCTCTCTTTTTCTCTTTTGCTCTCTAAATGAGCAATTGGCTCTAACCCTAGTGCTTATATAATGTGCTATTGGGTCATGGGCCTCTTTTACTACTTATTTAATTGCTAAGCACCACCCCCTAATTCAACGAAATGCCATATTATTATTTTAATATAACTACACTAATATAATACCTAAATAATTTAATTAAATAATTAATTAAATTATTTGGGCGTTACACGGAACAACCTCAGCTGAACGTCCGGTCTCGAATAGGTCGCCAATCTCTTTTGTAGGCGAGGATTTGCTTGATGGAAAGATCAACAGCTGTGTTCCTCTAGTAGTGACCTCTGTAATGGGGAATACTGAGGTTAGAAGGATTTTGGTCGACCAAGGAAGCTCGGCCGAAACGATACCCATAGGGACTCCATGAAGCTTCACAACTTCCTGGATATAAATCTCCGCCAACTTAGACACTGGATACGTGATATTAATAGGAACAAAATGAGACGATTTCGTCAACCTGTCAACAATCACCCAAATTGCATCATGCCCTTTCGCAGTATTAGGCAATCCCGTCACAAAGTCCATCGAGATACTATCCCACTTCCACTCTGGAATTTCCAACGGTTGCATTAACCCTGCGGGCTTCTGATGCTCGACCTTTGACTTCTGGCAAGTCAGACATGCATAAATAAACTGTGCAACATCCCGTTTCATTCCCGGCCACCAAAACAACTTCTTCAAACCTTGATACATCTTAGTAGCTCCCGGATGAATACTTAACTTACTTCTGTGGCTCTCCTTGAGAATTGCTCTCTTCATCTCTGCATCGTCAGGGATACAAATTCTACCACAAAACTTTAACAAACCTTGGGAATCCAACTTGAAATCTCCGTTCTCAGGTTGATCATTGCCAACCACCAAGTCCACTAGCTTAACATCTGACTTCTGAGCCTCTCTTATGCTATTCAGAAAGTCATTACCAATCTTCAACATCCCTAACTTAACACTCTAAGGTGTCACTTCGCAAACCAAACTCATGTCTCTGAACTGCTCAATCAACTCTAACTCCTTAATCATCATTGCCGACATATGCAAGGTTTTTCGACTTAAAGCATCAACCACGACATTAACCTTGTCTGGGTGATAATTCAAGCCGAAATCATAATCCTTCAACAACTCCAACCACCGTCGCTGCCTCATATTCAACTCCTTCTGGTCGAACAAATACCTTAAACTCTTATGATCACTAAATACCTCGAATCTCGAACCGTAGAGATAGTGCCTCCAAATCTTCAGCACAAAAACAAGCTAATTCTAAATCATGCGTAGGATAGTTCTTCTCATGAGTCCTCAACTGCCTAGACGTATAACCGACTACCTTACCATATTGCATAAGCACACCTCCCAAACCCCTCTTGGAAGTATCACAATATACCACAAAAGATTTGTCTGGATCGGACAACGTCAAAATAGGTGACGTCGTCAACCTCTTCTTCAATTCAGCGAAGCTCTCTTCACAACGAGCGTCCCAAACAAAAGCCTTTCCCTTTCAAGTCAACTGAGTCAACGGAAGTGCTAACTTAGAAAAGCCCTCGATGAACCTCCTGTAATAGCCAGCCAATCCCAAAAAGCTCCTGATCTCGGTAGCCGACTTCGGACTCTCCCATTGCAACACGACATCTACCTTGGCTGGATCCACTGCAATACCCTTACTAGAAATAACATGACCAAGGAAACTCACCTCACTTAACCAAAATTCACACTTAGACAATTTCGTGTACAACTTCTTCTCCTTCAAAACTCCCAGTACTAGTCTCAAATGCTCTGCGTGCTCTTCTTCTGTCTTAGACTAGACCAGGATATCATCGATGAACACAACCACGAACCGATCCAGGTAAGTATGGAAGATACGATTCATGTACTCCATAAATACTCCCGGTGCATTGGTGACACCGAAAGGCATCACTGAATACTCATAAATCCCATAACGAGTTCTGAAAGCCGTCTTCTGAATGTCTTCATCCTTAACCTTAATTTCGGTGGTAACTCGACCGCAAATCAATCTTACTGAACACTTGAGCACCCACCAACTGATCCATCAGATCATCTATCCTCGGAAGTGGATATTTATTCTTAATGGTTACCTTGTTCAACTGACGGTAAGTCCACACATAACCTCATACTCCCATCCTTCTTCTTAACCAATAACATAGGGGCTCCCCACGGCGACACACTTGGCCTCACAAACTTCTTCTCAAGCAGGTCTTCAAGTTGCTTCTTCAACTCTGACAATTCTGATGCCGACATCCTATACGGTGTCATCGAAACAGGTCTGGTACCAGGTACAAGATCAATCCGGCGGAACACTTGGAATTTCGTCGGGAAAGACATCAGGAAAGTCGCGCACCACCCGCAACCCTTCAATAGTAGCTTGATTCTCAACAGACAACAATGCCATCAACAAAAACAACTGAACTTCGTCCTTCATCAACTTCCGCAACTGACTAGCGGATAACAGACCAGACTCCTCATTTCCAAAACTCACCGACTTGCTACGACAATTAATATGGACCTGGTTATGCTCTAACCAGTTCATACCCAAAATTACATCCAATCCGCTTAGCGGCAAACACACAAAATCCACAACGAAGTCTCTGTCGAAGATCGACAAGGGACACCGAGAACACACCAGAGAAGTGGTCACCGACCCCTTAGCTGGAGTATTGACAACCATCTCTCCTTTCATAGCGGACAATACAAGACCCAAACTCTCACAACATTTAGTCGCAATAAAATAATGAGTAGCGCCAGTATCAACAATAGATTTTAGAGGAGTACCATTAATGAAACACGTACCGCTAATAAGTCCATCATCTTCAGTAGGCTCTTCAACTGTCAATGCGATCACTCTTCCACTGGACCTTTCTTTCTCGGCTTCGGACACTGAGTACTAATGTGCCCTTCTTCACCACAGTTGTAGCAGACCATCCCCTTACGCTCACACTCAGCCACTACATGACCCTCCTTACCGTAACGGTAACACCTTTTCACTTCAGCTTTGCACATGGCACTTGTGTGACTAGCCTTGCCACACTTGTAACATATGATGCTAGCAGGAGCATCTCCCCCACTAGTCTTCTTGCCATCAGCAACTTTCTGTTTACCCATACCAGGAGGAACTTCACATGGCTTACTACGGCCCTGAAATTTTCCCTTCCTCTCATTCATAATCTTGTAGTGAGCTTTGCTGTCCTCCTCATAAATTCTGCAGCTATCAATCAAGTCGGAGAAAACACGAATCCTCTGATAACCAATTGCCTTCTTAATCTCCGGCCGCAACCCATTCTCAAATTTAATGCACTTGGAAAACTCCGCAGTAGCCTCACTGTAATGCATATAAAACTTTGCTAATTCCGTGAGCAGCATACTCAGTCACGGACATATTCCCTTGTTTCATCTCAAGGAACTCGATCTCTTTCTTTCCTCGGACATCCTCTGAATAGAACTTCCTCATAAACTCACTTCTGAATACAGCCCAAGTGATCTCCTCATTTGCAGTTTCCAACCTCTGCCTAGCTTCTAACCACTAGTCGTCAGCCTCCTCTGCCAGCATATGCATACCATATCGAACCTTCTGCGCTGGAGTGCAGTACATCACACAGAAGGTTCTCTCCATCTCTTTCAACCAAGCTAAAGCACCATCGGGATTATACATGCCCTTAAAGGTAGGCGGATTCTCCCTCTGAAAGGTCGCCAGGCTACGAGACCTAGCATTTCCACCATCTCCCTGCCGATTCTCTACAGCCTGCGCCATAGTCGCAAGGCAAAGAAGAATAGCAACGCTGCGTTCCTTCCAGCCATTTCAACTTAACACTGCAGCATAAACGACGATTAGACTAATCTAACAATACTATTATTCTCAATAGACACTACGACTGGACGACTTGGCCGGACAGACCGAACTGCTCTGATACCACTAATGTAACACCCCTTTTTGCTACCGGTAAATTAAAGACGAAAATCAGAGTTTTCAAAAACATTTTCCACTACACCCTCAAGGGACGCTACATTCACACCAATAAAACAATTCAAGAGTCGATAATAAATAAATTCACCAAAATAAGGTTTAGCGTAATACATAGCACGTCATGAATGGGACGAACCCTCAAAACACCATGTTCTAGTCTAAGTAACAGTAGTTCTATCACCACGCAGCGGAATGTAATGAAATCATAACCTCAACAAATAAAATCCAACAATTAAGTAATTAAACCAAAATAAATAAAGTAGTGTTCGTCCCCCGAGTGCTACGGATCGAGCAACGACATCGACTCAACCGGGAAGGTAGACAAGCCTTCACTCACTATCACCGCACGTTACCAACATATGGGTAACATTCAAGCGAAGGGTGAGATATCAATCAATATAATAGCACAGACGATAGGCATTATGCTAGAGTTACAAAGAACTAACTACCGCGTAATAACAAAGACATCGAGATACGCCAAGGAAAACACCAAATTATAACTACCAAGGAACATCGTTAATACATGGAATCATCAACATACAACCACCAAGGGGACATCACTATGACATGCGAGAATGAATGAGATGCAACCTGTAACACCCCCTTTTCTTCAGCAATAATTTAATTTAAAATCAGAGTTCAAAAATCGTTTTTTTTCTTTTAAAAAAATACATCCTCAAGGGAATGCTACGTTCACACCAAACTTCACTTTAATCTAGTCAACAATACTTTTCACTAATAAATATAATTGTGTGATACATAGCACGACTTTAATGGGGCGAACCCTCAAAACACCGGTTCCTTAATCACCAAATTACAGTTCAACAACTTAAATTTAAAACATCTAATAACTACTCGCCCTCCCAGTGCTACATATCAGAGCAAGACACCAAAACCAGACTGAGGAAGGAAGAACCTTCACTCGGGATCACCTGCACGTTGCCGACATAAGAAGCAACATAAAAAGCAGAAGGGTGTGTCTCTAACACATATAATAAAATGTATGATAAACATTATGTTAGAGAAAGGCAACTAGTGTAACACCCCGATTTTCCTGTTAGTGCGTTTTGTTTATGCATGAATATAATAGTAGCTTTGCGATATATTGTGCTTCTTAGTAAGTACGACTTAATATTACTTTAAATAAATTTATATATTTTGGTGTGTTTGAATTACTGATATATATATTGAGATGATATTAAACCGTATTTTCACAGTAAATTGGTAATGTATGGGTTTTTATTATATAATTATTTAATTTATAGAATATTTGTAATTGGGATATTATTATTTTAGTGACTACCTCATTTTATAAAATGTTGTTATTTTAGATGTTATTGATTTTGAAAATTATCTTGGGCTATTAAGGTGTTAAAATAATAGTTGTAGTTGAATTGGGATTTGAAAATAATTTAAATAGGATTTTGAGCATTTTTACTCACATACGCCCCCTCCTGGTTGCTAAGCGCAACCCCCTGTTCAGCTCACTTAAGCCAGCGCACCTCCCGTTCGAAGATGAGTCCAATAATAATTGTCAAGTTTTTAGAAACAAAGGTGTGCAATTTTAAGTGCTTTTCTGACTGTGAACTACAAGCAGATAATTGCGTTCGTTTTATGACTTAACTTGGCATTGTTGTTGCTATCATTAGTATTAATTGTCACTTCTTGAAAATTGTTTTACATGGCTTATAAAATCTAATGATGAAAACTGTGCAACGAAATACCTTGTGTACTTTTATGTTTTGATTTGTTTTCCTTGCTAAGTGTTGACAAGGGTATTTAATTTCATTTGCTTAAACAAATATCAAGTCGTGTATCCAAGCAATTGTTTTATAAGGTATGTGTTGTTTGTGTTTCGTTTGTGATATGAAATCAATTAAATTTGGTAGAATTATATGAACCGTGATATTTTCTAGGGAAGTTGTAAAATCGCATGTTAGCCAAATCCCTAGGAATAAATAGATTGAAGATGATGCCTACGTGTTTAAATCTTTTCGGACTTGAGTGTTTAAATCGTTGGCATGATTGGTTATGCTTATTTGGCGCTTGATGAAATGCATAAGTACGTGAGAATTATAATTGATTTTGGTGATTGATCATGATGAGTTTTACTTGTTTACGATTTCGTGCGTGTTTGGACACTGTTTCAGTCTTTTGAAAACTGGCACTGTTTGGTTGAGTCAAAAATTATGTGGCGGAGTGTTTTCGAAAATAGACTTAAAGCCGGTCGTTTTGGCACTAGTTTCATTAAATTCGGAGTTGTGTAGCTCCAGTTATGAGTCTCCAAAGCCGAGCCAATTTTTTTTGAGTCAATCTGTGGGTAGGTTCGGTGTTTGCAAGTTTTATGCCTCCAAACGAACTCCGTTTTGAACGATTCTTTTTCCATTAGAAACTACACTCAAAGTGTTTTTATTCGGGCTAAAGTTTTGTCCCATTTGGTCAAGTTTAAGTCAGTTTAACGTGAAATGGAATAGGAGGACAGAATCTGTCAAGTCTGAAAACTGTTTGGGTTATTTCTAAAAACTGTACTAATTGGCTCCTTGTTTTGAAACTTTAATGATATATGCAGAAACTACACATCCGTGGCTTTCCAACAAGTATTTATTTGTCGAAATCCGAGGTCGTTTACTATTTTAATTAATTCGCCAAAGTGGGCGCATAGTTACAGAATTTTCTGCACCCGAGTTTAGGTGGACTAATTCGAACGTTCAATAAAATAATTAATTTGTTGAATAGGTTAAAGTTGAATTTTGTTGTTGTGAACGTGTTAACTGTTGATGTGAATGATGTTGGATATATGATAAATTGTTCTTGATTGTTGGTATTGTTGTGTTAATCACGGTTGTTAGGGTTGTTGGGCCTTTGGCCATAATTGTTGTTGTCTCTTGTGTTGGGTAGTCGGGTAGGATTTTGACAACCTACAGGTTAGAATACCTACTGGGAGAGTAAGAGAGTAGGGGAGAGTGTTTGATCTGTTACGTATACGATAGAACATAGATGAGAACGGTTAGAGGAGATAGGAAGAGTGGATGTTGATTTCATGAGTTAGCGTAGGTTTTGAGGAGGATAGCAATCGTTCATACAAGATAGTGAAGGGGCAGAGGAGTCCTCAGTTTCGTGGGGAGCCCTATGATGTTTCAGGTGGCAAGGGGAGAGGAGAGTTCGGGCAAAAGCCAAGTGGGGGAGACGCTACTGCGAGGATTGTGTGTCACAAGTGTAGTAAGTCGGGGCATAAGAGTCCAGATTGCATGGTCAACAAGTGTTTCGAGTGTGGAAATGAAGGTCATGTAGCTGCTAAGTGTGAGAAGTAGGATGTGGTCTGCTACAACTGTGAGGAATTGGGGCATATTAGTACCAAGTGTCCAAAGTCGAAGGAGGAGAAGTATAGCGGAAGAGTGTTTGTCTTGGAGGGTTCGAAGCCTACGGTGGAGTGATGGTAGTATTTAGAGGTACGAGTGTCATTTAGGGTGCTTTACTAGGAATCTGTTGTTTGTTATGGTGAGTGCTTAAGTTTACATGTTCATGATAGTTAGATTTTCGAGGACGAAAATATTCTAAGTGGGGGAGAGTTGTAACACCCTGATTTTCCTGTTAGTGCGTTTTGTTTATGCATGAATATAATAGTAGCTTTGCGATATATTGTGCTTCTTAGTAAGTACGACTTAATATTACTTTAAATAAATTTATATATTTTGGTGTGTTTGAATTACTGATATATATATTGAGATGATATTAAACCGTATTTTCACAGTAAATTGGTAATGTATGGGTTTTTATTATATAATTATTTAATTTATAGAATATTTGTAATTGGGATATTATTATTTAGTGACTACCTCATTTTATAAAATGTTGTTATTTTAGATGTTATTGATTTTGAAAATTATCTTGGGCTATTAAGGTGTTAAAATAATAGTTGTAGTTGAATTGGGATTTGAAAATAATTTAAATAGGATTTTGAGCATTTTTACTCACATACGCCCCCTCCTGGTTGCTAAGCGCAACCCCCTGTTCAGCTCACTTAAGCCAGCGCACCTCCCAGCCCACAAACGCAGCCGAACCCGCCCACCGTTTCTTCTCCTTCCTCGCGGTTCGCAAGAACTAAACAAAGACCAACAACAGAAAAACCCTTGCGCCGCTCCTCCCCCACCGGTGCGTTCTCACTCCTCCCTCCACCACCGAACACCAAACGTCACCTTCCCACTCGGTTTTTGCCAATGATTCCGTTTCTAGCCTTAGTTTCATTGTTTGGTGCTTCGTTCTGTTAGTTTCAGCCACGCCCAGCCACCTTGGAGTCGTGATTCCGTCCACCTTAGGCACTCTGCAGTGTTTCGCTCTTGATACTCTCTACAGACAGCACATCTGCAACACCGAAAACGAAAACAATGGCTTACAACGACAAATCTGCGAAATTTCTGAATCATTGCGGTTACGATTTGCTTTTGGGATCAATAGCTGCTTTCTACATAATCACGGTGCCTTACACTAAGGTCGAAGAGAGTTTCAATGTTCAGGCAATGCATGATATTCTTTATCATCGGCTTCAATTAGATAATTATGATCATCTCGAAGTTCCTGGTGTGGTTCCTCGCACTTTCATTGATTTGGTCCTTTGGATAGTTCGATTCGTGTGTTCTCAAATCTGCATGAAATGTCATATGTGAATACTCCCCTCGCATTCTGTCGGCTCGGATCGGTACTTCCCTTCAAAAACACGACTGATTAATCAAGTAAATATCTTCCTATTATTCTTTTTAGATATTTGACTGAATGTTTTTGTTTAATTATATGCTTTTGAGTCGACGACCATGCAATTGGATTTATAACGTGTCCGAGAGTTACGGGGACCGTTCGTGTGTTACTCGAATTTGAAGCTATCCTCGACGTCTCGGTAGTTCGTAAGGTTAGGGGATTCTCACTATGTCTATGATAACTTGTATGATATGTGTTGTGTAGGAAATAGCTAGCATGCTTTGATTGTGTGGATTGTGTGTTAATGTTGAGATTGTTGTTGTAATTGTATTTGATTTGTGGTTATCATGAAGCTTGGTGTTAGAAATAAATGTGTTGTTGATATTGCATGTTAGGTGTTGTTTAAATGTTTCAATGCGAAGAATGATGAGAGTATGTGAATTAAATGATGTGGATTAATTGTCTAGATGAATGTTATTAAATTGAGAATTGAATTGTTGAATGAAAATGTGCTGAGTTGTTTTGCCTAGGGTGCCTAATGGGACCTAAGTGATGGTTTAGTCCCTAAGAATTAATTTAATCCTTGGTGTGACAATATAGTCCCTAAGAATTAACTTAATCCTTGGAGAGACAAAATAGTCCCTTAGTGACTAATTAGGCCTAATATGTTAAAATAATTCTTTAAGTACCAAATTAATCATAACGTGTCAAAATAATCCCTTGAGTACTAAATTAATCTTTGGTGCGTCAAACCGGTCCTTGGGTGTGGAAAAGGTCCTTATGGAGTATTTTGGTCCCTAAATGGAATTTTATTTAATAAATGGGATGTGGTGGTGAGAAATGATTAAAAGGTGGTTAATAATTGATGTGGGCTTCGGCCAAAGCGGTAGGTTAATAATTGATGAGGGCTTCGGCCAAAGCGGTGGGTTAATAATTGATGTGGGCTTCGGCCAAAGCGGTGGGTTAATAATTGATAACGTGGTGGTTTAAAATTGATGTGATGTGATTATTGTGTTTTGATGCATTTGTCATAGTGTCACATAAATCATATGCATTACGCGGTGGGTGGCTTCGGCCAATTTGTGGTGGGTGGCTTCGGCCAACATGCGGTGGTTACCCGACGGGGTTTTTGAGGTGGTTATGGATCCACATGCATATTGCACACATGCATACAATCATGCATTCCATGAATTCCCATTGATGCTTAATTAATCCTCTGTTGTGACTTGTTGATGTCCTAATTGAATGGTGAATGCTTAATTGCTACGGATTGTCGTTACTAGATGTTTTTCCGAATATAATGCTTATCTTACTTGTTATTATTGATGTAAAGAGACTCACCCTAGCATTTTTATGTTGCCTGCTCTCGTGGCGACATGCAGGTGATCCTGAGTGAAGTTACCTAGGCCTTCTTGGGAATTTGTGTCGGCTCTGATCTAGTAACACCGGGGATGGGGTTCTAGTATCATTATTTATGTTTTGTATTAAACTGATTTAAACTATGTACTGAGTACGTTGAACTCATTTTCTTTCCATTTCTTTGAATTGTATTTTCGGATTATTGTAAACACTAAACAGGTTTTGAGGGTTTTAACCCATATGACTATGCTATGCATTTTCACGCACTAGATGCGTTTGATTATTAAATTGATTTGACGATGTTTTTACTAAATGTACCACCCTCTTTGAGGTGCGTAGACAGGTTTTGAAAAACTCTGATTTTTATTAATTGAATTAGCATTTAATATAAGGGGTGTTACAACTAGAAACACCCCTACTCACAAGACAAACACACATCATCAAGTTATAACACATCAACTCATAATCATCAAGAACATCACCACAAATGTTTATTCACACCTCCTCCATTACTCAAACACCTCCTAAATAAAAATGAAACTTCCAAATTAACTATTTGACTTAATAACATGTTGTAAGCCTTAAATAACCCAATTAAATACATAATTGAATTATTTTTGGGGCGTTACAACTCTCCCCCACTTCGAATATTTTCGTCCTCGAAAATCTCATCAATTATATGAACACACCAATTCCATCAATCTTATTCCTGCTCCCAACTATCAACAACGCCGTCTTGTACACTAAGTACTAGGACATACACACCTCTCTACGCCCTTACCTTGTAACGAAACTCTATTCTTAGGGTCACCAAAGTCTCACTCGATTATCCAAACACTATTAATCCACCGTTAGGAAACTACACTATAGCAATTACTTAAAGTACTAATGCTCATCTCTTACGTCAATCTATATCCAAACTACGAACAATGCTCTCCCCATCTCTACATTCCTATTCCCCGTACTGAATTCTAATCCTTTAATCACCAAAGTTACACACGACCACCCAGATCCTATATAGGTACTTATTCGACTACCATACTCTTAGTAACAATTATTCCACCTCAGGTTTCCCAGAAACCGCATTTTCTAAACTCTTTCCAAAAAGGCATGCTTTATCACTTTTCATGAACTTCAAACTCAAAATGTCGATCCTTGTCTTTACATCTCCCTACTATTAACCCCCAAATCAAAGACATAAACATCCATAAGACACCTAATTATCTAAAAATCAAGAGTCAACCAAACTTGCACACACCACTCAATTAATCAAGTTAAAATTAGTACATATCCAAAATTTATAGTAACCACAAGTTATTGTCGCCACTTTCATTGGGGATGAGTTATTGGGGTGATCAGTCCCTACTACTCACGCAACCAATTAGTTAAGGTCACAAAACTACGTATTTTCAAATTTACACATACCACACTGAAAGACTTTTAACGCAGTCTAGAGTGCGAAGGTGTAACACCCCCTTACTCGTAATACTTTAATTTATAAAATCAGAGTTCAAAAATCGTTTTTCTTTTCAAAGATACATCCTCAAGGGAATGCTACGTTCATCAAACATCACTTTCACTTAGAATATATTACTTTTCAATTAATAAAATATAATTGCGTGATACATAGCACGACTTAAATGGGGCGAACCCTCAAATTCTAATACATCAATCTATTACAGTTCAACACTAATCTTAAACAACTAATAGACTACCCGGCTCCCCAGTTCGACGTCACAGAGCAAGACGCCACAACTAGGTTGAGGAAGAAAGGACCTTCACTCAGATCACCGCACTCACTGTTTGTCGCCACGAGAGCAGGCAACATAAAAATGCTAGGGTGAGTCTCTTTTCATAAATAATAAAATGTATGATAAATCTTATGATAGAGAAAACACCACACACACCTCAAAACAACTCATCTAAGACAACAACCCACCACTTAGCAACTCGGCCAAGACAACAAACATACCTCACCAAGGTAGGACACTTCAACTCATAAACAACGAGAAACATCATCACAAACTGTATATGTTTATGAATGAATGCAACCCAACAACAAGGGTATAATGCATGTGGTACCAACCAACGTAACAAGCCTTTGTGGCTTCAACTTTCAACGCTGAGCAAAGCTCTAGGACCGCAGCCCACAACAACGTAATATGCTTATGTCATGTATGAGGACTCTATAAACATCAACCCCAAAACATCAACACATACAATGCGACATGCGCAACAACGTTCAACACCAACATCATCAACGTGCAGTCTTAATTGACTTATCTCAACAACATCAACGCATTAGCCTTATTAGACTCAACACACAACATCAACGTAATTAGCCTATTTAGACTCAACACAACTCATCAACGTCGGTCCTTTGGAACCTCACCACTTAAACACATCATCGCCACGGCTCTAAAAAGTCGACTTCGCACCTCGGACACACACCCCCATGGTTATCGCCCAACCCTCCACTCAATACTCCCACAATCGTAGTTCTCACGCTATCTCAACGCCCTCACACTAACGTAGTGGACTAAACAGTCACTACGAGGACTACAACGTCACCTAGGGACTAAAAGAACTATCCCATTTCAACCACTTAAGCGTTCTCAACACCCAACAAGACTCCCGATTGCGCTGGCGGCGCTTTGCATGAATCAGTGGCTTCAACGGCACCTCGGCACCTCTCCCGGCACCTCGGCACACGCACCACTCAACTTCGGTACACACGGGCACCTCGGACCCAACAACACCTCAAGACACTGCGCGTAACCTCGGCACCCCACAACACACCTCGGCACCCACAGACTGCACCTCGGCGCACCTCATATCCCCACTACATATACATCTCGGTATACACACCATATACCTCGACAATACTAGCTTAGACGTCCATGCACTACACTTCATCAACCACACTTAGGCTTAGATACAACTCACGTCCTCAATCCCTCACCTCGGCTACACTAGCTTTAACATACAACTATTACACTCCGGTAATACACTTCCTTAATTCACCACCAATCACCTATCCACTACCTCTCTTAACCATACACTTACTTAATTCACCTTCATTCACCTCGGATACTACACTTAGGCACACTACACCTAAGCACGACACTTCATTACATCTACTCCTCAACACATACACCTCGGTACATATACCCTACACCTCGGCAACTACAATTCGACTCCCACGTTGGGACTTAGCCACACTTACACCTCATCATCTATGCCACATCACCCACCTAGGTACTAACCACCTCGGTTACTCCTAGAGACAACATCTTATCACCATTAAAATCGGCTACCACTCCTCGGTCATTAGCAATGACACACCTCGTCATTCTACACTCAGGCCTTCTCGTCTAGGCTTCTTGTCTCTCCTCAACCCTCAACACTTAAGCACGCTACGCCTAAGTCCAACGCTCCACCTCAGTACCCTCACACCTCGGTAGATTCCACTACAATTCAACGCCTACACATCAGTAACTATACGCAGATATACTTATACACTGTTCTTCAACTCCTAGAACTCGGTATAACTACATTACACCTCGTGAACACAGTCGACACTCAAAATGGTCTTAAGCGCGCCTCTTACGCACCACTATTATACACTTATACCTTCACAACTAATCCAACACTTCTCAGGAACTCCACGAAGGAGACAACCCCGACACCGACGCCAACTCACTGGGAACTCCACACAAATGACAACACAAACAACAACTCACTGGGAACTCCACGCAAATGACAACACAACAACAACTCACTGGGAACTCCACGCAAATGACAACACAACAACAACTCACTGGGGTGAGTGTTCTCGGCTCCCACTCCTCTCCTTGGTCCCTCACACAACCAACTCATTACAAACACCACAGCTTCACCAAAGTAAGTAACGCAAACAAAATACACATCAAACACACTACACAACTCAGAAACTATTACTAGATTCTGACTCACACACAACACACATCATATATATTATTATGGATGAAAGAGAGAGCCCCCTAACCTTTAATGAAGCAAACGAGTACTCTCCCCACCAATAATCACCAACAATCCTAGCTCTTCTCCCTCGGTTGGAGCTCTTCCACGCCCTTGATTCCCTTCTTCTTCTCTCTAGAATCACTATTCCACCTAACACTCTCCTTCTCTTACTTTACCTTTGATCTTGATATTTTTGTTGGAATGAATTCTCATTCTACGGTTACCTCCTTTAAGCCATGCGCAATGGGCTTCAAGGAGCATTGGGCCTCTTAATAACTCATGGGCCTCTAACCTCACCTTCTCCATTACTTAAATGCCTTCTAAATAAAATAAACACTCTACATTACTCACTTAGCTTAACTAAAATGTTGTAAACCTTAAATAACCCAATTAAATAAATAATTGAATTACTTTGGGGTGTTACAGAAGGCATCGTCAGGACTCCCACTCTTTTGACGTCTTTAAAACCCTTTTAATCACACATATCTCAAAGATACAAACAACAGTTGCAAACAACCAAACAAAATCTACAACAAAGTCATTGTCGGAGATCGACAAGGGACTCTGAGACACTACGACTGGACAACTTGGCCGGACAGACGGAACTGCTCTGATACCAACTTGTAACACCCCCTTTTCTTCATCAATAATTTAATTTAAAATCAGAGTTCAAAAATCGGTTTTTTTTCTTTTAAAAAAATACATCCTCAAGGGAATGCTACGTTCACACCAGACTTCACTTTAATCTAGTCAACAGTACTTTTCACTAATAAATATAATTGCGTGATACATAGCACGACTTTAATGGGGCGAACCCTCAAAACACCGGTTCCTTAATCACCAAATTACAGTTCAACAACTTAAATTTAAAACATCTAATAACTACTCGCCCTCCCAGTGCTACATATCAGAGCAAGACACCAAAACCAAACTGAGGAAGGAAGAACCTTCACTCGGGATCACCTGCACGTTGCCGACATAAGAAGCAACATAGAAAGCAGAAAGGTGAGTCTCTAACACATATAATAAAATGTATGATAAACATTATTTTAGAGAAAGGCAACTAGAAACACCCCTACTCACAAGACAAACACACATCATCAAGTTATAACACATCAACTCATAATCTTCAAGAACATCACCAAATGCATGAGTATATGCATGAATGCAACCCAACACCAAGGGTATAATGCATGTGATACCATCACCGGCTTAATGGTACCGCCACCGTCATTATTTTGCCATTCGGGCGTCTCCGTCATTAATGATATGAAGACCGAAGTCTACAATATCGAGGCAGAAGCCTATCTCCGTTGTTTGATGCATATGAGGCATGTGACTCCATGAACAATGCATCAACCACAAACAATCACATCATGTATGAATTAACACTGTCACTGGATTTACCTTCCTTCCTTTAATCCACCGTCATTACACCTTCATTTAATTCACTAAAACATCATCAATAGCTCTATGGCTAACATCAACACATCGGTCACTAGCTCAATGGCTAACATCAACACATCGGTCACTAGCTCTATGTCTAACATCAACACATCGGTCACTAGCTCTATGGCTAACATCAACACATCGGTCACTAGCTCTATTGCTAACATCAACACATCGGTCACTAGCTCTATGGCTAACATCAACACATCGGTCACTAGCTCTATAGCTAACATCAACACATCGGTCACTAGCTCTATGGCTAACATCAACACATCGGTCACTAGCTCTATGGCTGATATCAAACTCACCGGACATATCAACACCAAAAGTAGTGGACTAAACTGTCACTACAAGGACCAAACTGTCACTCCCGGGGACTATACAGCCACATAGGGCGCACACAGGGCGGCAACTCTGGCGCCTTGCACTTCGACGACACTCTTCGACACCCACACTCTTCGACAACGCACACTTCGGCAACCTCGTGCAACACACCGCACACAGGCGCAACACCTCTCCTCAAATGGCGCCTAATAGTAAACAAACAACAACGACAATGATCAGCACACATTTGGCGCCAGGCATCAACACAATTCAGCAACTTGGATGCACTTGGGCACCAAACAACACCCAAAATTGCGTCTGGCAGCAACCTGCGCCATACTGGCGTCAAAACAACACCTCGGCACACTCACACTGAACCTCGGCACACCACACTGCACCTCGGTACACTACACTTCGACACACCTACTCCTCGACACACCTACATCTCGGCAACACTAGCTTCGACATACTTACACTACACCTCGGTACATCCACACCTCGGTAGTTATACCCTATCCCTCGACAACTACACTTCAGCAACTACACTTCGATATACATCTATAGTTCGGCGACTACACTTCGGCTCACACACTTACACTTCGTCACCTACACGTCGACACCTACACTTCGACACACATATACGTCGACTCCCATATACTTCGACACATCTACACTTCATCACCTACACCTCAACACATCTACAAGTCGACTCCCATATACTTCGACACATCTACACTTCATCACCTACACCTCAACACATCTACAAGTCGACTCCCATATACTTCGACACATCTACAATTCATCACCTACACCTCAACACATCTACAAGTCGAGTCCCATATACTTCGACACATCTACACTTCATCACCTACACCTCAACACATCTACAAGTCGACTCCCACATACTTCGACACATCTACGCTTCATCACCTACACCTCTCGGCACACACATACTTACACTTCGTCACATCTACACTTCGTCGCACACACACTTCGTCATACATACGCTACACCTCGACCACTACACTTCGACATACATACACTACATCTCGACAACTACATTCCGGCTTATATACACTACACCTCGACCACTACACTTCGGCTTATATACACTACATCTCGACCACTATACTTCGGCTGATATACACTACACCTCAACCACTACACTTTGGCTGATATAGACTTAACCATCACTCACTTCGGTTACACTTTCTCACTTAACCATCACTCACCTTGCCACACTTCCTCACTTAACCATCACTCACCTTGCCACACTTCCTCACTTAACCATCACTCACCTTGCCACACTTCCTCACTTCACCATCACTCACCTCGGTTACACTCATTCACTTCACCATCACTCACCTCGGTTGCACTAGCTTTGACATACATATACTACAACAACACTGCGACACTTCGTCACACACATATTTCGACCCTCACATCCTTCGACGCACACAGTAATACTTCACTTCGGCACCGGCGCAACACTTCATTTCGAATGGCGCCCTAGGCACCTAACCCTCATCTTCCCTCTTTTATTTGATTCTCATACTATGATCAAACTTAACCCACAATTTACCCAACGCACATCAAAGTAACAACGAAGGTGACAACACCAAAAGTAACAACGAATGTCGAATCCAGTATTGTCGAGGTATGGATGTAATGAAGTGAAGTGTAGGTATGTCGAATCTAGTATTGTCGAGGTATGGATGTAATGAAGTGAAGTGTAGGTCTGTCGAATCTAGTGTTGCCAAACTGTAGGTGTATTGAAGTGTAGTGTATGTATGCTGAAGTGTAGAGGTCGAGGTGTAGTGTATATAAGCCGAAGTGTAGTTGTCGAGGTATAATGTGTATATTCCGAGGTGTATGTGTTGAGGTGTAGATGTATCGAAGTGTAAGTGTCGACGTGTAGTGGGTCGAAGTATATGGAAGTCAACGTGTAGATGTGTCGAGGCGTATGTGTTGAGGTGTAGATGTATCGGAGTGTAAGTGTCATCGTGTAGACTTGACGAAGTGTAAGTGTATGGGAGTCGACGTGTAGTTGCCGAAGTGTAGAGTATGTATACCAAAGTGTAGTTGCCGAAGTGAGGTGTATGTATGTCGAAGCTAGTGTTGTCAAGGTGTATGAGTACCGAAGTGTAGTGTTGTAGTGGTGACGAAGTGTAGGTGTCAAAGTGTAGGTATGTCGACGTGTAGGTGTCGAAGTGTGGATGTGAAGAAGTGTGGTGAGACGAAGGGTAGTGTATGGGTGCCGAGGTGCAGTGTAGGTGTGCCAAAGTGTAGTGTTGTTGCGCCCCGAAAAATCCGGTTTGGGACTTTTCAGTTTGACAACGTTTGAAAATCAGTAGAGCCGCCACCAATATTTATTTAGGAAAACATTGAAAAAACCTTTTTAGGAAAGCGGGTGGTCTTTGAAAACTTAGAGATGTAGGTTCGGAAATTCGGTTGCGCATGGGAAGGTATTAGCATTTCACGCGCCCTTTCTACAAAAAGGAACCATTAATTTGATGTGGTTTTGAAATGTTTGATTTGAAATACGTTGTTCTATTTATTTTTCTTTTCTTTTTGAGAAATCACTTTATTGAAAACGGAAAAAGGGATGTTTTTGGTATCTTTGAAAAGCGGAACAAAACAAAGATTTTTTTGAAAAGCGTGCTTGACGGGACAGGAACCCGGTCCTACGTACCCTCACTGGCTGAGGGATCAAAGCAACGTAGTTCTTATTTTTTATGGGTTTTTTTAAAGGTGTGCTTGACGGGCCATGAACCGGTCCCCACGTACCTCACCGGTGAGGGATCAAAGCAACGTAGTTCTCAGTTTTTGCGTGTGAAAACGGCTTTTGAGATTGAGTTTGGAGTTTTTGAAATAAGACTCGAGTGTTCGCGAACACCAAACAAGCAAAGGCTTCGAGTGGCATTCGGTATTAACTCGAAAAAAGAGTTGGAGCCGGTAATCAAACAAGCAACGGCTTCGAGTGATTACAAGCGACAACGTCGTATTATTCTTTTGAAAATAGTTTTGAAAAGGTGGTGAGCTAATAGCTCGTGTTTATTTAGGAAGTTTGAATTAATTGTTTTTGTTGTTGTTTATTTAATATGTGGGAGCTTTCATGATAGTCAAACAAGCAAAGGCTTCGAGTGACTACCACTAATAACTCCTCATTAACGATCAAACAAGCAACGGCCGAGTGATGGTTAATGATTTTTATTTAGAAAAATGCCTTAGGTTTTCTTATTTGAAAAAAACATAGGATTTCAAGCTTGAAAAGAAATGTAACATTTCAAATCCTTCTTACAAGACAAAACCCAAAACAACCCTTGGGGCACAAGCAAAGCAATCAAGAGAGTATTTACAATTTGCTATGAACAATTGGGTGCACAATGATACAAGTATATGAGTGCAAGAGTATGCAATTATGGAATGCAAAATACATCATTATTGGATGCATGAACATTTAATTTATGAAAAGGAAAAAAACATGATATTAATGCATGAACATTTAATTTATGAGATGCAACACATGATATTAATATATGCATGAGTAAACTTGAAAAGATATAAACAAATGCATGAACATGTAGGCATAAACCTAAACTAACATAGGAAATTGCTAAATGGGCATCTAACAAGGCATTTTTATTCAACCTAAAAGTCTAAGGAAACCAAAATAGTAACCTAAAACCCTAACCCCAAGAACACACATGAGGGGACCAAAACAAAAAAAAAATCAAAACCCTAGTACTATTGAGTATAACAATGGAGAATTTTATTCAATGAGATGGGCTCATGGCCTAAGCCAAGTATGTAAAGAAAACTTTGAACATTAAACAAAACTATGATTGATTCACAAGAAATATTTAGAAGATTAAACTATGAAATAAATTGAATCCTTTCTTGCAATCTTCACCACTTGAAGGAAATGCACTAGGCATGTAGTGAGAATCATTTTGCAAGATCATCAACAAGTGGACAACAAGATAACTAGACTACAAGAACACATAAACTATTTAACTAGGAAATAGATTGAATCCTTTCTTGCAATCTTCACCACTTTAATGAAATGCACTAGGCATGTAGTGAGAATCACTTTGCAAGATCATCATTAACTAACAACAATATAGCTAAACCATAAGAATATAAAATAGAAATGGATTGAATCCTTTCTTGCAATCTTCACCACTTTAATGAAATGCACTAGGCATGTAGTGAGAATCACTTTGCAAGATCATCATTAACTAAACAATAATATAGCTAAATCATAAACATATCAACTATAAAATAAATTGAATCCTCTCTTGCAATCTTCACCACTTGAAGGAAATGCACTAGGCATGTAGTGAGAATCATTTTGCAAGATCATCATTAAACAAAAGGTAAACTAAAACACAAGAAATAATGAGCACATAAACTAATATATTAAACAAAAGTCATTTCTAGCTCTCTTCACTACTAAGATCAAAGTGCACTTGGCACTAGTAGGAATCATAGAGCCAAATCCTCAACAACTTACTAAAGAAAATTCCAACAACAAGATTTAAACAAAGAAACAACAAAATCAATTTTGAAGACATTTTAAATCATGCATATGCATAACTTTGCTTCATTTTATTTAACAAGAAAACTCAAAAATTAACATGAAAACAACACTAATCAACTTATTTTAGGGTGAGACACCAAATCTCACCCCTCAACCACAACAAACTACATTGAAAAGATGATGCTATGCAAAAGGAATGAGGAGAAGGAAATGAGATTCAATGCAAAATATTTGGAGATGATGCAAAGAGGGTTATGGATTTTACCTTTTCTCTAAAATGGAAGAGAAAATTGAAGAAATGGAGGAGGAAAAATGCAAGAAAGCTTCGGCCTTGCAAGGAAAGGAAGGAGATAAAGGTGGTGTGATGAACTTCTTGAGTGAGAAAGGAAGGTTAAGGGTGTGAGAGGTGGATTCAAGGTGTTTTGGTGGATGAAGGTGAAGTAATGGAGGAGGGGGAAGGAGGAGAAGGCTTCGGCCTAGAGGAGGAGAGAGAGAGGAGAGGAGAAGAGTGCTAGGTTTTCTTGAAGGTGAGAATGATAGCCAAAGATTGGTGAAGAGAGAATGTGTGAGCTATTTATAGGGGTTTTGAGGCTCTTAGGGTATTTAGGACTTTTTGCTTTGATGGGGCTCTAGGATTGGATCTTAATTTTGAATGGATGGTTAGGATTAGTGGTCACATGGATCAAGGGTATTTAGAAAACACAAGTGTGTGAGAGAAATAGGTGAGGGTGGCGCATAAAAAGAAGGAAAAAGGAAATTTGTGAACAAAAAATCTAATTTGGGAATGGTGATTTTTGTAGAATAGGGTTAAGGGTATTTTGGTGAGGGAATGTTCTCAAAAAGGTAAGATGGGGTTTTTTGGTGGGAAGGTTAGTGTAAGTGCATGGGTTAATTTACCAAAAAGGGCAACATTGAGGATATGATCAAATTAAAACTTGGTGAGTAAGTAATGGAGTGTGTAGAAACTTCTAGAAGGAGGAGAGGGAGTATGGGACTTAAGATCAGCTGAAATGTGAGGGGAAAAATAAAAAAACTTGCTTCTTTTTTTGTTTTGTCTTATTGAGGACACTTCCTCTTTTTATTTTTGAATTTTGAATCTTTTTGGGCATGTAATTGAGAGTGCACCCATTAAAACATGTCACATATTTTTGGACACCATGAAATAACCTTCCTAATTATTCTAGACAATTAAAATTGTCACTTAATTAATTGGGGAATTTTTAATGGTCTTTTGGCATTTTTTATGCACTAAAAATAGGAAAAGTGCATTTTAATTATTTTAGGCTAGAATATTCTCTCTAAAAATTGTACAAAAATTCTCTTGGATAAGAGAAAAATGTACTTTTGGTGTGTGCATATTTTTGGCGAGAAAATCATCCTTTTGCGAAAAATGACCAAAATGCCCCTTACCCTAAAAAGTCCTAATTTGCTCAAAAATGCATTTTTATTCTAAACATGGTTCTAAAAACCCTTGGATGACTTTTAAAACTCTAAAATGCATGCCATGCCTTAATTTATTTATTTTTGGTTGAAAATTAGGGTGTTGACCTGCTTTAGGACAAAATTGGGGTATGACAATTTTGCCCTCTTTATCTAGATTTTAACAAGGAATATGAGTTGGCGAAACATATTCCGAGGCAAAAATAGAGATAAAGAATTCAGAAATTATACCGATTTTGCCAACTTAGGAAAAACCCGAATTTCACTTTTCTTTTTGGGTGAATGGATACTAGCGAAAAACTACTGTAATGAATGTGGTGCTAACCTCGTAAGCTAACAAAACAGAAACACATGGGGCGCCGACCCTCGGGTGGCGTAAAGCAAGAAGAAGTAAAACAATAAATAGAATAGTAGAGAAGGTACCGTCCTTTGATAAGCCAGAAGACTATTTGGGAAGAAAGTAACAAAAAGTGCGGTGATGAAGGAGCGCTCGTCACTCTGAAGGAACACTGGTTACGAAGGAGCGTCATGACTCTGAAGGAGTACTTGGACTCTGAAGGAACACTTAGGCTCTGAAGGAACGCTTAGGCTCTGAAGGAACGCTTGGGCTCTGAAGGAACGCTTGGGCTCTGAAGGAACGCTTGGGCTCTGAAGGAACGCTTGGGTTCTGAAGGAGCGTCTGGGCTCTGAAGGAACGCTTGGGTTCTGAAGGAGCGTCTGGGCTCTGAAGGAACGCTTGGGCTCTGAAGGTGGCCTACTCGAGCGGCCTGAGGTTCTGTATCAAGTTGTGGAGGCTGATACATTTTACCTTGATGGACTTGCACTATGCTTTACACTGGCACAGCTGGTCTGAAGGACGCGAAGTCTGGGGGGCCGATCCGTCATGCTCCGTGATGACTTGGCGAAATGAAGGACGCGAGGTCTGAGGGGCCGATCCGTCATGCTCTGTGATGACTTGGCGAGATGAAGGTCGAGTTCAAAGTCGCTGTTTGGACTGTTGATTTGAACTAAACTGAAGGACTCCGGGGTCTGATGATTCGTCGGTGCTCGATAACGACGGGATCTGAAGGGACGCCTTGGTCCTGAAGGGATGCACGGGTCCTGAAGGGATTTGCAAATCCTGTTGATTGACTGATTAAGATGACCGCTTATTGGCGTATTGAATTGAGGTACTGCATATGCCAGCTGATGCAAGGAATGATGCATGAAGCATGGGTGCATGTTATGCAAAGGCATGTTATGCAGGAGTATGTTATGTGAGTGCATGCAATGCTATGATTTTGATGTGATGATGCATGTGGTGGACTGTTTTCCTTTGTTTCTGATTCTTTTCTGATTGTTTTCTGACCAGCTTTCTGTTTTCTGGTTATTTGTTTTTCATGTTTTTTTCTTTTCGATCAGCTTTCTTTTTTTTGACCATTCATTTTTGCTTTTTGACAAGGCTTATTTTTTTCTGGTTCAACCGACTTCCGATACTCCTGGTATGAGACTGAAAAGCCGTGGGAAACTGCAAGGCTTGTGAACCGAACGCGCGCTTGCTCTCTGGTTCGCCATCTGGAACAGTTTGCGAATGCAACCCTTTTTTGTAAGGTTAATTATCTTTAGGAATTTGCTTATTTCCCCTGACTTTTAAAGATTTCGCAATGATTTGTAATGCCTTATGATGTATGCACATGTTTCTGATTCGATATCACCATCATCATAAAAACGCTTATTTTGAGCGAGAAAAAGCAAAAATATCAACAATCCGGATATGAGAAAAGTTTGAGCTTTATTGATATGGAAGCCGATCGTGCAGAATGTTCGACGGTATTCGATACATTTGAGAATTTAAAGCGCAAAAGACACGAAAAAGGAAAGAAGTGATTTCGATCGTCCGTCTCGTGAGGCGGTGTTGACATTTGTGTCCTTGACCTTGATCACTCCCTCATTCAAGCCTTTAGGGAAAGTTGTATGCCTTTCATTACTTTTCATGCTCAAGCTTTCGACCCTAATTTTTGCTGGATCGCCGCTGCGGGTTTTCAATCCACCGGTCGCTCTGATTTTGCCTAAGTCGCCCTTCGGGTTTTCAACCTAATGAGCGAATTCTTACTTGGCTTGTCTTTCTCTTTTTTCTTTTTGTCTATTTTTTCGGGCATAGTACTTCTTCACTTGATCGGAATTGGTGGGTTCCTTGAGATCTTCGCCGTCCATGTTGGTAAGTATCAGTGCTCCTCCAAAGAAGGCTTTCTTGACAACATATGGTCCATCATAGCTTGGAGTCCACTTCCCACGGGGATCAGTCTGGATAGGCAAGATCTTCTTAAGCACCAGATCACCTTGCTCGAATTCACGTGGTCGGACTTTCTTGTCAAAAGTCGTTCTCATTTCTCACGATATAATTGCCCACGACACAAAGTCGCAATCCTTTTTTCTTCAATGAGGTTTAGCCGATCCGCACGGGCTTGAACCCATTCTCGCTTTTTTTGACTTTGTTTCCATCGAGACCGCATGGAGGTATCTCAACCTCAATAGGGAGGAGGCGCCCACCCATATACTGGAGAGAAAGGATTTGCCCGGTTGAAGTGCGTCATCGAAGTTCGGTAGCCATGCAAAGCAAAAGGAAGCATCTCATGCCAATCCTTGTAGGTTACCACCATCTTTTGCCTGATCTTCTTGATGTTCTTGTTTGCTTTGATCGCCCCATTCATCTTGAGGCGGTAGGGAGAAGAATTATGATGTTGAATTTTGAACTCGCACAGTGTCCTTCATCATTTTCTTTATTCGGAGTTCTGCCGCCATTATCGGTGATGATCTTGTTTGGAAGACCATAACGGAAAATCGAGATCTTTCTTCACAAATTTGGCAACCAGGCCAAGTTATCTTTGGAGTATGAGGCGCTTCAACCCACTTGGTAATTTCTAAAACTTTGCCTTGATATAATTGTAACTTGAATGAATCTTGGAGTGCAAGCCTTTTGATTTTTCTTTCCCCCTTTTTTGTTTTTTTTTTTTTTTTTTTTTTTTTTTTTTTTTTTTTTTTTTTTTTTTTTTGGACAAACATATTTAAATAAATAAACTTATTTGTCCTAAAGCTAAAACTCGAGAAAACAAAAGCAATCGATCATTGATAGGAATGGATTTTTTTTTTTTTTTTTTTTTTTTTTTTTTTTTTTTTGAAGATTGTGGGTTTTGTGGAGAAAGGATGATTGGGTTTAGTGAAGTGCTTGAAGCTAATGGTAGGATGATTTTTATTCGAGCGTTGGTGACGTTTGGTGATTTATGATGGTTATTTGGCTTGATGAGGTATTTGGAAGTTTTATTCCTGGCTAAGGGTTGGTGGAGGGCGGGATGCCGAGGTCACAGGGAAGTATTTGCAGGTTATTGAGACAAGGATCTCTTATGCTTTGTGGTAACGTGTATCAGCTCACCACTTACATTTCTCTTGTATTTTTGGGACTTTCATTTTTAAATCCCTTTTTTCTTTTTTTCTTTTTTTTCTTTTTTTTTGATTGATTTTTTTATTTTTCTTTGACTCGGGTGAGTTGATAAAAAGTGATGCACCTTTTTTGGTATTTGAGGTGATCCTTGTCTAGGGTGATTTTTGGATTTTTGGCTTCTGATGGGTATACATGCTTTTTTCGAGAATATGGGAAAATGGTCAAACATTATTTCAAATCATGATTGCTTGTTTTCTCAAAAATTAACTCAAGGACGAGTGAATTTATTTACTCCTATATATTTGCTCTTTCTTTTGTTTGATTATTTTCGACCCACTTTTTCTTTTTACGGTCATTTGTTTTTGTGTGTTTTTTTTTTGAAGGAGGAAATCATCTTTGGGCTTATACGATTCAGATCTCTCGTAGTCGACGCACATTTCGACTACCCGTCCCTTCTTCGGGGAAGGACAATATTGGCAACCCATTGTGGGTACTTGGCCATTGCTAGGAACCCCGCATCAAATTGCTTTTTCACCCCGTCTCTCGGATTTGAGGACATCTCGGGCTTCATCCTTCTCAATTTACATTTCTGAAGGGCATTCGGGCTTGATCGGTAGCTTGTGTACCACAATGTCGGTGTCAACCGGGCATATCTTGATAGGACCATGCAAACGCATCCGCATAATCGTGCAACAAATTTGAACCAACTTCATGCGACCTTCGTCATTCATGGCGGTACCCACTCGACCTCTTTCTTGTTCTCATTTGTACCCAAGTTGATCACTTCAATGGATTCCCCGTGAGGCCGAATAACCCTTTCTTCTTGTTTCATTAACCTCATGAGTTACGAGGAGTTTCCCAATCTTTCTCAACATCCCCTCATTTGGTGATGGGGTGATCAAAATCAAAATATGGACTGCTAGCAATTTGTTATTTTGAGAGACAATTCTTTGTGATTCGCCTTTTGTAAGGCGAAAAAGCGAGAATGAAAAGCTAAAACAAACAAGCAAACAATAACGAAACAGGAAAAAGGACACATGAAATGAAGAGAAATGATTTTTATTGATGGAAATTCAAAAACAACGTTTTTATTGATGATGATGATTCTGAAAATAAAAACATGCGTGCCCCTAACAACTTGTCCTATGGCCTTGGGCAGAGCCACAGGGTTGCATTACAACTAATTACTTTGAGTTAAAAGGTCACGGGAAATCAGCAGCTTCTCAATTCTTCACCTCTTTTCCGGCAAGACAGCGACGAACCAGACTAGACCCACCTTCTTCGGTTTCAGATCCACCACAGATGGCAACAACTTGGTTGTGATTAAGCAAACCGGCACTCACGAAGCTCTGGCGGATGTCACAGACAGGAATGCTCTGGGGCCAGGGATCTTGGCCTTTTGACTCAGCCAACCATTCGCCACTTCTTTCCTCTGCCACTTTCCTTCTTTTGGCTAGACTTGGATTGTATCCCAACCCGCAACGGTCCTTGTTCCTTTTTAGCTGGACGGGCGCAAGAATTCCTTGTCCAGATTTTCCCAAGCCAGACCCAACCTTATACCCTTGATCCATCATGATTTTAGCAATCTTTCTTATTACTTGCCCATTAAAATCTTCTATGGCATTAGAGGTTGGCTTCTCGCGTCCCGGCAATGGGTTTGCAGTTATGCTCGAACCATTTTGCTTGAATGAAATCCAATTGGCATCGATTAGGTCTTGCACTGCATGCTTGAAGGCTTTACACTCCTCCACAGTATGACCAACCCCGTTTTCATGGAAACTGCAGGTAGCATTAGCATTGTAACCATTGGGAAATGGCGGCTGAACGGGCTTCATTGAACGAGTGCTGACTAAGTTCTTGGAAATTAAGTAATCAAACAACTCAGTATATGTCATTGGTATTGGATCAAAACTGGTTCGTTTCGTACTGATAACCCTGAGCCTTGTGATCAAGGATCGTAATGTGACTCACCGGACGCCCCGTTCCTCTGTATTTGTCCACCTTGGGAGCTTTGAATTTTGGTGGCGAAACAAATCCGGGACCAAACACGACTCCACAGCCTCCTTGGTTACGACACCGGCACCTCCATTGCCCTTACTCTTTCTTCGAGTGCAGGTGGGTCATTTGGCTGCGACCCCTCAAACATGTGTCCTTGGGGTGACTCCCATACCGTAATAATACCATCCCGGTGAGGAGCATTATGAGGTGGTGCCACTAGCCCTAGAGTAGGACTAAGTGCAGAAGAGAACTAGAAATCTGGATCTGCGGTCCTCGGCAGCCTCCTACGAGCACGCTGTGGCGGTGACTTGATTGGGCGCATTCACACCGGTAGGAATAGATCCAACGGTTTGCGGCATGTACCCAAGAGCATACCCCAAGGACATCTTTGTGGAGTGTCTTGATTTGACACATTCATTTCAGGGGTGATCGACCGGATCCGGCGAGCTGCAAGAATCAGAAGGCGTTTTGAGCATCAGGAAGGAGGAACAAAAGAGGTGACACCAACTGGACCCACTACTGGCGGCGGCTTCAACGGTGGCCCATTCTTTAGACTTTGTAGCATGGCCATCATCTCATGCATCTGGGCCTCCATTGCCCCAACCTTATCCTTAAGCACTTGGTTCTCCTGAGCCAGCTGCTCAGGGTTCAAAATTTGCACGCTTAAATCTTCATGTTCTGGATTACTTTCAGTTTCAATCTCCGGATGCTCTTGCGGATTAGCCATCAGCTTGGCTTGTAGTCGGGTGAAGTATCGGTGACGGAGAACCAGCGTGCCTTTTCTGTTTGTTTAGACATTTATTGCATGAGAATGCATGAATGGATATATGAATGTATGTACAATGTTTGCTTGATGCCGAGAACCACGGGATGCCTTATCTTGTCATAAGCGCAAAACTTTTTCTTTGATTTAGGAAGTGAAGTAAATGAGGAATCGAAATAGCAAATCAACATACTTCATAACTGGGAAGCGAGAAGTAAGTCAAGCCTTGCTATTTGATTCCATTCTGATGCGACTATGACAAGACGGTACATTATTATCGATGGTCCCCGGCAAGCAAATGCAAATGAAATGCAATATGAATGCAAATATTTACAACATTTAGCTTTAATGAATGCAGCATGATGCGATTATGATGTGAATGATGCATGTAAAGATGACGAAAACGATGCATAAGGATGGAGGTTCAAAAATTCAGGAGCGGTTTATTTGAAAGAAAAAAAATTATTTTTGTATTTTCTTGGAAGGTTTTTGAAAAAGCTCCTTTTTGAGGAAGACATGCCCTAAATTACCATGCAGCACACAATTCGTATGCCCTCGTGTCCTACAAAGGTGGGAATCCTAAGTTCTAGGGCAACTTCAAAGGTTCCTCCCATGTAGTTCTAATTCACACCCTCACAATGGCTACCGAAGCTATAGAATCCTCATGCCGACACCCACAAATGTAGAATGCTACCAAGTGTGAGGCGTCATGAGAAAGCGTACTCCGGTTGAGACTTTCGTGAGTATCAGACAGACAAAGGTCTTGAATGACAGTCACTAATCGCCTCCACTCTCCTAAGTGTTTGTTGGATCCGGGTATAGGAGCCCACTCATAAATCATAAGGTGTGAAAGTGTGTGATTGAGGACATACTTCCTAGAACCTAACCAACCCCACCTGCAAGGAAAGCCAGAACAGTCCAGATAAAAAGTCGTCTACCCTAGGGTTCAACATGCATACATCATTACAATATACAAACATCCTAATAAGTCCACAGTGATTACACGGATTGCTTACCTCAAGAAAGGGAGCTAAGAAGAAGGGGACATAATAGAATGGGGGAATGCATGTTTTTACCTTAAGAAAAGGAGCGAAGAAGAGGGATCATGGGAATTGAGGAATGCATGTATAAGCACAACCATAGGCATACAAAAGAAGAGAAAAGAAAAGAAAAGGAAAAGGAAGAGATAGAACATAGTTTTTCAAATCAAACAATTTAAACCACATCAAATTAATTAGGCTTGACCCTCATCTCTCTTTAAATAAATAAATAAAGAAAGAAAGTCCCCAGCAGAGTCGCCAACCATTGCGCCCGAAAAATCGGTTTGGGACTCTTGGTTTGACAACGTTTGAAAATCATGAGAGCCGCCACCAATATTTATTTAGGAAAACATTGAAAAAACCTTTTTAGGAAAGCGGGTGGTCTTCGAAAACTTAGAGATGTAGGTTCGGAATTCGGTTGCGCATGGGAAGGTATTAGCACCCCACGCGCCTCTTTCTACCGTAAAAGGAACCATTAATTTGATGTGGTTTTGAAATGTTTGATTTGAAATACGTTGTTCTATTTATTTTTCTTTTCTTTTTGAGAAATCACTTTATTGAAAACGGAAAAAGGGATGTTTTTGGTATCTTTGAAAAGCGGAACAAAACAAAGATTTTTTTGAAAAGCGTGCTTGACGGGACAGGAACCCGGTCCTACGTACCCTCACTGGCTGAGGGATCAAAGCAACGTAGTTCTTATTTTTTATGGGTTTTTTTAAAGGTGTGCTTGACGGGCCATGAACCCGGTCCTACGTACCCTCACTGGCTGAGGGATCAAAGCAACGTAGTTCTCAGTTTTTGCGTGTGAAAACGGCTTTTGAGATTGAGTTTGGAGTTTTTGAAATAAGACTCGAGTGTTCGCGAACACCAAACAAGCAAAGGCTTCGAGTGGCATTCGGTATTAACTCGAAAAAAGAGTTGGAGCCGGTAATCAAACAAGCAACGGCTTCGAGTGATTACAAGCGACAACGTCGTATTATTCTTTTGAAAATAGTTTTGAAAAGGTGGTGAGCTAATAGCTCGTGTTTATTTAGGAAGTTTGAATTAATTGTTTTTGTTGTTGTTTATTTAATATGTGGGAGCTTTCATGATAGTCAAACAAGCAAAGGCTTCGAGTGACTACCACTAATAACTCCTCATTAACGATCAAACAAGCAACGGCTTCGAGTGATGGTTAATGATTTTTATTTAGAAAAATGCCTTAGGTTTTCTTATTTGAAAAAAACATAGGATTTCAAGCTTGAAAAGAAATGTAACATTTCAAATCCTTCTTACAAGACAAAACCCAAAACAACCCTTGGGGCACAAGCAAAGCAATCAAGAGAGTATTTACAATTTGCTATGAACAATTGGGTGCACAATGATACAAGTATATGAGTGCAAGAGTATGCAATTATGGAATGCAAAATACATCATTATTGGATGCATGAACATTTAATTTATGAAAAGGAAAAAAACATGATATTAATGCATGAACATTTAATTTATGAGATGCAACACATGATATTAATATATGCATGAGTAAACTTGAAAAGATATAAACAAATGCATGAACATGTAGGCATAAACCTAAACTAACATAGGAAATTGCTAAATGGGCATCTAACAAGGCATTTTTATTCAACCTAAAAGTCTAAGGAAACCAAAATAGTAACCTAAAACCCTAACCCCAAGAACACACATGAGGGGACCAAAACAAAAAAAAATCAAAACCCTAGTACTATTGAGTATAACAATGGAGAATTTTATTCAATGAGATGGGCTCATGGCCTAAGCCAAGTATGTAAAGAAAACTTTGAACATTAAACAAAACTATGATTGATTCACAAGAAATATTTAGAAGATTAAACTATGAAATAAATTGAATCCTTTCTTGCAATCTTCACCACTTGAAGGAAATGCACTAGGCATGTAGTGAGAATCATTTTGCAAGATCATCAACAAGTGGACAACAAGATAACTAGACTACAAGAACACATAAACTATTTAACTAGGAAATAGATTGAATCCTTTCTTGCAATCTTCACCACTTTAATGAAATGCACTAGGCATGTAGTGAGAATCACTTTGCAAGATCATCATTAACTAACAACAATATAGCTAAACCATAAGAATATAAAATAGAAATGGATTGAATCCTTTCTTGCAATCTTCACCACTTTAATGAAATGCACTAGGCATGTAGTGAGAATCACTTTGCAAGATCATCATTAACTAAACAATAATATAGCTAAATCATAAACATATCAACTATAAAATAAATTGAATCCTCTCTTGCAATCTTCACCACTTGAAGGAAATGCACTAGGCATGTAGTGAGAATCATTTTGCAAGATCATCATTAAACAAAAGGTAAACTAAAACACAAGAAATAATGAGCACATAAACTAATATATTAAACAAAAGTCATTTCTAGCTCTCTTCACTACTAAGATCAAAGTGCACTTGGCACTAGTAGGAATCATAGAGCCAAATCCTCAACAACTTACTAAAGAAAAATTCCAACAACAAGATTTAAACAAAGAAACAACAAAATCAATTTTGAAGACATTTTAAATCATGCATATGCGCATAACTTTGCTTCATTTTATTTAACAAGAAAACTCAAAAATTAACATGAAAACAACACTAATCAACTTATTTTAGGGTGAGACACCAAATCTCACCCCTCAACCACAACAAACTACATTGAAAAGATGATGCTATGCAAAAGGAATGAGGAGAAGGAAATGAGATTCAATGCAAAATATTTGGAGATGATGCAAAGAGGGTTATGGATTTTACCTTTTCTCTAAAATGGAAGAGAAAATTGAAGAAATGGAGGAGGAAAAATGCAAGAAAGCTTCGGCCTTGCAAGGAAAGGAAGGAGATAAAGGTGGTGTGATGAACTTCTTGAGTGAGAAAGGAAGGTTAAGGGTGTGAGAGGTGGATTCAAGGTGTTTTGGTGGATGAAGGTGAAGTAATGGAGGAGGGGGAAGGAGGAGAAGGCTTCGGCCTAGAGGGAGGAGAGGGAGAGGAGAAGAGTGCTAGGTTTTCTTGAAGGTGAGAATGATAGCCAAAGATTGGTGAAGAGAGAATGTGTGAGCTATTTATAGGGGTTTTGAGGCTCTTAGGGTATTTAGGACTTTTTGCTTTGATGGGGCTCTAGGATTGGATCTTAATTTTGAATGGATGGTTAGGATTAGTGGTCACATGGATCAAGGGTATTTAGAAAACACAAGTGTGTGAGAGAAATAGGTGAGGGTGGCGCATAAAAAAGAAGGAAAAAAGGAAATTTGTGAACAAAAAAATCTAATTTGGGAATGGTGATTTTTGTAGAATAGGGTTAAGGGTATTTTGGTGAGGGAATGTTCTCAAAAAGGTAAGATGGGGTTTTTTGGTGGGAAGGTTAGTGTAAGTGCATGGGTTAATTTACCAAAAAGGGCAACATTGAGGATATGATCAAATTAAAACTTGGTGAGTAAGTAATGGAGTGTGTAGAAACTTCTAGAAGGAGGGAGAGGGAGTATGGGACGCTTAAGATCAGCTGAAATGTGAGGGGAAAAATAAAAAAACTTGCTTCTTTTTTGTTTTGTCTTATTGAGGACACTTCCTCTTTTTATTTTTGAATTTTGAATCTTTTTGGGCATGTAATTGAGAGTGCACCCATTAAAACATGTCACATATTTTTGGACACCATGAAATAACCTTCCTAATTATTCTAGACAATTAAAATTGTCACTTAATTAATTGGGGAATTTTTAATGGTCTTTTGGCATTTTTATGCACTAAAAATAGGAAAAGTGCATTTTAATTATTTTAGGCTAGAATATTCTCTCTAAAAATTGTACAAAAATTCTCTTGGATAAGAGAAAAATGTACTTTTGGTGTGTGCATATTTTTGTGAGAAAATCATCCTTTTGCGAAAAATGACCAAAATGCCCACTTACCCTAAAAAGTCCTAATTTGCTCAAAAATGCATTTTTATTCTAAACATGGTTCTAAAAACCCTTGGATGACTTTTAAAACTCTAAAATGCATGCCATGCCTTAATTTATTTATTTTTGGTTGAAAATTAGGGTGTTGACCTAAGCCGGACAAAATTGGGGTATGACAAGTGTGGTGTGACGAAGGGTAGTGTATGTGTGCCGAGGTGCAGTGTGATTGTGCCGAGGTGCTGTTTTGACGCCAGTATGGCGCAGGTTGCTACCAGGCGCAAATTTGGGTGCTGTTTGGTGCCGAGTACGTCTAAGTGGCTGAATGGTGGAGCCAGTTTAGTCCTTAGGTGACGTTTGATCCTTAGGTGACGTTTGGTCCTTGTAGTGACAGTATAGTCCACTACTTTTGGTGTCGATGTGTCCGATGAGTTTGAGGTTAGCCATAGAGCTAGTGACCGATGGGTTTGACGTTAGCCATAGAGCTATTGATTTTGGTGTCGATGAGTCCGGCGAGTTTGACGTTGGCCATAGAGCTATTGATTTTGGTGTTGGTATGACTGGTGGATTAATTGCTAAACTTTTAGCTATAATTGGAGGTGTGTTAAGTGGTGATGTTTCTAATGGGAAATTAATTATTGGTGAGTAGGCTTCGGCCTTATTATAAATTATTGGTGAGTGCCCTCAAGGCTTATTTTTGTGATGGGTCTATGACCTCTTTTTGGTGATGGTGAGTTAATTAATAGCAATGGCGTGTCTATTAATTATTGGTGATTATGCTTATTTGCTCAATATGGTGAATATGGTGTGTTATGGTGCATTGTACATGGCGTCACATAAACCATGTGCATTTATTGGTGAGTAGGCTTCGGCCTTATTGGTGAGTGCCCTCAAGGCTTATTTTGGTGATGGATCCACATGCATATGCTCGTGGAGTTGGGTTGCATTCATGCATATACTCATGCATATTGGTGATGTTTCTTGACGATTAGGAGTTTATGTGTTATAACTCGATGATGTGTGTTTGTTTACTTGGTAGTGGTGTTTCTAGTTGCCTTTCTCTAACATGATGTTTATTATACATCCTATTATATGTGTTAGAGACTCACCCTTCTGTTTTTTATGTTGCTTCTCATGTCGGCAATGTGCAGGTGATCCCGAGTGAAGGCTCTTCCTTCCTCAGTCTGGTTGTGGCGTCTTGCTCTGATACGTAGCACTGGGGGGGGGCGAGTAGTTATTAGTTGTTTTAATTTAATTTGTTGAACTATAATTTGGTGATGTATGACTTGTTTAAGAAACCGGTATTTTGAGGGTTCGCCCCATTTAAGTCGTGCTATGTATCACGCGATTATATTTATTAGTGAAAAGTATTGTTGACTAGATTAAAGTGAAGTTTGGTGTGAACGTAGCATTCCCTTGAGGATGTATTTGTTTAAAAGAAAAAAAAACGATTTTTGAACTCTGATTTTAAATTAAATTACCATTAAGAAAAAGGGGGTGTTACAAGTTGGTATCAGAGCAGTTCGGTCTGTCCGGCCAAGTTGTCCAGTCGTAGTGTCTCAGAGTCCCTTGTCGATCTCCGACAGAGACTTTGTTGTAGATTTTGTTTGGTTGCTTGCGACTGTTGATTGTATCATTGAGATAGGTGAAATTAAAATAAGTAATTGATGGTTGTAGCATTGCTTGTAGTTGTTTGTGATTGTTGTTTGTATTATTGAGGTACGTGTGATTAGAAGGGTTTTAACGACGTCAAAAGAGTGGAGTCGTGACGATGCCTTCGCACTCTAGACTGCGTTAAAAGTCTTTCAGTGTGGTATGTGTAAATTTGAAAAGACGTAGTTTTGTGACCTTAACTAATTGGTTGCGTGAGTAGGAGGGACTGATCACCCCAATAACTCATCCCCAATGAAAGAGGCGACAATAACTCGTGGTAATTATAAATTTTGGATATGTACTAATTTTAACTTGATTAATTGAGTGGTGTGTGCAATTTTGGTTGACTCTTAATTTTTAGATACTTAGGTGCCTTATGGATGTTTGTGTCTTTGATTTGGGGGTTGATAGTAGGGAGATGTAAAGACAAGGATCGACACTTTGAGTTTGAAGTTCATGCAAAGTAATAAAGCATGCCTTTCTGGAAAGAGTTTAGAAATGCGGTTTCTGGGAAACCTGAGGTAGAATAATTGTTATTAAGAGTATGGTAGTCAAATAAGTACCTACCTAGGATCTGGGTGGTCGTGTGTAACTTTGGTGAGTAAAGGATTAGAAATCAGTACGGAGAATAGGATGCAGAGATGGGGAGAGCATTGTTCGTTGTTTGGATATAGACTGACGTAAGAGATGAGCATTAGTACTTTAAGTAATTGCTATAGTGTAGTTTCCTAACGATAGATTAATAGTGTTTGGATAATCGAGTGAGACTTTGGTGACCCTGAGAATAGAGTTTCGTTACAAGGTAAGGGCGTAGAAAGGTGTGTATGTCCTAGTACTTAGTGTACAAGAAGGCGTTGTTGATAGTTGGAAGCAGAAATAAGATTGATGGAATTGATGTGTTCATATAATTGATGAGATTTTCGAGGACGAAAATATTCTAAGTGGAGGAGAGTTGTAACGCCCCAAAAATAATTCAAGTATTTATTTAATTAAGTGGTATATTGGTTAGTTATATTAAAATAATGATAGGGTATTTGATGTAAATAAGTAGTGGTGGTTAGTAAAAAGTGAGTGGTAATTTAAGTAAAAAAGGGAGTAGTGCAAGTAATGGAGGAGGTGTGAATAGAGGCCAATGATAGTTAGGCCCATATCCATGATATAAGCTAGGTGTCGATGGTGAGAGAGTTCATTCCAACCAAAATCAAAGAAAAGTCAAAGAGTAAAGTGAGTAGAGAGAGAGAGGTGCGAAAGCTTAAGGATGAAGAAGAGAAGATCTTGGCGGGGAGAGTTCAAGTTCAAGGAAGTGGAGCTTGCTTGTTGGTGGATCTTTGAGTCTTGGTGGAGAGAGTACTTGTTCTTCAATCTATTTAGGTAAGTGGGCTCTCTTTCACCTATAATAGAGTATATGATGAGTGTTATGTGTGAGTTAGACTCTAGGATGATTTTTTGAGTTGTTTGTGTTGCTTGTTGTGTGATTGATGTTGTGTTTGCTTCACTTTGGTGAAATTGTGAAGAATGTATGTGTTGTTGATGATGGGTCATATGAGAGACCTAGGAAAGAAATGGGATTTGAGGAACCCTAAGTATCAGGACGTTATTTTTGGTGTAGTCACCTTTGTTGATTACTTTGATGTGTGTGTTTGACAATATTCGAATGTATATGTGTTGTAGTAATTGTGGGTTAAATTTGATCAGAGTATGAGAATCAAAGAAAAGAGGGAAGATGAGGGTTAGGAGTCTAGGGCGCCATTCGAAGTGAAGTATTACTGTGTGCGTCGAAGGTGGGTGCGTCGAAGGTGTGTGCGTCGAATGATAGTGAGTCAAAGTATGTATGTGCCGAAGTGTGGTACCAAGGTGAGTGGTGGTTAAGTGAGGAAGTGTAACCGAGGTAGTGTAACCGATGTAGTGTAACCGAGGTGAGTGATGTAACACCCCAAAATAATTCAATTATTTATTTAATTGGGTTATTTAAGGTTTACAACATTTTAGTTAAGCTAAGTGAGTAATGTAGAGTGTTTATTTTATTTAGAAGGCATTTAAGTAAATGGAGGAGTGGGATTAGAAGCCATGATCCATTAGAAGCCCATGACACATTTAAGCCCATTGTGCATGCCATTAAGAGAAGTGTCGAAGGAGAGGGAGACACATTATTCCAACAAATATCAAGATCAAAGGTAAAGTGAGAGAAGGAGAGTGTTAGGTGGAATAGTGATTCTAGGGGAGAAGAAGAAGGGAATCTAGGCGTGGAAGAGCTCCAATCCGAGGGAGAAGAGCTAGGCTTGTTGGTGATGGTTGGTGATTCTTGGCGGATCGGGAAGGCTTGGTGGAGAGAGTGCTACTTCTTCAATCTTTTGAGGTTGGGGACTCTCTCTTTCATCTATAATAGATTATATGATGTGCGTTATGTGTGAGTAGACTCTAGGAAGGATTCGAGTGCCTTGTATGTTTTGTGTGTTTGATGTGTTGACGTCGTGTTTTAGTTCTCTTGGTGGAGTTGTGTTGAGTTGTTGTGGTTTTGGTCATACGAGAGACCGGGAGTGGAATGGGGGCCGAGAAACTCTCATCCCGATGAGCTAGAGTGGGTGACGTAGCCTTGTGGAATTCTTAAGATGTCGATCCTAGATAGTAGGTAGGGACGAGATTGATTAATATCGGTCATGTCAGAGATTGAGTTGTCCGAGATTAAGATGGTCGATCCATGTAAATGTGATGAAGCTTAGGTGTGAAGGGTATGTGTGTCTAAGACTAAGCGTAGGTGTAGACTTGTATCAGTCGAGGTGGTGCACCTGTGTTGAGGTGAGGTATTGCGCCGGTGCTAGCGAAGTGTAGTGGTCTAGGTGTAGTCCTTTTGGTGCGAAGATTGGTGGTCTAAGTATAGTTCATTTAAGGCGTATGTGTGCCAAAGCGTAAGTGTTAAAGCGTAGTTCCTAGGCTTGAAGAGGACGAGTTGAGCTGTACTTGATGGACGAAGGTGCGTAGGTGTAATTAGAACCCAGTGCGAGTGTCGTCAAGTAGTTGCCGAGGTATAACATGGTTATGCCGAGGTGTTTGGGTCGAGACGTAGGGCGTAGGCAAGTCTGAGTATGATGGCCGAGGTGAAGGAGTCGACTTGTAACATGTTATACCGAGATGCGAGAGTGCCCAAATAGGGTGTGGACTTAGGCGAGAGGCGTAAACGAGTATAGTGACGAGATGGTGTGAGCTCGGATGAGACGGTTATAGACTTCAGTCTGAGTATCACTAGCGACGGATATGCCTGAGTGGCTTAAAAGAGATGGATCCTCATGCATTATACCCTGGAGGGGGTTGCATTGCATTGCATGCATAACTCATGTGAATTACGTTGTTGATTTTGGTGTTGTGGTTGACCACATAATTTTGGTGATGTCCTTGATTATTCCTGAGTTAGAGTGTGTTGTTGTGTGAGCCGAGTTGTTCTAGGTGTTTTCTCTAGCATATTGTTTATCATACATTTTATTATTTATGAAAAGAGACTCACCCTAGCATTTTTATGTTGCCTGCTCTCGTGGCGACAAACAGGTGATGTGCAGGTGATCCTGAGTGAAGGTCCTTTCTTCCTCGACCCTAGTTGTGGCGTCTTGCTCTGTGACGTCAAAGCGGGAATCCGGGTAGTCTATTAGCCACATTTAAGTTTAGTGTTGAGCTGTAATAGATTGTTGTATTAGAATTTGAGGGTTCGCCCCATTTAAGTCGTGCTATGTATCACGCAATTATATTTTATTAATGAAAAGTATTATTGCCTAAGTGAAAGCGATGTTTGAGAAACGTAGCATTCCCTTAAGGATGTATCTTTGAAAAGAAAAACGATTTTTGGAACTCTGATTTTATAAAATAAAGTATTAAGAGTAAAGGGGTGTTACATGTTGGTATCAGAGCAAAAGTTCGGTCTGTCCGGCCAAGTTGTCCCGTCGTAGTGTCTCAGAGATCCCTTGTCGATCTCCAACAGAGACTTTGTTGTAGATTTTGCTTGGTTGTTTGCAGCTGTTGATTGTAGCATTGCTTGTAGTTGCTTGTGACTGTTGTTTGTATTAAGTGAGGTATGTGAGATTAGAAGAGCATTTTAACGACGTCAAAGGAGTAGGAGTCGTGACGACGCCTTCGTACTCTGGACTGCGTTAAAAGTCCTTCAATGTGAAAGGTGTAACTTTTGAAAAGATGTAGTTTTGTGACCTTAACTAAATTGGATGCGTGAGTAGGAGGGACTGATCACCCCAATAACTCATTCCCAATGAAAGAGGTGACAATAACTCGTAGTTATTATAAATTTTGAATATGTACTAATTTCAACTTGATTGATTGAGTGGTGTGTGCAAGTTTGGTTGACTATTAATGGTTAGATAAATAGGTGCCTTATGGATGTTTGAGTTTTGATTTGGGGGTTGATAGTAGGGAGATGTCAAAATAAGGATTGACACTTTGTGTTTGAAGTTCATGCAAAGAAAATAGAGCATGCCTTTTTGGGAAAAGTTTAGAGATATGGTTTCTGGAAAGCCTAAGGTAGAAAAATTGTTCTTAAAAGTATGGTAGTGTAACACTGGGGGGCTGATGTAGAGTAGTAGTCTTTTGACTTAGTTTTTAAGATGTAATATATTGATGTCCTAGTACTTAGTGTACTGAGGTTTAGGTGCGTTGAATAGTAAGTGTAGTGAAGATTAACTTGTCGCAGAGTAGAGAACCGAGGTATTGTGTCGTGTAAGCCGAGCTGAGGTGAGTGCTTAGGCGTATTGTGCCTAAGAGTAGTAAATCAAGGTGAAATTGTGTGGTTAGGTGTGAAGTGACTAAGTGTAGATGATGAAGTGAGTTGTGAATAAGCCTATGTGTAGTTGAGGAGGTGTAGTGCATGGACGTCTAAGCTAGTTGCCGAGGTGCAATATGGTGCGCCAAGGTGCTGTGTAGTGGGAAACGAAGGGTAAGGTGTGTATGCCGAGGCGTTGTGAGTATAGCCGAGGCAAAGCGAGGTAGAAATTGAGGTAAATGACGATGAGGTGTAGGTGTGGCTTAGACCCCATATGAGAGTCGACTCGTAGTTGCCGAAGTGAAGTTAGCAAAAATCCTTGTTTGCGTTTAGCGTAGGTATACCGAGGTGGATGAAGATGGGTTTGTTCCTCAGTGAACTGAGGCGAGTGGCAGAGAAGTGAGGAAGGATAGGTTGCCTAAGTGAAGTAATTAGGAAACCGAGGTCAGGCGCAAGGGCGCCATTGAAAGTGTAGTGCGCGCCTAAGTGGAGGCGTAGCCGAGGTGGTGAACTGGGGTGATTGAGGGTGAATCGAAGTAGTGTTAAGTATATACCCAAGTATAGCTGCGGAAGTGCAGGCGTTGTGTTGTAGTGTAAAGCTACCGAGTTGTGAGCAAGCCGAGTTGCAGTGTGGCGCTTAGGTGTAGTATGCCTGGGAGTAGAGTGCCGAGATGAGGTGTTGCTCTTAAGGGAGAGCCGAGTTGATGAAGGGTGTAATGTGGTAGTGTAACCCAGTTGCGTGATGATTGAGGTGAAGTAGGGTAGTTGTGGTATAAGTATAGATACCGAGTTGAGTAGTGCGTGTGCCTAGTTGGCAGGAGAGGGGGCGCCGAGGTGCCAAGTGAATGCGCCGAGGTGTTTTTCGAAGCCACGATTTGCGCGCAAGGCATTGCCAGCGCAGCCCCAGGAGTGCTTGTTGGGTGTTAAGAACGCTTAAGTGGTTGAAATGGGATAGTTCTTTTAGTCCCTAGGTGACGTTGTAGTCCTCCTAGTGACTGTTTAGTCCACCACGTTTAGTGTGAGGGCGTTGAGATAGCGTGAGAACTACGATTGTGAGAGTATTGAGTGGAGGGTTGGACGATAACCATGGGGCTATGTCCGAGGTGCGAAGTCAGCTTTAGAGCTTTGAGTGATGATGTGTTTTAAGTGGTGAGGTTCCAAAGGGGACCGACGTTGAGTGTTTGGTCTATGACCTCGTTCTTTCTGTGTTGTACTCGTAGTGTTTGGGGTTGCCTTCTAGGCATTATCTGTAGTGAGAAGACTTCGGTCTGTTTAGGTGTTGTGCTCGTGAAGTTTGGGTAGCCTTCAAGGCATTGTTGGACTGGTGATTGGTTTGCGTCGAGTACGTCTAAGCTATAGAATGGTGAAGTCGTTTGGTCCTTAGGTGACATGTTGCGTCAAAGACACACTTAGAGCAAGTGTACTCTTTCGCAGAAGTAGTATAAAGAATATCGTATCCACAGGGATTAATTAACAAGTACCAAACTAGTCAAGATTATTTAATGTTTAGACGAACAAATAATTTAAAGATTATATAAAAAGAAATAAATAACGATAATTAAAATGCTAGATTTACTAAATGGAGAGAGGCCTAGGATCACGGTTTCACTTGCAAGCTTCGATTCCCTTATGTCTAACCCTACCTGAATTCCCTTATTTTACTTAATTACTAATCCCTTTACTAAAACTATTAATCCGTTTGGTCATTCGTGATTAATATTCTTTTTCCTAAATTAACCCTCGTTTGGTCATGCAAGAATTTAAATTCAGGAAAAGCATAAAGAGCAAAAAGGTTGAATGATTGGAAGACTAAATTATGGTTTGGTCATGCCCTAATTATAGCCCCAATTATCCTATAGGTCCACTAACTAATTGCGATGCGATTACGGTCGCTGATCAATTAATTAATTAAGAACATGCAAATGGTAGCTAATCCTAAGAATGTGATAAAAACAATAGGACAATATTAATTAAAATAAAATTAGGAATTCAAATCAGAAATTAGAACATGAAAGGTCTCTAAATTGCAAGATCCACCTAAGACCCTAGAAGAGGACTTAGGTATCCATAAGTATCAAGAACAATAAAATAGAAATTAGAGTCATGAATTACAGAGATAAAAATAACCCGGAAATTAGAGGAATTATTATTCTGAGTCTTCAGCCTCTTTTTTTCTGCTCCAGAGCTCTCTCACGGTGTCAAAAACGGTACCCAAAATCCTCCTCCCCACCGCCTATCTATGCGTGCGTGTGTGCAAAGTGCGTTTTCTCTCGTTCTTGTGCGTCTGGCTTCCTTTTTTTTTGCTGTTCACCGCTATATGATAATTAAGTGTCAGCACCTTTAAATAGTAGTAGGAGCCTAGGGTAGTGTATTTTTCCTTCTTTTCCAACACGTTAACTTCTTCTTTTTAAATTGGGCTGAATATTGGGCCATTCTTTCTTGATTGGACCATGAGACTTGTCTCTTCATTCCTTGCTTATAATGTTGTCGTGGGCTTACGTTTCTCAGCAATTGGGCCACATGCTTCTTCTATCAAACCCAAACACATATATCACTTAAATGTGAGTTTTTATCCATTTTAACTTTCAAATTCCATTAAAAAAGTTTTATGCCCTAAAAATCAAGTTCTTGACCAAAAAAGGTACCCTGCTCTCTGCTAGGGTTTGGGTTGCGTCACGGCGCTCTCGGTTCCTAGCCATGCTAGGCTTGTGTTGCTCCGGTTCCGGCACTCGTCACCTTCGCCTCCCCTGTCCACAGTTCCTCTTCCTCCCTCCATCGCACTCTCCATTCACACAATAGTAGAGTGCGCCGTTGATCTCTGTCTGATTTCGGCAGTCGCCCACCGCCTCACCCCCAGATCTCAATGCCTCTACCTCTACCCATCGCTCCCTCTGCTCCGTCCCTAAACCTCCTGAATGGTTCCTCCGTTTGCTTCCTGGATCAGTTACCTTTGCTCAAACCCCTTCCTCAGATATGCCATTCTGCCTCCCAACTTCACAGTGTGTTTCATATCTTCCCAGTTCTATCTTGAACCACTCACTCTGAATTTAACCATTGGCCTCAAAGTCTTAAGTTTGCGATTCCCCATGGCCAGCTGGCCTTTTTATACGGGGAAAGTTCTGGATTTTCCGTCTTTCACCCTTTGCTTCTCTGGTGGTTCTTTCGTTTTCCTGAGTTTGGGGCCTCTCTGGTTTTTCTATTTTGATAGTTGGTGTTGGGGTTCGTTGAAATGGTCCTGGTGATCCTTTGTTTATACAGTGGCTTGTTGTGAAGTTGGGTGGTGGTATGGTCTTTGGGTTAAATCATTATCGCCTGCAGTGCCTCTCCTCTCTGCCCTTGTGATATGGTATTATTTTTGCTGCCTTTGTTCAAGAAAGGGATCTCTTTTGGCTCTCTGCCTTCATTTTTGGGGAAAGCTCAGGACTTTCCGTTTTTTCCCCAATGGCTTTCTTTGTGGGTTCCTTTCCTTGTCTGTGGTGGTTGCTCTGTTGTACAGAGCATGTAGATGGCTCCAATTACGTGTGGGGTGGTGGATTCCGGGTCCTCTTCTCTTGCTGTGAGTTGGAGAGAAGGGGAGTGTATATTGGTTCTGGTGATTGCTAGCTTTGGACCATAAGGAGTGGAATTGGCTACGCATCTGTAAAGACCCAGAGTGGTCTTGTTTCTCAATTTTAGCTTAGTTTAATATGTGTTTATTAAGTTAGTTTAGTTGTATCTAGTTGTCTGTCTCAGGTGCTGCTCAGTTGCTTAATTGATTATCTTTAGAGCTTAGCTATACCTGTTGTATTCGTCCTCCGAGGACTTGATGTTGCTACTTATGTAAGCCCGTGGTTTACAATTTGTGTAATGTTTCGGTGGCTTTTGCCCGTGTTCAATGAAATGTTACATTCTGACCAAAAAAAAAAAAAAAACTTTCAAATTCCATTTAAATTGAACTTTAGTTCTTTTCCATCCTTTTCTCCATTTCTGCAAAATATAAAGGAACATTAATCAATTGTTTATTTAATTAGTAATAGATGCTTATAAAATGACCCAAAAGTATCTATAAAAATGCACTAAATTGGAGTTTATCATGACACATGGGTCCCTAAGTGTTGGTGAGTTTTAGTTTGGCCGTAGTGCCGTTGATTTAAGTGGCGTTGAAGTCCACCACTGTTGGTGGCGATGAGCTCGGTAAGTTGTGCATAGTCATAGAGATAGTGACTGACATAGTGTAAGGGTGTCTGAGTTTAAGCGTACAGTCGACTTGTAGTTATCTAAGTGAAGTGTATGTTGGTCGAGGTATGTACTGTTGAGGTTAAGAGGTATTAAGGATGTTGAACTATAAGTGAGTTTAACAGTCAGTATGTGTAGTTTAAGCATGTCGAATCTAGTGTTGTAGAGTTATGGACGTATTGATGTGAAGTGTATGTATGGGCAGTTAAAGTCGTCGAGAAGTAGGTAAGAGGATACCGAGGTGAGGTAAAGAGAAGTGAGTGTGTGCTCGGTGTGGTGTGTGTCTCGTAGCGTGTAAGGCAATGGGCGCCGAGTATGGCATGCCCCTTGCGTTTTGTTTTTAGTGGCGTGTTGCGCGCACTTTGTACTGGGTGCCGAGTTGGGTAGCCGTGCGTGTGTGCTAGTGAAGTCTTGGCGCAGAGCAGTGCGCCAAATGCTCTTTTAGTACTGAGGCAAGGTGTCGTGGCTATGTGCCGAGAAGAGTAGATGGTCATAGAACTGTACGTATGTGATGAAGTATAGATAACTAAGTGTAACTTTGGATGATTAAAGGATTAAAATTCAGTATGAGAAATAGGATGAAGGGATGAGGAGGATATTAATTATAGCTTGGATATAGATTAATGTAAGAGATGAATATTTGTACATTAAGTAATTGCTATAGTGTGGTTTCCTAATGGTAGGGTAAGGGTGTTTGGATAAATTAGGTGGGATTTTGAGGATCCAAAAGGTGTTTGAGAAAACCCTAGGCGCAAGGGCGCTGTACGTAGAAGAGTGGTGTCAGTTGTAGCCAGCAACCAAAGGTGAAATGGGAGAGGTGAATGACGAAGAAAATGTGGTTTCCTAGAGTACCTGAGGTAGTAGCCGAGATGGGTTGTGGCGAGGTGATGTCGTTACGAGTGACCAAGGAGTAGTAGCCGAGTTGAATAGTGATAAGGTGCTGTCCCTAAGATGAACCGAGGTGTATGGGTTGAGATGTGGAGGTATTGGAGTTTAAGTGTCGTCGTTTAGACGTGACGAAACGTAAGCGTTTCGTTAAGGGTAATCTGTTAGAATTTATTGTCAATACCGATGCTATTCCTTGTCTTATTAAGGTCGAAATGCTGTGAACCTTGAGTCTTGTTGGTGTGCTTTCTGTGTCTCTTGGCAATTCGACAGGGACCTTTGTTGCGCCCGAAAAAGTCCCCAAGGGAGAACCTTCCTCGTTCACAACTTTTCTAAAAGAAATCTTTCAATGAAGCCGCCACTAATATTTATTAAGGAAAATATTAGAAAAACCTTTTGGAAAGCAACTGGTCTTTTGAAAACTCAGAGATGTATGTTCGGGGGTCGGTTAGGTGTGGGGAAGGTATTAGCACCCCACACCTCCTTTCTGCCGAAAGGGAACCATTAATTTGATGTGTGGTTTTGAAATGTTTGATTTGAAATGATTTTTGTTCTACTTCTTTTCTTTTCCTTTTTATTTGAAAGAGTTTTTAGAAAACAAGGGAGAAAGAAATCTTTTTGGGATCTTTGAAAAGCGAAACTAAACTAAGATTTTTTTAAAAGAGTGCTTGACAGGATGTGACCCGCTCCTACGTACCCTCAATGAGATGAGGGATCAAAGCTACGTAGTTCTTGGTTCTTAATCTTGAGAAAATCTGTGTTTTGTCTTTATCTTATCTTTTGGGTTTTGGAAATATGACTCAAGCGTTCATGAATACCAAACAAGCAATGGCTTCGAGTGGCGTTCATTACTAACTTGAAAGAAAAGTGTTGGAACCGATAATCAGTCGAGCGATTACTCAAGTGATTACTAGTTGCAACGTTTTATTATCTTTTGAAATTGTTTTGGAAAAGGATGAGTCTTAGTGATAATTACCACTAATGGCTCATATTGTTTTTGAATTTTGAATTGATTTGTATTTGATTAAGGTGTGGGAGTTTTCGTGATAGTCAAACAAGCAAGGGCTTCGAGTGACTACCACTAGTAACTCCATCATTAACGATCAAACAAGCATCGGCTTCGAGTGATGGCTAATGATTTGTTTAGGAAAAAGGCCTTAGGTTTTTTATTAGAAAAACATGTGATTTCAAGTTTGAAAAAGAAATAGAACATTTCAAATCTTTTCAAATCCAAACCAAGGCAACAATAAGAACACAAGTATAGCAATCCTAAAAATATTCACAAATTGTTGAGAACAAATTGAATACATGATTAAGCTAACATGTGGGTGTATGAACATGTGAAGAATGATGCAAGATACAATATTAATGAATGCATGATTATACAACAATGGATACAAGACATAATATTGAGGGATGCATGGATATGTGATAGAGTATGTGAATGCAAAAGGTATAGGCATAGACAAATGCATGAGCATGTGGAGAGTATGAATGCAAAAGATATAAACTTATATGAGCACATGAATGGCAAGATGCAAAGTATAAAAATCTTTTGGGTATTTTTGCAAATAAACAAGTGGTAAAAACTTGTGGTAAAAAGTTAGTAAAGAGTGAAACAAGCATGCATGAAGTGTAAGGTAATTACTTAATGAAATGGTAAAGTAAAGAAGTAAAAATGTTTTCTTTTTTTACTTATGGTAAAATGCTAGTGAGTGGTAAGGTAAATATGAAAATGAGTGATAAAAAGTTTAAGAACACATTCACATTCTTACACATTTCTACACAAAATCAAACACAAATTTTAAGCACTAAAATGAAACCTAAAATGGCCTCTAAGGCCGAAACCTTATATGCACAAAAACAACACATTATTTCATGCTTAAATTCAAGATCAACACATGAAGCAAGTCACACAAATCAAGCATTTTATTCACATGAATCAAAAGGTGACAAGAAGGCAAACAAACCCTAATTTTAAGACCTTAAGGCCGAAACCTCTCATGACATAAACAACACATTATTTCATGTTAAAAATCATAACTAGCACATAGAACAAGATCATAGCAAATTTAGGCACATCAAGCATTTATTTACACAAAAATCAAAGAGTAAAAGGAAGGCAAAAACCCTAAATCTTAGAAGCCTAAAACCGAACCCTCACACTCAATGAATCAAACCAAAATCTCAACTTGCAAGTTATGACATGAACAATAGGATGCATATATCATGTGGAAATTTTTATTCATGCAAAAATGACAAAATGAGTATGAAAAATGCAAGAACATTATGGTGAAAACACAAGAAACCTCTCCTCAAGGCCAAGGGTTCACTTCAAACACCCAAGGCTCCCAAAGTCCTTGACATAGTGTTTGAAATGAACCCTCTAAGCCTCTTGGAGAGGATAGAGGAGTAGAAGAGAGTTTCACATGCTAAAAATTAAAAATGCAAGAGATTAGATATTTACCTCAAGATCAAAGCTACACAAGGATAGAAGAATGAAGATCAAGAACAAGTCAACAATAATCTTCACAAATCTACACAAATGTCACGCAATCTTCAAGAAAGTAAGCTCCTTTATGGTGCAAAAATGGAATCAAAGGTGAAGAGAAGAAGATATATGAATGTAGAATAGGTTTGAGGTGATTTGGTGTATGAAAGTTTGAAAAAAGAGTGGAGGAGATGAAGGAGGAGCTACGGTTTTGGGAGGAGGAGGAGAGGAGAGTTTGCTAGCTAGGGTAAAATGAGAGTGTGTGTGTGTTAGGTCTTATTTTTGGGCTTTTATATGAAGTGAAAACTTAAAGGGTAATTAGGACAATATGCTTCTTGCAAACCAATAGGATTTGAGATAAATTTTGAATCAATGGTCAAGATGCAAGATCACATGGATTGAGGGTAATTAAAAACACAAAATGGGGGAGAGAGAGGGCTGAAGTGCGCAGCTTAGGGAGAGGTGGTGAAGGATAAGCTCAATTACAAAATTGTATTTTTCTACAAAGCTTATTACACAAGTGCCATTTTGATTCAAATGAAAGGTGAAGATTGATTTTCACACTTGAATGAATGACCATGATTTAATACAATTTACAAATAATAAAAATAAATGAAAATGGGGTAATCATGGGCTGTTATGCGCAGCTATGTAGTGGAGAGTGAGTGGAATTGCAAATTGTACTATTGTTCTTATCCTTAATTCAAAAGAGTATAGAATATTCCCTTCTAGATCATTCTTCCTAGTTCATGCCATTTTGGGCCATATCCTATGATTCAATGATTGGGCTCTGAATTTTATGATCTCACCAATCCCAAAATTGATTTATTTACCCCTCCTAAAAAAAAAGACCATTTTACCCTTCTATCCAAAAACTAGGTTTTTAGGCAAAAAGGTTTAATATTCATGCACAAAAATAATCACAATGGAGCACAAATACCCCTTAAATAAATCATTGATGATTATTCAAGGATTTGGGACAAAAAACCGCTTTTATTGTGAAATGACCAAAATGCCCTTTCACTCTAAAAACCCTAGTTTTTGCCTGAAACACATTTCCACTTCAAAAGTGATTTTTCTCCCTTGGAGTGACCTCTAGTACCTTGAAATGCATGTTGGACGACTTGTTTTGAGGAATTGTCCCTTATTTGTGAAATGACCAAAATACCCTTTTGTACTGAAAAACCCTAATTTGTCTAAAACGTGCATTCCAACTCTAAAAATGATTTTAGAAACTTTGAAATGACTTTAGAAACCTAAATGCAATGCATGATGCTTTTTTACTTTTTAATTTAATTATTTTTTGGGGAAAATTAGGGTTTTGACCTAAACCGGACAAAATTGGGGTATGACAATTTTGCCTCTTTATTTGGATTTTATCAAGAAATATGAATCGCGCAAGACATATTTCGAAGATAAAATAGAAATAAAGAATTCAAAAATCATGCCAATTTTGTCCATTTGGGGAAACTCGGATTTCCTTTTTTTATTTTTTTATTTTTTTTTTTGTATATTTTTTTTTTGAATACTTGAGTGATCAATTCAAGCGTCCTATTGTGATGACTACTTCGAATGCACATCCGACTTAGCCTTCTATATTTTGAAGAAGCAGTAAATGAACACTTAGCGTGCTGACAGAAAAGATAAAAGGGTACCTGGCGTGCTGAAAGCGGTAAATGGGCACTTGGCGTGCAGAAAGCGGTAAAATGCCCAGGCTGCCTAAAACCTGTAATCCTTAAACGAACTCTTGGCGAATCCGAGTTTGCACGCGGCTTGGAGGAGCACGTTTCCTGAAATCTTTGGCCTTTCGGCGGCATCGGGGATCGTTATCGGCCCGAATCGATATCTGAGATCAATCTACGGCGTCCACTGTATCTTAGGCTGATACAACTATTCCGTTGCGCCTCGCATGGGGCTGCGGTCCATCGCGTTGCTCGTATACGATGTGAGACCTCTCTTTTGCACACTTGGGCGCTCTCTTTTCCTCTTTTGCGCGCTTGGACGCTCTCTTTTCCTTTTCTCTTTTCTCTTTCTTCTTTTCTGATTTTTCCTCTTTTTGCGCTTGACGCTCTCTTTCTTTTTCTTTTTTCTTTCTTTCTTCTTTTCGATCTTTTCTCTTTTGCGCTTGGGCGCTCTCTTTTCTTTTTCTCTTTTCTCTTTCTTCTTTCGATCTTTTCTCTTTTTTGCGCGCTTGGGCGCTCTCTTTCTTTTCTCTTTTCTCTTTCTTCTTTTCTCGATCTTTTCTCTTTTGCACGCTTGACGCTTTTTTTTTTTTTTTTTTTTTACTGAGGGTCAACACTTTAAGCGCCTACAAGATAACAACCTAATCCCCTAGGATTAAGGCTAGCACTAAAGCCCTACATGATAACAACCTAATCCCTAAGGATGAAGGCGAGCACTAAAGCCCTACATGATAACAACCTAATCCCCAAGGATGAAGGCGAGCACTATAGCCCTACAAAGCGGTCAACTTTAAGCGACCCTCACGCGCCAAGATAACTGGTTAAAGAATTTCCATATTTTGTTATGTGAGGATGCAAATGCAATGCTTTGATGCATGATATGACATGAATTTTGGGTATTTAAACAGTTTTGATGAACATTTTTGTAATGATGAGACACGAGACTTGGATGCAAAAAGTGGAGGTGAATATGGATCATTCTTTTTGAAAAAAGCTAATTTTGATTTAAAACCCCGGTGTTCTCAGGGTTTTTATTTACAAACAAACTCATTTATGTTTTTCTCCATTCCATGATAACTGAACTTTCAATAACAATCTTGTGCTTTCTCTATGAAACATTGCCAAGTGAACACACATGAATATGCAGACGCCAGGTGAGTGTTTAGGATGAATGCCAAGCTGCCCCAATTCAGGCCTTTGGCGACTGTGAATGAATGACTTGCCCCTGTCTGGTGGTATTGGCAACCGGAGTGTGAAAGGAAGCGGAGTGAAAGAGCAAATACACAAGAACTAGTGCCACGGCTGACACCTGGTGAAAGGATGAATGGCCATGGATGGACACTGAACAGACTTTCCCCGGACTAGGGTGGGCGGGTGGTGAAGAGAATGCCCCAACTTTTAGATCTGAGCGGTGTTCTCAGTGCAATTCTTTGGTTTTCTACTAATGTCTTGGCCTTTGGTGTGAAAGAAACCTCACTTGGTGATCACCAAACCTTGTTTCAATGCAGTTTGAATGCGTTTGAAGTGCAAATCTTTTTTTTTTTTTGTCAGCTTTCTTTTTTCTGACTGTTTGTTTTTGTTCCCTCATCTCTTTTTCCTGAGGGCTTGTTTTTTTTCTTGATCAGCTTTCTTTTTTCTGATCGTTTGTTTTTTCTTTTGAGCGAACACATTGTAAACAGATAAACTTAGTTGTCCTAAGATTTAAAATTTGAGAAAACAACAGCAATCAGTCATTGATCGGAATGGACTTTTCGGGGTTGTGGTGTTTTGTGGAGGAAGGATGATTGGGCTGAATGAAGTGCTTAGGGCTAATTGGTAGGGTGATTTTTATTCGGCGTTGGCTGGCGATCGACGATTTATGATGGTTATTTGGTTTGATGAGGTGCTTGGAAGTTTTATTCCTGGCTACGGGTTTGTGGAGAGCGGGATTCCGCGGTCAAAGGGAAGTGTTTGCGGTTTATGGAAGGAGGGGTGTATGGGAATGATGAAGTGTTTGAAGGTTTATTGAGACAAGGATCTTTTATGTTTTGGGGTAACATGTATCAGCTCACCACTTACATTTCTTTGTGTTTTCCTTTGTTTTGGGATTTTCATTTTTGAATCCCCCTTTTTTTTGATTTTCTCTTTTTCCTCTTTTTTTTTTTTTTTTTTTTTTATGATTCTTTTCATTCTTTGACTCGGGTGAGCTGATAAAAAGTGATGCACTGTTTTTTTTTTTTTTTTTTTTTTTTTGATATTTGAGATGATCCTTGTCTAGGGTGATTTGAGGGTATATTTTTGAGTTTAGTTTTTTTCTTGGTTTAAGGTAGGTAGGAAAGGGACTTTCTGGGATTTTGGGTTCTTGACGGTATGGGGAGATGGCCATACTTCATTTCAAATTCGATTGCTTATTTTTCGTAAAACATGACAATGATTCATCTATCTATATGTGTTTGCTCCTTTCTTTGCATTTGTTTTTTTTTTTTTATGCCCTAACTTTTGCTCGACCGCTGCATGAGTTTTCAATCCACCAGGCGCTCTTTTTTTATTGCCTATTGGTCGCCCTTTGCGGGTTTTCAAACTAGCGAGCTTATTTTCTTGTTATTATTATTTTCTAAAGGACTTGCACTGAAAGAATATGATATTAACAAGGGAAATTAGTGACCTCAAACTTGCCCCAGCATGGAGGACTTACAGCGTTAAAACGAGCCAAAAGTCAAATATGCATGGATGGAATTATGATAAAACAGGGGCAATGACGAACTTGAACCAAAGTGACTGAAAAGGATAACTTTTATTGATGATGTGATCTTTGAAAAGGAAACCTGTGCCCTTATTGAAATATCCTAAGGCCTTGGGCAGAGCCAGAGGATGGCATTACATAAAAATGCATGACGAAAACACAAATGCTTGACGATCAACACCTCGATCCTCTTCAACTACTACCATCCCTACCGGACGATGCGACCACGATCTCAAAGGGTTTAGTCCTTCACTTCTCTCATCAAAGGTCAACTATTTTGTGTCAATAAGATTTTGAACCAAGCGCTTCAAAGGATGACAATTCTCGGTAGAGTGACCAATTGCACGAATGGAATTCACAGAGTGACCTTTGCATTGTATCTTCTTGGGAATGGAGGTTGGGTGGCTTCATCCCACGAGGAGAGACCAACCCATGGTTGATTAGATAGCTGCACAAATCGAGTGTATGACATAGGAATGGGGTCGTCTCGACGTGACTTTCCTTGTCCCGCTTATAGCATTGATTCCTCCGTTTTTTTTTTGCGGGCAAATCATTAGCATTGTTGGCGCGCGATAGGGTTGCGAGGGGATTCTTCCTCTTTTCATCCCGACTTCAAGCCTTGCCCCTACTTTGATCACATCCGAGAAGCTTAAGGACCCACTTCCAACCGGTCGTTCATAGAAAACAAGCGGGAGAGTCTCCATGAACATAGACACTATTTCCTTCTCGATCGGTGGTGGCTTCACACAGGCAGCCGTATTTCTCCATCTTTGAGCATATTCCTTAAAGGACTCATGATCTTTCTTGCTCATATATGCGGTGAATCCAATGCGGAGCCATGTCTTTGTTGTATTCGTACTCCTTTAAGAAAGCCTCGAAAGGTCCTTCCAACCTGTGGATGTCGGAAAGGTCAGAATCGCATGTACCGATCGAGAGATGCCCGGTTAGGTGCATCGAAGTAGTGGATGAGCAGTTTGTCGTCATAATTGTATGCGGTCATCCTTCGGGCGTACATGGTTACGTGTCTATTTGGGCATTTGGTACCACAATATTGGTCAAAAGCCAAGCACCTTCATCTTTGGGGAATAACCAAGTCCGAACAAGACATAGATCACGGGCGTCTTTAGCTTTGGTTTTTGAATCCTCTATGGTTTTCAAGCGCTTTTCCAATTCATGCAAATGATCTACGGGTTGAGAATTCTCGAATAGGTGACCTTGAGGATCACCATTCACATTGAAAAGAGAAACCTCATGTGGATCAAAGAACTCCCGGGCGTGGCGAGGATGATTGACCCCAAATCCGGATGAGGAATAGCGATCCACGGCCAGCGGGTCCCGAGGTAGGAAGGATGGTTGCAGCCTCTCACGGGTTTACGACAAAGCGATAACTTTGTGAGTGGCCCCATTTTTCAAAGCTTGCGGGGCGTCCATCATTTGATCATCCGCATTCTTATCGCACCCATCCGCATTTCTATCACCCCGACTTTATTATTTAACGATCGATTCTCTTGGACTAGTGCTCGATTCCCTTGGACTAGCCGCTTGAGGACTTACACAATCGGATTATCCGGACTGAATTGCGAGACTCTCAATCACTAGGCTTCCTTGATTGGTTGCCATAAATCTTGAGACTGAAGTTCTTTGTTGACAAACCAGTTGACCCTTTTCCTTAAGACAGGACACATGACATGAGCATATGGATGAAAGAAATGACGAAGCATGTTCACTAAAGGCATGTTTCACAAAGAGTTAACACCCGTTAGGACGGGATAGGAATTTTGACGAACTTCTTGATCATTTATCGAGGAATGGAGGAGATGCAAAATTTTTATTTTCTATTATATTTTTCTATTTATTTTTGAAAGAATGACTATTTCGCAAAGCCGTCTCGTCTCTCATCAAAACCTTTATTGTATGTGAAAACATTATATATGCAAATGCGTGGAAACATGATCACTTGAAAAGTGCAATTATTCTAAGAGGTTTTTGTGATTTTGATGCAAAATGAAATGCATTTTCGAATGATGTGAGAAAGACACTTTTTCAAAATGAAATTTTTATTTGTTATGCTTGACGGGGTGGACCCGCTCCTACGTATCCTCCTTGAGGAATCAAAGCGTACGTAGTTCTACTGTGTCCCTTTTTGAAATAATGCTTATGCATGAATGCCATGTTTTGGATGAACTTGGCGAGGAGCTTTTTTCCTCTTTTTTGATTATAAATGAAATGCTTATGCTATGAAGCCGATAATTGTTTTTTTTTTGTAATGAAATGGAATGCATGATACTAGCAATTATTTTTAGTGCGTGGAAAGATATGATTCTTGTGAAAATGCATGCAAAATGAGATGTTAATGTATTATTTTTTCATGATGTGTGAAAAAGGAAAACAATAATGCATGAGACGCGCCCCTAATAAGACACGATTTTTTTGGATTTTTCGAGACAATTAGGGGGAAAAGCCTTCGTGAATGAAAATGCACACGTGCGGAGAATGCACTCCTAACAAACCTTAATGAGATAGAGAAAAAATGCATGTATGAATTTTATCAAGTTTTTGTTTTATGCAATGCGGGGATGTATGCAAATGACGATGATGCTTTATGCAAATGCAAGGTTAGAGAAAAACTTTATTTGCGATAACTCAGGTTTCCCTTTTTTGAAAGTACGGACCATAATCGCTTCATATAGACCGAGTAGGAGAAAGCTACAGTGATAACTCTTTTTTTTTTTTTTTTTTTTTTTTTGAAAATGAAGTGGGTCATATGTCGCTTTGTACGGAACAGCAAAAGAAAAAGGCTACAACGGCAACCCTTTCTTTTTTCTTCTTTTTTTTTTTTTTTTTTTTTTTTTTTTTTTGAAAATCTCCCTTTTTTTTTAGGAAAGACATGTCTAAACTACAATGCAACACACAATTTGTATGTCCTCGTGTCCTACAAAGGTGGGGATCCTAAGTTCTAGGACAACTTCAAGGGTTCCTTCCATGTAGTTCTAATTCACACTCTCACAATGGCTACCAGAGCTATAGAATCCTCATGCCGACATCCACAAATGTAGAGAACTACCAAGTGTGAAGCGTCATGAGAAAGCGTACTCTGGTTGAGACTTTCATGAGTGTCAGACAGACAAAGGTCTCGAATGACAGTCACTAATCGTCTCCACTCTCCTAGGTATTTGTTGGATCTGGGTATAGGAGCCCACTCATAACATACCAAATGTAAGGTGTGAAAGTGTGTGATTGAGGACATACTTTCTAAAATCTACCCTCCCCACCTGCAAGGAAAAAACCAGACCATTCCAGACAGAAGCAAACAGTAACATGTCGACTACCCTAAGGTTTAGTATCACAAAACAAATGAACTAACCTAAGGTGTCATCAACAACCATATATAGCTTACCTCAAGAAAGGGGGCAGAGAAGAAGGGATTATAATAGATGGGGGGAAGCATGCATAATTATAAGCATATGAAGAAAGAAAAAGGTAAGGAAATGAAGAAGTAAAAACGAAAAATCATTCAAATCAAACACTTTAAACCACACATCGGATTAATTAGGTTTGACCCACTTATATTTTTATTTTTTTTAAAAAAAAAAAAAAATTTGTCCCCAGTGAAGTCGCCAGCTGTTGCTCCCGAAAAAGTCCCCAAGGGAGAACCTTCCTCGTTCACAACATTTCTAAAAGAAATCTTTCAATGAAGCCGCCACTAATATTTATTAAGGAAAATATTAGAAAAACCTTTTGGAAAGCAACTGGTCATTTGAAAACTCAGAGATGTATGTTCGGGGGTCGGTTAGGTGTGGGGAAGGTATTAGCACCCCACACCTCCTTTCTACCGAAAGGGAACCATTAATTTGATGTGTGGTTTTGAAATGTTTGATTTGAAATGATTTTTGTTCTACTTCTTTTCTTTTCCTTTTTATTTGAAAGAGTTTTTAGAAAACAAGGGAGAAAGAAATCTTTTTGGGATCTTTGAAAAGCGAAACTAAACTAAGATTTTTTTAAAAGAGTGCTTGACGGGATGTGACCCGCTCCTACGTACCCTCAATGAGATGAGGGATCAAAGCTACGTAGTTCTTGGTTCTTAATCTTGAGAAAATCGTGTTTTGTCTTTATCTTATCTTTTGGGTTTTGGAAATATGACTCAAGCGTTCATGAATACCAAACAAGCAATGGCTTCGAGTGGCGTTCATTACTAACTTGAAAGAAAAGTGTTGGAACCGATAATCAGTCGAGCGATTACTCAAGTGATTACTAGTTGCAACGTTTTATTATCTTTTGAAATTGTTTTGGAAAAGGATGAGTCTTAGTGATAATTACCACTAATGGCTCATATTGTTTTTGAATTTTGAATTGATTTGTATTTGATTAAGGTGTGGGAGTTTTCGTGATAGTCAAACAAGCAAGGGCTTCGAGTGACTACCACTAGTAACTCCATCATTAACGATCAAACAAGCATCGGCTTCGAGTGATGGCTAATGATTTGTTTAGGAAAAGGCCTTAGGTTTTTATTAGAAAAACATGTGATTTCAAGTTTGAAAAAGAAATAGAACATTTCAAATCTTTTCAAATCCAAACCAAGGCAACAATAAGAACACAAGTATAGCAATCCTAAAGAATATTCACAAATTGTTGAGAACAAATTGAATACATGATTAAGCTAACATGTGGGTGTATGAACATGTGAAGAATGATGCAAGATACAATATTAATGAATGCATGATTATACAACAATGGATACAAGACATAATATTGAGGGATGCATGGATATGTGATAGAGTATGTGAATGCAAAAGGTATAGGCATAGGCAAATGCATGAGCATGTGGAGAGTATGAATGCAAAAGATATAAACTTATATGAGCACATGAATGGCAAGATGCAAAGTATAAAAATCTTTTGGGTATTTTTGCAAATAAACAAGTGGTAAAAACTTGTGGTAAAAAGTTAGTAAAGAGTGAAACAAGCATGCATGAAGTGTAAGGTAATTACTTAATGAAATGGTAAAGTAAAGAAGTAAAAATGTTTTCTTTTTTTACTTATGGTAAAATGCTAGTGAGTGGTAAGGTAAATATGAAAATGAGTGATAAAAAGTTTAAGAACACATTCACATTCTTACACATTTCTACACAAAATCAAACACAAATTTTAAGCACTAAAATGAAACCTAAAATGGCCTCTAAGGCCGAAACCTTATATGCACAAAAACAACACATTATTTCATGCTTAAATTCAAGATCAACACATGAAGCAAGTCACACAAATCAAGCATTTTATTCACATGAATCAAAAGGTGACAAGAAGGCAAACAAACCCTAATTTTAAGACCTTAAGGCCGAAACCTCTCATGACATAAACAACACATTATTTCATGTTAAAAATCATAACTAGCACATAGAACAAGATCATAGCAAATTTAGGCACATCAAGCATTTATTTACACAAAAATCAAAGAGTAAAAGGAAGGCAAAAACCCTAAATCTTAGAAGCCTAAAACCGAACCCTCACACTCAATGAATCAAACCAAAATCTCAACTTGCAAGTTATGACATGAACAATAGGATGCATATATCATGTGGAAATTTTTATTCATGCAAAAATGACAAAATGAGTATGAAAAATGCAAGAACATTATGGTGAAAACACAAGAAACCTCTCCTCAAGGCCAATGGTTCACTTCAAACACCCAAGGCTCCCAAAGTCCTTGACATAGTGTTTGAAATGAACCCTCTAAGCCTCTTGGAGAGGATAGAGGAGTAGAAGAGAGTTTCACATGCTAAAAATTAAAAATGCAAGAGATTAGATATTTACCTCAAGATCAAAGCTACACAAGGATAGAAGAATGAAGATCAAGAACAAGTCAACAATAATCTTCACAAATCTACACAAATGTCAGGCAATCTTCAAGAAAGTAAGCTCCTTTATGGTGCAAAAATGGAATCAAAGGTGAAGAGAAGAAGATATATGAATGTAGAATAGGTTTGAGGTGATTTGGTGTATGAAAGTTTGAAAAAAGAGTGGAGGAGATGAAGGAGGAGCTACGGTTTTGGGAGGAGGAGGAGAGGAGAGTTTGCTAGCTAGGGTAAAATGAGAGTGTGTGTGTGTTAGGTCTTATTTTTGGGCTTTTATATGAAGTGAAAACTTAAAGGGTAATTAGGACAATATGCTTCTTGCAAACCAATAGGATTTGAGATAAATTTTGAATCAATGGTCAAGATGCAAGATCACATGGATTGAGGGTAATTAAAAACACAAAATGGGGGAGAGAGAGGGCTGAAGTGCGCAGCTTAGGGAGAGGTGGTGAAGGATAAGCTCAATTACAAAATTGTATTTTTCTACAAAGCTTATTACACAAGTGCCATTTTGATTCAAATGAAAGGTGAGGATTGATTTTCACACTTGAATGAATGGCCATGATTTAATACAATTTACAAATAATAAAAATAAATGAAAATGGGGTAATCATGGGCTGTTATGCGCAGCTATGTAGTGGAGAGTGAGTGGAATTGCAAATTGTACTATTGTTCTTATCCTTAATTCAAAAGAGTATAGAATATTCCCTTCTAGATCATTCTTCCTAGTTCATGCCATTTTGGGCCATATCCTATGATTCAATGATTGGGCTCTGAATTTTATGATCTCACCAATCCCAAAATTGATTTATTTACCCCTCCTCAAAGGAAAAGACCATTTTACCCTTCTATCCAAAAACTAGGTTTTTAGGCAAAAAGGTTTAATATTCATGCACAAAAATAATCACAATGGAGCACAAATACCCCTTAAATAAATCATTGATGATTATTCAAGGATTTGGGACAAAAAACCGCTTTTATTGTGAAATGACCAAAATGCCCTTTCACTCTAAAAACCCTAGTTTTGCTGAAACACATTTCCACTTCAAAAGTGATTTTCTCCTTGGAGTGACCTCTAGTACCTTGAAATGCATGTTGGACGACTTGTTTTGAGGAATTGTCCCTTATTTGTGAAATGACCAAAATACCCTTTTGTACTGAAAAACCCTAATTTGTCTAAAACGTGCATTCCAACTCTAAAAATGATTTTAGAAACTTTGAAATGACTTTAGAAACCTAAATGCAATGCATGATGCTTTTTACTTTTTAATTTAATTATTTTTGGGGAAAATTAGGGTTTTGACCTAAGCCAGGACAAAATTGGGGTATGACAATTTGCCCCTCTTTATTTGGATTTTATCAAGAAATATGAATCGCATAAGACATATTTGAAGATAAAATAGAAATAAAGAATTCAAAAATCATGCCAATTTTGTCCATTCGGGGGAAACTCTGATTTCTTTTTTTTTTTTTTTATTTTTTTTTGTATATTTTTTTGAATACTTGAGTGATCAATTCAAGCGCCCTATTGTGATGACTACTTGAATGCACATCCGACTTAGCCTTCTATATTTTGAAGAAGCGATAAATGAACACTTAGCGTCTTGTGAGAAAAGATAAAAGGGGTACGGCGTCTTTGAAAGCGGTAAATGGGCACTTGGCGTGCGTAAGCGGTAAAATGCCCAGTGCCTAAAAACGTAATCCTTAAACGAACTCTTGGCGAATCCGAGTTTGCACGGCTTGGAGGAGCACGTTTCTGAAATCTTTGGCCTTTCGAGCGGCCGGGGATCGTTATCACCCGGAATCGATATCTGAGATCAATCTACGGCGTCCCATCGTATCTTAGCCGATACAACTATTCCGCTGCGCCTCGCATGGTGCGGTCCATCGCGTTGCTCGTATACGATGTGAGACCTCTCTTTTGCACACTTGGGGCTCTCTTTTCCTCTTTTTGCGCTTGGACGCTCTCTTTTCCTTTTTTCTCTTCTCTTTCTTCTTTTCTGATTTTTCCTCTTTTGCGCGCTTCGACGCTCTCTTTTCTTTTTCTCTTTTCTCTTTCTTCTTTTCTGATCTTTTCTCTTTTGCGCGCTTGGACGCTCTCTTTTCTTTTTCTCTTTTCTCTTTCTTCTTTTCTGATCTTTTCTCTTTTGCGCGCTTGGATGCTCTCTTTTCTTTTTCTCTTTTCTCTTTCTTCTTTTCTGATCTTTTCTCTTTTGCACGCTTGGACGCTCTTTTTTTTTTTTTTTTTACTGAGGGTCAACACTTTAAGCGCCTACAAGATAACAACCTAATCCCTAGGATTAAGGCGAGCACTAAAGCCCTACATGATAACAACCTAATCCCTAAGGATGAAGGCGAGCACTAAAGCCCTACATGATAACAACCTAATCCCTAAGGATGAAGGCGAGCACTATAGCCCTACAAACGGTCAACTTTAAGCGACCCTCACGCGCCAAGATAACTGGTTAAAGAATTTCCATATTTTGTTATGTGAGGATGCAAATGCAATGCTTTGATGCATGATATGACATGAATTTTGGGTATTTAAACAGTTTTGATGAACATTTTTGTAATGATGAGACACGAGACTTGGATGCAAAAAGTGGAGGTGAATCTGGATCATTCTTTTTGAAAAAAGCTAATTTTGATTTAAAACCCCGGTGTTCTCAGGGTTTTTATTTACAAACAAACTCATTTATGTTTTTCTCCATTCCATGATAACTGAACTTTCAATAACAATCTTGTGCTTTCTCTATGAAACATTGTCAAGTGAACACACATGAATATGCAGACGCCAGGTGAGTGTTTAGGATGAATGCCAAGCTGCCCCAATTCAGGCCTTTGGCGATCGTGAATGAATGACTTGCCCACATGCTCGTGGTATTGGCAACCGGAGTGTGAAAGGAAGCGGAGTGAAAGAGCAAATACACAAGAACTAGTGCCACGGTGACACACAGTGAAAGGATGAATGGCCATGGATGGACACTCGAATGCAGACTTCCCGGACTAGGGTGGGCGGGTGGTGAGGAGAATGCCCCAACTTTTAGATCTGAGCGGTGTTCTCAGTGCAATTCTTTGGTTTTCTACTAATGTCTTGGCCTTTGGTGTGAAAGAAACCTCACTTGGTGATCACCAAACCTTGTTTCAATGCAGCTTGAATGCGTTTGAAGTGCAAATCTTTTTTTTTTTGTCAGCTTTCTTTTTTCTGACTGTTTGTTTTTGTTCCCTCATCTCTTTTTCCTGAGGGCTTGTTTTTTTTCTTGATCAGCTTTCTTTTTTCTGATCGTTTGTTTTTTCTTTTGAGCGAACACATTGTAAACAGATAAACTTAGTTGTCCTAAGATTTAAAATTTGAGAAAACAACAGCAATCAGTCATTGATCGGAATGGACTTTTCGGGGTTGTGGTGTTTTGTGGAGGAAGGATGATTGGGCTGAATGAAGTGCTTAGGGCTAATTGGTAGGGTGATTTTTATTCGGCGTTGGCTGGCGATCGACGATTTATGATGGTTATTTGGTTTGATGAGGTGCTTGGAAGTTTTATTCCTGGCTACGGGTTTGTGGAGAGCGGGATTCCGCGGTCAAAGGGAAGTGTTTGCGGTTTATGGAAGGAGGGGTGTATGGGAATGATGAAGTGTTTGAAGGTTTATTGAGACAAGGATCTTTTATGTTTTGGGGTAACATGTATCAGCTCACCACTTACATTTCTTTGTGTTTTCCTTTGTTTTGGGATTTTCATTTTTGAATCCCCCTTTTTTTTGATTTTCTCTTTTTCCTCTTTCTTTTTTTTTTTTTTTTTTTTTATGATTCTTTTCATTCTTTGACTCGGGTGAGCTGATAAAAAGTGATGCACTGTTTTTTTTTTTTTTTTTTTTTTTTTGATATTTGAGATGATCCTTGTCTAGGGTGATTTGAGGGTATATTTTTGAGTTTAGTTTTTTCTTGGTTTAAGGTAGGTAGGAAAGGGACTTTCTGGGATTTTGGGTTCTTGACGGTATGGGGAGATGGCCATACTTCATTTCAAATTCCGATTGCTTATTTTTCGTAAAACATGACAACAGTTCATCTATCTATATGTGTTTGCTCCTTTCTTTGCATTTGTTTCTTTTTTTTTTATGCCCTAACTTTTGCCTGGACCGCTCTTTGCGAGTTTTCAATCCACCGGGCGCTCTTTTTTTTTTTTTATTGCCTAGGTCGCCCTTTGTGTAACACCCCAAAATAATTGAGTAGTTATTTAACTAAATTACTTAGGTATTTCTTTAGAATAGATATAATAAGATAATAGGAGGATGTTTAATGAACTAAGTAAGTGGTATTTTATAGTGTTATGGAGTAGTGTTTATTGATTAAATAGAGGAGGTGTTTAATTAATTGAGGGGGGTTGCAAATAGAGGCCCAACCCATTGGGCCCAATTGTTGGTTGGATTAAATGAAAGAAATGAAAAGAAGAAAGGAAAAGAAAGAAGTGAACAGAGAGAGAGATCTGTGGAATCAGAGAGAGAGAGAGTGAGGGGTGGAAAACCGTGGGGGGAGAAAGGAAAGGAAGAGGAGAAGAATTGGAGAGATCTTCTCCATTTGAGCTCAAGGTAAGGGGTTTTAGATACATTTCTTCTCCATTTTTCCTCCTCTATTGATGTGAATTTCAATCCCTAATTTCTTCTTGTTCTCATTTTGCCATTAATGGGGTTTTAAGCTCAAAGATGGAATTGGTGGTTGTTTTGGTGATTGTTGAGTTGTGAGTGGAGGAAGCTTGTTTCTTCATTTCTTGAGGTAAGAGGAGCTATCTAATGCCTATAATATAGTATATGATGAATGTTGTGTGAAAATGAGATTTGGGAAGATGATGAATAGTGATTAACACTATATTTTGATTTTGATGTGTTTAGAATGATTTATGAGTATGAGTGATCATTTGAGTGTTGATTGAGTGTGTGTGAATTGATTTGAGGGTATGTTGTTGTTTAGAAAAATGAAAAATGAGCAAGTGGGTGCTCTAGGTATAAATGACTTAATTGGAATTATTTTGGGTTGGAAAGGGTATTTGGAGGTGAGATTAATTGGTGGAATGTAGTAGGTTGATGGTGAATATGAGCTATAAATATATGTTGTTTGATAGTGAAACCCTAGGTGTGGGTGTTAATTGGTGGAATGTGTCGTGATAAAATGTTGTGGAATCAATCTTGGTGTGGCTTATGCCTTATGTGTTGTGTGTTATGGTGTGATTTGTGATTAAGTAGTGTATTATTCAATTGATGAAATACGGTGTGGAATTGTTGAGTTGTTGTCTGGTGTGTGTGGGGTGAGGCGTGGCACGATGATGCCTTGTGCTCACATAGGAGTGCGCGCTTGGGAGTGTGTTGCGGTGCAGGTGTTGGTGCGTGATCGCTTTGCGTATTTATTATTTGGCGTTAGGCGCGGGCACGATGTTGCCTTGGTGCCCACGTATGGGCGCGCCTTATGTTTTGCTGTCTGGACTGGTTATGCAGGTGAATAGTTTACTTTGGGATGTCCGTATTTCAGAGGAGACTCTGCCGGATTTTTGTTAGAATTTGGATAAGCATCCGTCAAGATGTAAGTATGTATCTTTGAATTGTAAGTGAGTCGAGTTTGAGCGTTGTTGCTTAAATGGGTGTGCTTGTGTGTGGCATGTGGATAGGAGTGTGATACGTGCGTGTATGGGTATTGAAGTGTTGATGAAGTGTTGTTGACATGGTGCAGTTTAAGTGATGGAAGGTATTATGGGCTTTGAAATAGGTTCAAGTGAATCGATTGTAGTAGAGGTAGCGTGGTGATTGTAGTGCGATGATCAATGAGACGAGGTAAGATGGAGATTAAGCACGTAAATACGTAAAGGTTGAACGTAGGCACTGAAGTGTAGAGATGATTAAGCTTAAGGAAGTTGAAGTGGTAGTATAATGATGCGTAAGTGATTAAGTGTTGAATACGAAGAGTAATGGATTGTAAGCAGAGGTGTAGGCGTCGACTTATAGCTACCGAGGTATAGGGAATGTATACCAAGGTGAAATAGCCGAAGTGTAAGTGTACAGATATCTAAGTATAGCCGCTAAGTGTAGTAGGCGGGGTGAAGTGTGGTGCTTAGGTGTGAATGCCTAAGTGTAGTAGTTGGAGTGTGGTGTACACAAGCCTAAGTGTAGTTGTTGTAGTGAATGTAGGCCGAGGTAGTGTCGTCAAGGTGTGGTGTATGAAGGGTGCGGTGTAGAGGTCGAGGTGTAGTCCCTAGTTGATGAGGTGGGCCTGGTAGTGATAGTTTAGTCCACTACGTTCAGTGGGTGGTGTGCCGAGGTGTCCAATTAGTGTGCCGAGGTGTTGTTAGCGTCGGTGTCGCGCGGGGTTGTTAAGCGCGACTATGAGTGTGGTTGGACGCTATGTATGTTCAAGAGGCTGAGTGATGAAGTCTGTGTGGTCCCTAAGTGATGGTTCGGTCCTTAGGTGAAGATTTAGTCCTTAAGTGACGTTGTGGTCTCCGGAGTGGGTCGTGTGTAGTCCACACGGTGATGGTGTTGAGGTGACAGAGGGGTCGGTTGTTTAGCGGTAGAGCTATGTTGTGGTGTAGTGACGTTAGCCTTAGTGCTATGGATGATGTCTAGGTGAACTAGACACTAGTGTAAATGATGATGAACTGAGTGACGATGAGATGATGATAGCCGTAGAGCTAGTGACTAAGGTAAGGGTGGCCTTTGTGGCATTGTTATTGTTGTTATTGTGAACCCTGAGTGGCTAATGATGTGAACCCTGAGTGGGTAGCCCGAGTGGCTAATGATGTGAACCCTGAGTGGGTAGCCTGAGTGGCTAATGATGTGAACCCTGAGTGGGTAGCCTGAGTGGCAAAATAGTGACGGTTGTGCCCGCAAGGCAAATGTTGTTGTGTGTTGATTGTGTTTGATGCATTGTTTATCGAGTCTCATGATTCATATGCATCAAAAGTGACGTTGTTGTCTTTATGGCAATGGTAAGGGACGTTGTTGTCTTTATGGCAATGGTAAGGGACGTTGTTGCCTATATGGCAATGGAATATGATGATTATTGGTACCACATGCATGTGCCCTAGGTGTGAAGGGGTTGTATTCATGCATTGCATTCATGAATTTGTTGATGTGTTTTGTGTGATATGTGATGAGTGTTAGACGGGGTGAGTTGTGGTTAGGAGTCGAGGTGTTAAGACTTAGTCAAGTGTGTTGTTGAGTGATGGTTAGGAGTCGAGGTGTTAAGACTCAGTAAGGTGTATTTGTTGTTCTTGTAAGGTGTGTTTGGTGTCTCCTTTCATATAATGCTTATCATACACTTTGTATTATTTGTGTTAGAGACTCACCCCTCTTTGTTATGTTGCTTCTTATGTCTGCAAGCGTGCGGTGATCCCGAGTGAAGGTTCTTCTTTACTCAGTCTGAGTGTGGCGTATAGCTCTGATGCGTAGCACTGTGGGAGTGTCGAGTAGTCATGGTAGTTCTGATATTGTTTTAGTCAGATTTAATTAAGTTGATGATGTAAGACTATTTCAATAAACCAAGTCGTGCTATTCATCACGCATTTGTATTTTATTGTGGAAAGTATTATGCAATTGTTTTAAGAAATGTTTTGGTGAACGTAGCATTCCCTTGAGGATGTATCTTTTGCAAAGGAAAAGTAATTTTTGAACTCTGATTTTTATAAGTTAAATAATTAACTGAGCAGGGGGTGTTACACTTTGCGGGTTTTCAAACTAGCGAGCTTATTTTCTTGTTATTATTATTTTCTAAAGGACTTGCACTGAAAGAATATGATATTAACAAGGGAAATTAGTGACCTCAAACTTGCCCCAACATGGAGGACTTACAGCGTTAAAACGAGCCAAAAGTCAAATATGCATGGATGGAATTATGATAAAACAGGGGCAATGACGAACTTGAACCAAAGTGGTATTTGAAAAGGATAACTTTTATTGATGATGATCTTGAAAAGGAAACCTGTGCCCTTATTGAAATATCCTAAGGCCTTGGGCAGAGCCAGAGGATGGCATTACATAAAAATGCATGACGAAAACACAAATGCTTGACGATCAACACCTCGATCCTCTTCAACTACTACCATCCCGGCCTGACAGCCCTGATCTCAAAGGGTTTAGTCCTTCACTTCTCTCATCAAAGGTCAACTATTTTGTGTCAATAAGATTTTGAACCAACTGCTTCAAAGGATGACAATTCTCGGTAGAGTGACCAATTGCACCAGAATGGAATTCACAGCGACCTTTGCATTGTATCTTCTTGGGAATGGAGGTTGGGTGGCTTCATCCCACGAGGAGAGACCAACCCATGGTTGATTAGATAGTCGCACAAATCGATTGTATGACATAGGAATGGGGTCGCATCGACGTGACTTTCCTTGTCCCGCTATAGCATTGATTCCTCCGTTTTTCTTTGCGGGCAAATCATTAGCATTGTTAGGCGCGATGAAGGTTGCGCAGGGATTCTTCCTCTTTTCATCCCGACTTCAAGCCTTGCCCCTACTTTGATCACATCTGAGAAGCTTAAGGACCCACTTCCAACCAGTCGTTCATAGAAAACAACTGGGAGAGTCTCCATGAACATAGACACTATTTCCTTCTCAGTCAGTGGTGGCTTCACCTAGGCAGCCGTATTTCTCCATCTTTGAGCATATTCCTTAAAGGACTCATGATCTTTCTTGCTCATATCTGCAAATTGAATCCAACTGGAGCCATGTCTTTGTTGTATTCGTACTCCTTTAAGAAAGCCTCAGAAAGGTCCTTCCAACTGTGGATGTCGAAAGGTCGCGAATCGCATGTACCGTCGAGAGATGCCCCGGTTAAGTTGCATCTTGGAAGTAGTGGATGAGCAGTTTGTCGTCGTAATTGTATGCGGTCATCCTTCGGGCGTACATGGTTACGTGTCTATTTGGGCAGCTGGTACCACAATATTGGTCAAAGACCGACACCTTCATCTTTGGGGGAATAACCAAGTCTGGAACAAGACATAGATCACGGGCGTCTTTAGCTTTGGTTTTTGAATCCTCTATGGTTTTCAAGCGCTTTTCCAATTCATGCAAATGATCTCTGGGTTGAGAATTCTCGAATAGGTGACCTTGAGGATCACCATTCACATTGAAAAGAGAAACCTCATGTGGATCAAAGAACTCCCGGGCGTGGCGGGATGATTGACCCCAAATCCGGATGAGGAATAGCGATCCACGGCTTTCAATGGGTCCCGAGGTAGGAAGGATGGTTGCGGCCTCTCTCCCGGGTTTTACGGCGATGCAACCGGTGTAGTGGCCCCATTTTTCAAAGCTTGCGGGGCGTCCATCATTTTGATCATCCGCATTCTTATCGCATCCATCCGCATTTCTATCACCCCGACTTTATTATTTAACGATCGATTCTCTTGGACTAGTGCACGATTCCCTTGGACTAGCCGCTTGAGGACTTACACAATCGGATTATACGGACTGAATTGCCGAGACTCTCAATCACTAGGCTTCCTTGATTGGTTGCCATAAATCTTGAGGACCAAGTTCTTTGTTGACAAACCAGTTGACCCTTTTCCTTAAGACAGGACACATGACATGAGCATATGGATGAAAGAAATGACGAAGCATGTTCACTAAAGGCATGTTTCACAAAGAGTTAACACCGATTAGGACAGGATAGGAATTTTGACGAACTTCTTGATCATTTATCGAGGAATGGAGGAGATGCAAAATTTTTTATTTTCTATTATATTTTTCTATTTATTTTTTGAAAGAATGACTATTTCGCAAAGCCGTCTAAATCTCTCATCAAAACCTTTATTGTATGTGAAAACATTATATATGCAAATGCGTGGAAACATGATCACTTGAAAAGTGCAATTATTCTAAGAGGTTTTGTGATTTTGATGCAAAATGAAATGCATTTTTGAATGATGTGAGAAAGACACTTTTTCAAAATGAAATTTTTATTTGTTATGCTTGTGGGGTGGACCCGCTCCCACGTATCCTCCTTGAGGAATCAAAGCGTCACGTAGTTCTCTTGTGTCCCTTTTGAAATAATGCTTATGCATGAATGCCATGTTTTGGATGAACTTGGCGAGGAGCTTTTCCTCTTTTTGATTATAAATGAAATGCTTATGCTATGAAGACGATAATTGTTTTTTTTTTGTAATGAAATGGAATGCATGATACTAGCAATTATTTTTAGTGCGTGGAAAGATATGATTCTTGTGAAAATGCATGCAAAATGAGATGTTAATGTATTATTTTTTCATGATGTGTGAAAAAGGAAAATAATAATGCATGAGACGCGCCCCTAATAAGACACGATTTTTTTGGATTTTTCGAGACAATTAGGGGGAAAAGCCTTCGTGAATGAAAATGCACACGTGCGGAGAATGCACTCCTAACAAACCTTAATGAGATAGAGAAAAAATGCATGTATGAATTTTATCAAGTTTTTGTTTTATGCAATGCGGGGATGTATGCAAATGACGATGATGCTTTATGCAAATGCAAGGTTAGAGAAAAACTTTATTTGCGATAACTCAGGTTTCCCTTTTTTGAAAGTACGGACCGTACACTGCTTCATATAGACCGGTAGGAGGAAAGCTACAGCAGTAACTCTTTCTTCTTTTTTTTTTTGAAAATGAAGTGGGTCATATGTCGCTTTGTACGGAACAGCAAAAGAAAAAGGCTACAACGGCAACCCTTTATTTTTTCTTCTTTTTTTTTTTTTTTACTTATATGAGCACATGAATGGCAAGATGCAAAGTATAAAAATCTTTTGGGTATTTTTGCAAATAAACAAGTGGTAAAAACTTGTGGTAAAAAGTTAGTAAAGAGTGAAACAAGCATGCATGAAGTGTAAGGTAATTACTTAATGAAATGGTAAAGTAAAGAAGTAAAAATGTTTTCTTTTTTTACTTATGGTAAAATGCTAGTGAGTGGTAAGGTAAATATGAAAATGAGTGATAAAAAGTTTAAGAACACATTCACATTCTTACACATTTCTACACAAAATCAAACACAAATTTTAAGCACTAAAATGAAACCTAAAATGGCCTCTAAGGCCGAAACCTTATATGCACAAAAACAACACATTATTTCATGCTTAAATTCAAGATCAACACATGAAGCAAGTCACACAAATCAAGCATTTTATTCACATGAATCAAAAGGTGACAAGAAGGCAAACAAACCCTAATTTTAAGACCTTAAGGCCGAAACCTCTCATGACATAAACAACACATTATTTCATGTTAAAAATCATAACTAGCACATAGAACAAGATCATAGCAAATTTAGGCACATCAAGCATTTATTTACACAAAAATCAAAGAGTAAAAGGAAGGCAAAAACCCTAAATCTTAGAAGCCTAAAACCGAACCCTCACACTCAATGAATCAAACCAAAATCTCAACTTGCAAGTTATGACATGAACAATAGGATGCATATATCATGTGGAAATTTTTATTCATGCAAAAATGACAAAATGAGTATGAAAAATGCAAGAACATTATGGTGAAAACACAAGAAACCTCTCCTCAAGGCCAAGGGTTCACTTCAAACACCCAAGGCTCCCAAAGTCCTTGACATAGTGTTTGAAATGAACCCTCTAAGCCTCTTGGAGAGGATAGAGGAGTAGAAGAGAGTTTCACATGCTAAAAATTAAAAATGCAAGAGATTAGATATTTACCTCAAGATCAAAGCTACACAAGGATAGAAGAATGAAGATCAAGAACAAGTCAACAATAATCTTCACAAATCTACACAAATGTCACGCAATCTTCAAGAAAGTAAGCTCCTTTATGGTGCAAAAATGGAATCAAAGGTGAAGAGAAGAAGATATATGAATGTAGAATAGGTTTGAGGTGATTTGGTGTATGAAAGTTTGAAAAAAGAGTGGAGGAGATGAAGGAGGAGCTACGGTTTTGGGAGGAGGAGGAGAGGAGAGTTTGCTAGCTAGGGTAAAATGAGAGTGTGTGTGTGTTAGGTCTTATTTTTGGGCTTTTATATGAAGTGAAAACTTAAAGGGTAATTAGGACAATATGCTTCTTGCAAACCAATAGGATTTGAGATAAATTTTGAATCAATGGTCAAGATGCAAGATCACATGGATTGAGGGTAATTAAAAACACAAAATGGGGAGAGAGAGGGCTGAAGTGCGCAGCTTAGGAGAGGTGGTGAAGGATAAGCTCAATTACAAAATTGTAGTTTTCTACAAAGCTTATTACACAAGTGCCATTTTGATTCAAATGAAAGGTGAGGATTGATTTTCACACTTGAATGAATGGCCATGATTTAATACAATTTACAAATAATAAAAATAAATGAAAATGGGGTAATCATGGGCTGTTATGCGCAGCTATGTAGTGGAGAGTGAGTGGAATTGCAAATTGTACTATTGTTCTTATCCTTAATTCAAAAGAGTATAGAATATTCCCTTCTAGATCATTCTTCCTAGTTCATGCCATTTTGGGCCATATCCTATGATTCAATGATTGGGCTCTGAATTTTATGATCTCACCAATCCCAAAATTGATTTATTTACCCCTCCTCAAAGGAAAAGACCATTTTACCCTTCTATCCAAAAACTAGGTTTTTAGGCAAAAAGGTTTAATATTCATGCACAAAAATAATCACAATGGAGCACAAATACCCCTTAAATAAATCATTGATGATTATTCAAGGATTTGGGACAAAAAACCGCTTTTATTGTGAAATGACCAAAATGCCCTTTCACTCTAAAAACCCTAGTTTTTGCCTGAAACACATTTCCACTTCAAAAGTGATTTTTCTCCCTTGGAGTGACCTCTAGTACCTTGAAATGCATGTTGGATGACTTGTTTTGAGGAATTGTCCCTTATTTGTGAAATGACCAAAATACCCTTTTGTACTGAAAAACCCTAATTTGTCTAAAACGTGCATTCCAACTCTAAAAATGATTTTAGAAACTTTGAAATGACTTTAGAAACCTAAATGCAATGCATGATGCTTTTTTACTTTTTAATTTAATTATTTTTTGGGGAAAATTAGGGTTTTGACCTAAACCGGACAAAATTGGGGTATGACAACCTTGCTGTGAATTATGCTTGTTGTCATTGAGTAGGGTCAGATGTAACCTCGGGTATGAACTAGATAGGGCATAACTAAGTTTATAGTAGCTAAATTTTCGAGGACGAAAATGTTCTAAGTGGGGGAGAGTTGTAACACCTCAAAATAATTCAATTATTTATTTAATTGGGTTATTTAAGGTTTACAACATTTTAGTTAAGCTAAGTGAGTAATGTAGAGTGTTTATTTTATTTAGAAGGCATTTAAGTAAATGGAGGAGTGGGATTAGAAGCCATGATCCATTAGAAGCCCATGACACATTTAAGCCCATTGTGCATGCCATTAAGAGAAGTGTCGAAGGAGAGGGAGACACATTATTCCAACAAATATCAAGATCAAAGGTAAAGTGAGAGAAGGAGAGTGTTAGGTGGAATAGTGATTCTAGGGAGAAGAAGAAGGGAATCTGGGCGTGGAAGAGCTCCAATCCGAGGGAGAAGAGCTAGGCTTGTTGGTGATGGTTGGTGATTCTTGGCGGATCGGGAAGGCTTGGTGGAGAGAGTGCTACTTCTTCAATCTTTTGAGGTTAGGGGACTCTCTCTTTCATCTATAATAGATTATATGATGTGCGTTATGTGTGAGTAGACTCTAGGAAGGATTCTGAGCTGCCTTGTATGTTTTGTGTGTTTGATGTGTTGACGTCGTGTTTTAGTTCTCTTCAGTGGAGTTGTGTTGAGTTGTTGTGGTTTTGGTCATACGAGAGACCAGGGAGTGGAATGGGAGCTGAGAAACTCTCGATCCAAAGTGAGCTAGAGTGGGTGACGTAGCCTTGTGGAATTCTAAAGATGTCGATCCTAGATAGTAGGTAGGGGCGAGATTGATTAATATCGGTCATGTCAGAGATTGAGTTGTCAGAGATTAAGATGGTCGATCCATGTAAATGTGATGAAGCTTAGGTGACGAAGGGTATGTGTGTCTAAGACTAAGCGTAGGTGTAGACTTGTATCAGTCGAGGTGGTGCACCTGTGTTGAGGTGAGGTATTGCGCCGGTGCTAGCGAAGTGTAGTGGTCTAGGTGTAGTCCTTTTGGTGCGAAGTGTGGTGGTCTAAGTATAGTTCATTTAAGGCGTATGTGTGCCAAAGCGTAAGTGTTAAAGCGTAGTTCCTAGGCTTGAAGAGGACGAGTTGAGCTGTACTTGATGGACGAAGGTGCGTAGGTGTAATTAGAACCCAGTGCGAGTGTCGTCAAGTAGTTGCCGAGGTATAACATGGTTATGCCGAGGTGTTTGGGTCGAGACGTAGGGCGTAGGCAAGTCTGAGTATGATGGCCGAGGTGAAGGAGTCGACTTGTAACATGTTATACCGAGATGCGAGAGTGCCCAGATAGGGTGTGGACTTAGGCGAGAGGCGTAAATGACTATAGTGACGAGATGGTGTGAGCTCGGATGAGACGGAAGTCGAGCGTAGAGTTACGCAATGATACGTTAAGTCTAGGCGTGAGCTGGGACGAAGTGATGCGTGGTGTCTAGTCGAGGACAGTAGGCGTAAGGTAAGATGAGATGAGGCGAAGGTATAGTCGAGGACAATAGGCGTTACGTGAGACGAGATGAGGTGAAGGTGTAGTCGAGAACCCTAGAAGAGATTCCTAGGCGTGAGGTTCCAGGACGAGGTGGAGACCTTTATGAGTGGAACGCCAAGTGAGGTGCACCGAGTTGAGTATTGGTGACTAAATGGGTAGCGATACTACATCGGCTTAGCGTGCCGAGAAGAGTGAAGGTGCCGAGGTGACCTATTTTCTACGCATAACAGCGTGGAGCTGTTAGGCGCCACTGTGAGTGACGTTTAACGTCAAGAGTCATTTAAGGGGACGAAATGGCATAGTCCAGTTTAGTCCCTATGTGATGGTTCAGTCCTAGGCGTTGTGAGGCCTTCATAGTGATGGAGTGGGTCACTGCCTGAGGAGCTGAGGTGCCCTGTGAGTGGGCAAATAGCCGTGGTGCTATGGTGATTGTCTAAGAGGACTAGGCAACGTAAGGCGACGGTGCGGTTTGCACAAAAGAGTGGTTTGTTTTGAGTGATGCATTGTTCATAGAGTCTCATGAATCATATGCATCAGCGACGGTTATAGACTTCGGTCTCGTCACGAAAGACTTGATGCGAGTATCACTAGCGGACAGAATATGCCGAGTGGCTTAAAAGAGATGGATCCTCATGCATTATACGGAGGTTGCATTGCATTGCATGCATAACTCATGTGAATTACGTTGTTGATTTTGGTGTTGTGGTTGACCACATGATTTTGGTGATGTCATTGATTATTCCTGAGTTAGAGTGTGTTGTTGTGTGAGCCGAGTTGTTCTAGGTGTTTTCTCTAGCATAATGTTTATCATACATTTTATTATTTATGAAAAGAGACTCACCCTAGCATTTTTATGTTGCACTCGCTCTCGTGGCGACAAGCGGTGATGTGCGGTGATCACGAGTGAAGGTCCTTTCTTCCCTCAGCCTAGTTGTGGCGTCTTGCTCTGGGACGTCAAACTGGGAATCCGGGTAGTCTATTAGTTGTTTAAGTTTAGTGTTGAGCTGTAATAGATTGTTGTATTAGAATTTGAGGGTTCGCCCCATTTAAGTCGTGCTATGTATCACGCAATTATATTTTATTAATGAAAAGTATTATTGCCTAAGTGAAAGCGATGTTTGAGAAACGTAGCATTCCCTTAAGGATGTATCTTTGAAAAGAAAAACGATTTTTGGAACTCTGATTTTATAAAATAAAGTATTAAGAGTAAGGGGGTGTTACAAGTGATGGTGAAGTGAAGGTGTGTAACCGAGATAAGTGATGGTTAAGTGAGGTAGTGTAACCGAGGTAAGTGATGGTGAAGTGAGGAAGTGTGGCAAGGTGAGTGATGGTTAAGTGAAGAAGTGTAACCGAGGTAGTGTAGCCGAGGTGAGTGATGGTGAATTGAGGAAGTGTAATCGAGGTGTAGTGTATCTAAGTCTATGTGAAGCTGTCGAGGTGTAGTGTATCTAAGTCGAAGTGAAGTTGTCGAGGTGTAGAGTGTAACACCCCCTTCTATCTAGTCTATTATTTTAATAAATTCGAAAATCAGAGTCTACGAAAAACCTTTAGTGCAACCACGTGAGGGTGTCACATTCAAACAACCACATTAAACTCCGAATAATAATTATAATAACTCCAAAAAGGTGATACATAGCACCATAATCCGTACGAGGATAGAGATAGTAGCAGCGGAAATAACAACCGAAATACAGAAATACAGTTATCCAAATAAAAGTTAAATCATAACATAAACGACAAAGTCTAACTATCCCTCCCCGGTGCTACGTATCAGAGCTGACTCGACAAATACTAGCAGAAGGTGCTCACGTCACCTTCAGTCACTGTCACCTGCAGCGTTGCCACATAGGAGCAACATTCCAAGCAGAAAGGGGTGAGTCTCATTTCATAGAAAATAGTAAATAAAACAAGCAACACAATAAGACAAGCATTAGCACACCAAGTAGTACAATCCAAACACTTTCACCGTTTAATTATACACACCCAGACAACCACCAGAAAATGTATGCAAGTGCATGATATGCAGCCCAACGCCAAGGGCATATGCATGTGGATCCATCACCAAAAAGGCCCAGAGGGCATTCACCAATCACCAAAAGGCCCGAAGGCATTCACCATTCACCAAAAGGCCCGAAGGCATTCACCAAAATATTTTATGAGGCCGAGGCCTATTCACCAAATATGCATATGATTATGCGACACCATGACTATGCACCATCACACCAAAACACCAAATTATGCATTAGAATGCTCACCATTAGTTTATTTACTCACCAATCTCACTATAACTATTATTTTAACATCACCTCAATAGACCAAAATAATTTTCTAAAGAAATAATATCTCAAACACAAATATTTTATAAAAACAAACTAAATATATAATAATAATAATCATATATTACAAATAGCATATAAAAATACATTTTAAAGTGATTTCAACTAATTTTCATACTCAAACCCACAATTAATTAAAATAATTTAATCCTATCATTATAAAATAATTCATAAAATAAGTACATACTAAACAGAATCACCACGAACGAGAATCGGGGTGTTACAACTCAACCCCCCAAAAAAAAATTTCGTCCTCGAAATTTACATAAGACTTGAGCACCAAAACCAAAAGATTGAGTACTTCCAGATTTTAAAACATGGAAGAGGAATTGAAACCACGTCAAAGTTAAAAGAGGATTTGTCAATGACATCTGAGGGAAGGAAATAAAGGTATCAACAAAAGAGCATAAAATTGGACTAGAGTCAAAGAAAGAAACATTTAAGTTGCAAGGACATGAAAGCTAGAATATCAACAAAAATAACTTAGAGATTTCGTACTGAGAGCTACATGATTGAATCTTGACAAATTCTAGTGAAAAGGCTTAGAAGAAGAATTGAGAGTAGAGTCTGAGGCTTTAGGTTCTCACATCCACAAAAATCATGAATCATTAGTCGCTATTAGAGTAACTAATGAACTCACATCGCAATGCAAAGTATTATAGAAACTACTCATTTCACCAACAAGCATAGAAATAAATCCCAATGATATTACATAAAGCTCACTAAAACAAAATAGGACAACACAATATAGTTATGTTATCACCACAACAACACAGACAACACTATAGTACAAGTTTAGACACAACAACGATCCACACAAGCGACATATCTCGAGAACGTAAGGATCAATTAATATGGAGATCTTACAAACTCATTATCCTCAAATAACACAGAAGTAAAATAATAATAATAATAATAATAATAATAATAATAATCATAAGAAGAAACTAGAAGTCGTGCAAGCACAAAGATTACGATGTACATGAGTCGTACAAACACAAGACTTATTAGTAAAATAATTAAATTAAGAACATATAAACGTCAACAGAAATAGTAAAACAACTAAGAAACAGTTCAAAGCAACTCAAAAAATATTTTCCCTTGGGTTCATAAAGAGTTAGTGACATGCTTCATAGGAGAGAAAATAGAGCATACAATACTACATCACCGATCAATTTTGCACATCGTTAAAATATAATTAAACACGAGCACAAACATCAACAGTTTAACTTTAGAAGTTTTCTTACATAAAGTTGTGTTTCAGTAAAGGTACTAGAACATCTCTAGGCCCCTATAAAAGAAAGAAATCAGATAACACAATGCAATTAAGTAAATGTCGTTTCATCGGTAGGGGCTTCACCACATCCACATTTAGAAAAATCGAACAATTGAGAGAAACGAAATAATTAAATAAATAAATATTGTAAAAATGTAGTTATCATCAAACGTCATTTCATCTATAATCTCACTCAAAGAAATCAACAACTATAACAATTTACGGGAAAAATTATTCTTATAGTAATCGAGAATATCACAAACATCATCATAAACATCATATTTAAAAATTTACGTAACAACACATTTAAATTTTTATTGTAACAACGCATCTCAAGTTTAGCAAGCATCATGTTTTCATGCTTAGGGAACATCGCATCTAAATTGAGGAAACACACATTTTCAAAGTGGAAAAATATCACATGTAAATTTTTAGTATCAACACATTTAAAATTTATAAAAAAAAAACCTCATCATTTAATTTTCAAGAAACATTAATAAAACAATCATCCTTTTTATTTACAAAAACAGCCTGTTAGCACGCCCTTTTCATTTACATAAACCGCAAAAAAATCCGGTTCAAAAGCGGCCAAAGCGGCGAAAAATCAAGCTATTTGGGCGCGTGACTGAACCAAAAACAGCAGTATTTTTAGCGCAAGATAGCAGTATTTTTCGCGCTAAACAGCAGTATTTTTATTTTTATTTTTATAAAAGAAAACAGCAAACATATATCCATTGAAAACGACAAACAACACCTTAATTGATGAAACAAAATGACCTATTATTTCATAAACGAGCAAACAACAATTTAAATGATGGAAAACAGCGGTCTATTACTTCATAAACAAATGACAAAGCAACTCCAATGATGGAAGACAGCAGCCTATTATTTCAATTTAACCACTAACACACCATATGTCACAACTCAATTCAATCCCAATTTACTCAATTCACATGCTCTCATCACCATGTATAGGAAATCGATTCTAACCCCATAAAATCACCCCATTCGAACTTCAAACCATCATCTCATATAATTAAACACATGATAACATTAACAATTCATCAAACAATACCAAGAATCCCACAAAACCCATCACATAAGCAATTATATTAAATCACATACTCAATTATACTCAATTATAGATAATCACATGACAACATCAACAATCATCAAACCACATCAAGAAACCCCACAAAACCCATCACATACCCAATTATGTTAAATCGAAACGCTCACCCTTACTAATCAAAAGAATACATATAACACATCACATTCCCTTAGACCGACTAAAGCGGTTAGCTTCTCGACTATCAAGGATCCAACGAATGACGTGTGTAACTCAATCGAGTCCACATATCGGAGACACAAAGAAAACACACACGGTCCGATTAGGACCGAACGACTCGATACCACTTATGTAACACCCCCTTCTATCTAGTCTATTATTTTAATAAATTCGAAAATCAGAGTCTACGAAAAACCTTTAGTGCAACCACGTGAGGGTGTCACATTCAAACAACCACATTAAACTCCGAATAATAATTATAATAACTCCAAAAGGTGATACATAGCACCATAATCCGCATGCGAGGGAGAGAGATAGTAGCGTGGAAATAACAACCGAAATACGTAAATACTGATTATCCAAATAAAAGTTAAATCATAACATAAACGACAAAGTCTAACTATCCTCCCGGTGCTACGTATATCGAGTGACTCGACAAATACTAGCGAGAAGGTGCTCACGTCACCTTGATCATCATCACTGCGAGCGTTGCCACATAGGAGCAACATTCCAAGCGAGAAAGGGTGAGTCTCATTTCATAGAAAATAGTAAATAAAACAAGCAACACAATAAGACAAGCATTAGCACACCAAGTAGTACAATCCAAACACTTTCACCGTTTAATTATACACACCCGGACAACCACGGAAAATGTATGCAAGTGCATGATATGCGACCAACGCCAAGGGCATATGCATGTGGATCCATCACCAAAAAGGCGGAGAGGCATTCACCAATCACCAAAAGGCCGAAGGCATTCACCATTCACCAAAAGGCGAAGGCATTCACCAAAATATTTTATGAGGCCGAGGCCTATTCACCAAATATGCATATGATTATGCGACACCATGACTATGCACCATCACACCAAAACACCAAATTATGCATTAGAATGCTCACCATTAGTTTATTTACTCACCAATCATCAAGAGGGTCATAGACCCTCAATCACCCAAAATATACTCACCATCAAAGCATGCATCACCGCAGAAACGACCTATAAGGACTACAACCACACCCAAAAGGACTAAAGGAGCACCAAGGACTAATTACACACCAAAGGACTAAGCCACACCAAGGGTGAAGTCACCCAAGGACTAAAGTCACACCTAGGAATTTAAAACACCCCTAAGGACCAATTTAACACACAGGGACCGGTTTAACACCTAGGGACCAATTTAACATCCAAAGACCTTTTTGACATCTAAGGACCTTTTTGACATATAGGGACTATTTTGAACCCACGCCTAGACACCCCCCTGCACACCTAGGCACTACGAGCGCATTAGGGGCCAAAATGGCGCCCTTGCACAAAGATAACACACAACAAAGACAATGTCTTTTGCACACCCAGGCGCCAAACTCCCAGCGAGTTGGCACCCCTGCTCCTGTTCACACTCCCACCCAGCCACACTGCACACACACAGGCGCCAAGTTTGCAAAGCAAGCGGCGCCCTTGCACTGCACACCCAAAGAAGCCCACGATAAACTCTGGCGCCAATTTCATGCATGAAGTGGCGCCTCCCAACACACACCCAAACGTATACCAGCGAGCCTGCAGTGCACTTTCTAGACAGTCTTGCACCCCCAGGCGCCAATTTCCCTGCAGATTGGCGCCCTGTTCACGCCCAGCAACCCACAACAGCCACACTACAGCAACCAGGCGCCAAATTCCCTGCAATTTGGCGCCCTTGGCACGGTCCACCCACACACCGATCCTAAACTCTCCTAAACACCATGGATTTAGTTTTGTTCAAGCCACCAATCTAACACCTATCACCCACCATCACTCCCTTATTCCACTAGAATAAATTGACTACAAACCACCTTGATATACTAACAATCATCAATATCTTCAACACCCAATTAAGAACAACATTCCTATGTAAAAGCAACATCACCAAAAATCCACTCAAGCATATCACCAACCACCTAGCCATCATTCTAAATTCTCCCTATTGTTTTCATTCAAAGTCATACTATTAACATGCTAACACCACTCAAAATAACCTTATCAATCCAATTATCACATAAAAACTCAATCCAATCATATAATCATTACATTCATCACCAAATCAATCAATCTAGCATATAAGAATTCAATCAAACAACTTCTAACACTCAATCCTATGGTTCCAAGTTTTATAAACTATTCGCTATGGAAAGAGAGCCCCCTTACCTTTGTTAATAACACCTCAAAGCGAAATCAACGACTCCTATGCCCACAATTGGTTTTAAAATCTCTATCTTTCCTCCCTTTGAGCTTCAAGTCGATATCGAAGTGTGCTCCTATAGCAAGTCGATGAGGACAAATCACGAATTCGTAGCGACTTAATTCCCACGTAACAATGTTTGAGTGGATGCGTACCAGTAAGTATCAACAACAACGTAATCGAAGAATCATATACTGAAAATATTAAATTGTACCAGACTTATCTTTATATATATATATATATATACACACACACACAAAATACATTTATTTTCTTCAAATATAGCTTATTTTCAAGGATAACCATAAAATATGGCTACTCCATGCGTTGAGCAGTTGTAAAAGTAAGTGTCATAATCATTATAATAACAATACATTAATTTTGAAGCAATCCCCAAAACATTATTTTAATGAGAAAATCCTAGCATGATCGTAATTATAATAAGGATGAAGCAATGATAGGATGCTCACCAAATTAAACGTAAGCTATCTTCTTTGACGTGATTTGCTCCAAATTAATACTGCGTGAGTCCGGAAGGAAAGTTGCCACTGACATAGTGAGTCCTCTTAAGGCTATAGCATCGTAGACATGAGAGGGGAAAGACTTGAGGGTTTTCTTTGTGGTTAGAATCGCAAATAAAGCAGATGAAAGCGGGACCACGGTTGCAGAAATAGAGGCCGGATTCGGAATCAACGGCAAAATCCGAGTGGGAAGGTGAAGTTCGGGGTTGGTCGTGGAGGAGGAGTGAGCGCATGGAAGGAAGGAAAAATGGTGAGGTTTGGAGCTCTTTGTTTACATTGCGAGAATCGCAGGAAGAAGAAGAATGGAGTGGGCGGGTCGGGTTACGGGTCACGCGTGTTCATGGGCTGCGCAAGTGTGGGCTTAAGTGATTTTGTGGGGGGCGTCCGTCCAGAAACAATGGGGGTGTATGCGAGTAAAGCAGTCTAAAAATCCATTTTAAATACTTTTAAAGCTCAATCTCACTATAACTATTATTTTAACACCACCTCAATAGACCAAAATAATTTTCTAAAGAAATAATATCTCAAACACTAATATTTTATAAAAACAAACTAAATATATAATAATAATAATCATATATTACAAATAGCATATAAAAATACATTTTAAAGTGATTTCAACTAATTTTCATACTCAAACCCACAATTAATTAAAATAATTTAATCCTATCAATATAAAATAATTCATAAAATAAGTACATACTAAAGCAGAATCACCACGAGCGAGAATCGGGGTGTTACAACTCAACCCCAAAAAAATTTAGTCCTCGAAATTTACATAAGACTTGAGCACCAAAACCAAAAGATTGAGTACTTCCAGATTTTAAAACATGGAAGAGGAATTGAAACCACGTCAAAGTTAAAAGAGGATTTGTCAATGACATCGAGGGAAGGAAATAAAGGTATCAACAAAAGAGCATAAAATTGGACTAGAGTCAAAGAAAGAAACATTTAAGTTGCAAGGACATGAAAGCTAGAATATCAACAAAAATAACTTAGAGATTTCGTACAGAGAGCTACATGATTGAATCTTGACAAATTCTAGTGAAAAGGCTTAGAAGAAGAATTGAGAGTAGAGTCCGAGGCTTTAGGTTCTCACATCCACAAAAATCATGAATCATTAGTCGCTATTAGAGTAACTAATGAACTCACATCGCAATGCAAAGTATTATAGAAACTACTCATTTCACCAACAAGCATAGAAATAAATCCCAATGATATTACATAAAGCTCACTAAAACAAAATAGGACAACACAATATAGTTATGTTATCACCACAACACGAGACAACACTATAGTACAAGTTTAGACACAACAACGATCACACACAAATGACATATCCGAGAGCGTAAGGATCAATTAATATGGAGATCTTACAAACTCATTATCCTCAAATAACACAGAAGTAAAATAATAATAATAATAATAATAATAATAATAATCATAAGAAGAAACTAGAAGTCGTGCAAGCACAAAGATTACGATGTACATGAGTCGTACAAACACAAGACTTATTAGTAAAATAATTAAATTAAGAACATATAAACGTCAACAGAAATAGTAAAACAACTAAGAACAGTTCAAAGCAACTCAAAAAAATATTTTCCCTTGGGTTCATAAAGAGTTAGTGACATGCTTCATAGGAGAGAAAATAGAGCATACAATACTACATCACCGATCAATTTTGCACATCGTTAAAATATAATTAAACACGAGCACAAACATCAACAGTTTAACTTTAGAAGTTTTCTTACATAAAGTTGTGTTTCAGTAAAGGTACTAGAACATCTCTAGGCCCCTATAAAAGAAAGAAATCAGATAACACAATGCAATTAAGTAAATGTCGTTTCATCGACCGGGGGCTTCACCACATCCCACATTTAGAAAAATCGAACAATTGAGAGAAACGAAATAATTAAATAAATAAATATTGTAAAAATGTAGTTATCATCAAACGTCATTTCATCTATAATCTCACTCAAAGAAATCAACAACTATAACAATTACGGGGAAAAATTATTCTTATAGTAATCAGAATATCACAGCATCATCATAAACATCATATTTAAAAATTTACGTAACAACACATTTAAATTTTTATTGTAACAACGCATCTCAAGTTTAGCAACACTACAACATTTTGACCCTATGGCAACGGTCAAAAAGCGTCTCCTAAAGCCAAAAAACCGTTGCCAAAGCTTAAGGCAACGGTTTTGAAACCGTTGTACCTTCGGGCGTTGCCTAAACTAAAGGCAACGGTTTTCTGAACCTAAGGCAACGTATAGGAAAAACCGTTGCCATTGACAGATAGAAGGCAACGGTTTTTGTTTCCAGTCTATGGATACGGTTGAAACCGTTGCCCCTTTTGGCAACATTTAACAACCGTTGCCACCTATGGCAACATGTTAAAACCGTTGCCACCTATGACAACGTGTAGGAATAACCGTTGCTATTGACAGAAGGCAACGGTTTTTGTTTCCAGTCTATGGAAACGGTTGAGAACCGTTGCCCCTTTTGGCAACATTTAAGAACCGTTGCCACCTATGGCAACATGTTAAAACCGTTGTCTTATACACTGAAACAAACCATGTTTTCATTGCTTATTACACCACATCAACAAAACTACTGCTATTATTACTATGCCAACATCAACAAAACTCTGCTATTACAGTAAACCACAAATAAACTACATTCGCACTTCTTAATCGAGACGATTTAAAAGACATAATAATCCTTATAATTGCAGTAGGACACAACAAAAGTTAAACAATTCATGTGTATCTTAAACGAAAATTTGCTACTACAAAAATGCACAACAAAAGAACAAAAGAAATAAAACTTCAGTCTTCAACATAGTCTTCAAACTCTTCATCATCCAAGCCATCAAGACCTTCATCTCCTTCATTATTTTCCTACAATGTAGACAGTAAATCCATTAATAGAAAACCATGATTGTATATGACATTCATTCCTATACAATGTAGACAGTATAAATCCATGTTAAAATCACAACTCACTAGCATGCAGTCAGAGGAACTTATAAATAGTACAATTTCCATATATTTCAGAGCTTTGCAATATACAAATCTGACATTTACTCAACAATAGAGCCTCTTTACAGTGAGATCCTCATTTTCAACATACTAATGCAAAACCTTAAATGCATGAATCAATTCCACACAGGTACTTACTAATGTTCAACATACACAGGTACTTACTAATGTTCAACATACACAGGTACTTACTTCCACACCACTACAACTCCCATTGAAAAGCTTTAGATGAACTCAAAAGGGAAACATAACTTTCTAATAATTCTAAGATCTCACACAAAGTCATTCATCTTTTTTGTACAACTGTAACTTGCTAATTAAATTTAAAGTGTATCAAATCAACATTTACCACATTATAAAATCATGCACAGTCCACAATCAAATCAACCCACATTTTGAATATCAATGACCAACACACCATTTTGAACATGTTCATAGAAAAGGAATTCAGATCAAACCTCTACATGTAACACATTTCCACTATATTAAGCGTAAATATCACAATAAGTATCAAAGATGCTAAATAACAGTAAGTATTTTATTCTTACCCTATGAGCTTCTGGGGCGTGTGTTGATGTCGAAGAACGTGGAGCACTAGTAGCATCAGGCGGAGTTGTAAACATAGCTGCCAAAGCCTCCACATTCAACCTTGAGTTACTTGGATCTAATAAGGCCTTTGCAAAAAGTTGAAACTTTTCCTCCAGTTTCGTTTGTAATTTCTCTTCAATTTCTTTGATATGATTGGCATGTTCTTCTTTTAGTTGTTCCACGTGATTTGCATGTGCTTTCTTGATTTCTGCAAGTTCTTCATTTCTTTTCAACATAGTAGTTGTTACAGCTCTTCCATGGGTACGTACTCTCCCTGCTTTTTCTTTGCCAACCACCTTTTGAAAAGCTTAGAAGAAGATGTACTGGACTCACCAAGTCTTGAAGTTTTATCTACCATATTTAGAAAGCAATCACAGTTAAAGATATACTTTATTATATTTGAAATGAAAAACTCATTAGATAAAACTTACAATTGTATCATTTGTCTCTTCGCTCAATTGCTTTCCTTTCTTACTTTGTCGTGTTTCGATGAACAACTCAACTTCATGAAGGAGGCTCTCCATCCTCACTACTTGCACACTACCAAGAAAATAAGGTCATTAACACAATAGTATAGTCAAATTATTTAAATATCATTTAAAACATTAAAATTTGAAATACCATTGTCTCCCTTATGCGAGCAAAGCTTACAGGACCCATTTCGATGTCCGCATTTTTGTTGAGCTATATTTTGAGCATTTTGCTTACAAGTTTCCTAAGTAATGGACATTGCAATTTAGTAAAGTTGAGAAATGAATGTAAGAAAAAACACAAATAACACTATTTTCTTACTTGAACGGGCGGAAGGCTCCAATATACCATCAATTCTTTGAAGTGTTCCTCCGGTATGTCATCGGGACGATTTTTCAACCTCTCACGCAAGGTTTTATATGGGCTAAAATGATTCCTTCTAATAGTACACTTATATCGCCTCCATGCCTCGTCTATAATAGAATACACGACCTTCTTTCCTTTCTCAGGTACGTTGTATTTTTCCTACAAAAAAGAAGCTTAATTAGAAAGCTCTATTTTATTAAAGTAAAACTAAACAAACAAATTGAACTAGATAAGTTCTATTACATTGACATAAGCCCATATGTTTTCATCTTTTCCTGGTACAGCCTTCCAATTGGTGTAAATAAGAGGGCAAAAATCTGAACTCCTGGCTATGGTCCCCAAAAAGTTACTGAATTGGGAAAGTATCCTTGCATTTGGCCCAATGGGTTGTCCTAGTTCATTCAAGATAATCTCTTCTCTATCATTAGCTGAACGTGTATGAATATTCACACATAATGTTTTCCTCGAGTTCTTTTAGATGCTTCCCTAATTAAAACAAAAATGAGTCAATACTGAGAAAACTCAAATTCAAAGTTGTTATGGAACTGTTTCAATTAAACTAATTCAAGTTTCATAAAAATGCAAGTTCAATTAAAATAATGCCGATTAACTTGATATACCTTTACTTGTATTTTCATGAAATTCCCCAACTTCCTCACTTTCAAAGTTAATATCCCCTCAATTCCTTCTTCATGATCACTTTCTTGTTCAAAACTTCTTCAACTTGGTTTTTTCCGAGATTTTTATCAATAAAATCAGCAAGTGACATTGATGGACACTTGGGGATGTACTTTTTCTTCTTCAATGCTTGTTCTTCACCATTGCTCCTTCACTTTGATTTCCACCGGCGGTAGACCTTAGCTGCCTCTTAATAGGCAATTCAGATTGAACAACATTAGTGGCGAATTCTATTGTTCAATGTAGGCTTCATAGCATCTACCATTTTGTCTTCCATTTTTTTGGATTTAGCAAGGTCTTTTTGATTGGTAGATGCTTGGGCCCTACTTGTGGATTTAGCAAGGTCTTTTTGGTGAGAAACTTGAGTGGCCTTTATTGTTGGGGTTGCCGCTTTAATGTTCAAGGAAGAATTCATTTGCTCTTTCCTTTTGTTTTGAGCTTCTAGTGACCCTGTTGATCCTCTTATTGGGATCGAAACTCCTCCAATAGTCAATGACGTCGATTTACCAAGGCCCTTTTGGATCCTTCCTTCATCAATGCCTATTGTTTGGGACTGGAAAATAGAACAGATATGTTAAATCCAAAATGAACAAGTGCTACAATCTCAAAATGGAAGGCAGAACACAGCATAATAGAAGCATCTGCTTGTCAATAAAGAATACAATATAAGACACCACAAAATGAACAAGTGCTTTTCTAGATTCGATCATCTAGTTTTTACAAAATCAACATTCATGTATTATGTGGCGAATATGACAAGATAAGGTGAATATAGCGAGGAAGGAATATCTTTGCAGCCAAAAATCCTATACACTACAACTTTGCGGCCAAAAATTAGCGGGGAAGGAATATCTATTTTCTTGACTAGATCCAAATTTGTAGTTTTGTACTATTGAATCATATCGATTAGGAATATAGCGGGGAAGGAATATCTATTTTCTTTCAAATAGCTTCTTCACTAGCCACTCACATCCTATTATTTATTGCAAGTAACGGGAAGGAATATAGCAGGAAGGAATCACTTTGTTTTAAATTTAATTGATGAAAATTCATTTGGTAGCAAATAATGAGGATGCGTGAGAAATAATCTCCCTGAAAAGTATTTAATGAAAATAAATAGTAAATGCGAGAAATATAGCAATAATACCTCCTTTTTCTAATGTCTTTCTTATCTCATTATACAATCCTACAATACTCCATCAAACCTTAGCTTTCATCTCGTTTACACCAAACATAATCAATAAAGTAAAAATAGTAAATTCAATGTCACAAACAAGCACACACAAAAAAATACAGCTCAATGTCAAAACAGAAACTCCAGCAGAAAAAAATAAATATAGCTCAATATATATCTCAATGGCAGGTGTTATTTGTGTCTGAACGAAGCTAAAATTTCCTTTCCCCTCATCAGTTCGTTCAATTTTGTTAGGTTACCAATTTCCTTCACTCTCTACACAAATATTCTAATTGATCTAAACTTTCCACAACAGGATTTTTTAATGCTATGAAAGACATGGAAATGCTATGAAAGACAAACAATTGACACAACAGGATTTTTTAATGGAGAAGTTAACGGAGGGACTAAAATAGTAAACGTCAACATTTCGAAAACTTGGAAATAACTTCTTACGAGGCAAATTGGCTGCTGTTGAGTGCTTCCAATATGTTGTTGATTTTTTTCTTGATTTGAATTGCTTCCCTTACTTTTGTTTGAAGCTATCTCATTTTCCCTCTTGATTTTATACTTCTTAAGCAACTCCGCACTTGATTTAGCTTTAAGTTGTTGAAGATCATCCTTGTCCATTTTCCTACACCCTTTGTAGTTTGTAACTCAAATAGAGATGTTCTTGGAATGAAATTAAACCAAACACTACCTGCATCATTGAAACAAAATATATATTAATATCTAAACACACATGTGAGTGATAAAAAAATATGAGAAATTATAGTAATCAATACATAGATTCCAACATCACCTTATATTTACAATAATAAATTATGAAATGAAAAATAGACTAATCCATGTAGTCAAACAAAGTGTCATCAAAATCAGAATCATCTTCAACATCCATTTCATTTGACACAAGCAGAGACTTTTCAATAATGGTTGGTGGTATGTCACTCCTAGCCAATTCAACTTCACAGTTGTCATCACTCGTAGCTAGATTTACCGCATGATCTGACAACTCTCTTTGATGCAAATGTTGGGAATTTGAATAAGACTCATCTTTCATATAGTAGTCCATCAACATCATCAATTTCGTCATCTTCATTTGTTGCACCATCAATACCATTGGCGTCTTTACGCTTTTCACCATGACGAATCCAGACATGATATCCTCTTTCAAATCAAAATATACCAAATGATTAAATACAACCGCCCTTGTCTTCCAAAAAGCATTGTGACACTCAATACAAGGGCATAGAATCTCTTTTCCTTGGGGTTTTCCTATGGTGTATGCAAAATTTAGGAAAAACTCAACACCAAGAATGTAATCTGGGCTATCTCTTGCTGAATTCATCCACTCTTTATCCATCGAGTTTACAAAAATAGTCAAAAATTGGAAGGTTGAAGACTGACTAACTGTTAACAAATACATAAAAAAAACTAAGAGTTTGGCTTTCACCATGAAATGAAATATGCACAAGATATATCTGATGAAAGCTATTAAAACCTATTTATATATTACCACTTCTATATATTACCATACAACACAAAAAGCTATTAAAACCGAGTTTCAAAGAAAATTACCAATCAACATATAGATTTTTACTAGTATTCTTCGCCTCGACTGCATGATCGTCTACTATCTTCACATCCTTCATTTCCAAGCTTGGAATGATAAATATTTATCATGGTCCAGACTTGCAAGGGGCTAATAGAATCAAAGGAAATTGGTGAGCAAGATAAGGTGAACACATTTGAAGTGGAAAAGGGAGGTAACGGACCATTCTGCAAAGATCTTGATATAGTACAAGGCAGCGGTACTATTATGCAAACACTAATATAATGCGATCGTGGCATTACAAAATGCAAAGGAATAAAAGGAATATTATGTCACAACTCTGTTATTGGTTGACAGCACAGAGGAGTGAGAGAATTTGCATTGGATACCTTGGTCACACTTTGGTGGTGAATATATTGTGCAGTAGGTTTAGCTATGGTCCATAGTAGTCCCCTATTAGTCACTATATATAGTTGTACTCATTGTACCTTTCTTAGATGAATGAATAATACGATTTCATTTTATCAATTTTGATCATTTCTTTTCGTCCACACTATGATGTGGACATATCAGTTTTATTGTTTTACTGCATTGTACTGTTACATTGCTTCCGCAGCATCTTTTTCATGAATACTTTAAGTCATTTCATACAAATTAAGAAAAATAACAATCTCGGTCTCCAATCAATGTCAGTAATAGCTCTATCTAGTTTCTTAGCCACCCTAATTTGACCTTTATATCTAAATTTTGAGCTCAACGGAAATTTTAGCTTACTAGTATTTACCATAATTTCATACAAATTAAGAAGAAATACAGTTCATGCCTCTATCATCATCCTAGCTTACTAGTATTTACCATAATTTTGAGCTATTGAACTGCAGAACTTAGATTGTTTCTGATAGAAAACGGTACTAAATGATAAAGTATTGAAATAGAAACCATTTTACATCATCGAGCAATCACAATTACTGAGTCACAAAATCTAAATATTATGGGTCAAAAGAAGATGACAAAGAGCTCAACTAATCGCATATGAAGAATCTAAATACTAATACTCACCAAGATTACACGATCACGATATTCATTGATTTGAAGATGAGACTGCACATAATAATGGACCTGCAATCATACAAACACAAAATAATGCTAGAAGATATTAGACCACAAGCCTTTAAGATAAAGTAATAGATAGTGCTCTAAAAAGCGACATCCATTTTCCTTTTTCTAATGGTTAAACTTACTCATGCTTTGTCAAATGTGCTAAGCCCAACACCAATTGCAAAGATAGCTAGGAAGACCCTGAAAAGGAAGGCAGAATAAGATTCACAATAAATAAATAAATGAAGGGTATAAAGTATAAACTACCTAAGTCATATAATTATAATTAACAAAAACAAAAACAGTACATGCACCTAATGCTTTAATTGAACTTTTATGACAAGCAAGCTCTTCCATTAAGGCAAAATTAAGATGAGATAGAATGACAGAAATATTATGTTTGAGAATAAGCACACACCTCTCTGTATAAATAAGGAGGAACAATTGGTTTCTGAAAAATGAATGATCAATCAAACATATGTTCAAGGAAGATACACTATGATATGTTGCCATTATTTTTACAAGAGCAAAACAACACACACGAGAAAGGAGCAAAACCCCAAATCCAAAGACAATTACATGAACAAAATCACTAATTGCTTGTTGTATTTTCATAGAAGAAATATCAATCAAAGAATAAAAAGGAACTACACTCTAAAGTAAAAGAAATTAGATTTTATAAGAAAACCACTGAGACAGTAGTTCTAAAAACCAGAAACAAAATGAATTGATACTGGGATATACTTGTTCCAAAAACTTAGAGTAGCTGAGAAACCCTAGAAACTAGAAAGAGGGTACGAAAAAGAGATTGTTCTTTGGGAAGAGGAAGAGAGCAAGAAAGGGAGATGAATCGGTTACAGTTGCAGTTGGGTTCCTCTTCTATAATTTCTTGAACTCTTTCTTCAAACACATTCGGTAGTTCGCGTTCTCCTACTGAGTCTTGGTTCTTCTAAAACCCTAATCTCGCTCGTCGTCTTCGTCTTCTTCGTGACAATGTTAATTTCTTCTTCGATGTCTTCTTCTTGGACTCGATGACCGGTCCGTGGACAATGGAAGAAGAAGGAAGGTTTCGATAGCGACCGGTGACGTGGAGGTTCGGGTTTTGGTTTGGGGATTTTGCGTTCGTCGTCTTGATTTTTTTGAGGCTCAAACGTCGTCCCGAGAACCCTTCGTTTTTGGAAGTCGAGAAGGATTTAGTGCCACGAGCTCGGGAAGAAGGAAGATGATGAGGTAGGAGGACGATTGTTGTTGCGATGGAGTGAGAGAGATTGCGATTGAGAGAGATTGCGATGAATCGCTGCGATTGTGTGATTTTGGGGATTTTTGGTTTCTGAGTGTTAATCATAAAACGCGCTACTATTTAGCGCCCAAATTTTTACTTTTTAATAAATGACCCTATGGCAACGCGTTTATGAACCGTTCCATAAAACTTAAACAAAAAACGCGTTGCCGTAGACCTTATGGCAGCGTTTACAAAGCGTTGGATAAAGATTTAACAAAAACCGTTGCCGTAGATCCTATGGGAGCGGCCATACAACCGTTGCCGATAAAAAAATTCAAAAAAATGAATCGAAAGAGCGGGTTTAAAAACCGTTGCCATTGTTGGCTAAGGCAACGGTTTTTTTGCCCTTGAAATTTTAGGCGTTGCCATAGGGTCAAAATGTTGTAGTGCAAGCATCATGTTTTCATGCTTAGGGAACATCGCATCTAAATTGAGGAAACACACATTTTCAAAGTGGAAAAATATCACATGTAAATTTTTAGTATCAACACATTTAAAATTTATAAAAAAAAAACCTCATCATTTAATTTTCAAGAACAGTAATAAAACAATCATCCTTTTTATTTACAAAAACAGCCCTGTTAGCACGCCCTTTTCATTTACATAAACCGCAAAAAAAATCCAGTTCAAAAGCAGCGGCCAAACGGCGGAAAACTGAAGCTATTTGGGCGCGTGACAGAACCAAAAACAGCAGTATTTTTAGCGCAAGATAGCAGTATTTTTCGCGCTAAACAGCAGTATTTTTATTTTTATTTTTATAAAAGAAAACAGCAAACATATATCCATTGAAAACAGCAAACAGCACCTTAATTGATGAAAACAAAGAGCCTATTATTTCATAAACAAGCAAACAACAATTTAAATGATGGAAAGCAATGAGTCTATTACTTCATAAACAAAGAAACAGCAACTCCAATGATGGAAGACAAAGACCTATTATTTCAATTTAACCACTAACACACCATATGTCACAACTCAATTCAATCCCAATTTACTCAATTCACATGCTCTCATCACCATGTATAGGAAATCGATCCTAACCCCATAAAATCACCCCATTCGAACTTCAAACCATCATCTCATATAATTAAACACATGATAACATTAACAATTCATCAAACAATACCAAGAATCCCACAAAACCCATCACATAAGCAATTATATTAAATCACATACTCAATTATACTCAATTATAGATAATCACATGACAACATCAACAATCATCAAACCACATCAAGAAACCCCACAAAACCCATCACATACCCAATTATGTTAAATTGAAACGCTCACCCTTACTAATCAAAAGAATACATATAACACATCACATTCCCTTAGACCGACTAAACTGGTTAGCTTCTCGACTATCAAGGATCCAACGAATGACGTGTGTAACTCAATCAGAGTCCACATATCGGAGACACAAAGAAAACACACACGGTCCAGTTAGGACCGAACAGCTCTGATACCACTAATGTAACACCCCCTTCTATCTAGTCTATTATTTTAATAAATTCGAAAATCGAGTCTCACGAAAAACCTTTAGTGCAACCACGTGAGGTGTCACATTCAAACAACCACATTAAACTCCGAATAATAATTATAATAACTCCAAAAGGTGATACATAGCACCATAATCCGCATCACGAGGATAGAGATAGTAGCGTGAAATAACAACCGAAATACGTAAATCTGATTATCCAAATAAAAGTTAAATCATAACATAAACGACAAAGTCTAACTATCCTCCCGGTGCTACGTATCGGTGACTCGACAAATACTAGCGAGAAGGTGCTCACGTCACCTTGATCCTTTGTCACTATGAGCGTTGCCACATAGGAGCAACATTCCAAGCAGAAAGGGGTGAGTCTCATTTCATAGAAAATAGTAAATAAAACAAGCAACACAATAAGACAAGCATTAGCACACCAAGTAGTACAATCCAAACACTTTCACCGTTTAATTATACACACCCAGACAACCACCAGAAAATGTATGCAAGTGCATGATATGCAGCCCAACGCCAAGGGCATATGCATGTGGATCCATCACCAAAAAGGCCCATAGGGCATTCACCAATCACCAAAAGGCCCGAAGGCATTCACCATTCACCAAAAGGCCCGAAGGCATTCACCAAAATATTTTATGAGGCCGAGGCCTATTCACCAAATATGCATATGATTATGCGACACCATGACTATGCACCATCACACCAAAACACCAAATTATGCATTAGAATGCTCACCATTAGTTTATTTACTCACCAATCATCAAGAGGGGTCATAGACCCTCAATCACCCAAAATATACTCACCATCGGCATGCATCACCATAGAAACGATTACTATAAGGACTACAACCACACCCAAAAAGGACTAAAGGAGCACCAAGGACTAATTACACACCAAAGGACTAAGCCACACCAAGGGTGAAGTCACCCAAGGACTAAAGTCACACCTAGGAATTTAAAACACCCCTAAGGACCAATTTTAACACTGGGACCGATTTAACACCTAGGGACCAATTTAACATCCAAAGACCTTTTTGACATCTAAGGACCTTTTTGACATATAGGGACTATTTTGAACCCACGCCTAGACACCCCTGCACACCTAGGCACTACCAGGCGCATTGGGGCAGCTAAAATGGCGCCCCTTGCACAAAGATAACACAAGAAGACACAATCTTTTGCACACCCAGCGCCTAAACTCCCGGCGAGTTGGCACCTCGCTCTGCTCACACTCCCACCCACCACACTTTGCACACACACAGCGCCAAGTTTGCGGCAAGCTGGCGCCCCCTTGCTCGCACACTCCCAAAGAAGCCACACGATAAACTTGGCGCCAATTTCATGCACTGGCGCCCCCCAAAGACACACCCAAAGCCGTATACGGCACGGCCAGTGCACTGCTTCTAGACGGTCTTGCACCCCAGCGCCAATTTCCTGCCAGATTGGCGGCCTGTTTCACGCCAAAGAACCCACAACGGCCACACACTACGGCAACCAGCGCCAAATTCCTCGCAATTTGGCGCCGCCCGCACTGGCCCACCCACACACCGATCCTAAACTCTCCTAAACACCATGGATTTAGTTTTGTTCAAGCCACCAATCTAACACCTATCACCCACCATCACTCCCTTATTCCACTAGAATAAATTGACTACAAACCACCTTGATATACTAACAATCATCAATATCTTCAACACCCAATTAAGAACAACATTCCTATGTAAAAGCAACATCACCAAAAATCCACTCAAGCATATCACCAACCACCTAGCCATCATTCTAAATTCTCCCTATTGTTTTCATTCAAAGTCATACTATTAACATGCTAACACCACTCAAAATAACCTTATCAATCCAATTATCACATAAAAACTCAATCCAATCATATAATCATTACATTCATCACCAAATCAATCAATCTAGCATATAAGAATTCAATCAAACAACTTCTAACACTCAATCCTATGGTTCCAAGTTTTATAAACTATTCGCTATGGAAAGAGAGCCCCCTTACCTTTGTTAATAACACCTCCAAACGAAATCAATGACTCCTATGCCCACAATTGGTTTTAAAATCTCTATCTTTCCTCCTTTGAGCTTCAAGTCGATATCGAAGTGTGCTCCTATAGCAAGTCAATGAGGACAAATCACGAATTCCGAAAGCGACTTAATTCCCACGTAACAATGTTTGGTGGATGCGTGCAGTGAAAGTATCAACAACAACGTAATCGAAGAATCATATCTTTGAAAATATTAAATTGTACGGACTTATCTTATTATATATATATATATATACACACACACACAAAATACATTTATTTTCTTCAAATATAGCTTATTTTCAAGGATAACCATAAAATATGGCTACTCCATGCGTTGAAGCAGTTGTAAAAGTAAGTGTCATAATCATTATAATAACAATACATTAATTTTGAAGCAATCCCCAAAACATTATTTTAATGAGAAAATCCTAGCATGATCGTAATTATAATAAGGATGAAGCAATGATAGGATGCTCACCAAATTAAGCGTAAGCTATCTACTTTGGCGTGATTTGCTCCAAATTAATCTGCGTGAGTGCGGAAGGAAAGTTGCCACGGCATAGTGAGTCCTCTTAAGGCTATAGCATCGTAGACATGAGAGGGGAAAGACTTGAGGTTTTCTTTGTGGTTAGAATCGCAAATAAACAGATGAAACGGGACCACGGTTGCGAGAAATAGAGGCCGGATTCGGAATCAACGGCAAAATCCGAGTGGGAAGGTGAAGTTCGGGGTTGATCGTGGAGGAGGAGTGAGAACGCATGGAAGGAAGGAAAAATGGTGAGGGTTTGGAGTCATTGCTTTTTGCATTGCGAGAATCGCAGGAAGAAGAAGAATGGAGTGGGCCGGGTCGGGTTACGGGTCACGCGCGTGTTCATGGGCTGCGCAAGTGTGGGCTTAAGTGATTTGCGGTGAAGTGCGCCCAAACAGCAAAGGGGTGTATGCGAGTAAAGCAGTCTAAAAATCCATTTTAAATACTTTTAAAGCTCAATCTCACTATAACTATTATTTTAACACCACCTCAATAGACCAAAATAATTTTCTAAAGAAATAATATCTCAAACACTAATATTTTATAAAAACAAACTAAATATATAATAATAATAATCATATATTGCAAATAGCATATAAAAATACATTTTAAAGTGATTTCAACTAATTTTCATACTCAAACCCACAATTAATTAAAATAATTTAATCCTATCAATATAAAATAATTCATAAAATAAGTACATACTAAACAGAATCACCACGAGCGAGAATCGGGGTGTTACAACTCAACCCCCCAAAAAAAAAATTTCGTCCTCGAAATTTACATAAGACTTGAGCACCAAAACCAAAAGATTGAGTACTTCCAGATTTTAAAACATGGAAGAGGAATTGAAACCACGTCAAAGTTAAAAGAGGATTTGTCAATGACATCTGAGGGAAGGAAATAAAGGTATCAACAAAAGAGCATAAAATTGGACTAGAGTCAAAGAAAGAAACATTTAAGTTGCAAGGACATGAAAGCTAGAATATCAACAAAAATAACTTAGAGATTTCGGCACAGAGAGCTACATGATTGAATCTTGACAAATTCTAGTGAAAAGGCTTAGAAGAAGAATTGAGAGTAGAGTCTGAGGCTTTAGGTTCTCACATCCACAAAAATCATGAATCATTAGTCGCTATTAGAGTAACTAATGAACTCACATCGCAATGCAAAGTATTATAGAAACTACTCATTTCACCAACAAGCATAGAAATAAATCCCAATGATATTACATAAAGCTCACTAAAACAAAATAGGACAACACAATATAGTTATGTTATCACCACAACACAGACAACACTATAGTACAAGTTTAGACACAACAACAGTCACACAACTGACATATCTGAGAACGTAAGGATCAATTAATATGGAGATCTTACAAACTCATTATCCTCAAATAACACAGAAGTAAAATAATAATAATAATAATAATAATAATCATAAGAAGAAACTAGAAGTCGTGCAAGCACAAAGATTACGATGTACATGAGTCGTACAAACACAAGACTTATTAGTAAAATAATTAAATTAAGAACATATAAACGTCAACAGAAATAGTAAAACAACTAAGAACAGTTCAAAGCAACTCAAAAAAATATTTTCCCTTGGGTTCATAAAGAGTTAGTGACATGCTTCATAGGAGAGAAAATAGAGCATACAATACTACATCACCGATCAATTTTGCACATCGTTAAAATATAATTAAACACGAGCACAAACATCAACAGTTTAACTTTAGAAGTTTTCTTACATAAAGTTGTGTTTCAGTAAAGGTACTAGAACATCTCTAGGCCCCTATAAAAGAAAGAAATCAGATAACACAATGCAATTAAGTAAATGTCGTTTCATCGGCCGGGGGCTTCACCACATCCCACATTTAGAAAAATCGAACAATTGAGAGAAACGAAATAATTAAATAAATAAATATTGTAAAAATGTAGTTATCATCAAACGTCATTTCATCTATAATCTCACTCAAAGAAATCAACAACTATAACAATTACGGGGAAAAATTATTCTTATAGTAATCAGAATATCACAGCATCATCATAAACATCATATTTAAAAATTTACGTAACAACACATTTAAATTTTTATTGTAACAACGCATCTCAAGTTTAGCAAGCATCATGTTTTCATGCTTAGGGAACATCGCATCTAAATTGAGGAAACACACATTTTCAAAGTGGAAAAATATCACATGTAAATTTTTAGTATCAACACATTTAAAATTTATAAAAAAAAAAACCTCATCATTTAATTTTCAAGAACAGTAATAAAACAATCATCCTTTTTATTTACAAAAACAGCCCTGTTAGCACGCCCTTTTCATTTACATAAACCGCAAAAAAAATCCAGTTCAAAAGCAATGCCAAACGCGGAAAGCGAAGCTATTTGGGCGTGATGAACCAAAAACAGCGATAAAAATAGAGGTGAAAACAGCGGTATTTTTAGCGCAAGATAGCGATATTTTTCAAGCGCTAAGCAAAGATATTTTTATTTTTATTTTTATAAAAGAAAACAGCAAACATATATCCATTGAAAACAACAAACAGACACCTTAATTGATGAAAACAAAGACCTATTATTTCATAAACAGCAAACAACAATTTAAATGATGGAAAACAGCAGTCTATTACTTCATAAACAGCAAACAGCAACTCCAATGATGGAAGACAGCAGCCTATTATTTCAATTTAACCACTAACACACCATATGTCACAACTCAATTCAATCCCAATTTACTCAATTCACATGCTCTCATCACCATGTATAGGAAATCGATCCTAACCCCATAAAATCACCCCATTCGAACTTCAAACCATCATCTCATATAATTAAACACATGATAACATTAACAATTCATCAAACAATACCAAGAATCCCACAAAACCCATCACATAAGCAATTATATTAAATCACATACTCAATTATACTCAATTATAGATAATCACATGACAACATCAACAATCATCAAACCACATCAAGAAACCCCACAAAACCCATCACATACCCAATTATGTTAAATCGAAACGCTCACCCTTACTAATCAAAAGAATACATATAACACACCACATTCCCTTAGACCGACTAAACTGGTTAGCTTCTCGACTATCAAGGATCCAACGAATGACGTGTGTAACTCAATCAGAGTCCACATATCGGAGACACAAAGAAAACACACACGGTCCAGTTAGGACCGAACAGCTCTGATACCACTTATGTAACACCCCCTTCTATCTAGTCTATTATTTTAATAAATTCGAAAATCAGAGTCTACGAAAAACCTTTAGTGCAACCACGTGAGGGTGTCACATTCAAACAACCACATTAAACTCCGAATAATAATTATAATAACTCCAAAAAGGTGATACATAGCACCATAATCCGTACGAGGATAGAGATAGTAGCAGCGGAAATAACAACCGAAATACAGAAATACAGTTATCCAAATAAAAGTTAAATCATAACATAAACGACAAAGTCTAACTATCCCTCCCCGGTGCTACGTATCAGAGCTGACTCGACAAATACTAGCAGAAGGTGCTCACGTCACCTTGATCCATCACACACTGACGTTGCCACATAGGAGCAACATTCCAAGCAGAAAGGGTGAGTCTCATTTCATAGAAAATAGTAAATAAAACAAGCAACACAATAAGACAAGCATTAGCACACCAAGCAGTACAATCCAAACACTTTCACCGTTTAATTATACACACCCAGACAACCACCAGAAAATGTATGCAAGTGCATGATATGCAGCCCAACGCCAAGGGCATATGCATGTGGATCCATCACCAAAAAGGCCCAGAGGGCATTCACCAATCACCAAAAGGCCCGAAGGCATTCACCATTCACCAAAAGGCCCGAAGGCATTCACCAAAATATTTTATGAGGCCGAGGCCTATTCACCAAAAATGCATATGATTATGCGACACCATGACTATGCACCATCACACCAAAACACCAAATTATGCATTAGAATGCTCACCATTAGTTTATTTACTCACCAATCATCAAGAGGGTCATAGACCCTCAATCACCCAAAATATACTCACCATCAGCATGCATCACCATAGAGAAACGATTCTATAAGGACTACAACCACACCCAAAAGGACTAAAGGAGCACCAAGGACTAATTACACACCAAAGGACTAAGCCACACCAAGGGTGAAGTCACCCAAGGACTAAAGTCACACCTAGGAATTTAAAACACCCCTAAGGACCAATTTAACACCTGGGGACCAGTTTAACACCTAGGGACCAATTTAACATCCAAAGACCTTTTTGACATCTAGGGACCTTTTTGACATATAGGGACTATTTTGAACCCACGCCTAGACACCCCTGCACACCTAGGCACTACCAGGCGCATTGGGGCAGCCAAAATGGCGCCCCTTGCACAAAGACAAACACAAGAAGACAATGTCAGCACACCCAGCGCTAAACTCCCAAATGAGTTGGCACCCCTGCTCCTGTTCACACTCCCACCCAGCCACACTGCACACACACAGGCGCCAAGTTTGCAGCAAACTGGCGCCCCCTTGCCTGCACTCCCAGCAAGCCACACAGTAAACCTGGCGCCAATTTCATGCAGAATTGGCGCCCCCCAACACACACCCAAACCGTATACCAAAGAGCGAGTGCATTTCTAGACGGTCTTGCACCCCAGCGCCAATTTCCTGCAGATTGGCGCCTGCTCACCACCTGAAAGAACCCACAAGCAGCCACCACACTACAAAGAAACCAGCGCCAAATTCCCTGCAATTTGGCGCCCTTGGCACGGTCCACCCACACACCGATCCTAAACTCTCCTAAACACCATGGATTTAGTTTTGTTCAAGCCACCAATCTAACACCTATCACCCACCATCACTCCCTTATTCCACTAGAATAAATTGACTACAAACCACCTTGATATACTAACAATCATCAATATCTTCAACACCCAATTAAGAACAACATTCCTATGTAAAAGCAACATCACCAAAAATCCACTCAAGCATATCACCAACCACCTAGCCATCATTCTAAATTCTCCTATTGTTTTCATTCAAAGTCATACTATTAACATGCTAACACCACTCAAAATAACCTTATCAATCCAATTATCACATAAAAACTCAATCCAATCATATATCATTACATTCATCACCAAATCAATCAATCTAGCATATAAGAATTCAATCAAACAACTTCTAACACTCAATCCTATGGTTCCAAGTTTTATAAACTATTCGCTATGGAAAGAGCCCCCCTTACCTTTGTTAATAACACCTCCAAACGAAATCAACGACTCCTATGCCCACAATTGGTTTTAAAATCTCTATCTTTCCTCCCTTTGAGCTTCAAGCTGATATCGAAGTGTGCTCCTATAGCAAGTCGATGAGGACAAATCACGAATTCCCGAGCGCGACTTAATTCCCACGTAACAATGTTTGACTGGATGCGTACCAGTAAGTATCAACAACAACGTAATCGAAGAATCATATACTGAAAATATTAAATTGTACCAGACTTATCTTATATATATATATATATATATATATATATATATATATATATACACACACACACAAAATACATTTATTTTCTTCAAATATAGCTTATTTTCAAGGATAACCATAAAATATGGCTACTCCATGCGTTGAAGCAGTTGTAAAAGTAAGTGTCATAATCATTATAATAACAATACATTAATTTTGAAGCAATCCCCAAAACATTATTTTAATGAGAAAATCCTAGCATGATCGTAATTATAATAAGGATGAAGCAATGATAGGATGCTCACCAAATTAAACGTAAGCTATCTTCTTTGACGTGATTTGCTCCAAATTAATACTGCGTGAGTCTGGAAGGAAAGTTGTCACAGCATAGTGAGTCCTCTTAAGGCTATAGCATCGTAGACATGAGAGGGGGAAAGACTTGAGGGTTTTCTTTGTGGTTAGAATCGCAAATAAACAGATGAAACGGGACCACGGTTGCAGAAATAGAGGCCGGATTCGGAATCAACGGCAAAATCCGAGTGGGAAGGTGAAGTTCGGGGTTCGGTCGTGGAGGGAGGAGTGAGAACGCATGGAAGGAAGGAAAAATGGTGAGGGTTTGGAGCTGCTGTTTCTGTTGCAGAATCGCAGGGAAGAAGAAGAATGGAGTGGGCCGGGTCGGGTTCTGGGTCACGCGTGTTCATGGGCTGCGCAAGTGTGGGCTTAAGTGATTTGCAGTGGGGGTGCGTCCAGCAGGCAACAGGGGGGTGTATGCGAGTAAAACAGTCTAAAAATCCATTTTAAATACTTTTAAAGCTCAATCTCACTATAACTATTATTTTAACACCACCTCAATAGACCAAAATAATTTTCTAAAGAAATAATATCTCAAACACTAATATTTTATAAAAACAAACTAAATATATAATAATAATAATCATATATTACAAATAGCATATAAAAATACATTTTAAAGTGATTTCAACTAATTTTCATACTCAAACCCACAATTAATTAAAATAATTTAATCCTATCAATATAAAATAATTCATAAAATAAGTACATACTAAACAGAATCACCACGAACGAGAATCGGGGTGTTACATAGAGTATCTAAGTCGAAATGTAGTGGTCGAGGTGTAGTGTTTATAAGTTGAAGTGTAGTTGCCGAACTGTAGACGTATCGTAGTGTAGTGTAGGTATGTCGAATATAGTATTGTCGAGGTATGGATGTAATGAAGTGAAGTGTAGGTATGTCGAATCTAGTATTGTCGAGGTATGGATGTAATGAAGTGAAGTGTAGGTCTGTCGAATCTAGTGTTGCCAAACTGTAGGTGTATTGAAGTGTAGTGTATGTATGCTGAAGTGTAGTGGTCGAGGTGTAGTGTATATAAGCCGAAGTGTAGTTGTCGAGGTATAATGTATATATTCCGAGGTGTATGTGTTGAGGTGTAGATGTATCGAAGTGTAAGTGTCGACGTGTAGTGGGTCGAAGTATATGGAAGTCCACGTGTAGATGTGTCGAGGCGTATGTGTTGAGGTGTAGATGTATCGGAGTATAAGTGTCGTCGTGTAGACCACTACAAGAAAAAGCCTCATTTGCCACCAAAATTAGCCACGGAGCCCTGTCCGTCGCTAATTTGCGACGGATTTGCGACGACAAAGGCATTGGGACTGATATTGAGAACAAGGGGGAAAAATCCCGCTCAAATTTGCCACAGAGCCCTGTCCGTCGCTAATTTGCGACGGCGTTATCCGTGGCAAACAGCTTAAATTTCGTGGCAAACCCTAACCCCAATTTCATTAACACGCGTTCCTCACCATCTCGTTCTCAGTAGACCTCTCACTCTCAAAGCACACATTCTCGTTCTCACTCTCTCACCATCGCCCTCCTCACCATCGCCCTCCGCCTTCCGCCCTCCACCCACATTCCTCACCATCGCCGTCCGCCCTCCACCTACCGTCGCCCTCTACCCACCATCGCCCTTTTTCTCATCGTCCTCCACCACTCTTTCACTCTCACTTCTCACTCTCTACATCGCTCTCACTCACTCTTCGCACACTCTTCGCCCTCACTCTCACTCTCTCTCTCTCTCCGCCCTCACCACCACCCTCACCTTCGTCACTGTCGTTTTCCTCTGCCTCAGCGACAACCACCGCGACGCCCCTGCGACAGCCACCGCAACAGGAAACCTCACAACGTCGGAAATCACCGTCGTTCTCCTCTCAGTCGCCTCACCTCTTTCTTACTAAAGGGTAAGTAGTTTTCTTCTAATCTTGTTCTATTTGACTAAAAAGCCCCAATTTTTGGGTGATTCAAAACCCTAACCCCTCTTCCATTTCTCACTTGATTTAGGTTGTGTGGTTTCTGATGTTGTTGCTAATGAAGCCAATGATAAAGATAAAGGTTCAGATTAGAACTGGAAGGTAAAGTTCTTTTGAGGAATCCTTGCTCTATGCTATAATTGCAGTTGCTATAATTTATCAATTGAACATTATCTTTGTAAGTTTTGGTTAATAGATTTCATTTTTCTTTGTTTATATAGTAGATTAGTAGATACTCTTCTATTTTGTTTACGAAAATTTCCAGATTCTCGCTTGCTATAAAGCTAGGAATGAAACCAATTGAGGCAATATCAAAAGTGAAAACACCGTCCGACGTCGAAGGGTTATGTGTATCATTTCTTTGGTACTCGTAACTCATCCGATCCCGTACTTCTTTGTAAAGGTAATTTTACCGCTATGATGCCATTCTTGATATCCGCCTTAAGAAACATGCTATCTTTTTTCTTGTGAAACACACTATCATTTTTCATTAATATGAACTTATAGTTACATAAGTTTCAAGCCTTTTCTGTTTATAAGAACTTTCCTTTTAGTACAGGAATATTTGAAAGAAGAACCATATACAATTTGAAGAAATTGAAGTCACATTCGGAGAAAAAGCTGACTTCATTTTTGAATATTAATTCATCTTACTTAGATGTTATAAAAGCTGCAAAGCAATACAAGTTACATCAGGTTCGTATTTAAGCCCCATTAGTGAAGCTTTTCATGTATGAGTATGACAATATCAGCCTATCAGGCACTACAATTGTGAAATATATGAAATGTTCTTGTGGTTTTTGTGTTCTCATAAGATTCCCCAAGTACCCCAAACCTTAAGATTCCCCAAACCCTAACCCCTCAGTCTCTCAACCAACGGCGCCGTCAACCTCCGTCTCAAGATCCCGTCTGCCGCAAGCTCAACGTCCATACCTCTGAAACTTCCAAGGTTAGAGTTTTATGTTCTCTTATAACCCTTAATCCCTAATCCTGATTCTGATTTCTCTTGTGATAAATGTTGATAATGAATCTGTTGATGTTTAATTTAGGGTTTTATTCATGTGAATCTTTAATGATTCCACAGATTTATGTTGCGAGGTAATGTTTGAATTGATATATTGTGGGTCACTGTAATTTATGTCTTGACTTCATCTTTAATGATTCCACAGATGAGGTTCAATTTGCGCAGAAGCTTTCCTCTTCTAACAACTAAGGTATGTTGCAAAGATTATGGTTTAAGATGTGTCAATCTATTGAACAAAATAACTTGTTATTTATGGGATTATTTTCTTTTTCATGTTTTTGTTTACTTTTGTCGATGTTTATTGGGGAAGAGGGGGATATCTATTTGTATGTTTTGATAGAGAAATTGACATGTTCTCTTCATTTGATCGCTAGAAAGTATTTTGGCGAGGGGTTGTTGAAGAGCTTCTTTGGTTTATCAGTGGCTCAACAAATGCCAAGGTATTGATTTCTTTTGCCAAATTCTGTACATGCTTATGGACCCTCACTTTTTAGTTGGTTCAGCGACCCGGCTTACATGAGCCAAATATTTTGGAAGTCAATGCTATAGATCGTAGAACATAAGATAATTTGATGATCTGCAGTTTTTTTCTTGCTTGTCTGCTTTGTTTCTTTATTGATGTAAAAACTATTCTTAGTTCTCGGGCTGAAATTTCAATCACAATACTTAACTTGCACCGGGTGTTTTGGTTTTTAGTTCTCGGATGTTTTTTTTTTTGCTCGTATAGTGGATACAAATTATTCCAATATTATTTCGAACATGTTAGATACATTATATTGTGAGTTTTACTGGGGAAAAAGGTATTCATATATGGGATGGGAATGCATCCAGAGAATACCTTGATAGGCAAGCTTGATTGTCATTGTTGTATCTTATAAATTATAAATACAAATTGTACACTTCTCATGATTATTAAGCGGCTTTACATTTTATTACTGACATTGGTTTGAGAGAGAGGAGGAGGGTGACTTGGGACCCGTTTATGGATTTGGTGGAGGCACTTTGGTGCCGTGTAGGTGGATTATACCCTTCTCTCGTGATTCGAAGAGACTTTTTACGTTGTATTACTCTGCTCTTTATTCCCCATCTTACATTTTATAGGTATACCGACATGCATCGGAGGATCATTATCTCTGCATGGAATCCAAAGCAGATCTTAAATTGATGGCACTTCCACCTTGCCACATGTTTGCACAGTCTCTGCAACTATATTGGGTTTCTCTTTGAAATCCTTTTCTCCTCCCTCCCTTTTTAAAGCCTCTCTTTTTACCAATTTTCAACTTTTGCGTTCTATGTAGCAAATGGGAGCTATCATGTCTAATGTATCGATCTGTGACATGGGCCAGGCGTGCCATTTAATATTGCATCTTATGCCCTCCCGGCGTGCATGATAGCCCATGTTTGTGGTACGAACATTTAATAGTGTGTGTGCATGTATAGTGTATCGTTAATTTGAAAATACACAATCTTAAATTATGTCTTTTTCTTGTCGAGAACTTGTTCGGTGATTTTATCCATGCTATTGGGGATGCACATGTTTACCACAATCATGTGAAGCCTTTGCAAGAGCAACTTTATAACCTGCCAAAACCTCTTCCAAAGAAGTGTAATTTTAAGAAAATTATGTTTTAATGTGGTTAGCCACATAAATTTTACCATTCAAAGACTCCTTTAGATTTGTGTTTGATCGTTCTTTTACTTGCGACTACCTTAACTCCAATGCGGACTTTGAAGATAAATCCCAAAAAGAAAGATATAGATTCTTTTGTGGCTACGATTTCAATCTCATAGGCTATGATCCCCACCGTAAGATTGAGATGAAGATGGTTGTTTAAATTTTAGTAGGTCTAATCCCTTCTCCAGGTTATTTCTGCTTTTCGAAATGAGGCAAGTATGCAGTTGGATAATATTTTACCATTAATGAGATTAATAGAATGTCGACTGGTGCTTTCTCTCTTATGGTCCACGAGCCTTAGAACCATTGCGACCATCATGTCAGAGCCTGTAGTACTACTAAATGACGGAGTTGAATCTGTTTGAGTTTAATGACTAGTTCTATAATTCTATCTGTTTGAATTGATTATTCTTTTGTGTCAAATTTGTTCTCAAGCTAAGTAGAAAGAGAAAAAGGGAACTTATTATTTAAACAAAACTATAGGCTAGTTTCAAAACTTTGTTTTAGATTTATTTTGAACAAGTTTTGACTTCAAAATGAGATGTAGTAATTGTATTAATTCAATTACATTTGTGTGCGGTGTGCCTAATCTGTAAATATGATTGCACAACTAATTTCTTCACATATCAAAATATATGTTAGGATTATGTTAACAGAATTTGTTAGGCTATCAGTTTTGATCTTTTTTTTATTCTCCAATAAATGTAAATGTCTTAATTTTGTTGCTTTTATTTAGGTCATGCAAGCGGATAATGGATCTTATGTCTATCTCATGCCAGATTCCAAACTTGTCATTACCTTCTAATATTTAAGCTGCGTCCTTTTGGAAAATTTTGAGGCGAGTGGTAATGTGGTATATTTGTTGTACTAATATTGCATGTCTTCAATATTCATAGTTTAGCGGTGACCTCCCTTTTGTGCGCCAAACATAATGTGTCTGTAATAAATGAATAAATGGCGAGGAATTGCCAATAGGGAATTGGTTTTATGCTTACGAGTTTTGAATTCCATGTATGACTATAGTATTATGTTGATCTTGATTGAAGCGTGTTATATTTTGGGAATTTGGTACCTTTCGATTATTACTTGTCTTGAGTTTATGGCATTTGCATGATGGCTTTTATTGAGGATTGAGAATGTTCCTTTTTGTTTTGAAGTCTTTGTATCATTTTTGAGTAAAACCAAAATACATCCGTGGAAGATGTTGAAGTTTTAGGGCAATTTTAGAGAAGGGGCTGAAGAGATAATCAAGCTTTTTGGAATTTTTGGAGATAGCCTTAGGAGACTCAATAGGTTATAATGTAATTAATTAAATTTTTAGTTGGTTTATTTTATTTTTTAAATAGTAAGGATGTATGTGGATTAAAACGACCATTAAAAGCAAGGTCTTTTGGTCTTTTTAGTTGGTCTTTTAGTTGGTTATAATGTAATTAATTAAATTGGTGATGAATGGGTTGATGAATTAAAATTATGATTTAATTTTTTTAATTTTTTTAATTTTTTTAATTTTTGCGACCGGATTTGCCGCAGATTTGCGATGAAATTTGCGGCGACTTTGCCACGGATAATTGCGACGGATTTGCCACGGGTTTGCGGCGGAAACATTTGCCACGGAAAAGTTCGTGGCAAGCGATTTATGCGACGGCGTTTTGCCACCATTTTTGGTCAGTGGCAAACTGGTGGCAAATGTTGTTTTGCCACGGAAATTTGTACATTTGCCACGAAATGTCCGTGGCAAATCAACGATTTTCTTGTAGTGGACGTGACGAAGTGTAAGTGTATGGGAGTCGACGTGTAGTTGCCGAAGTGTAGAGTATGTATACCGAAGTGTAGTTACCGAAGTGAGGTGTATGTATGTCGAAGCTAGTGTTGTCAAGGTGTATAAGTACCGAAGTGTAGTGTTGTAGTGGTGACGAAGTGTAGGTGTCGAAGTGTAGGTATGTCGACGTGTAGGTGTCGAAGTGTGGATGTGAAGAAGTGTGGTGAGACGAAGGGTAGTGTATGTGTGCCGAGGTGCAGTGTAGGTGTGCCAAAGTGCAGTGTGGTGTGACGAAGGGTAGTGTATGCGTGCCGAGGTGCAGTGTGATTGTCTTAGGAGTCTTTGTTTTTACGCCGATGTATGGCGCAGTTGCTCTTGGGCGCAAATTTGGGTCTTTGTTTGGTGCCGAAATCGTCTAAGTGGGTGAATGGTGGAGCCGTTTAGTCCTTAGGTGACGTTTGGTCCTTGTAGTGACAGTATAGTCCACTACTTTTGGTGTCGATGTGTCCGATGAGTTTGAGGTTAGCCATAGAGCTAGTGACCGATGTAACGCCCCAAATATAATTCAATTATTTATTTAGTGGGTTCTTTAAGGCTTACAACATTTGGTTAAGTCAAAGGATTAATTGGAGTTTTAGGGTATTTAGGAGGTATTTGATTTAAATGAGGAGTGGTAGTTAGTAAAAGGGGAGTGGTAATTTAATTAAAAGAGGGAATAGTGCAAGTGATGGAGGGAGTGTGATTAGAGGCCCATGAGAGTTAGGCCCATGATCCATGAATTTAGCCCATTTGCATGCCTTAAAGGGGAGTGTCGAAGGAAAGGGAGACATTCCATTTCCAACAAAATCTTAGAAAAGTCAAAAGGAAGTAAGAGAGAGAAGTGGTAGGTGAGATCTTCTTTAGAGAGAAGAAGAAGAAGATTGGCGTGGAGAGCTCAAATCCGAGGGAGAAGAGCTAGCCGGGTAGGTGGAATAGTGATCGAGAAAGAGAAGAAGAAGAGAATCAGGCGTGGAGAGTTCAAGCTAGGAGAGGAGAGGAGAGCTTGTTCTTTGTGGTTATTGGAGAGTGAAGGGTTCTCATCTTCTCAAGTTATTAAGGTTAGGGGGCTCTCTTTCATTCATGATAATGTATATGATATGTGTTGTGTGTGAGTTATACTTAGAATGATTTCTGAGCTGTTTTCGTATGTTGGTTGTGTTGTGTTGTTTTGCTTCACCTTGGTGAAGCCGTGGTGTTTTGCTGATGTATTGGTCGTGTGAGAGACCGTAGAGAGAAATGGGAGCTGAGGAATACTCAGTCCCAGTGAGTTGCGTTGGGTTGTCACCGTCGTGGAAATCCAGGGAGTTATGGCAAGGGTTGCCACCCTCGTTGGGTTCTAAGGGTGTGGGTGCTGTGAATGCATGCGTCGTAGGCTTGTGCGTCGAAGGACATGGGTGTTAAAGTAGGTGTGTGTCGAGGAGGGTAGGTGTGTTGACGTGTAATATGCGTGCGACGTAGTATGTGGGAGTCAAAGTATGTAGTACCGAGGTGCAATATGGTGCGCCAAGGTGCTGTGTAGTGGGGAACGAAGGGTAAGGTGTGTATGCCAAGGTGCAATGAGGTGCGCCGAGGTGTTGTGAGTATAGCCGAGGCAAAGCGAGGTAGTTGTAGAGACGAGGTATTATTCTTAAGTGTAACCATAGATAGTAGCTGAGGTAAAGGTTGAAGAGGTGATGTTCCTAATTGTAACAGTAGGTGGGAACCGAGGTAGAAACCGAGGTAAATGACGATGAGGTGTAAGTGTGGCTAAGACCCCATATGGGAGTCGACTCGTAGTTGCCGAGGTGTAGCGTAGGTATACCGAGGTGATTACTGAAGTGTAGCGTGTATCCATACGCAGGAGGGTAGTTGCTGGAACGTGGTTGCCGAGGTGGATGAAGATGGGTTTGTTCCTCAGTGAACTGAGGCGGGTGGCAGAGAAGTGAGGAAGGATAGGTTGCCTAAGTGAAGTAACTAGGAATCCGAGGTCAGGCGCAAGGGCGCTATTGAAAGTGTAGTGCGCGCCTAAGTGGAGGCGTAGCCAGGGTGGTGAACCGAGGTGATTGAGGTGAATCAAGTAGTGTAGCCGGTTGTGTTAAGACTAAGGTGAAATAAGTAAGGTAGTTGTGGTATAAGTATAGATCTGAGATGATTATGGTGCAGAGAGAGGAGCCTAGTGCCCGTGTACCGAGGTGAGTGATGCGTATGCCGAGGTGCGGAGGATGGTGCCGAGGTTAGTTAGAAACCACGATCGCGCAAGGTATTTGCCGGCGAATCGGGAGTGCTTTTGGGTCTTTGGCAGCAAGTGTTTGAAATGGGATAGTCCGTGTAGTCCCTAGGTGACGTTTTAGTCCTTGGTGACGTTGTGGGTCCTCGTAGTGATTGTTTAAGTCCACTACGTTTAGTGTGAGCGTGGAGGTAGCGTGAGAACTACGATTGTGGGAGTATTGAGTGGAGGGTTGGGCGATAACCATGGGGCTTGTCCGAGGTGCGAAGTCGGCTTTAGGTCGTGGCGATGATGTGTTTAAGTGGTGAGGTTCCAAAGGGACCGACGTTGAGTGTTGGGGTCATGACCTCGTTTTTGGTGTTGTACTCGTTGTGTTTGGGGTTGCCTTCTAGGCATTCTCTCGTAGTGAAAAGACTTGGTCTGCTTTTAGGTGTTGTCTTGAGAAGTGGGGATAGTCTTCAAGGGAATGGTTGATCCCAGGCGAAGTCGTTTGGTCCTTAGGTGACGCATGGGTCCCTAAGTGTTGGTGAGTTTTAGTTTGGCCGTAGTGCCGTTGATTTAAGTGGCGTTGAAGTCCACCATTGTTGGTGGCGATGAGCTCGGTGGTGTGCGTAGTCATAGAGAGAGTGACTGACGTAGTGTGGTTAGCCTTAGAGCTATGGTTTGGGTGTATTGATGTCAGCCAGAGGGCTGTTGATGATAATGTTAACCACGTTGCAGAGGGCTGAGGTCCTGAGCGTTGCTATTCACGTTGTAGGTCGAGGTCCCGGCGTTGCTCATCACGTTGTAGAGGGCTGAGGTCCTGAGCGTTGCTCATCACGTTGTAGAGGGCTGAGGTCCTAAGCGTTGCTCACCACGTCGTAGAGGGCTGAGGTCCTGAGCGTTGCTCACCACGTTGTTGATTGGTTGTTGTGGTTGGCCACATGAATTTGGTGAAGTCCTTGATTGTTCCTGAGTTGGAGTGTGTTATTTGTGTGAGCCGAGTTGTTCTGATGTTTCTAAGTGTTGTCTCTAGCATAACCTTTACCTTATATTTTATTATTTATGTAAAGAGACTCACCTCATCGCTTTTATGTTGCTCTTATGTGGCAACTTGCAGGTATTTCCCAAGCGAAGGTCTTTCCTTTATCTGCCGAGTCGTGGCGTCATTTGCTCTGGTAGTGTAACCCTGGGGGGGGGGCTGGCGTAGAGTAGTAGTCTTTGACTTAGTTTTTGAGATGTAACATATTGATGTCCTAAACTATGTTTAGTTTCCGCTGCATTATAACTGAGATTTGTGTACTTCAGTGGGCTTGGTTCCTTTGGCCGAGGTGCCCGTATATGAATGTACTATGTTGTTTTTGCGCCAGAGTTGTTTGGGTTGGCTTTTTTAAAATGGAAAATGTAATGCTTCCTTGTGAGTGATTTTATAAAACTCTGATTTCAATTAATTAATAAGTAGTGTAGAAAGGGGGTGTTACATTAGTGCTAGTGGTATCAGAGCAAAAAAAAAAGTTCGGTCTGTCCGACCAAGTTGTTGAGTCTTGAGTTTCCTAATTCCCGAGTTTTGTTGCTCGTTCTGATCAACTCGTTCTGAATTGATCTTGTCTCAGTGAGTAAGTTGAGATGGCTGGAAGAGCTGGGAGGAATGATCTTTGCCATAGTCTAGCTGCGTTGGAGGCGATGGCAAATCTTTGTAGGGAATCGCCAAAGTCTTTGGGGATCTTTGGGGCTCGTAGACTAGCTACATTCCAGAAGGAGAATCCTCCTACTTTTAAGGGGAGGTATGACCCCGATGGGGCTCTCGCGTGGGTGAAGGAGATTGAGAGAATCTTTCGAGTGATGGACTGTACGACTGCGCAGAAGGTGAGGTATGGTACTCACATGTTAATTGAAGAAGAGGCCGATGATTGGTGGGTGGAGGTTCTTGAGAGGTTGGAAGGCTCTTTGGTGAGGAAATCACGTGGGGTATTTTCAAGAGGAATTCATGAGGAAGTACTATCCCGAGGATGTAAAGGGTAAGAAGGAAATGGAATTTTTGGAATTGAAGCAAGGTAGTAAGTCCAGATCTGAATATGCGCGAAGTTTGTGGAGTTGGCGAAGTTCTACCCCCATTACTAGGAGCTACCGCCGAGTTCTCCAAGTGTATTAAGTTTGAGAATGGTTTAAGGCGCCCGACATCAAGCGAGGCAATTGGGTATCAACAGAGATAAGGTGTTTGCTCGGTGGTGAATAGCTGCGAGGATTTTTGAAGAGGGGCAGCCAGAGCTCGAGAATTATGAAAGATAAGAGGAACAAGGTGAAGGTCGTAGCAAGCCGTATGACATTCCGGAGGGCAAAGGTAAAAGAAGTCGGTGATGGCGGATGATATAGTGGGGAGATGCTCCCGCTAACATCATATGTTTCAAATGTGGCAAAGCCGCCACAAGAGTTTTGAGTGTAAACCAGGAGATATCAAGGTGTTTTTCGTTGTGGTAAGAAGGGTCATAGGATATTTGAGTGTGATCGCAAGGATGTGGTATGTTTCAAGCTGCGGTGAGGTGGGACACATTAGTGCTAAGTGTCCTAAGCCAGAAGAAAGAGAGGAGCGGTGGATAGGTGTTTACTCTTGTTGAATCCGAGGTGGTTAATAAATGCTTTGTAATGATATCTTCCTTATTGCTATAGTAGAGTTGGATGTTATCCTTGTCTTGGGTGGTTAGTGGGTAGCCATATATATATGTTAATTGTTTTTAATTGTTGTGATGGTTGTTGGTATTTGAGTTATGTGTAAATTTGAAAAGGCGTAGTTATGTGACCTCAACTAAATTGGATGAGTGAGTAGGAGGGACTGATCACCCCAATAACCCATCTCCAACGGGCGAGGCCTGATAAATCGTGGATAGCGTAAAAATCTAAATATGTATTCATTTTAACTTGATTAATTTTGTGGTTGGTGTTGTCATTTCCTTTAAGTATCATGAGGTGTATTTGCCTAACCATAGGTGCGTTGAAGCGTAAGTGTTGAGCGTAAGTATCAAAGCGTAAGTAACGGGTCATAGGTGACGAGGTGGGTGATGAAGTACAAGTGACACAGTGTAAGGGTGTCTGAGTTTAAGCGTACAGTCGACTTGTAGTTATCTAAGTGAAGTGTATGCTGGTCGAGGTATGTACTGTCGAGGTTAAGAGGTATTAAGGATGTTGAACTATAAGTGAGTTGAACTGTAAGTATGTGTAGTTTAAGCATGTCGAATCTAGTGTTGTAGAGTTATGGATGTATTGATGTGAAGTGTATGTATGGGCAGTTAATGTCGTCGAGAAGTAGGTAAGAGGATACCGAGGCGAGGTGAAGTGGAGTGAGTGTGTGCTCGGTGTGGTGTGCGCGTTGTGCTTGGTGAGGTGTGCGCGTGGTGTTTGATGTGGTGTGTGTCTCGTGGCGTGTGAGGCAATGGGTGCCGAGCATGACATGCCCCTTGCGTTTTGTTTTAGTGGCGTGTTGCGCGCACTTTGTACTGGGTGCCGAGTTGGGTAGCCGTGCGTGTGTGCTAGTGAAGTCTTGGCGCAGAGCAGGGCGCCATGCCGTGCCTAAGTCGTCACTGCGTTGCGTCTGCAGTGGAGCCCATTCTTTGTGCGCCAATTCTTTGTTTTTAATCTCGAGGCGAGTGTCGTGGCTATGTGCCGGGAGAGTAGATGGTCAAAGAAAGGTAAGTGTGTGATGGAGTGTAGATACCTAAGTGTAACTTTGGATGATTAAAGGATTAAAATTCAGTATGAGAAATAGGATGAAGGGATAAGGAGGATATTATTTGTAGCTCGGATATAGCTTAATGTAAGAAATGAACATTTGTACCTTAAGTAATTGCTATAGTGTGGTTTCCTAATGGTAAGGTAAGGGTGTTTGGATAAATTAAGTGGGATTTTGAGGATCCAAAAGGTGTGTATGTCCTAGTCCTAGGTATACAAGGAGGTGTTGTTGATAGTTGGGAGCAAGAATAAGATTGATAGAACTAGTGTGTTCATGTAAATGAGGAGATTTTAGGACGAAAATATTCTAAGTGGGGAGAGTTGTAACGCCCCAAATATAATTCAATTATTTATTTAGTGGGTTCTTTAAGGCTTACAACATTTGGTTAAGTCAAAGGATTAATTGGAGTTTTAGGGTATTTAGGAGGTTTTTGATTTAAATGAGGAGTGGTAGTTAGTAAAAGGGGAGTGGTAATTTAATTAAAAGAGGGAATAGTGCAAGTGATGGAGGGAGTGTGATTAGAGGCCCATGAGAGTTAGGCCCATGATCCATGAATTTAGCCCATTTGCATGCCTTAAAAAGGGAGTGTCGAAGGAAAGGAGACATTCCATTTCCAACAAAATCTTAGAAAAGTCAAAAGAAAGTAAGAGAGAGAAGTGGTAGGTGAGATCTTCTTTAGAGAGAAGAAGAAGAAGATTGGCGTGGAGAGCTCAAATCCGAGGGAGAAGAGCTAGCTGGTAGGTGGAATAGTGATCAGAAAGAAGAAGAAGAGAATCTGGGCGTGGAGAGTTCAAGCTAGAGAGGAGAGGAGAGCTTGTTCTTTGTGGTTATTGGAGAGTGAAGGGTTCTCATCTTCTCAAGTTATTAAGGTTAGGGGGCTCTCTTTCATTCATGATAATGTATATGATATGTGTTGTGTGTGAGTTATACTTAGAATGATTTACTCGAAACATTTCTGGATGTTGGTTGTGTTGTGTTGTTTTGCTTCACCTTGGTGAAGCCGTAGTGTTTTCTTTGATGTATTGGTCGTGAGAGACCGTAGAGAGAAATGGGAGCCGAGGAATACTCGGTTCGGTGAGTTGCGTTGGGTTGTCACCGTCGTGGAAATCCAGGAGTTATGGCGGGGGTTGCGACCTCGTTGGGTTACGAGGGTGTGGAGTCTTTGTGAATGCATGCGCGTCGTAGGCTTGTGCGTCGAAGGACATGGGTGTTAAAGTAGGTGTGTGTCGAGGAGGGTAGGTGTGTTGACGTGTAATATGCGTGCGGCGTAGTATGTGGGAGTCAAAGTATGTAGTACAGAGGTGCAATGTGGTGCGCCAAGGTCTTGTGTGTAGTGGGAGCGAAGGGTAAGGTGTGTATGTCGAGGTGCAATGAGGTGCGCCGAGGTGTTGTGAGTATAGCTGAGGCAAAGCGAGGTAGTTGTAGAGACGAGGTATTATTCTTAAGTGTAACCATAGATAGTAGCTGAGGTAAAGATTGAAGAGGTGATGTTCCTAAGTGTAACAGTGGGTGGGACCGAGGTAGAAACCGAGGTAAATGACGATGAGGTGTAAGTGTGGCTAAGACCCCATATGGGAGTCGACTCGTAGTTCTTAGGGTGTAGCGTGGGTATACCGAGGTGATTCTTGAAGTGTAGCGTGTATCCATACGCAGGAGGGTAGTTCTTTGGGCGTGGTTGCCGAGGTGGATGAAGATGGGTTTGTTCCTCGATGAACCGGGCGGGTGGTGAAGAAGTGAGGAAGGATAGGTTGCCTAAGTGAAGTAACTAGGAATCAGGTCAGCGCAAGGCGCTATTTATTGAAAGTGTGTAGCGCGCGCTAAGTGGAGCGTAGCCGAGGGTGGTGAACCGAGGTGATTGAGGTGAATCGAAGTAGTGTAGCCAGTTGTGTTAAGACTAAGGTGAAATAAGTAAGGTAGTTGTGGTATAAGTATAGATACCAAGATGATTATGGTGCAGAGAGGAGGCCTAGTGCCTGTGTACCGAGGTGAGTGATGCGTATGCCGAGGTGCCAGAGGATGGTGCCGAGGTTCCGTTAGAAGCCACGGATCGCGCAAGCGCGCCGCCAGCGAATCGGGAGTGCTTTTGGGCCAAAACGCAGCTTAAGTGTTTGAAATGGGATAGTCCGTGTAGTCCCTAGGTGACGTTTTAGTCCTAGGTGACGTTGTGGTCCTCGTAGTGACTGTTTAAGTCCACTACGTTTAGTGTGGCGTGGAGGTAGCGTGAGAACTACGATTGTGGGAGTATTGAGTGGAGGTTGGACGATAACCATGGGGCTTGTCCGAGGTGCGAAGTCGACTTTAGAGCCGTGTGGCGATGATGTGTTTAAGTGGTGAGGTTCCAAAGGGGTGGACGTTGAGTGTTCGGGTCTATGACCTCGTTTTACGTGTTGTACTCGTTGTGTTTGGGGTTGCCTTCTAGGCATTCTCGTAGTGAAAAGACTTGGTCCTGTTTAGGTGTTGTCCGAGAAGTGGGGATAGCCTTGAGGGAATGGTTGATCCTTAGGCGAAGTCGTTTGGTCCTTAGGTGACGCATGGGTCCCTAAGTGTTGGTGAGTTTTAGTTTGGCCGTAGTGCCGTTGATTTAAGTGGCGTTGAAGTCCACCACTGTTGGTGGCGATGAGCTCGGTGAGCTGTGCGTAGTCATAGAGAGAGTGACTGACGTAGTGTGGTTAGCCTTAGAGCTATGGTTTGGGTGTATTGATGTTGTAACATCCCAGACTGCTTCCAGAACCGTTGACTGCCCCCACGAACCAACACGAGTCTTTTCAGCATGCTTTGTCCTCACTTGCATGCTTTCTGGAAAACTTCCCAGAAGGTCACCCATCCCACTACTACTCCAAGCCAAGCACGCTTAACTATGGAGTTCTTATGGGATGAGCTCCCGAAAAGAAGATGCATCTTGTTGGTATAGGTAATCCAAATCAATTCTTTTAAGCCTTCCTTCAATTTATGCATCTCATACGCATGCGGCCTCAGGATCCTCTCATTCCGATGCGAATTCGGTTCATTCACGCACCCCTTCGCTTTGAAGCTGTCAGGAGCCGCTCTTTGCCATGCCACCTTTTTGGGCACCGGCGATCACTCCCCGCCCTCCTCAGCCCCGGATGTCACATGCCCACCGGCCAAGCTTGGTTCGTCCTCGAACCACACCGTCTTGGGAGAGGTCTGCGCTCGATACCATTTGTAACATCCTGCATCGCTTGGAACCGTTGATCGCCCCACGAACCAACACGAGTCTTTTGGCATGCTTTGTCCTCACTTGCATGCTTTCGGAAAACTTCTCAGAAGGTCACCCATCCAGCTACTACTCCAAGCCAAGCACGCTTAACTATGGAGTTCTTATGGGATGAGCTCGAAAAGAAGATGCATCTTGTTGGTATAGGTAATCCAAATCAATTCTTTTAAGCCTTCCTTCAATTATGCGATCCCATACACCGCACGACCTCGGGATCCCTTCGGTTCATTCACGCACCCGCTTCGCTTTGAAGGCGTCGAGGCGCTCTTTGCCATGCCACCTTTTTGGGCACCGGCGATCACTCCCGCCCTCCTCGGCCCGGATGTCACGGATGTCGGCCGAGAGGCATTGATGATAATGTTAACCACGTTGCAGAGGGCTGAGGTCCTGAGCGTTGCTATTCACGTTGTAGAGGGCTGAGGTCCTGAGCGTTGCTCATCACGTTGTAGAGGGCTGAGGTCCTGAGCGTTGCTCATCACGTTGTAGAGGGCTGAGGTCCTAAGCGTTGCTCACCACGTCGTAGAAATTTGAGGTCTGGCGTTGCTCACCACGTTGTTGATTGGGTGTTGTGGTTGGCCACATGAATTTGGTGAAGTCCTTGATTGTTCCTGAGTTGGAGTGTGTTATTTGTGTGAGCCGAGTTGTTCTGATGTTTCTAAGTGTTGTCTCTAGCATAACCTTTACCTTATATTTTATTATTTATGTAAAGAGACTCACCCTACTGCTTTTATGTTGCTCTTATGTGGCAACTTGCAGGTATTTCCCAAGCGAAGGTCTTTCCTTTATCTGCCGAGTCGTGGCGTCATTTGCTCTGGTAGTGTAACCCTGGGGGGGGCTGGCGTAGAGTAGTAGTCTTTGACTTAGTTTTTGAGATGTAACATATTGATGTCCTAAACTATGTTTAGTTTCCGCTGCGTTATAATTGAGATTTGTGTACTTCAGTGGGCTTGGTTCCTTTGGCCGAGGTGCCCGTGTATGAATGTACTATGTTGTTTTTGCGCCAGAGTTGTTTGGGTTGGCTTTTTTAAAATGGAAAATGTAATGCTTCCTTGTGAGTGATTTTATAAAACTCTGATTTCAATTAATTAATAAGTAGTGTAGAAAGGGGGTGTTACATTAGTGCTAGTGGTATCAGAGCAAAAAAAAAAGTTCGGTCTGTCCGACCAAGTTGTTGAGTCTTGAGTTTCCTAATTCCCGAGTTTTGTTGCTCGTTCTGATCAACTCGTTCTGAATTGATCTTGTCTCAGTGAGTAAGTTGAGATGGCTGGAAGAGCTGGGAGGAATGATGCTGCCATAGCTGCTGCGTTGGAGGCGATGGCAAATGCTGTAGGGAATCAGCAAGCTGCTGGGGATGCTGGGGCTCGTAGACTAGCTACATTCCAGAAGGAGAATCCTCCTACTTTTAAGGGGAGGTATGACCCCGATGGGGCTCTCGCGTGGGTGAAGGAGATTGAGAGAATCTTTCGAGTGATGGACAGTACGACTGCGCAGAAGGTGAGGTATGGTACTCACATGTTAGCTGAAGAGGCCGATGATTGGTGGCTGGAGGTTCTTGAGAGGTTGGAAGGCTCTTTGGTGAGGAAATCACGTGGGGTATTTTCAAGAGGGAATTCATGAGGAAGTACTATCCTGAGGATGTAAAGGGTAAGAAGGAAATGGAATTTTTGGAATTGAAGCAAGGTAGTAAGTCGGTATCTGAATATGCGGCGAAGTTTGTGGAGTTGGCGAAGTTCTACCCCCATTACACTGGAGCTACTGCCGAGTTCTCCAAGTGTATTAAGTTTGAGAATGGTTTAAGGCGACATCAAGCGGAGCAATTGGGTATCAACAGATAAGGGTGTTTGCTCATTTGGTGAATAGGCTGCAGGATTTTGAAGAGGACAAGCAGTGTGAGCTCGAATTATGAAAGATAAGAGGAACAAGGCTGAAGGTCGTAGCAAGCCGTATGACATTCCAGAGGGCAAAGGTAAACAGAAGTCAGCTGATGGCAGATGATCTAGTGGGGGAGATGCTCCTGCTAACATCATATGTTTCAAATGTGGCAAAGCTGGCCACAAGAGTTTTGAGTGTAAACCGGAGATATCAAGGTGTTTTCGTTGTGGTAAGAAGGGTCATAGGATATTTGAGTGTGATCGCAAGGATGTGGTATGTTTCAACTGCAGTGAGGTGGGACACATTAGTGCTAAGTGTCCTAAGCCGAAGAAAGAGAGGAGCAGTGGATAGGTGTTTACTCTTGTTGAATCCGAGGTGGTTAATAAATGCTTTGTAATGATATCTTCCTTATTGCTATAGTAGAGTTGGATGTTATCCTTGTACTGGACTGGTTAGTGGGTAGCCATATATATATGTTAATTGTTTTTAATTGTTGTGATGGTTGTTGGTATTTGAGTTATGTGTAAATTTGAAAAGGCGTAGTTATGTGACCTCAACTAAATTGGATGAGTGAGTAGGAGGATCGATCACCCTGATAACCCATCTCCAACGAAGGAGGCCACAGTAACTCGTGGATAGCGTAAAAATCTAAATATGTATTCATTTTAACTTGATTAATTTTGTGGTTGGTGTTGTCATTTCCTTTAAGTATCATGAGGTGTATTTGCCTAACCATAGGTGCGTTGAAGCGTAAGTGTTGAGCGTAAGTATCAAAGCGTAAGTAACGGGTCATAGGTGACGAGGTGGGTGATGAAGTACAAGTGACATAGTGTAAAGGGTGCGAGTTTAAAGCGTCTGATCGACTTGTAGTTATCTAAGTGAAGTGTATCTTTGGTCGAGGTATGTCTCTTGTCGAGGTTAAGAGGTATTAAGGATGTTGAACTATAAGTGAGTTGAATCGTAAGTATGTGTAGTTTAAGCATGTCGAATCTAGTGTTGTAGAGTTATGGATGTATTGATGTGAAGTGTATGTATGGGCAGTTAATGTCGTCGAGAAGTAGGTAAGAGGATACCGAGGCGAGGTGAAGTGGAGTGAGTGTGTGCTCGGTGTGGTGTGCGCGTTGTGCTTGGTGAGGTGTGCGCGTGGTGTTTGGTGTGGTGTGTGTCTCGTGGCGTGTGAGGCAATGGGTGCCGAGCATGGCATGCCCCTTGCGTTTTGTTTTAGTGGCGTGTTGCGCGCACTTTGTCTTGGAGTGCCGAGTTGGGTAGCCGTGCGTGTGTGCTAGTGAAGTCTTGGCGCAGAGCAGGGCGCCATGCCGCGCCTGCCGTCACTGCGTTGCGTACAGTGGAGCCCCACTGCTGTGCGCCAATTGCTGTTTTAGTACTGAGGCGAGGTGTCGTGGCTATGTGCCGAGGAGAGTAGATGGTCAAAGAAAGGTAAGTGTGTGATGGAGTGTAGATACCTAAGTGTAACTTTGGATGATTAAAGGATTAAAATTCAGTATGAGAAATAGGATGAAGGGATAAGGAGGATATTATTTGTAGCTCGGATATAGCTTAATGTAAGAAATGAACATTTGTACCTTAAGTAATTGCTATAGTGTGGTTTCCTAATGGTAAGGTAAGGGTGTTTGGATAAATTAAGTGGGATTTTGAGTATCCAAAAGGTGTGTATGTCCTAGTCCTAGGTATACAAGGAGGTGTTGTTGATAGTTGGGAGCAAGAATAAGATTGATAGAACTAGTGTGTTCATGTAAATGAGGAGATTTTCGAGGACGAAAATATTCTAAGTGGGGGAGAGTTGTAACACCCCAAATATAATTCAATTATTTATTTAGTGGGTTCTTTAAGGCTTACAACATTTGGTTAAGTCAAAGGATTAATTGGAGTTTTAGGGTATTTAGGAGGTTTTTGATTTAAATGAGGAGTGGTAGTTAGTAAAAGGGGAGTGGTAATTTAATTAAAAGAGGGAATAGTGCAAGTGATGGAGGGAGTGTGATTAGAGGCCCATGAGAGTTAGGCCCATGATCCATGAATTTAGCCCATTTGCATGCCTTAAAGGGGAGTGTCGAAGGAAAGGGAGACATTCCATTTCCAACAAAATCTTAGAAAAGTCAAAAGGAAGTAAGAGAGAGAAGTGGTAGGTGAGATCTTCTTTAGAGAGAAGAAGAAGAAGATTGGCGTGGAGAGCTCAAATCCGAGGGAGAAGAGCTAGCTGGTAGGTGGAATAGTGATCAGAAAGAAGAAGAAGAGAATCTGGGCGTGGAGAGTTCAAGCTAGGAGAGGAGAGGAGAGCTTGTTGCTGTGGTTATTGGAGAGTGAAGGGTTCTCATCTTCTCAAGTTATTAAGGTTAGGGGGCTCTCTTTCATTCATGATAATGTATATGATATGTGTTGTGTGTGAGTTATACTTAGAATGATTTCTGAGCTGTTTTCGGATGTTGGTTGTGTTGTGTTGTTTTGCTTCACCTTGGTGAAGCCGTGGTGTTTTGCTGATGTATTGGTCGTGTGAGAGACCGTAGAGAGAAATGGGAGCTGAGGAATACTCAGTCCCAGTGAGTTGCGTTGGGTTGTCACCGTCGTGGAAATCCAGGGAGTTATGGCAGGGGTTGCCACCCTCGTTGGGTTCTGAGGGTCTGGGTGTTGTGAATGCATGCGTCGTAGGCTTGTGCGTCGAAGGACATGGGTGTTAAAGTAGGTGTGTGTCGAGGAGGGTAGGTGTGTTGACGTGTAATATGCGTGCGACGTAGTATGTGGGAGTCAAAGTATGTAGTACCGAGGTGCAATGTGGTGCGCCAAGGTGCTGTGTAGTGGGGAACGAAGGGTAAGGTGTGTATGCCGAGGTGCAATGAGGTGCGCCGAGGTGTTGTGAGTATAGCCGAGGCAAAGCGAGGTAGTTGTAGAGACGAGGTATTATTCTTAAGTTTAACCATAGATAGTAGCTGAGGTAAAGGTTGAAGAGGTGATGTTCCTAAGTGTAACAGTAGGTGGGAACCGAGGTAAATGACGATGAGGTGTAAGTGTGGCTAAGACCCCATATGGGAGTCGACTCGTAGTTCTTAGAGGTGTAGCGTGTAGGTATACCGAGAGGTGACATGAAGTGTAGCGTGTATCCATACGCAGGAGGGGTAGTTCTTTGGAACGTGGTTGCCGAGGTGGATGAAGATGGGTTTGTTCCTCAGTGAACTGAGGCGGGTGGCAGAGAAGTGAGGAACGATAGGTTGCCTAAGTGAAGTAACTAGGAAACCGAGGTCAGGCGCAAGGGCGCTATTGAAAGTGTAGTGCGCGCCTAAGTGGAGGTGTAGCCGATGTGGTGAACTGAGGTGATTGAGGGTGAATCGAAGTAGTGTAGCCAGTTGTGTTAAGACTAAGGTGAAATAAGTAAGGTAGTTGTGGTATAAGTATAGATACTGAGATGATTATGGTGCGAGAGAGGAGGCCTAGTGCGTGGTACCGAGGTGAGTGATGCGTATGCCGAGGTGCGGAGGATGGTGCCGAGGTTCCGTTAGAAGCCACAGTCGCGCAAGGCGCTGCCAGGCGTAACTGGGAGTGCTTTTGGGTGCTGAAAACGCTTAAGTGTTTGAAATGGGATAGTCCGTGTAGTCCCTAGGTGACGTTTTAGTCCTAGGTGACGTTGTGGTCCTCGTGAAGGATTGTTTAAGTCCACTACGTTTAGTGTGAGGCGTGGAGGTAGCGTGAGAACTACGATTGTGGGAGTATTGAGTGGATGGTTGGACGATAACCATGGGGCTTGTGCGAGAGGTGCGAAGTCACTTTAGGTCGTGTGGCGATGATGTGTTTAAGTGGTGAGGTTCCAAAGGGGACTGACATTGAGTGTTGGGTCTATGACCTCGTTTTCTGTGTTGTACTCGTTGTGTTTGGGGTTGCCTTCTAGGCATTCTCTGTAGTGAAAAGACTTCGGTCTCTTTAGGTGTTGTGCCGAGAAGTGGGGATAGCCTTCAAGGGAATGGTTGATCCTTAGGCGAAGTCGTTTGGTCCTTAGGTGACGCATGGGTCCCTAAGTGTTGGTGAGTTTTAGTTTGGCCGTAGTGCCGTTGATTTAAGTGGCGTTGAAGTCCACCACTGTTGGTGGCGATGAGCTCCGGAGGTATGCGTAGTCATAGAGAGAGTGACTGACGTAGTGTGGTTAGCCTTAGAGCTATGGTTTGGGTGTATTGATGTCAGCCAGAGGGCTGTTGATGATAATGTTAACCACGTTGCAGAGGGCTGAGGTCCTGAGCATTGCTCATCACGTTGTAGAGGGCTGAGGTCTTGAGCGTTGCTCATCACGTTGTAGAGGGCTGAGGTCCTGAGCGTTGCTCATCACGTTGTAGAGGGCTGAGGTCCTGAGCGTTGCTCATCACGTTGGTAGGTGAGGTCCCGAGCGTTGCTCATCACGTTGTAGTAGGTCGAGGTCTGGCGTTGCTCACCACGTCGTAGAGGGCTGAGGTCCTGAGCGTTGCTCACCACGTTGTTGATTGGGTGTTGTGGTTGGCCACATGAATTTGGTGAAGTCCTTGATTGTTCCTGAGTTGGAGTGTGTTATTTGTGTGAGCCGAGTTGTTCTGATGTTTCTAAGTGTTGTCTCTAGCATAACCTTTACCTTATATTTTATTATTTATGTAAAGAGACTCACCCTACTGCTTTTATGTTGCTCTTATGTGGCAACTTGCAGGTATTTCCCAAGCGAAGGTCTTTCCTTTATCTGCCGAGTCGTGGCGTCATTTGCTCTGGTAGTGTAACACTGGGGGGGGCTGGCGTAGAGTTGTAGTCTTTGACTTAGTTTTTGAAATGTAACATATTGATGTCCTAAACTATGTTTAGTTTCCGCTGCGTTATAACTGATATTTGTGTACTTGATGGGCTTGGTTCCTTTGGCCGAGGTGCCCGTATATGAATGTACTATGTTGTTTTTGCGCCAGAGTTGTTTGGGTTGGCTTTTAAAATGGAAAATGTAATGCTTCCTTGTGAGTGATTTTATAAAACTCTGATTTCAATTAATTAATAAGTAGTGTAGAAAGGGGGTGTTACATTAGTGCTAGTGGTATCGAAGCGAAAAAAAAGTTCGGTCTGTCCGACCAAGTTGTTGAGTCTTGAGTTTCCTAATTCCCGAGTTTTGTTGCTCGTTACGATCAACTCGTTCAATTGATCTTGTCTCGGTGAGTAAGTTGAGATGGTGGAAGAGTGGGAGGAATGATCTTTGCCATAGCCGCTAGCTGCGTTGGAGGCGATGGCAAATCTTTGTAGGGAATCGCAAAGCTTTGGGGATTTGGGGCTCGTAGACTAGCTACATTCCAGAAGGAGAATCCTCCTACTTTTAAGGGGAGGTATGACCCCGATGGGGCTCTCGCGTGGGTGAAGGAGATTGAGAGAATCTTTCGAGTGATGGGTCAGACGATTGCTTGAGAAGGTGAGGTATGGTACTCACATGTTAGCTGAAGAGGCCGATGATTGGTGGCTGGAGGTTCTTGAGAGGTTGGAAGCTGCTGGTGAGGAAATCACGTGGGGTATTTTCAAGAGGGAATTCATGAGGAAGTACTATCCTGAGGATGTAAAGGGTAAGAAGGAAATGGAATTTTTGGAATTGAAGCAAGGTAGTAAGTTGGTATCTGAATATGCGGCGAAGTTTGTGGAGTTGGCGAAGTTCTACCCCCATTACACTGGAGCTACTGCCGAGTTCTCCAAGTGTATTAAGTTTGTGGAGTTGGCGAAGTTCTACCCCCATTTCTAGGTCTTTCATATGACCAATCATCAACAACACATACACACATCACAATTTCACCAAATTGACTCAACCACAACATCAATCACACAATCCACAACACAATCAATTCAACAAATCATCCTAGAGTCTAGCCCATACATAACACCCATCATATACTCTATTTTAGGTGAAAGAGAGCCCCCTTACCTTAATAGATTTAAGACGAACACTCTCTCCACCAAGAATCCAAGATCCACCAACAAGCAAGCTTCTCTTCCTTGATCTTGAACTCTCCACGTCAATATCTTCTCTTCTTCTTCCTTAAGCTGTCGCACCTCTCTCTTACTTTCTCTCTCTCTCTCTCTATGACTTTTCTTTGCTTTTGGTTGCAAATGAACTTTCTCACCAACGACACCTAACTTATATCATGGATATGGGCCTAACTAATGGATCATGGGCCTCTATTCACACCTCCTCCATTACTCAAACACCTCCTAAATAAAATAAAACTTCTAAATTAACTATTTGACTTAATAACATGGTGTAAGCCTTAAATAACCCAATTAAATACATAATGGAATTATTTTTGGGGCGTTACAACTCTCCCCCACTTAGAATATTTTCGTCCTCGAAAATCTCATCAATTATATGAACACACCAATTCCATCAATCTTATTCCTGCTCCCAACTATCAACAACGCCTTCTTGTACACTACGTACTAGGACATACACACCTCTCTACGCCCTTACCTTGTAACGAAACTCTATTCTCAGGGTCACCAAAGTCTTACTCGATTATCCAAACACTATTAATCTACCGTTAGGAAACTACACTATAGCAATTACTTACAGTACTAATGCTCATCTCTTACGTCAATCTATATCCCAACTACGAACAATGCTCTCCCCATCTCTGCATTCCTATTCCCCGTACTGAATTCTAATCCTTTAATCACCAAAGTTACACACGACCACCCAGATCCTATAGAGGTACTTATTCGACTACCATACTCTTAATAACAATAATTCCACCTTAGGTTTCCCAGAAGCTACATTTCTAAACTCTTTCCAAAGAGGCATGCTTTATTACTTTGCATGAACTTCAAACTCTAAGTGTCGATCCTTGTCTTTACATCTCCCTACTATCAACCCACAACTCAAAGACACAAACATCCTTAAGACACCTAATTATCTAAAAATTAAGAGTCAACCAAACTTGCACACACCACTCAATTAATCAAGTTGAAATTAGTACATATCCAAAATTTATAGTAACCACGAGTTATTGTCACCTCTTTCATTGGGGATGAGTTATTGGGGTGATCAGTCCCTCCTACTTACGCAACCAATTAGTTAAGGTCACAAAACTACGTCTTTTCAAATTTACACATACCACACTGAAAGACTTTTAACGCAATCTAGAGTGCGAAGGCGTCGTCACGACTCCCACTTATTTGACGTCGTTAAAACCCTTTTAATCACACATATCTCAAAGATACAAACAACAATTGCAAACAACCAAACAAAATCTACAACAAAGTCACTGTCGGAGATCAACAAGGGACTCTAAGACACTACGACTGGACAACATGGCCGGACAGACCGAACTGCTCTGATACCAACTTGTAACACCCCCTTTTCTCAATAGATAATTTAATTTTAAAATCAGAGTTCAAAAATCTTTTTCTCTTTTGTAATACATCCACAAGGGAATGCTACTTCACCAAAACATCACTTTAATCTAGTCAACAATACTTTTCATTAATAAATATAATTGTGTGATACATAGCACGACTTAAATGGGGCGAACCCTCAAAACACCGGTTCCTTAATCACCAATTTACAGTTCAACCACTTAAATTTAAAACATCTAATAACTACTCGCCCTCCCAGTGCTACGTATCAGAGCAAGACACCAAAACCAGACTGAGGAAGGAAGAACCTTCACTCGGGATCACCTGCACGTTGCCGACATAAGAATCAACATAGAAAGCAGAAGGGTGAGTCTCTAGCACATATAATAGGATGTATGATAAACATCATGTTAGAGAAAGACAACTAGAAACACCACTGCTCAACAAACAAACACACATCATCAAGTTATAACACAACAACTCCTAATCATCAAAAGACATCACCAATTGCATGAGTGTATGCATGAATGCAACCCAACACCAAGGGTATAATGCATGTGGTACCATCGAGGCCGAAGCCTATATCCGTCACTGATATGGAGACCGAAGTCTACAATATCGAGGCCGAAGCCTATATCCGTCACTGATATGAAGACCAAAGTCTACAATATCGAGGCCGAAGCCTATATCTGTCACTGGTGATATGCAGGTCGAAGCCACCAATATCTGTCACTGGTGATATGCAGGTCGAAGCCCCCAATATCCGTCATTTTGATGCATATGAGGCATGTGACTCCATGAACAATGCATCAACCACAAACAATCACATCATGTATGAATTGACACCGTCACTGGATTTACCTTCGTCATTTAATCCACCGTCATTACACCGTCATTACATCGTCATTACACCGTCATTACACCGTCATTTAATTCACCAAAACATCATCAATAGCGCTATGGCTAACATCACTACACCAGTCAATAGCTCTATGGCTAACATCACTACATCAGTCAATAGCTCTATGGCTAACATCACTACATCAGTCAATAGTGTAACGCCCCAAAAATAATTCAAGTATTTATTTAATTAAGTGGTATATTGGTTGGTTATATTAAAATAATGATAGGGTATTTGATGTAAATTAGGAGTGGTGGTTAGTAAAGAGTAAGTGGTAATTTAATTAAAAGAGGGAGTAGTGCAAGTAATGGAGGAGGTGTGAATAGAGGCCCATGATAGTTAGGCCCATATCCATGATATAAGTTAGGTGTCGATGGTGAGAGAGTTCATTTCAACCAAAATCAAAGAAAAGTCAAAGAGTAAAGTGAGTAGAGAGAGAGAGGTGCGACAGCTTAAGGGAGAAGAAGAGGAGATATTTGTAACACCCTAAAATAATTCAATTAATTAACTTAGTTGAGTTATTAAGGGTTTGCAACATTTTACTTTAAGTCAAGTAATTAAGTGAGTGCTAAGCATGTGTACTATTTTTAGGGAAATGTCTAAATTAGGAAGGGTGTGTGTGTAGTAGAAGGCCCACGGCCTAAATAAGGCCAAGGCCCATTTGAGTCCTTTAAGGACATGTTAAATGGTACCTCCGTGGGAGACCAAAATTCCATTCATTCCAAAATTAGTTAAGTTGCTAAATTGAGAAGTAGAGAGAGAAGTGAGACCAGGGAGAGAAGGAGGAGAAAGCAGCGTGGAGAGTTCAAGCTAGGAGAAGAGAGAGGAGAGCATTGTTCTTTGTAGTTACTTGGAGAGTGAAGGGTTCTCAATCTTCTCAAGTTGTTAAGGTTAGGGGTCCTTTAATCCTTGTAATGTTTTGTGTTTGATTGTGTTTTGGTGTGAGTGGTTTCTGAAATTACCTTGCATGTGTGTTTTATGTGTTGATCATAACATGTTTTGCTATGTTCTTGCTCTTTGCTGTGATTGGTGGTGAGGAACGACGGTGGATCAGCTTGGAAAGAGAGAGGAGTATAACACTCTCTCTGTTCTGAGTGGTATGAAGAGAGAGCACTGCATGGTGAGGCATGAGAGTGTGGATCGGTGTAGTGTGAAGAAATGAGCTTGCATGTAGAGTTAGGGAGAGGATCGGAGCAATAGAGTGAGTATCCGAGTGTGCATGAGTGTGGTGAGCTGAAAATGAGCTTGCATGTTGAGTTTGAGTAGAGATACAAAGTGAAAGAAGTAAAATGGGAGTTAAGCGCCTTATTACGCGCGTAAACCGAAGTGCCCTAAGCTTAGAAGGAGAGAAACCGAGTTGAAAGACGTCAACGCTTATAGTGTCTTAAGTGTTGAGGGTCGGTTGGTGAGTTTGAGGATGAGTACATGTCTAAACACCATTGGCGAGGGATAGGGACTCATAAACTGAAGTGTAGGTGTTTTGCCTTAAGGTTACCGAGGTGTAGGGGTAGTGAACCGAGGTCACCAGGCCGTGGTAGCGTCACTGAGGTGAAACGCCCAAGTGCCTAAGTGTCAGTGAGCTAATCCAGGGAACACTGAGAAGTAAATTCCCATGACTTAAGTGATTTTGGTTTAAGGTAGTGCTTAACTGTGAGCACGTTACCGAGTTGAGGGTTGAGTGTGTTTGGCCGAGGTACACACCTAGTGTGCCGAGGTGATGTCGAGGGGTTTAGCCGAGGTGCACATATAGTGTGCCGAGGTGATGATTAGGCGCCAATGTTGTCTACCACATTGTGGGACGCCACTGTGAGTGCCATGTAGCACCAATGTGTATAAGTGTTGGAGCGATTAAGTCCATTTTGGTCCTTAGGTGACAATTTGGTCCCTAAGTGTAGTTGTGGTCCTCGGTGAGACACTTAGTCCACTGTGAGTGCCAAGGTGATTGAGAAGTGCCGAGGTGACTGAGAGGTCGGTTGTAGGTCCTAGGGTGATTCTACCGGTGTTGTAGGGTCGACCTTAGCACGGTGATGATGTCTAGATGGTGTGGACGTCATGTGAGCGACGGAGTATAACGACGGAGTAACGACGGTGAACGACGGTGTAAACATTCACATACGTGATGATTGATTGTGTGTGATTGTATTTGTCATGAAGTCTCATGGTCATGTGCATATTACGACGGAGGAGGTCTCGGCCTCGGATATGGTAAGACTTCGGTCTCCATACCAATAACGACGGAGATGCCGACGGGCTAAATAACGACGGTGGAGGTACCTCATTGCATAATGCCCTGTGGATGGGTTGCATACATGCATACATTACATGATTGAAATGTGTTGAGCTGATTGATATTTGTTGTGATTTGTTTTGAGCTATTGGTGAGTGGTCGTGTTAAATTTGAACCGAGGTGCTTTTAGTGCCATTTCTAACCTTAATGCTTTCTTCACATTATATTACTTGTGTTAAGAGACTCACCCTAGCTGCTTTTGTTGCCTGCTCTCGTGGCAACTTGCAGTACTACTCACAGTGATAGCCGTGCCTAGTTGATGTTGGTTGAGTTCGCTCTGGTCGTGTAACACCTGGTTGGGTTGCCGAGTAGATTATTTTGTACTCTTTAGACCGATCTTGTGTATATTCTACTAGATAGTCTTTTGGAACTAAAACTATCATATTTTGTGTAACTATTACTATGTAATATGACTTGTTATGTTCTTGGCGAGGTGCCTTATATGATGAAATTTGAGACCACTTTTGCCGTGGTGATGCGCATGACTGCATGCTTTGTAAACGCTGCGAAACTGTTTTTGACCTTAATTGAATTTCTGTTTTCCTTTTTAATCACCAAATGTAGCACTCCTTTGAGTGGATTTTGAAACTCTGATTTTAACATTAGTAGACCGAATTGATTAGATAAGGGGGTGTTACAATATTGGCGTGGAGAGTTCAAGTTCAAGGAAGAGGAGCTTGCTTATTGGTGGATCTTGGAGTCTTGGTGGAGAGAGTACTTGCTCTTCAATCTATTGAGGTAAGTGGGCTCTCTTTCACCTATAATAGATTATATGATGAGTGTTATGTGTGGGTTAGACTCTAGGATGATTGTTGAATTGTTTGATGTTGTCGTTGAGTCAATTTGGTGAAATTGTGATGTGTGTATGTGTTGTTGATGATTGGTCATATGAGAGACCTAGATAAGAAAGGGGATCTAAGGAACCCTAGGCGTAAGGGCGTTACTGTTGGTGTTGGCACCTTCGTTGTTAATTTGATGTGCGTTGGGTAAATTTAGAATGAATATGTGTTGTAGTAATTGTGGTTAAAGTTTGATCATAGTATGAGAATCAAAGATAAGAGGGAAGATGAAGGTTAGGTGCCTAGGGCGCCATTCGAAGTGAAGTATTATTGTGTGCCGAGAAAGGTAGCTGCGTAGTAGGATGTGTGTGTCGAAGTATGTGATGAAGTGTAAGTGTAGATGTGACAAAGTGTAGTATATGTATGTCAAAACTAGTGTAACCGATGTGAGTGATGGTGAAGTGAAGGAGTGTAACCAAGATAAGTGATGGTTAAGTGAGGTAGTGTAACCGAGGTAAGTGATGGTGAAGTGAGAAAGTGTGGCAAGGTGAGTGATGGTTAAGTGAAGAAGTGTAACCGAGGTAGTGTAACCGAGGTGAGTGATGGTGAATTGAGGAAGTGTAATCGAGGTGTAGAGTATATAAGCCGAAGTGTAGTGGTCGAGGTGTAGGGTATGTATATCGAAGCTAGTATTGTCGAGGTATGGATGTATCGAAGTGAAGTGTAGGTATGAAGAATCTAGTATTGTCGAGGTATGGATGCAATGAAGTGAAGTGTAGGTCTGTCGAATCTAGTGTTGCCGAACAGTAGATGTATTGATGTGTAGTGTATGTATGCTGAAGTGTAATTGTCGAGGTATAGTGTATATATCCCGAGGTGTATGTGTTGAGGTGTAGATGTATCAGAGTGTAAGTGTCGTCGTGTAGACGTGACGAAGTGTAAGTGTATGGGAGTCGACGTGTAGTTGCTGAAGTGTAGAGTATGTATACCGAAGTGTAGTTGCCGAAGTGAGGTGTGTGTATGTCGAAGTATATGGGTGTCGACGAGTAGATGTGTCGAAGTATATGGGAGTCGACGAGTAGATGTGTCGAAGTATATGGGAGTCGACGTGTAGATGTGTCGAAGTGTATGTGTTAAAGTGTAGATGTGTCAAAAGGTAGGTGTGTCGAATGATGTGTGTGTCGAAGTGTGGTGTGCCGAAGTACAGTGTAGGCGTGCCGAGGTGCAGTGTGGTGTGCCAAAGTGCAATGTGGTGTGACGAAGGGTAGTGTAGGTGTGCCAAAGTGCAGTGTGGTGTGCCAAAGTGCAATGTGGTGTGACGAAGGGTAGTGTAGGTGTGCCGAGGTGCAGTGTGAGTGTCCGAGAGTCTCGTTTTGACGCCCGATGTGGCGCGAGTTTCTTTGCCAGCACAATTTTGGGTCTTTGTTTGGTGCCGAGTATGTCTAAGTGGCTGAATGGTGGAGCCAGTTTAGTCCTTAGTTGACGTTTGGTCCTTAGGAGACGTTTGGTCCTTATAGTGACAGTATAGTCCACTACTTTTTGTGTCGAGGTGTCCGGTGAGTTTGATATCAGCCATAGAGCTATTGATTTTGGTGTCGATGTGTCCGGTGAGTTTGATGTTAGCCATAGAGCTAGTGACCGATGTGTTTGATGTTAGCCATAGCGCTAGTGATTGATGAGTTTGATGTTAGCCATAGAGCTAGTGACCGATGTGTTTGATGTTAGCCATAGCGCTAGTGATCGATGAGTTTGATGATTAGCCATAGAGCTAGTGACTGATGTGTTTGATGTTAGCCATAGCGCTAGTGATCGATGAGTTTGATGTTAGCCATAGCGCTAGTGATCGATGAGTTTGATTTTAGCCATATATCTATTGACCGATGTAGTGATGTTAGCCATAGAGCTATTGATGTTGTCTAGGTGAATTAGACGACGGTGTAATGACGGTGTAATGACGGGGTAACGACGGTGTAACGACGGTGTAATGACAGTGGATTAAACAACGGAGGTAAATCCAGTGATGGTGTCAATTCATACATGATGTGATTGTTTGTGGTTGATGCATTGTTCATGGAGTCACATGCTTCATATGCATTAACGACGGTGATAGGGTTCGGCCTCGATATTGTTGACTTCGGTCTTCCTTTCATTAACGACGGTGATGCCCGAATGGCAAAATAACGACGGTGACGGTACCATTAAGCCGGTGATGGTACTCATGCATTATACCCTTGGTGTTGGGTTGCATTCATGCATATACTCATGCATATTGGTGATGTTTCTTGATGATTAGGAGTTGATGTGTTATAACTTGATGATGTGTGTTTGCCTAGTGAGTAGGGGAGTTTCTAGTTGTCTTTCTCTAACATAATGTTTATCATACATTTTATTATATGTGTTAGAGACTCACCCTTCTGCTTTTTATGTTGCTTCTTATATCGGCAACGTGCAGATGATTACGAGTGAAGGTCTTCCTTCCTCAGTCTGGTTGTGGAGTCTTGCTCTGAGACGTAGCTCTATGGTTAACGTCAATACCTCAATCAACAGCTTTAGGGCTGATATCAAACTCACCGGACATATCGACACCAAAAGGAGTGGACTAAACTGTCACTACAAGGACCAAACCGTCACATAAGGGACTAAACCGTCACCTTAGGACCAAACTGGCTTCACAATTCAGCAACTTAGACGTACTCGGCACCAAACAAAGACCCAAAATTGCACTGGCAAAGAACAACGCGCTTCTGCGGCATCAAAACAAGATACCTCAAGCACACTCACACTACACCTCGGCACACCTACACCTCGACAACACTAGCTTCGACATACTTACACTACACCTCGGTATATCCACACCTCGGTAGATATACACTATACCTCGACAACTACACTTCAGCACCTACACTTCGGTATACACACGCTACACTTCGGCAACTACACCTCAGTATACATACGCTACAGGTCAGCAACTACACTTCGATATACATCTATAGTTCGGCAACTACACCTTTGCTCACACACACTTACACTTCGTCACCTACACTTCGTCACATACACTTCGACAACTACATTTCGGCTTATATACACTATCTCGGTTACACTACCTAGGTCACACTCCTTCGCTTCACCATCACTCACCTCGGTTACACTACCTCGGTTACACTCCTTCACTTCACCATCACTCACCTCGGTTACACTACCTCGGTTACACTCCTTCACTTCACCATCACTGACCTCGGTGACACTACCTCGATTACACTCCTTCACTTCACCATCACTCACCTCGGTGACACTACCTCGGTTACACTCCTTCACTTCACCATCACTCACCTCGGTTACACTACTTTGGCACATACATACTTTGACGCACACATACTACGACGCACACATACTACATTTCAACACACCCACTCTTCTCGACACACACATACGTCGACACACACATCCTTCGACGCACACCTACACTTCGTCACATCTACACTTCCGACACCAACACGTCGACACCTACACTTCGACACATCTACACTTACACTTCATCACATCTACACTTAACTTCATCACATCTTCGACACACATATCCTTCGACGCACACATCTTACAACGCATCTACCCTTCTCGGCACACAGTAATACTTCACTTCGAATGGCGCCCTAGGCACCTAACCCTCATCTTCCCTCTTTTCTCTGATTCTCATACTATGATCAAACTTAAATCACAATTACTACAACGTATATCCATTCGAAATTTACCCAACGCACATCAAAGTAACAGCGAAGATGACAACACCAAAAATGGCGCCCTTGCGCCTAGGGTTCCTCAAACCCATTTTGTTTTCTAGGTCTTTCATATGACCAATCATCAACAACACATACACACATCACAATTTCACCAAATTGACTCAACCACAACATCAATCACACAATCAACAACACAATCAATTCAACAAATCATCCTAGAGTCTAACCCATACATAACACCCATCATATACTCTATTTTAGGTGAAAGAGAGCCCCCTTACCTTAATAGATTGAAGACGAACACTCTCTCCACCAAGAATCCAAGATCCACCAACAAGCAAGCTTCTATTCCTTGATCTTGAACTCTCCACGCCAATATCTTCTCTTCTTCTTCCTTAAGCTGTCGCACCTCTCTCTTACTTTCTCTCTCTCTCTATGACTTTTCTTTGCTTTTGGTTGCAAATGAAATTTCTCACCACCGACACCTAACTTATATCATGGATATGGGACTAACTAATGGATCATGGGTCTCTATTCACACGTCCTCCATTACTCAAACACCTCCTAAATAAAATAAAACTTCTAAATTAACTATTTGACTTAATAACATGGTGTAATCCTTAAATAACCCAATTAAATACATAATTGAATTATTTTTGGGGCGTTACACCCACCGCCGCCCGAGCCACCCACCTGGGATAACGAGGGGGAAGATGTATCCGTAGACATAATGGGAGATGACGACGTCGAAGTCCTCTAGCCCGCAAATACCATGGGTGAGGAGGACGTGGTTGAAATCCTTCAGCCCGGCCCGGAGGTTATTGATGTCACCCCCGGCGACGAGGAAGCGGCTGTACAAGAGAACGAAGCTTTGGAGCGTGCGGACGAGCAGAGAAGTGATAATGCCGAGTCGGGCTCCGTCAGCGATCCCTTGGACATGTCCTGGGTGTCTGAGAAAATGAGATCCTTCAAGAGCTTTATAGGGCCGGATCACCCATCCTTGGTGGATCTCCAGGAACTCTTCTATAAACCGGGCTGGAAAGTAAAAGGCATGAGGGCGGACGAGAATATAGTGACTCTTCAGCAACGTTAAGTACACCATGCACCGGGTCGTCTTCGAGAGAATGAGGATCGTCCCTCCCTAACCAATTCCGGTCCAAGAACAACACTCTCACCGGACTCATACCAACACAACGGAGTCCTACACCTCCGACCATACAGTGCCTCAAAGGGAGCCATCCCTATACTCGAATGGTAGCTGTTATTATAAGTGAACTCAATCAGTGGGAGATGTGTATCCCACGCACCTCCCTGCTCTAGCACACAAGCTCTCAGAAGATCCTCCAAGGACTGGATGGTTCTCTCTGTCTGTCCATCAGTCTGAGGATGATAAGCTGAACTCAACCTCAATCTCGACCCCAATGCCTCCTGCAAGCTCCCCCAAAACTCAGAAGTAAACCTTGGGTCTCTATCCGACACAATACTCTTCGGGACCCCATGCAGCTTCACGATCACCTGAATATAAATCTTAGCCAACCTCGGCACAGGATAGGTGATGTCCGTACCTCGTTCTGAACGCTGTCTTTTGGATGTCTTCATCCTTTACCTTAATCTGATGATACCCTGACCTCAAATCAATCTTGCTAAAAACCTTAGAACCCACCAGCTGATCCATCAGATCATCAATCCTCGGGAGAGGATACTTATTTTTAATAGTCACCTTGTTCAGTTGCCTATAATCCACACACAGACGCATACTCCCATCCTTCTTCTTCACTAACTGAACCGGAGCTCCCCATGGTGACACACTAGGTCTCACAAACTTCTTTTCAAGCAACTCTTCCAACCGTCACAACTCGGATAACTCCGGTCGACATCCCAGACGGTGCCATGACACGTGCCTAGTACGGTACAAGATCAATCCCAAACTCTACTTCCTCTGCGGTGGCACACTAGGAATCTCATCGAGGAACACTTCAGGAACTCACACACCACACGCAACCCATCAACTACTGACTTGGTTTTCAGTGAGACATAGCGCCATCAAAGCAAGCAGATGACCACCCCTTTCATTACCTCATGCGGTGACTCGCAGACAACAAATGACTCTTCCTCTTACGGAGGAAGGAAACTCTGAACTTGTTGAAAGCGATTTGATGTGTACATGGTTATCTACTAACCGATCCATACCCGAATAACATCCAACCCACCCAAAGGCAAAGCAGACAAGATCAACCAGAAAATCTCTGCCAAGACCGATAGAGGACACTTAGCACACAATAGAGAAGTAGTTCACCAACCCTTAGCTGGAGTGTCGATAAGCATCCCCCTCTTCATAGTAGATAATACTAAATTCAATTTTTCAGCACAAGCAGAAGAAATAAAAGAGTGCGTAGCACCCGTGTCAACAATAGCAACTACAGGTGTACCATGAATAGAACAAATACCTCGATTTCATTTGCATCCTCTGAACTCGCCAATGCAAAAACTCTCGATGGACCTTTCTTTCTTGGTTTGGTACACTTGGAGCTAAAGTGACCGACTTCACCCACGGTTGAAACACCTGCCTCCTTACGATCACAATCAGATGCCATGTGACCTTCCTTCCCACAACGGAAACATACTCTTACCCCAGCTTTGCACTCAAAACTCTTGTGACCCGGCTTGCCACACTTGAAGCACACAATATCAGCAGGAGCATCTCCCCCACTGGGCTTCTTGCCCTCAGCAGACCTCTTACCCTCAGCAGACCTGCTACCACCAGCATACTTGCTACCACCAGAATACCTCTGTTTGCCCCTGTCAGCAGATGTCTCATATGGCTTACCCTTGTTCTGGAATTTACCCCTCTGGTCCCTCATGACTCTGGAGCGAGCATTGCTGTCCTCCTTATAAATCCTGCAACAGTCAACCAAATCAGCAAACACTCTAATCTTTTGATACCCAATAGCCTGCTTGATATCAGCTCTCAACCCATTCTCAAACTTTATACACTTTGAGAATTAAGCACCAGCCTCAGAATAATGTGGGTAGAACTTAGCCAGTTCAGTGAACCTGGCAAGCATACTCAGTAAAAGTCATACTACCCTGCCTCAACTCAAGAAACTCTAGCTCTTTCTTTCCCCTGACATCCTCCAGAAAATATTTCCTCAAGAATTCTCTTCTAAACACAGCCCAAGTAACCTCCTCATGCGCAGCCCCTAACCTCTCACTGGTCTCCAACCACCAGTCATCAGCCTCCTCAGCTAGAGTGTGCGTACCATACTTGACTTTCTGCTCATCATTGCAGCCAATCACGCGGAAGATTCTCTCAATCTCCTTCAGCCATGCCAAAGCACCATCTGGGTTGTACCTCCCCTTGAAGGTAGGAGGGTTCTCCCTCTGGAATGTAGCCAGACTACGAGTCTCAGTTTTCTGCTGAGTCCCCATAACCTGCACTATGGCTTGCAAAGCCTCAGCAAGGGCAGCATCAACTCTTCTGGCCATATCAACCTAGCACTGCAACATAAACAACCATTCAGAACTAATTTAAGACACCTAATTGTCATAGACAATATGACAGACAGACACACTTGGCCGGACAGACCGAACTTTTGCTTTGATACCACTAATGTAACACCCCATTTCTACCCGACAGTTCATAATAAAAATCAGAGTATAAAAATTCATTTTTTTCACATGAAATCATCCAATGGGATGCTACACTTATCTTTTAAAAATACTCAAACAACCAGTTCAGCTCATATTTATAAATCAATACGTAACACCATAAAAACACGTGGAATATAATCTCATATTATGCAGTGGAAATAAACTACATCTCAAAAGAGTAATCAGCAGTCTCAACAATACATAGTATATCAATTATAGAAGCTCAACAGTGAGCAAAACAAAACAACTAAAGTCTAAATCTCGTCCCCTAGGTGCTATGTATCAGAGCAGACCGACTCGGGGAAAGTGAAGGTAGCAAGCCTTCACTCATGACTACCTGTGGTAAACAACAACAGAAATGGGCGAGTCTCAAACCACATAATAGAAACTATAATAAGCAATATATCATGTTCATAGGAGTCAATCAATCACAACCATCACAACAGTTCAATATCATTTATGAGAATGAATGCTATGTAATGCAGAGATGCATGTGGTACCATTGGCCCCCATGGCCTCATCATCACTCATTATACGTCGCGACCGCAGCCGAAAACAGTATTTTTGACACTTTGGGTAACATTGGCAACACCCGCACAAGGTGCTGGATTCCTACAGCAGTACTCCTACTTCGGCGAATTATTTAAATTAGCAAACGACATCGAAAAATTACAAAAGACCACTCATTGGAAAGCCCTCTGAGTGTAGTTTCTACCTATTATTTTAGTTTTTCAAAATAAGTGTCCAGTTGGTACAGTTTTTCAAAACACTACACTGAGGTACCAAAATCGGACAGAACGCTTTACCCAACTTGAAACCAAATTTTCTTTCTCATTTCTCAATGAAATTCAGTGAAATCAGTGCCTATTTCGTATAGAATTAAGTCTATTTTTCAATGAAATAAGAATCACTCAAAACGGAGTTCAATTGAGCACCCAAAACCTGCAAAAACTGAACATACTCCCAGTTCGACTCCAGAAATTTGACCTATCTTTAGAGACTCATAACGTGAGCTACACAACTCCGAATTGAACGAAACCAGTGCCAAAACGACCGGCCATAAGTCTATTTTCAAAAACAATTAGCCACACAATTTTTGGATCAACCAAACAGTACCAGTTGAGGAAAACCGAAACAGTGTCCAGAAAACACACAAAAACGATAAACAAGTAAAGCTCATCATCAACACCCAATAACATCAACAACACTTAAACACCAAACAGCATTTACACACCATATTTCATTAAATTCATGTAACTCACCTTAACACCAACAATCAAGAACAACATTCACATGTAAAACGCCCCACCATACAATCTTGTAAAACATTATCATGTTCATTCAAGCAAATCATCAAACACCTAGCCATCACTTTAATTCTACCTATTATTCTTCATTAAAATCATGTTATAACACCTTAATACCAACAATCAATGCAATAACATTTCAAACAATCACCCACTCACTCAAATACTTCATGAATCAATTTAAACAACTACTCATAACACCCAATCCCTATGATTTCATGGTTTATAAATTATTAACTATGAAAGAGAGCCCCCATACCTCAAAATTGATAACCCAAGAAGCTTCTCCTTCAAAAACACAAGAACCCACCAAAATGGAAGCTCTCCTACTTTGAGCTTCAAAAACCCATCCATGAAAAAGGGGAAATGGAAAGGAATTAGTGTAGGAAATTTACACTAAGAGGTAGAGAAAGAAAAATGGGGAAGATTGGTACCACATACCACTTACCCAAGCAAGAAAAGGCATTTTCCTTCCCTCCTCCTTCCCATGGCTGCTGCGCCCTCCCCCTTGCTGTCCCCTTTCTCTATTTTTTCCATTTCCTTCCTTCTAATGGGGAGGAAACCCTACCCCTAAGGTTATTTGTTGAACTTGGGCCTAATAGTGGGCCTTGGGCCCTTTATTTGCACCCCCTAGCTACTTCAACCACTCCTTATTTTAATTAAATCACCACTCCCTTATTTACTACCCAACACCTCTTAGTTATATTGAATACTCTATTTTTAATATAACTAATCACTATAATACTTCCTAAATAAAATAAAACTCCAACTTAATTAATTGACTTAATAAAATGTTGTACTTCTCAACTAACTTAATTAAATAAATAATTAAATTATTTTGGGGCGTTACACACATCATCAATTCCATTTATACGTCAAGACCGCAGCCTACAGTTCATCAATTATAATCAACTCTCACATCATCATCATTTTTAGTTTTAGCACCCATGGCCTAGCCCCCATGGCATCATCAATCACATCATTCACTATCTCATCACACTCATGTCCCAAGGACTAAACACAACTAGAGGACTAAACCTCACTCAAGGACCTAAAACACCCATTAGGACCAAATCAACACTTAGGGACCAAATTAACACCTTTTGGACCAAAATGGCACCTAGGGACCAAAACCACACCCCAAGGACCAAACTGTCACCTAGGGACCAAAATCACACCCCTAGGACCAAACTGTCACCTAGGGACCAAATTCACACCTAGGACACACTTTGGCACCACCAGGCGCCAAAATCCCCACATTCTGGCGCCCCCCCTGTGCACACCAGCACACAGGCGCCATTTTGCCCACATTCTGGCGCCCCCTTGTGCACACCAGCACACAGGCGCCATTTTGCTCACACTCTGGCGCCCCTGTGGCACACACTAGCACACAGGCGCCAACACAGGCGCAACAGGGCAGCCATTTGGCGCCAAGGGCATAATTCTGGCGCCACCCTAGGCGCCAAGGGCAGCCAAACTGGCGCCCCACAACTAGACACCCACGCACACACCCACCTAGGCGCCACAACAGGCGCCACAGGGCAGCCATTTGGCGCCCTGCACTAGGCACAACACACCCAGGCGCATTGGGCAGCCATTTTTGGCGCCCTGCACCTAGACACAACACATGAACAGTGACACAGGCACCATTCTGGGCGCCTTGGGGCAGCATTTGGCGCCCCTGTCACTGGCAGACACGCACACAGCCACACAAACAGTGCACTGGGCGCCATTTTCCCAACAACTTGGCGCCCAGGCAGTGACACTCTGCACACACACACACACCAAGCGAGAATTCCAAAGACATGAACAAAGGCCTGTGGCGCCATTTTCCCAAAGAATGTGGCGCTCGCAAGTGATAAACCCCGCCCCCAACACATTACCCAACACATGAAAGCATTACGTGGCGCCATTTTCCCAAAGAATGTGGCGCCGGCAAGGACACACTTACACCCACTCATCTGCTCTGATGCCTTAGGCGCCATTTCACTAGGGACTTGGCGCCCTAGGGTGCCTAATGTCTCAAAAATCAATTTCAACTAATTTTTCTCAAAATAATTCATCAACAACACTCCAATTACACGTTATGATCATGCCAACAACTTCAATTTCACATTTAAACATCAAGAACACCTCAAAATACAAATCAACATATCAAAACCCTAACATTAAGCCCTAAATCGATTTCATGCTCTATTTCACATTCAAATTCATCAAATCAAACATGCAACCATCAAATTCATCATCAACAAATACAAATACGGACTCTATGACGTATATACGACCTATTATACTCCCTATTATATAGTGAGACTCCCCTTACCTTAATTTAACCGCAGAAACGTTCCTTTCTCCGAGTCACCACCAAAAACCACAACAACTAGAGCCTTCTTCTCCTTCTTCTCAAGGTGCGAAGCTCTCTCTCTCTTTCTCTCTAGGTTGCGCCGTTTTCCTTTCTTTCTCTCTTCTCTCTTTTCGTTTTTTTCCTTCTTTTGGGTGAATGGTGCGAATTGCACAATCCCTAGGAGCCTAAGTCATTGGGCTTTGGCTCCTGGGCCAATACTTGCAGTTCCGGTATTTCCAATACCACTCCCTTCAATTAAATAAAATACTATATTATAATATACTATATTATGACTTAATATAATTAAAATAGTGCAACACTTTAAATAATTTAATCAATTACTCAATTAAATCATTTAGGGTGTTACACTTACCATTTTTCTTCTTCACCAACACGATGCTAGACAGCCAGGTCGTGTACTTGATTTCTTCAATGAAGTTGGCCTTGATCAGATCGTCAACGGCCTGTGCTGTTGCTTGAGCCTTCTCATCGTTCTGAGTTCGCCTTCTTTGGCGACCAAATTTAGCCTCATCTCATCGAGAAAGTGGTGACGACACGATTTCTCGGGAATCCTGCATGTCCGATGCCCGCCACGCAGCGAACAAATCTGCATAATCCCTAAGACGAGCCATAAGATCACCGCTGACTGCTTGGGTAGGTCGCCCAAGCTTGACCGTTTTTGTTGGGTCGTCCCCCAATTGGACGTCAATCAATTCCCCGTGCGGCTCTGGCCTATTCAATCTGTTTTTTAGCTCACGGGCTAAATCATCCTCACCATCTTCTGGGTCGCTGTCAGGATCATATCGGGCATCCAGGTCGGCAAGGTTGACTTGGTGCCTTTCTTCAAGACTCTGCGGGTTGGAACTCATGTCTTGCTCGTCGCAGATGTCTTGGTACAAGTAATGGCTCGTTTGGCCGCTTCCATGTCGGCCATCAGAGTCACGACTTGATCATCCATGTTGTAGAACTTCATCTTCAGTTGGAGTGTGGAGGCAACGACCTCCAGCTTTCCAAGTGTCGGTTGAACGATAATGCATTGGTAGAAGGACTTGATAGGAAGGACCAAGAATGTGGTCCTGACCGTCCTATATAGGGTGCTTTCTACGGTGTCATCTCCGAAGGTGACCAAGAGTTCTATTGTCCCCAAGGGGTAGGTGATCGCCCCGTTAAAACCTATCAGTGAAGTTGGATCGGCCTGTGGGATGATCTCACTCCGATCTACACTCAGCTTGTCGATTAACTCTTCAAACATAATGTCGACTGAACTTCCTTGGTCGACCAAAATTCTGCGGACTTCAGTGTTGGCCATGACCGCCGAGAACACCAACGAAACGTAGCTATTGGTTCTCCCATCCAGCAGGTCTTCATCTCCAAAGGAAATGGGCGGCCTATTAGAGGTCGGTCGCTCAGCTGAAGTCGTTCCAACCATAAGAATCTCGTTCCACTTCCTCTTTATGGCCTTCTTCGATTCTCTGCGATCTAAAGGGTTCCCTCCATGGATAACCATGGCAACCGTGCGGCCTTTAGATTGCCAGACGTCCTCCTCGGAAGTATCCTTGTCCCCGGCCGCTTCGATGGCTACTGCGGTCACGGCCTTGCCTTTTGGTTGAGGGGGATGTCCCCCGACTCTTTCTTCAGGCTGCTCGGCACCTTCAGTTCTGACATACTGCCTTAACTTGCCCTTTTGGATGAGATCTTCTATGTCATCTTTTAGGGCCATGCAGTCATTTGTATCGTGCCCCTTGCTTTTGTGGTACCGGCAATACTTTTTGGTCGCTCGGGCACCCTTCTTGAGTACTAAAGGATCAGGCTGTTTCACACCAACGAACTCATTATTCTGACATTCAGAAAAGATCTGGGCAATAGGTGTGTTGAGCCTCATCCGGTGCTCGTACTTCTTAGGCCGGAACTCTGGCTTGTTGTCGCGATGATTGTCTTGAGCCTTGGACGGCTTGCTTTGCTCTTCTCTAGGCCGCACGCGGGCGGCCTTCCTCGCAACTAGTGTCTCTTCATAAGCCATCTGGTCGTTAGCTCTGCGAAGGAACGTACTGAGATCAGTGTAGTGGTTCAAAGTGAACTATTCTGCGAACCTATGGTCCGGCCTGATGCCCCGCTTGAGATACTTCAGCTTATCTTTGTCCGTCAGGCCGCGAATGGTATCGGCCTCAGAATTGAACCGGTCAATGTACTGCCTTAACGGTTCATCGTCGCCTTGGATGATTGTATCCAAGTGTTCCTCATAGCGGTATTGGCATCAGTTGGCCGTGTAATTTGCTAGGAAGACTCTGATCAGACCTTCCAAGGAAGAGATGGTGTTCGGTCGCAGTGATTCCCACCATTCTAGTGCCCGGCCATCCAGCGACTGAGGAAATAAAAGGCACTTCATCGTAGAACCCAGCTCTCTATAGCTGCAGTAGTTGTTGAAGTATCTGATGTGCTTGTCAGGATCCCCACGACCGTCGAATTTGTTCAGGTTGGGAGGCTTCCTTAGATCCCTCAGAATATGGTAGCGTCGGATCTCTCTCGTGAAGGGGCCATGGCCGGTCGGGATATCACTTGGCCCAAAAGGCTGCATAGTAAGGTATGCCTTGCTGGTCGGCATCCCCTAGAATCCGCCGCCAACCAGATGGCCGTACATCGGGGGCACTTGGGGCTATCGCCCTCTGCTTTGGGCGGAGTGGTGCCTCCTTGGTCGCCGGGAAACATCTCTGATTTCCCCATTACGATAATCGTTCAGTTCGTCATAGGGGTCCCAGGAGCGGCTTCTAGATCTCCGAGAGTCGGAGGATTCGCACGAGGAATATCTCGTAGACGAGCGGTCCGACTCAGGATGGTAGATGGAGTCTGAGTAATCGTAATCGTATGGAGGGGAACGGCGATTGCGCACGTTCCTCCGAGCGGGCGATCTGCATGCCTCGACCCTGCGTGATGGGGAGCGACGAGAAGTGCTTCCCCGGTAGCGAATGTTCCTTCGAGGAGGCGTTCTGGCTCTGTGTGAAGGGCGAGTGTAACGCCCCAAAAATGATTAAGTAAGTAATTAGATAATTTAATTAAGTGATAATTTAATTAACCTTATTTAAAATAAATATAATGAATTGATTCAATTAAGGAGTGGGGTGTAGTGAGTAAATAGAGAGTATTTAATTAAAATAGGGAGAAGGTGAGGAAGTAATTAGGAGGTGCAATTAGGGCCCATTGGAGTTAAGTGGCCCAAACCCAATTAATAAAAACATTAGGGTCTTAGGAGAAACCCTCATTAGAAGCCAAATTTGCAAAAATTAGAAAGGAGAGAAGAGTGAGGAGAAGAGAGAGTCATGACGGCTAGGGCTAGGAAAGGAGAGGATTTCGTGGAGCTCTTAGAGGAGAGGAAAAACGTGGATTGTTGGTGTTTTTGGAGGTGTTCTTGAGAGCTTTGATCTTCTTCTTCAAGTTTTAACAAGGTATGGGGGCTCTCTAGCATATTTAATAATTTATAAATCTTGAAACATAGGAGTTAGGGATTAGGAGTAATTAGGAGGCTAGTTTGTAATGTATATTAATGATTGGTGAAATATATGATTGATTTTCATGATGATATGGTGTTGTGGTACATGTGAATATGTTTCTTGATGAATCTTGATTGGCTTGGTGTGTGTGAATTGTAATGGGGTGATTAAATGTTTATTTAACATAATTTGAGTAGGAGAAAGTAGGCGCTTAATAGGTGTTTGGGTGATTGGTTGAATAGGAGAAATTTTAGAAGTGTGGTGTTTTAAGGTGGGGTTGGGTTGTCTTTGGAAATAGGAGGAGGGCGCATTCTGCGCAGAATTTGGCGCTGTGGTCTTGTTTGGTCGAGGTCGGGTGACCTAGGTGAGTGAGGTGAGGTGAGGTGCCGAGGGGAATGTGGTGAGGTGACCTAGGTGAGTGAGGTGAGGTAAGGTGCCGAGGTGAATGCGGTGATATGCCGAGGTGAAGGAGGTCGGTGACCGAGGTGAGTGAGGTGAGGTGAGGTGCCGAGGGGTGAGTGTATGTGTGGGCGCCGCGGTTGTGGGCGCCTCATGCGTGTGTTCGGTGTGTGAGTGGCGCGCCTCTTGGCGCTACCGGTGAGGATGGGCGCCGAGGTGTGCTGCCCAGTGCCGAGGTGAATGAGGTGAGGTGACCTAGGTGAGTGAGGTGAGGTGAGGTGCCGAGGGGAATGAGGTGAGGTGACCTAGGTGAGTGAGGTGTGTTTTGAGTTGGTGCCGAGGTTAGTTGAAGTGAGTGTGTGCCGAGGTGAGGTGAAGTGAGTGTGTGCCGAGGTGAGGTGAAGTGAGTTGGTGCCGAGGTGAGTTGAAGTGAGTGTGTGCCGAGGTGAGGTGAAGTGAGTGTGTGCCGAGGTGAGGTGAAGTGAGTGTGTGCCGGGGTGACGTGGGTTGGTGCCAAGGTGAGGTGAAGTGAGTGTGTGCCAAGGTGAGGTGAGGTGAGTTGGTGCCGAAGTGAGGTGAAGTGAGTTGGTGCCGAGGTGAATGGGGTGAGGTGCCGAGGTGTGTGAGAGTGTACCGAGGTGTTTTTGGTGTGTGCCGAGGTGTTTGAGTGAGATCCGAGGTATGTGAGTGTGGGTGCCGAGGTGTTTGGTCCCTAGGTGTGAGTTTAGTCCCGGGCGTTGACTTTAGTCCTTAGGGTGACTTTAGTCCTTTGGTGTGGGAATACTCATTGGTGTTCTTTTAGTCCCTATAGAAGTATTAATTATGGTGTTATAAAATAAATGGCGAATATATTGGTGATGAGGTGTCTATGACCCTCCTTGGTGATGTGGTGAATATATATATATAATTATTGGTGAGCACGTTATTGCTATACTTTGGTGTTTTGGTGTTTTTGGTGCATAGTCATGGCGTCGCATAATCATATGCATTTCTCGGTGGTATAGGCTTCGGCCTCTTTGTGAATATTTTCGGTGGTATAGGCTTGGCCTCTTTGTGAATATTTTGGTGAATAGGCTTGGCCTCTAAATTATTTTGGTGTTTGGTGAATGCCCACAAGGCAATTTTGGTGATGGATCCACATGCATATGCCCAGTGGAGTTTTGGGTTGCATTGCATACATTGCATACATGTTCGTGTATACTGCTCATTTCGTGTGATTGCAAATGGTGTAAATTTCTCGTGTGATTGTAATTAGTGTAGCGCCTTTGGTGTAATTGTCTTAATAGTGTATTTAAATTGGTTGTTCTACGGTGTGCTGTTTCTCTGTGTTTCGCTTTATTTATTATTATCTATGCATTGAGACTCACCCTCGCTGCGTCGTGTTGCCTCGTATGTCAAGCAACCCGCAGTGTGAATCGAAGGTGACTAGAGATCCTTCCTTGAGTACGGTCGAGTCGCCTCGATCACGTAGCAGGGGAATGTTTATTTGTTATGTCTTTTACTTTTGAACTATTATTTAAGTTGTTATTTTCCACGGCTGTAATGTTTATTCCCGACTATTATTTTGGTGCTATGTATCCTCTAAACAGGAGTTTATTTTAAGTAATTGTTTTGAAGTATGTTAAGGTGTTTGGTTTTAAATGTGACACCCTCGAGTGGTCCCACCGAAAATGTTTTTCACGCACTCTGATTTTCAAAATTAATTGAATAGTAGTCTATGTAGAAGGGGGGTGTTACAAGTGGTATCAGAGCAGTTCGGTCTGTCCGACCAAGTTGTCGAGTCGTCGAGTCTATTAACCCTCGAGTCTTGGTACACGTTCTAAGTTATAGTTATGTTGTTGTTTATTGCTGTCGAATGTTGTGAACGTCTAGGTCTTGCGTTGTCTGCTATGATTGATCTTGTATTGCCTGGTGTGTTCTCTGTGTCCCTTGTCGATCTTCGACAGAGACTTTGTTATGAATTTTTGTTTGCCGTTGGGTGGGGTAATTGTAATCTTGGGTATGAACTTGTTAGAGCATAACCATGTTCCTATTAGCTAAATTTTCGAGGACGAAAATATTCTAAGTGGGGGAGAGTTGTAACGCCCCAAAAATGATTAAGTAAGTAATTAGATAATTTAATTAAGTGATAATTTAATTAACCTTATTTAAAATAAATATAAGGAATTGATTCAATTAAGGAGTGGGGTGTAGTGAGTAAATAGAGAGTATTTAATTAAAATAGGGAGAAGGTGAGGAAGTAATTAGGAGGTGCAATTAGGGCCCATTGGAGTTAAGTGGCCAAAACCCAATTAATAAAAACATTAGGGTCTTAGGAGAAACCCTCATTAGAAGCCAAATTTGCAAAAATTAGAAAGGAGAGAAGAGTGAGGAGAAGAGAGGGAGTGCGACGGCTAGGGCTAGGAAAGGAGAGGATTTCGTGGAGCTCTTTGAGGAGAGGAAAAACGTGGATTGTTGGTGTTTTTGGAGGTGTTCTTGAGAGCTTTGATCTTCTTCTTCAAGTTTTAACAAGGTATGGGGGCTCTCTAGCATATTTAATAATTTATAAATCTTGAAACATAGGAGTTAGGGATTAGGAGTAATTAGGAGGCTAGTTTGTAATGTATATTAATGATTGGTGAAATATATGATTGATTTTCATGATGATATGGTGTTGTGGTACATGTGAATATGTTTCTTGATGAATCTTGATTGGCTTGGTGTGTGTGAATTGTAATGGGGTGATTAAATGTTTATTTAACATAATTTGAGTATGAGAAAGTAGCGCTTAATAGGTGTTTGGGTGATTGGTTGAATAGGAGAAATTTTAGAAGTGTGGTGTTTTAAGGTGGGGTTCGGGTTGTCTTTGGAAATAGGAGGGGGCGCAATTCTGCGCAGAATTTGGCGCTGTGGTCTTTGTTTGGTTGAGGTGAGGTGACCTAGGTGAGTGAGGTGAGGTGAGGTGCCGAGGGAATGAGGTGAGGTGACCTAGGTGAGTGAGGTGAGGTAAGGTGCCGAGGTGAATGGGGTGATATGCCGAGGTGAAGGAGGTCGGTGACCGAGGTGAGTGAGGTGAGGTGAGGTGCCGAGGTGAGTGTATGCGTTGGGCACCGCGGCCAGGGGCGCGCCACTTGTGCGTGTGTTCGGTGTGTGAGTGGCGCGCCTCTTGGCGCTACCGGTGAGGATGGGCGCCGAGGTGTGCTGCCCAGTGCCGAGGTGAATGAGGTGACGTGACCTAGGTGAGTGAGGTGAGGTGAGGTGCCGAGGGGAATGAGGTGAGGTGACCTAGGTGAGTGAGGTGAGGTAAGGTGCCGAGGTGAATGAGGTGAGGTGACCTAGGTGAGCGTGGTGTGTTTTGAGTTGGTGCCGAGGTGAGTTGAAGTGAGTGTGTGCCGAGGTGAGGTGAAGTGAGTGTGTGCCGAGGTGAGGTGAAGTGAGTTGGTGCCGAGGTGAGTTGAAGTGAGTGTGTGCCGAGGTGAGGTGAAGTGAGTGTGTCTTAGGGTGAGGTGAGGTGAGTTGAGTCTTAGAAGTGAGAGGTGAAGTGAGTTGGTGCCGAGGTGAATGGGGCGAGGTGCCGAGGTGTGTGAGAGAGTGTACCGAGGTGTTTTTGGTGTGTGCCGAGGTGTTTGAGTGAGATCCGAGGTATGTGAGTATGGGTGCCGAGGTGTTTGGTCCCTAGGTGTGAGTTTAGTCCCGGGCATTGACTTTAGTCCTTAGAGTGACTTTAGTCCTTTGGTGTGGGAATACTCATTGGTGTTCTTTTAGTCCCTGTAGAAGTATTAATTATGGTGTTATAAAATAAATGGCGAATATATTGGTGATGAGGTGTCTATGACCCTCCTTGGTGATGTGGTGAATATATATATATATATATATATATATATATATATATATATATATATAATTATTGGTGAGCACGTTATTGCTATACTTTGGTGTTTTGGTGTTTTTGGTACATAGTCATGGCGTCGCATAATCATATGCATTTCTCGGTGGTATAGGCTTCGGCCTCTTTGTGAATATTTTCGGTGGTATAGGCTTCGGCCTCTTTGTGAATATTTTGGTGAATAGGCTTCGGCCTCTAAATTATTTTGGTGTTTGGTGAATGCCCACAAGGCAATTTTTGGTGATGGATCCACATGCATATGCCCAGTGGAGTTTTGGGTTGCATTGCATACATGTTCTGGTGTAACTGTTTCTGGTGTGATTGCAAATGGTGTAATCAAGCTCGTGTGATTGTAATTAGTGTAAGCGCCTTTGGTGTATGCTTGTCTTAATAGTGTATTTAAATTGGTTGTTCTCTCGGTGTGCTGTTTCTCTGTGTTTCTCGCTTTATTTATTATTATCTATGCATTGAGACTCACCCTACTGCGTCGTGTTGCCTCGTATGTCGGCAACTGCGCAGTGATGTGAATCGAAGGTGACTAGAGATCCTTCCTTGAGTACGGTCGAGTCACTACGATCGTAGCACCTGGGGAATGTTTATTTGTTATGTCTTTTACTTTTGAACTATTATTTAAGTTGTTATTTTCCACGGCTGTAATGTTTATTCCCGACTATTATTTTGGTGCTATGTATCCTCTAAACAGGAGTTTATTTTAAGTAATTGTTTTGAAGTGAGTGTGTGCTGAGGTGAGGTGAAGTGAGTGTGTGCCGAGGTGAGGTGAAGTGAGTTGGTGCCGAGGTGAGTTGAAGTGAGTGTGTGCCGAGGTGAGGTGAAGTGAGTGTGTCCGAGGTGAGGTGAAGTGAGTGTGTGCTTGGGGTGACGTGGGTTGGTGCCAAGGTGAGGTGAAGTGAGTGTGTGCCAAGGTGAGGTGAGGTGAGTTGGTGCCGAAGTGAGGTGAAGTGAGTTGGTGCCGAGGTGAATGGGGTGAGGTCTTAGAGGTGTGTGAGAGTGTACCGAGGTGTTTTTGGTGTGTCCGAGGGTGTTTGAGTGAGATCCGAGGTATGTGAGTGTGGGTGCCGAGGTGTTTGGTCCCTAGGTGTGAGTTTAGTCCCGGGCGTTGACTTTAGTCCTTAGGGTGACTTTAGTCCTTTGGTGTGGGAATACTCATTGGTGTTCTTTTAGTCCCTATAGAAGTATTAATTATGGTGTTATAAAATAAATGGTGAATATATTGGTGATGAGGTGTCTATGACCCTCCTTGGTGATGTGGTGAATATATATATATAATTATTGGTGAGCACGTTATTGCTATACTTTGGTGTTTTGGTGTTTTTGGTGCATAGTCATGGCGTCGCATAATCATATGCATTTCTCGGTGGTATAGGCTTCGGCCTCTTTGTGAATATTTTCGGTGGTATAGGCTTCGGCCTCTTTGTGAATATTTTGGTGAATAGGCTTCGGCCTCTAAATTATTTTGGTGTTTGGTGAATGCCCACAAGGCAATTTTTGGTGATGGATCCACATGCATATGCCCAGTGGAGTTTTGGGTTGCATTGCATACATTGCATACATGTTCTGGTGTAACTGTTTCTGGTGTGATTGCAAATGGTGTAACTGTTTTCTGGTGTGACTGTAATTAGTGTAACTGCCTTTGGTGTAACTGTCTTAATAGTGTATTTAAATTGGTTGTTCTCTGGTGTGCCTGTTTCTCTGTGTTTCTCGCTTTATTTATTATTATCTATGCATTGAGACTCACCCTACTGCGTCGTGTTGCCTCGTATGTCGGCAACCTGCAGGTGACGGTAACTGAAGGTGACTAGAGATCCTTCCTTGAGTACGGTCGAGTCGCTCTGATCACGTAGCACCTGGGGAATGTTTATTTGTTATGTCTTTTACTTTTGAACTATTATTTAAGTTGTTATTTTCCACATTTTGTAATGTTTATTCCGACTATTATTTTGGTGCTATGTATCCTCTAAACAGGAGTTTATTTTAAGTAATTGTTTTGAAGTATGTTAAGGTGTTTGGTTTTAAATGTGACACCCTCGAGTGGTCCCACCGAAAATGTTTTTCACGCACTCTGATTTTCAAAATTAATTGAATAGTAGTCTATGTAGAAGGGGGGTGTTACAAGTGGTATCAGAGCAGTTCGGTCTGTCCGACCAAGTTGTCGAGTCGTCGAGTCTATTAACCTCGAGTCTTGGTACACGTTCTAAGTTATAGTTATGTTGTTGTTTATTCTTTGTCGAATGTTGTGAACGTCAGGTCTTGCGTTATGCGCTATGATTGATCTTGTATTGCCCGGTGTGTTCTCTGTGTCCTTGTCGATCTTCGACAGAGACTTTGTTATGAATTTTTGTTTCTTTGTTGGGTGGGGTAATTGTAATCTTGGGTATGAACTTGTTAGAGCATAACCATGTTCCTATTAGCTAAATTTTCGAGGACGAAAATATTCTAAGTGGGGAGAGTTATGCGCCCAAAAATGATTAAGTAAGTAATTAGATAATTTAATTAAGTGATAATTTAATTAACCTTATTTAAAATAAATATAAGGAATTGATTCAATTAAGGAGTGGGGTGTAGTGAGTAAATAGAGAGTATTTAATTAAAATAGGGAGAAGGTGAGGAAGTAATTAGGAGGTGCAATTAGGGCCCATTGGAGTTAAGTGGCCAAAACCCAATTAATAAAAACATTAGGGTCTTAGGAGAAACCCTCATTAGAAGCCAAATTTGCAAAAATTAGAAAGGAGAGAAGAGTGAGGAGAAGAGAGGGAGAGTGCACGGCTAGGGCTAGGAAAGGAGAGGATTTCGTGGAGCTCTTTGAGGAGAGGAAAAACGTGGATTGTTGGTGTTTTTGGAGGTGTTCTTGAGAGCTTTGATCTTCTTCTTCAAGTTTTAACAAGGTATGGGGGCTCTCTAGCATATTTAATAATTTATAAATCTTGAAACATAGGAGTTAGGGATTAGGAGTAATTAGGAGGCTAGTTTGTAATGTATATTAATGATTGATGAAATATATGATTGATTTTCATGATGATATGGTGTTGTGGTACATGTGAATATGTTTCTTGATGAATCTTGATTGGCTTGGTGTGTGTGAATTGTAATGGGGTGATTAAATGTTTATTTAACATAATTTGAGTATGAGAAAGTAGGCGCTTAATAGGTGTTTGGGTGATTGGTTGAATAGGAGAAATTTTAGAAGTGTGGTGTTTTAAGGTGGGGTTCGGGTTGTGCTGGAAATAGGAGGAGGGGGCGCCAATTCTGCAGAATTTGGCGCCTGTGGTGCTGTTTGGTTGAGGTGAGGTGACCTAGGTGAGTGAGGTGAGGTGAGGTGCAGGGAATGAGGTGAGGTGACCTAGGTGAGTGAGGTGAGGTAAGGTGCCGAGGTGAATGGGGTGATATGCCGAGGTGAAGGAGGTCGGTGACCAGAGGTGAGTGAGGTGAGGTGAGGTGCCGAGGGGTGAGTGTGCGTTGAGCGCCGCCGGTTGTGGCGCGCTTGTGCGTGTGTTCGGTGTGTGTGAGTGGCGCGCTCTTGGCGCTATCGGTGAGGATGGGCGCGAGGGTGTGCCGCCAAAGGCCGAGGTGAATGAGGTGGCGTGACCTAGGTGAGTGAGGTGAGGTGAGGTGCCGAGGGGAATGAGGTGAGGTGACCTAGGTGAGTGAGGTGAGGTAAGGTGCCGAGGTGAATGAGGTGAGGTGACCTAGGTGAGCGTGGTGTGTTTTGAGTTGGTGCCGAGGTGAGTTGAAGTGAGTGTGTGCCGAGGTGAGGTGAAGTGAGTGTGTGCCGAGGTGAGGTGAAGTGAGTTGGTGCCGAGGTGAGTTGAAGTGAGTGTGTGCCGAGGTGAGGTGAAGTGAGTGTGTGCCGAGGTGAGGTGAGGTGAGTTGGTGCCGAAGTGAGGTGAAGTGAGTTGGTGCCGAGGTGAATGGGGCGAGGTGCCGAGGTGTGTGAGAGTGTACCGAGGTGTTTTTGGTGTGTGCCGAGGTGTTTGAGTGAGATCCGAGGTATGTGAGTATGGGTGCCGAGGTGTTTGGTCCCTAGGTGTGAGTTTAGTCCCGGGCATTGACTTTAGTCCTTAGAGTGACTTTAGTCCTTTGGTGTGGGAATACTCATTGGTGTTCTTTTAGTCCCTGTAGAAGTATTAATTATGGTGTTATAAAATAAATGGCGAATATATTGGTGATGAGGTGTCTATGACCCTCCTTGGTGATGTGGTGAATATATATATATATATATATATATAATTATTGGTGAGCACGTTATTGCTATACTTTGGTGTTTTGGTGTTTTTGGTACATAGTCATGGCGTCGCATAATCATATGCATTTCTCGGTGGTATAGGCTTCGGCCTCTTTGTGAATATTTTGGTGGTATAGGCTTCGCCTCTTTGTGAATATTTTGGTGAATAGGCTTGGCCTCTAAATTATTTTGGTGTTTGGTGAATGCCCACAAGGCAATTTTTGGTGATGGATCCACATGCATATGCCCAGTGGAGTTTTAGGTTGCATTGCATACATGTTCAGTGTAGCTGTTTCTCGTGTGATTGCAAATGGTATGCTCATTTTCGTGTGATGTGAATTAGTGTAATCGCCTTTGGTGCTTCTTGTCTTAATAGTGTATTTAAATTGGTTGTTCTCGTGTGTGCTGTTTCTCTGTGTTTCTCGCTTTATTTATTATTATCTATGCATTGAGACTCACCCATGCTGCGTCGTGTTGCCTCGTATGTCGGCAACTGCGCAGTGATGAGAATCGAAGGTGACTAGAGATCCTTCCTTGAGTACGGTCGAGTCAGTCACACGATCACGTAGCACCAGGGGAATGTTTATTTGTTATGTCTTTTACTTTTGAACTATTATTTAAGTTGTTATTTTCCATGGTTGTAATGTTTATTCCGACTATTATTTTGGTGCTATGTATCCTCTAAACAGGAGTTTATTTTAAGTAATTGTTTTGAAGTATGTTAAGGTGTTTGGTTTTAAATGTGACACCTCGAGTGGTCCCACCGAAAATGTTTTTCACGCACTCGATTTTCAAAATTAATTGAATAGTAGTCTATGTAGAAGGGGGTGTTACAAGTGGTATCGTGAGCGATTCGGTGCGTAGACCAAGTTGTCGAGTCGTCGAGTCTATTAACCCTCGAGTCTTGGTACTCGTTCTAAGTTATAGTTATGTTGTTGTTTATTCTTCGTCGAATGTTGTGAACGCTCAGGTCTTGCGTTATCCGCTATGATTGATCTTGTATTGCACGGTGTGTTCTCTGTGTCCCTTGTCGATCTTCGGCGTGAGACTTTGTTATGAATTTTTGTTTGCCGTTGGGTGGGGTAATTGTAATCTTGGGTATGAACTTGTTAGAGCATAACCATGTTCCTATTAGCTAAATTTTCGAGGACGAAAATATTCTAAGTGGGGAGAGTTGTAACGCCCAAAAATGATTAAGTAAGTAATTAGATAATTTAATTAAGTGATAATTTAATTAACCTTATTTAAAATAAATATAAGGAATTGATTCAATTAAGGAGTGGGGTGTAGTGAGTAAATAGAGAGTATTTAATTAAAATAGGGAGAAGGTGAGGAAGTAATTAGGAGGTGCAATTAGGGCCCATTGGAGTTAAGTGGCCCAAACCCAATTAATAAAAACATTAGGGTCTTAGGAGAAACCCTCATTAGAAGCCAAATTTGCAAAAATTAGAAAGGAGAGAAGAGTGAGGAGAAGAGAGGGAGTGCGACGGCTAGGGCTAGGAAAGGAGAGGATTTCGTGGAGCTCTTAGAGGAGAGGAAAAACGTGGATTGTTGGTGTTTTTGGAGGTGTTCTTGAGAGCTTTGATCTTCTTCTTCAAGTTTTAACAAGGTATGGGAGGCTCTCTAGCATATTTAATAATTTATAAATCTTGAAACATAGGAGTTAGGGATTAGGAGTAATTAGGAGGCTAGTTTGTAATGTATATTAATGATTGGTGAAATATATGATTGATTTTCATGATGATATGGTGTTGTGGTACATGTGAATATGTTTCTTGATGAATCTTGATTGGCTTGGTGTGTGTGAATTGTAATGGGGTGATTAAATGTTTATTTAACATAATTTGAGTATGAGAAAGTAGGCGCTTAATAGGTGTTTGGGTGATTGGTTGAATAGGAGAAATTTTAGATGTGTGGTGTTTTAAGGTGGGGTTCGGGTTGTGCTGGAAATAGGAGGAGGGGGCGCCAATTCTGCAGAATTTGGCGCCTGTGGTGCTGTTTGGTTGAGGTGAGGTGACCTAGGTGAGTGAGGTGAGGTGAGGTGCCGAGGGGAATGAGGTGAGGTGACCTAGGTGAGTGAGGTGAGGTAAGGTGCCGAGGTGAATGGGGTGATATGCCGAGGTGAAGGAGGTCGGTGACCGAGGTGAGTGAGGTGAGGTGAGGTGCCGAGGTGAGTGTATGCGTTGGGCACTGCCGGTTGTGGCGCGCCCTTGTGCGTGTGTTCGGTGTGTGAGTGGCGCGCCTCTTGGCGCTACCGGTGAGGATGGGCGCCGAGGTGTGCTGCCCAGTGCCGAGGTGAATGAGGTGACGTGACCTAGGTGAGTGAGGTGAGGTGAGGTGCCGAGGGGAATGAGGTGAGGTGACCTAGGTGAGTGAGGTGAGGTAAGGTGCCGAGGTGAATGAGGTGAGGTGACCTAGGTGAGCGAGGTGTGTTTTGAGTTGGTGCCGAGGTGAGTTGAAGTGAGTGTGTGCCGAGGTGAGGTGAAGTGAGTGTGTGCCGAGGTGAGGTGAAGTGAGTTGGTGCCGAGGTGAGTTGAAGTGAGTGTGTGCCGAGGTGAGGTGAAGTGAGTGTGTGCCGAGGTGAGGTGAAGTGAGTGTGTGCCGGGGTGACATGGGTTGGTGCCAAGGTGAGGTGAAGTGAGTGTGTGCCGAGGTGAGGTGAGGTGAGTTGGTGCCGAAGTGAGGTGAAGTGAGTTGGTGCCGAGGTGAATGGGGCGAGGTGCCGAGGTGTGTGAGAGCGTACCGAGGTGTTTTTGGTGTGTGCCGAGGTGTTTGAGTGAGATCCGAGGTATGTGAGTATGGGTGCCGAGGTGTTTGGTCCCTAGGTGTGAGTTTAGTCCGGGCATTGACTTTAGTCCTTAGAGTGACTTTAGTCCTTTGGTGTGGGAATACTCATTGGTGTTCTTTAGTCCCCTGTGAGAAGTATTAATTATGGTGTTATAAAATAAATGGCGAATATATTGGTGATGAGGTGTCTATGACCCTCCTTGGTGATGTGGTGAATATATATATATATATAATTATTGGTGAGCACGTTATTGCTATACTTTGGTGTTTTGGTGTTTTTGGTACATAGTCATGGCGTCGCATAATCATATGCATTTCTCGGTGGTATAGGCTTGGCCTCTTTGTGAATATTTTCGGTGGTATAGGCTTGGCCTCTTTGTGAATATTTTGGTGAATAGGCTTGGCCTCTAAATTATTTTTTGTTTGGTGAATGCCCACAAGGCAATTTTTGGTGATGGATCCACATGCATATGCCCGGTGGAGTTTTGGGTTGCATTGCATACATGTTTCAGTATGCTTGTTTCGTGTGATTGCAAATGGTGTAAGCTGTTTTTCGTGTGTGTTGTAATTAGTGTAATCGCCTTTGTGTATGCTTGTCTTAATAGTGTATTTAAATTGGTTGTTCTCGGTGTGCTGTTTTCTGTGTTTCTCGCTTTATTTATTATTATCTATGCATTGAGACTCACCCTACTGCGTCGTGTTGCCTCGTATGTCGGCAACCTGCAGGTGACGGTAACTGAAGGTGACTATAGATCCTTCCTTGAGTACGGTCGAGTCACTCTGATACGTAGCACCGGGGGGGAATGTTTATTTGTTATGTCTTTTACTTTTGAACTATTATTTAAGTTGTTATTTTCCACGGCTGTAATGTTTATTCCCGACTATTATTTTGGTGCTATGTATCCTCTAAACAGGAGTTTATTTTAAGTAATTGTTTTGAAGTATGTTAAGGTGTTTGGTTTTAAATGTGACACCCTCGAGTGGTCCCACCGAAAATGTTTTTCACGCACTCTGATTTTCAAAATTAATTGAATAGTAGTCTATGTAGAAGGGGGGTGTTACAAGTGGTATCAGAGCAGTTCGGTCTGTCCGACCAAGTTGTCGAGTCGTCGAGTCTATTAACCCTCGAGTCTTGGTACTCGTTCTAAGTTATAGTTATGTTGTTGTTTATTGCTGTCGAATGTTGTGAACGTCTAGGTCTTGCGTTGTCTGCTATGATTGATCTTGTATTGCCTGGTGTGTTCTCTGTGTCCCTTGTCGATCTTCGACAGAGACTTTGTTATGAATTTTTGTTTGCCGTTGGGTGGGGTAATTGTAATCTTGGGTATGAACTTGTTAGAGCATAACCATGTTCCTATTAGCTAAATTTTCGAGGACGAAAATATTCTAAGTGGGGGAGAGTTGTAACGCCCCAAAAATGATTAAGTAAGTAATTAGATAATTTAATTAAGTGATAATTTAATTAACCTTATTTAAAATAAATATAAGGAATTGATTCAATTAAGGAGTGGGGTGTAGTGAGTAAATAGAGAGTATTTAATTAAAATAGGGAGAAGGTGAGGAAGTAATTAGGAGGTGCAATTAGGGCCCATTGGAGTTAAGTGGCCCAAACCCAATTAATAAAAACATTAGGGTCTTAGGAGAAACCCTCATTAGAAGCCAAATTTGCAAAAATTAGAAAGGAGAGAAGAGTGAGGAGAAGAGAGGAGTCACGACGGCTAGGGCTAGGAAAGGAGAGGATTTCGTGGAGCTCTTGAGGAGAGGAAAACGTGGATTGTTGGTGTTTTTGGAGGTGTTCTTGAGAGCTTTGATCTTCTTCTTCAAGTTTTAACAAGGTATGGAGGCTCTCTAGCATATTTAATAATTTATAAATCTTGAAACATAGGAGTTAGGGATTAGGAGTAATTAGGAGGCTAGTTTGTAATGTATATTAATGATTGGTGAAATATATGATTGATTTTCATGATGATATGGTGTTGTGGTACATGTGAATATGTTTCTTGATGAATCTTGATTGGCTTGGTGTGTGTGAATTGTAATGGGGTGATTAAATGTTTATTTAACATAATTTGAGTATGAGAAAGTAGGCGCTTAATAGGTGTTTGGGTGATTGGTTGAATAGGAGAAATTTTAGAAGTGTGGTGTTTTAAGGTGGGGTTCGGGTTGTGCTGGAAATAGGAGGGGGCGCCAATTCTGCAGAATTTGGCGCCTGTGGTGCTGTTTGGTTGAGGTGAGGTGACCTAGGTGAGTGAGGTGAGGTGAGGTGCCGAGGGGAATGAGGTGAGGTGACCTAGGTGAGTGAGGTGAGGTAAGGTGCCGAGGTGAATGGGGTGATATGCCGAGGTGAAGGAGGTCGGTGGACCGAGGTGAGTGAGGTGAGGTGAGGTCGAGGTGAGTGTATGCGTTGGGCACCGCCGGGCCAGGCGCGCCTGCGTGCGTGTGTTCGGTGTGTGAGTGGGCGCCTCTTGGCGCTACCGGTGAGGATGGGCGCCGAGGTGTGCTGCCCAGTGCCGAGGTGAATGAGGTGAGGTGACCTAGGTGAGTGAGGTGAGGTGAGGTGCCGAGGGGAATGAGGTGAGGTGACCTAGGTGAGTGAGGTGAGGTGAGGTGCCGAGGTGAATGAGGTGAGGTGACCTAGGTGAGCGAGGTGTGTTTTGAGTTGGTGCCGAGGTGAGGTGAAGTGAGTGTGTGCCGAGGTGAGGTGAAGTGAGTTGGTGCCGAGGTGAGTTGAAGTGAGTGTGTGCAGAGGTGAGGTGAAGTGAGTGTGTGCCGGGGTGACGTGGGTTGGTGCCAAGGTGAGGTGAAGTGAGTGTGTGCCGAGGTGAGGTGAGGTGAGTTGGTGCCGAAGTGAGGTGAAGTGACTTGGTGCCGAGGTGAATGGGGTGAAGTACCGAGGTGTGTGAGAGTGTACCGAGGTGTTTTTGGTGTGTGCCGAGGTGTTTGAGTGAGATCCGAGGTATGTGAGTATGGGTGCCGAGGTGTTTGGTCCCTAGGTGTGAGTTTAGTCCCGGGCATTGACTTTAGTCCTTAGGGTGACTTTAGTCCTTTGGTGTGGGAATACTCATTGGTGTTCTTTTAGTCCCTGTAGAAGTATTAATTATGGTGTTATAAAATAAATGGCGAATATATTGGTGATGAGGTGTCTATGACCCTCCTTGGTGATGTGGTGAATATATATATATATATATATATATATATATATATATATATATATATATATATATATATATATATATATATATATATATATATATATATAATTATTAGTGAGCACGTTATTGCTATACTTTGGTGTTTTGGTGTTTTTGGTGCATAGTCATGGCGTCGCATAATCATATGCATTTCTCGGTGGTATAGGCTTGGCCTCTTTGTGAATATTTTCGGTGGTATAGGCTTGGCCTCTTTGTGAATATTTTGGTGAATAGGCTTGGCCTCTAAATTATTTTGGTGTTTGGTGAATGCCCACAAAGCAATTTTTTGGTGATGGATCCACATGCATATGCCCAGTGGAGTTTTGGGTTGCATTGCATACATGTTCAGTGTAATCTATTTACGTGTGATTGCAAATGGTGTAACTGTTTTCGTGTGTATTGTAATTAGTGTAACTCGCCTTTGGTGTATGCTTGTCTTAATAGTGTATTTAAATTGGTTGTTCTCTGGTGTGCTGTTTTCTGTGTTTCTCGCTTTATTTATTATTATCTATGCATTGAGACTCACCTCTCATGCGTCGTGTTGCCTCGTATGTCGGCAACTGCGCAGTGTCGCAGAATCGAAGGTGACTAGAGATCCTTCCTTGAGTGCGGTCAGTCGCTCGATCACGTAGCACCGGGGAATGTTTATTTGTTATGTCTTTTACTTTTGAACTATTATTTAAGTTGTTATTTTCCACTACTGTAATGTTTATTCAGAGACTATTATTTTGGTGCTATGTATCCTCTAAGCAGAGTTTATTTTAAGTAATTGTTTTGAAGTATGTTAAGGTGTTTGGTTTTAAATGTGACACCTCGAGTGGTCATACCAGAAATTTTTTGTCACGCACTCTGATTTTCAAAATTAATTGAATAGTAGTCTATGTAGAAGGGGGGTGTTACAGCGAGCTTGGGCGGAGGCTTCTCCGTGGTCCGCTCGCTGGCGGGCTGGAATCGACCCTCTCTCGAAATGATATATCAGCTCATCACGATCAGCGATGAGTTGATTCTTGTTCTGAAGCAGTTGGAGGACAGCCCGGGTGACGTGCTCTGGTAGAGGCTCCATAATCCCGGATTCCGCCAGCTCGGCCGGGATTTGCTGGTGTGGAACCAGCTGCTGAATTTGCTCTAGGATCGGTCCTCGTCCGCCCTGCACCGAGGGCTCTTGGCGAGGATTGCCTTGTGATTCGTGAATGGTTACCGGCACACCCTCTGGAGTCTGATGCGAACGAACGTCTTGTCCGGTAGGGTCGTGCTGCGTCGATGCCCGCGTAGTAGGTCTCTTCGGGGCCATGTCTGAGGTAGGATAGCGCTTGGGCCTCCCACTGTGGTCGCCAATTGATCGTACCTTGACCAATAAGTGTTGATGTCGTTTGTTGCTCCGTTGTCCGGTCGTTGTGGGTGAATTAGGACCGGTCTTGAGAGCGCCTCGGGTGGTACCTGCAAAGACACTCTGACGCTCGAGTAAGAGCTGTGCTAACGGGCAGGATATCAATGGGTAGGAAAGCGTACCTGGTACTGTGGATGGAGGTGGTACTTATACCACTGGGGCGCCCTGGCCGTTGCGAGAAATCCGGCCGGTCGCCGAGAATTGCGCACCAAGCCAAATGCTTGGGCCGTTTCGTTGGATTGGGCCGCTGACCCATTTCTGATGGCACCTTATGGTATTGCTAATACACCCCGGAACAAAATTAAATACACGACCTGGCTGTCTAACGTCGTGTTGGTGAAGAAGAAAAATGGTAAGTGGCACATGTGCGTCGACTATACCGATCTGAACAGGGCATGCCCGAAGGATGCCTTCCCGGGGTGCCCAGCATCGACAAGCTGGTCGACGGAGCATCAAGCTACAAACTTCTATCATCCCTAGACGCTTATTCTAGGTATAACCATATCACAATGTACCCTCCGAATCGCCACAATACTGCGTTTATGACCGATCGGGGTAACTTCCAGTACAAGGTCATGCCCTTCGGCTTGAAGAACGCAGGGGCGACCTACCAGGGAATGATGAACAAAATCTTCAAGAAGCAGATCGGTTTGTGTGGCTGAGGTATATCTAGATGACATGATAATCAAAAGCAAGACCGACGAAGATCATGTGGACGACCTGAGGGAGCTTTTCGAAGAAGCTAGGAGAAATTCCTTAGGGCTGAACCCAGAGAAATGCACCTTTGGAGTGAGGGCCGGCAAATTTTTGGGGTTCCATCTTACAAAAAGGGGGATAGAGGCTAACCCGGATAAGTGCAGGGCGGTCGCCGACATGAGGCCGCCCACAACAAAGAAGGAGATCCAACGGTTGAACGGCATGGTCGCTGCCCTGTCGAGGTTCATACCCAAGTCTGCATGCAAGTCGCTCCCCCTATTCAAGCTGTTGAAGAAGGACGTAGAATTTGAATGGACCGACCATTGCCAGCGAGCATTGGAGGACTTGAAGAAAGCTCTGACCAACCCGCCAATCATGACCAAGTCGTTGTCGGGGGAAACCCTATATCTATACTTGGCAATAACAGAGGAGGTCCTGAGCGCCGTCTTGGTCAGAGAGAACGACCTAAAGCAGAACCCAGTTTATTTCATCAGTAAGGTGCTGCAAGGACCAGAGCTAAGGTATCAGAAGATCGAGAAGTTAGCCCTTGCACTACTGGGGGCCTCCCGGAGATTGAGACCTTATTTCGTGGCTCACCAGGTCGTGGCAAGAACCGACCAGCCAATAAGGCAAGTCCTTCACCGACCAGACCTTGCAGGGCGTATGATAAAATGGGCTGTTGAACTCAGCGAGTTCGGAATCAAATTTGAATCCAGGTCGGCCGCTAAAGCTCAAGTGTTGGCCGATTTCATCGCTGAAATGACCCCAACACAAGGCACTCGACCGACAACGACCTGGACGTTGCATGTGGACGGCTCTTCCAATAGCAAAGGCAGTGGAGCGGGCCTAATCCTAGAGATTTCAGAAGGCCTTGCAGTAGAAGTTTCCTTGACATTTGCTTTCCACACTTCCAACAATCAAGCTGAGTACGAGGCATCCATAGCCGGGTTGCAGCTCGCTAAAGAATTCAACGTCAATCGAGTTGAATTACATTCAGACTCCCTGCTGGTCATATCCCAGATTCAAGAGTTGTATGATGCAAAGGATGAAGTGTTGAAGAACTACTTGGCCAAAGTGAGGGAACAACTCCGACAATTCGACCGGGTAGAGGTCAAGCACGTGCCAAGGATCGAAAACGTCCGAGCTGACATCCTTTCGAAGTTGGCCAGCACGAAGACCCCTGGCAATCATAGAAGCTTGATCCAAGAATCCCTAACTCTGCCGAGTGTCTCGACCAAACCAAGTCAATCCCTGGCCGTCCTCTTTATCAACGAGGAGGAAGAGTGGATCGCTCCAATATTGCGCTACATTACGACAGGCGAAGAGCCGAGCGACCCAAAGCAGGCCAAGACCCTGAGATTGCGGTCTACCAAGTACTCCGTGATTGAAGGGAAGTTATACAGAAGAGGCTTTTCATCCCCATTGCTAAGATGTTTGTCGTCGGTCGAAGCCGGCCATGCCTTGAGGGACATTCATGAGGGCTTGTGTGGCAGCCATCAGGGCGGTCGGTCCATAGCAAAGAAAGCGCTCAGAGCTGGCTACAATTGGCCGACCTTGGACGAAGACGCCAAAAAGTTGGTGCAGAAATGCAAAAAGTGCCAAGTACATGCAGATGTTCATGTCGCACCATCATTGGAGTTACAAAGCCTCACCTCACCTTGGCCGTTCGCCTGGTGGGGGATGGATTTGCTAGGTCCATTTCCACCTGCTCTAGGCCAGTTCAAGTTCTTGATCGTGGCAGTTGATTATTTTACAAAGTGGATTGAGGCCGAGCCTCTAGCGACCATAACCGCAGCGAAGGTAAGCAAGTTCTTCGACCGGAATGTTCTGGCCCGGTTTGGAATCCCTCAACAACTAATAACAGATAACAGTACCCAATTTGTGGACAAGAAATTCAGGGAGATGTTTGCCGGCTTAGGAGTAAAACAATGTTTTACTTCGGTCGAGCATCCACAAACGAACGGACAAGCCGAGGCAGCAAACAGAGCCATCCTACGTGGGTTGAAGAGAGACTGGATGAAGCAAAGGGAAATTGGGTCGAAGAGTTGCAGTCCGTCCTCGGGGCATACAAAACGACCCCCCATTCATCGACCTGGGAGTCGCCTTTCAGACTTGTCTACGGAACTGACGTTGTGATTCCCATAGAGACGAGCGAGCTGAACTGGAGAACAAAGAACCCCCCAACAGCAGTCGGCAACGACCGGGCTATACGAGAAGAGTTGGACCTGGTCGAAGAGCTGCGCACCCAAGCATCACTTAGAGAAGCATTGATAAAACAGAAGGTCACTGGTAGGTACAACGCTCGTATTTAGAAAATAGACTTCTCTATCGGGCAGCTTGTCCTCAGGCGTGCAGATGTTTGCAACAAGAATGCTCGTCAAGGAAAGCTCGCCCCTAATTGGGAAGGACCGTACAGAGTCGTCAACAAGATTGGCAAGGGGGCATACGAACTAGAGACCATGGATGGGGCGACCATCCCCAGAACATGGAACGGTGACAAGCTCAGGCAGTACTATGTTTAGTACACCCAATTTGTAACCGATGAACACTTCAATAAATAAATGGCAGGCGGGCGCTCTTTTTCCCCACTAGGGTTTTTTACAGAGGCCCGTTCTTTAAAAGTTAACTTGTAATTTAATTTCATGCAAAATGTTGTATGTCCGTTCGCTCACCATGCACGTAGCAGCAGAGCGACCGTAGAGCCACCGAGTTGGCCCAAAACGAGAGCCACCGAGTTGGCCCAAAACGAGTGCCGTCAAACGACCCAAAACGAGTGCCGTCGAATGGCCCAAAACGAGTGTCATCGAATGACCAAAGGGTCAAGCACTGACCCACAAACGAGTGTAGGCCACCGAGCGGCCTACAACGAGTGCTTTCGAAAAGCATAAATATTGGCCGACGATCGGCCTAAAACGAGAGCCTTCGAAAGGCCGGCCCAACATAGTGCCTTTGAAAGGCCTAAACAGCAGCGACGATCAGCCTAGAACGAATACCTTCGAAATGTGCGAACGAATAATGAAATAAATTTGAACGAACAAATTAAGCAAGCAAGTTAAACGAAAAAACGTAATCCATTACAAAATAAGACGCCCGGTCGAAGCCGAGCGCCCAAAATATAGGCGGAGCAAATGTACTTGGGTTACACAAATTACACCGCTCGCAGGCGGGCAAAGCAGGAAGGCTATCTACTTTTGGCGATGGAAGATTACCGATCGTTTTTGGAGCACTTTGCCATCGTCATCTTTCTTGAGGGGCAACACGATCTCATCACCCTCGACCATGTGCTCAGGCCTTACGACCTTGTTGTCGTACTGGATGCCCCGAGCGGTGTTGAACAGCCTCATCTGGGCAACAACATTGTAAAATTGGAAGATGGCCGCTCCTTTGGCCATCCCAGCCACCTCAGCAACCTTAGTGTTGATAGCGGTCTGCTTGTCCTCCTCGAAGCGAGCGACCTTGGCTTTGAGGGACTTCACCAGGTCCGCAAGCTCTTTGTTCCTGGCCGCCATCCTGGTCTTGTCTTCCACAGCCAATTGTTTATCTTTTTCAGCGGCCACTAGCTTAGCCTTGGTGTTGCACCCCGAAAATCCGGTTTGGGTTTCTCAATGTACAACGTGGAAAAAAAATTTGAAGCCGCCACCAATATTTTAATTTTAAGACCAAAACATTGAAAAAAGGTCTTTTGAACAAGGCGGATAGTCTTTTGAAAACTAGAGATATAGGTTCGGGGGTCGATTACGTGTGAGAAAGGTATTAGCACCGCACACGTCCTTTCTACCGAAAGGGAACCTCTAACTAAGTGTGTGGTTTTACGTTTGATTTGAAAAATACCTAGATTTGCCTATTTATTTCTTGTTTGAAGATGAATGGGAAAAACTTAATGAAAATTTTATTTTTGGCGCTTGACGAGAGTTGGCCTCTCGCTCCTACGTATCTCCTAGTGCGATGGAGAATTCAAAGCTACGTAGTTCTTGGTTGTCATGAAAAGAGGTTTTGTTTTTTTATCTTTTTAGTGAGTTTTTGAAATAGGACGAGTATTCAGCGAATGATTAAACTAACAGAGGTTATGGGTAACCACCGCTAAGTACTCTTGAAAATGAGAGTCACTACCACTGATCAGACCAACAAAGGTTCTGATTGACTGTTAGTAGCAACTCGTTTTTATTTGTTCTTTTGAAAATGGTTTTTGAAAAATATTGATTGGCACGAATGATCAAACTAACAGAGGTTATGGGTGATCAACGTTTATGGGAAAAGATTCTTTTTGTTATGAAAAATGCGAATGTTTATGGTTGCGAAAAGAATTTTTATTTGTTGCGCTTGACGAGAACGTGGCTCGCTCCTACGTATCCCAAATGGGAATCAAAACTCAATGATATTGATCGTACCTGACCAATGAAGTTGAAGTTGCTGTCTTGCTGAATGGGCCGGTCGTTGAGTGAGTGAAAGGACCGGTCCTGGCTTCACGCGTTGAGCACCTCGGGTGGTACCTGCAATGACACTCCGACGATCTAGTGAGAGGTCGCTCGGGCAGATAGCACAAGGTTAGAGAACGTACCTGATGCCATGTGCGAATGGCGTATATATACTGCGAAGTCCGACCGTTATGCGAAGATTTCGGCCGGCGAGAATTGCGCTCCAAGCTGCGTATTTGGGTCGATCAGATTGAAATTTGACCGCCGCCCGATTCTTTGTTGGCGCTTTCGTATTTGGCTTGATACACACCCAGGAACAGATATCATGCAAATGAGTGTCTAAATAAGTCTAGTTTTCATAACTATGCCCAGTTTTATGAAATACAATTGGTGTAGCAACTTATGGTTGAACTTTAGATTGCAATTAGTGTTGTATGATAACATAAAAATAGTAATCAACAAGATAGCAAGACACTCATTCTAACTTTAGATAGCAAGACAACAACTATTCTCCAACTTGTTACACACATTAAATTGTCAATACTCAGTCAAATCAAATGAATTAGTGCTCAAACTAAAGCAAAATGAATCTAGTTACCAACAAGACAAGAATCATTCAAAACTAAGTTCTGCATAAAAAGTTATAATAAAAACACCGTACCTATATCTATACTAATTTGTGCAGAATTTACATTTAGAGTTTGCTCACAAATTCAACATTAACCTTACCCAACTTCAACTGTTATGGAAGCTCAAAATAAAACTAATGTGGGTCTAATTAAAGGAGTAAGAGCTCACCTCAAACACTTGGTGAGCAACGTCTATGTTTAGCCAACAAAAAGATGGAGGGAACCGAAGAGGCGAGTGAGAGAGGAAACAGTTTGGAACCGAAGAGACAAAACAGGTTGCTGGAGTTTGGAACCGAGGAGAAAAAGCTGGCGATGATGATGGAGAGTGATGAACGAAGCTTGCTGGAGTTTGGAACTGAGGATAAAAAGTTTGGAACCGAGGAGTTTAGTCCAGAGAAGACGTTTGGAGTGAGAGAGGTGGAGAGTGATGAACGAAGCTTGCTGGGTTTTCGCAAGGGAGAGAGAGTTCGCTGGGTTTAGGGTTTTCGCAAGGGAGAGAGAGTTTGGTATAGATGAAGAGAGATTTTGCTTCGTGTGAGAGAGAAGAGGACGTTTAATTTGGTGCCCGCGTGAGTGAAAATTATAATTACAATGACTAGCGCTTTCTCGCAAAAACGCTAGGGAAGCTGAAAAATTAAAATTACAATTCCTAGCGTTTTCTCTAAAACGCTAGGAATCCTCTAGCGGATGTTGTCGAAACCTAGTGTTTTCGTCAGAAACACTAGGAATCCTCTAGCGCATGTTGTGAAACTAGCGCATGTTGCCGTAAACCTAGCGTTTCTCAGAAACGCTAGGAATCGTCTAGCGCATGTTGTCGAAACCTGGCGTTTTACAAAAACGCTAGGAATCCTCTAGCGCATGTTGTCGAAACCCAGCGTTTTTCAGAAACGCTAGGAATCCTCTAGCGCATGTTGTGAAACTAGCGCATGTTGTCGAAACCTAGTGTTTTCTCGAAACGCTAGGAATCCTCTAGTGCATGTTGCCGAAACCTGGCGTTTCACGAAGCGCTAGGAATCCTCTAGCGCATGTTGTCGAAACCTAGCATTTTCTGTAAAACGCTAGGAATCCTCTAGCGCATGTTGTCGAAACCTAGCGTTTTCTCTATAAAACGCTACGTATTGACTGATTTTTTTTAATTTCATTTGTAGCGTTTTTCTTTAAAACGCTACCTATTGATTGATTTTTTTAAATATTTTTTTATTTTTGTTTATTCTCCCTTTTAATTACAACCTATAAATTCATTCCCTTCCAACAAAATGCATCAAATATCATTCCAATCCAATATCATTCCAACAAAATTCAGCCAATATCATTACAATCCAATATAGATATACACACATATGTACATATCACCAAAAGACCATATTAAACTAACAAGTACCTACAACATAATATATATCCAAATCATACAACATAATAACTAACTAACATTATGAAACTCAAAAGTAGCTACAAATTAAAGCTAGAAACATAACGGCACCACCCTCATGACTACTGTCTTGACCACTCTCATGATCACTAAGTGATGCCATCTGACCTGCAATATTATAACATAATCCATGTTATTGTTAAATTTACAAAAACAATATAATTATCTATTAATAAAAAATAACGAGATATCATTAAGTCTATATTACCTTTTCATTTTCCTAGATAAAATTAAATGTTTGCAATTCGCGTCTTGGTATTTTTTTTCCGACGAATAGTAATTCCATCATTATGATCTTTTCTAAAATATACAACATCCTCTATAGAAGTATTTTCCCCTATTATTGGTTCTGATGTTATGAAGAAAGGGTCGTCCTCAACACCAACATCATTGGGTGCTTCATCATCATCATTGTTATACACAAATTTTTTGTCAGTCAATAGAACAATAGACCAATTGATATTAACTGGATCAGTGACATAAAACACTTGTTGAGCTTGTGATGCTAAAATAAAAGGTTCATCTTTATATCCTAACTTGTTGAAATTCACCCGCATGAACCCTGATTCATCAATCAGAAACCAAGATTATTGTCAACCCATTCACATTTGAACACAGGCTCCAGAAACATATTGTAATCCAACTCCCATATGTGTTCAATGACGCCAAAGTATGACATATTCACATATATGGGATTTCTGTCTTTGGCACTAGATGCATGCATAGAATGAGCTACAAAAGTCACCCCACTATTTTGCATTTTACTCTGATCATCTTGTTCTTTTGTATAGAAAGTGCACTCGTTCATTAGATAGATGTTGTAAGAGAAGACATGTATATTTGGACCTTTTTCTAACCATCTAAATCTTTTTGAAATCGAAGTAGGATTCGAAACACACTCACCATCAATGTGATCTTTTAGCCACACTATGAAACTTCTATTGTGTTCTTTTGCTAACCAAACTTGCTTCTTTCCCGGGAATTGACTCTTAAGAATCTCCTTGTGCTTGGCAACATATGAATCAACCTCACTATCATTGTGAAGAACGTACAAGTGTGCTTTCTCTAGTTCTTTCCTTGATACCATCACTAATTTAGTTCCTGTCATCCCTTTACTAATCCTTCCTACATGATGACGAGACCTTGGCAAATCCCACGAATATTCAAGACTAGATAGATAGCCCGTGCAAAACTCAATAGCCTCTTCAACTATGTAGCGCTCAACAATACAACCTCAGTCGTGATCGATTTTTCACATATCCTTTTAATATCTTCATGTAACGCTCAAACAGATACATCCATCTCATGTAACATGGGCCACACAATTGTGTCTCTCTAACCGAGATGAACTATTAGATGAATCATTATGTCAAAAAGGAAGGTGGGAAATACATCTCAAGCTCACACAAAGTGATGATAATTTCTCTTTGCAATGTTGGCAATTTTCCGTGGTCAATCACTCTACTACAAATCGCCTTAAAGAAGAAACAAAGTTTGGTTAAGGTCCGACGCACTTTCTTACGCAAAATGGATCGTGATACCAATGGGTAGCAAATGCTCCATGAGAACATGACAATCGTGGGACTTTAGAGACTTTAACTTGAGGTCTTTCATCGATACAAGAGTCGCCACATTTGAAGAGTATCCTCCGGAACTTTAACTCCATGAAGAAACTCACAAAAGACAGTCTTCTCCTTTCTAGATAGAGTATGAGTGCAGAGGTAGATATGTACGTGTACCCTTCTTCTGGGACCCAATTCAGGTCTCAAACCCATACTAACCAAATCCAACCTTGAGTTGATGGTATCTTTAGTCTTACCCGGCATATTGAGTAAGGTACCAATGACACTTTCGAAGACATTCTTTTCATCATGCATCACATCAATGAAATGCCTTACATATAATGACTTCCAAAGATGGCAACTCAAAGAAAATCGACTTTTTCTTCCACCCTCGTTTGGCAAGCTCTCCTGCAAAAGGCTTCCCAAATTTAATGTTCAAATCTTCCACCTTTTCAAATACCTATTCGCCCGTCAAAGGCGGGGGAGCTCTACGTGTTTTTGTATTCCAATCAAATGCCTTTCTCCACAATCGATAGTGATGAGTTGATGGCAAAAATCTACGATGACCAAGATAGATATTCTTCTTACCATGTTCCAACCACATCCAACTGTGTTATCTTCACATATAGGGCATGCACAATGCGCGCCTTTGTTCTGCACCTGGATAGATTGCCGTATGCAGGAAAGTCGTTAATTGTGCCAAAGATCATAGCCCTCAGGGTGAAACTTTCTTCTCCGAACCCATCATACACCTCTACCCTAGTCTCCCACATTTGCTTCAAGTCTTCAATTAAAGGAGCCAAGTATACATCAATATCATTTCCTGGTTGTTTGGGCCCAGAAATTAACAAAGACATCATCATATATTTGCGTTTCATGCAAAGCCACAGTGATAAGTTATAAATCGCCAAAATCACGGGCCATGTCTTTGTGGGAGCTACTCTGGATACCGTGCGGGTTAAATCCATCGCCAGACAATGCAAGGCGTAGGTTTCTCGGGTCATCCCGAAATTAGGATACTCAATATTAATTTTTTCCATTGCGGAGAATCTGTCGGGTGTCGTAGCATACCATCTTTAATCCTTTCATCCTCATGCCATGTCAAGTGTTTTGCATCTTCTGAACTACGATACATGCGCCTAAATCGAGGAATTATAGGAAAATACCACAACACCTTTTCTGGAGCAGACTCTTTCTTCTTATACGCTGTGCATTACATTTAGGACACGACTTTAACAACGCATGTTCATTCGAAATAAAATGTAATCATTCGGACAAGCGTGTATCTTCTCATAGTTCAAGCCAATAGACCCCAACATTTGCTTTGCATCATACGTCCGAGAAGGAAGCACATTATCATTCGGCAACATTTCTTTCAGAAGTGCGAGTAAATCGGTAAAGCTCTTATCCGTCCATCCGTGGCGAGTTTTCAAGTTATACAACTTGATCACAACCAATAATTTTGTGAATTCAGTACAACCCGCATACAATGGTGTCTCTGCATCAATTATCAACTTCTCAAACATTTCAGGACAATCATTAAGATCCTCTTCAACCACCTTTGCCATCTCTTCAAATTCGTCAGCATCAAATGAATGTGTTAGGTGTCAACCGTGGCGCATATCTCTTAGTAATATCATTCATATTTGAAGATTCACCTTTTTTCTCACTGTGCATTATCCAACAAGTGTAACTTTTATCAATTCCATTCACCTTTAAATGCCGTGCCAACTCCTGTGCAGTAACTGATTTTACATAACAACAACTTAAACAAGGACATTTCATACCACTAGAAGTCCCTAAACGTTCAACAGCACAGCTCACAAAATAATCCACTCCAGCGGCATACTCTTTGGACAAACGATTGGCAGACATCCAATTTCTATCCATAATTTCCAAATATTTATAATAGAATCCTGAGAAGAGAACTTTAACATATGACCCATCAAGCAAATCGAATATAATGAAGAATCAATTCATATAAAAAAAAACAAACAAAATTTCCTCTTTTAAAATTTTTTCAATTCCACTCCTTATTTTCCCAAGCTATATCTATCTCATATTCTATTTCTATTCTCGGTCCTTTGGTCAAGACAAAGAAACCATAGTCTAGTCTTCCAAATAATGAACTTAATTTATGTGTAACAAGAAGAGGCTAGTGGTAAAAAAAAAAAAGAAGAGTCTAGTGTGCACAAGTGACAAAACTAATATATTTCTAAACTAGAACCCACAATTAATATCTAACAAATTTCCTAATTGTAATTTACAAGAAAAAATTGCAACAAGAGACTATTGTAATTAGAGAAAGGAACGAAATAAAGGAACCCGAAATAGAGAAAGGAACAGAAAACTCACCGATGTTGTCTGAGTGAGAGACTGAGAAAGATGATGTTCACTGAGAGAGATGATTTTCGTTGAGAGAAATGATGTTAATTTGCGTTAGGGTGTTAGGGTTTTGCGTTTCTGGGTGAGTGATTTTGCGTTTCTGGGTGAGTGTGTTCGCTGAGAGAGGGAAGTAGCTCAATGGAAAACGAAAAAAAATTATTTAACCATACCTAGCGTTTTCTAAAAAACGCTAGGGATCTATCTAGCGTGTTTTCTAAATACCTAGCGTTTTGAATAAAAGCGCTAGGTGTAACACCCCCTTATATTCTACTAAAGAAATAATATTTAACAAAATCAGAGTTTCTAAAATCTTTACTCGAGAGAGTGCTACACTTATTCACAGAAAACAACGCAAACATTTATGGCACAAAACACCAACATAAGCATGATATATAACACCTCGGCCACAGGGACGAGTTCACAAAAATCACATGTTTAAAGTTTACACCACAACGGAATTTAAACAGGTTCATATAAGTACAAATATTACAGTTCAAAAGCTAATACACAACCTACTCTCCTACTCGGCCCAGTGTTACATATCAGAGCAAGCGACGCCAACTACCAAAAGAGTAAGAGAAGACTGCACTACTCAGAGTACACGCAAGTTGCCACATAAGAGCAACATAAAAGCAAAGAGGGTGAGTCTCGTTTCATAAATAATAATCAATAGGATAAGCATTATCATAGAGAAATCACTAAAACAACTCGGTTCAGTGAACACTTACACAAACTCACGCCACACCACTCCAACTTACCTTCAATAAACACATCAACAAGCGTATGAATATATGCATGAAATGCAACCCAAACTCCACGGGTAATATGCATGTGGATCCATAAGACCGAAGTCTTCTGCTCATCAATAAGACCGAAGTCTTCTGCTCCTCAAATAGACCGAAGTCCAACCCAAACTCCACGGGTAATATGCATATGATTTATGCGACACAATGAAACATGCATCCTAACACACCAAACCAATTTTAATGCGCACAATGCATACTTACCAACAATGCCTCAAAGGCACATCACGGCATCGCGACCTCTACACAAACATATCAGGTCATAGACCCATCACCAAGACCGCAGCCTTTTCATCAAATCATCAAGTCCCTACTAGGAACCTCACCACTCAACACCCACCGGGTATAGCCCTAAGGCTGGCGTCAACACCTCAATTTTAACGTTTTACCACTAGCCGCACCATATCGGCATCAAACAGCAACTCGGCACCAAGTGATGAACTCAACGTCACCACAATGGACTAAAACCGTCACCTAGGGACCAATCTGTCACCTAGGGACCAAACGGACTACCTCATGTTAAACACTTAGGCGTTATTAACACCAAACAAGACTCCCGGCGCTTGGCGGCGCTGCGCATGAACCGTGGCTTTCAAGGCAACAACTCGGCACACTCTCTGGGCAACTCGGCACACGCACCCCTCAACTCGGCACACAGGCACTAAGCCTCCTCTCTGTACCATAAATCATCTCGGTATCTACACTTATACCACAACTACCATACTTACCATTCAACATACCTAGACCTCGGCACACTCACTTCGGCAGTTCCACACTTCGACATGCTTATATTTCGACAACTACTCTTAGTCTTACATACTCTACACCTTGACATGCTTACTATAACTCGGCTCGCTCACACCTCGGTAGCTTTACACTACAACACGACGTCTGCTCTTCCGCAATTGTACTGGATTATATACTTAACACTACACTTTGACCCCTCCACCTCGGCACAGCTATACTACATCTCGGCAACCATAATTCGACACCCTCAATGGGACTCAACCATTTTTACGGATCATCACTTATGCTGCACTCCTAACTTCACCCTTTATCAAGCCTACAACTTACGCTGTGACACTCACGTTATTCACTCGTTATCCTACACGGCAACCAACTCGGTTCCTCTACATGCTCATGCGCCTAACCTTCCTCTTCCCTCCTTTGGTTACTTCTCACTAAGATTCACTTAAAAACACACTCTTCACTCCCAGAATACTTGCTGGTTGGTGACAACGTCACCAACACCCACTGGGACTGAGGTTCCCTCAGCTCCCATTTCCCTCCACTCGATCCTCACACTACGAACGCACCAAAATCATCATCAAAGGGAAACAAAAACACAAAATCAACACACATAAATCATACAGAAAACAGCTCAAGATCATTATAGACTTAACTCACACATAATACATATCATAAGGACTATTATGAACAAAAAGAGAGCCCCCTAACCTCAAATTGTTGAAGAAGCAGCACTCTCTTCACTCAAACTCTCCGATCAATCAACGATCGCCTCTTCCTCTGTGGATTCCTAGCTTCCTTCCACGTCAGGTTCTCCTCCTTCTCTCTAGAATCACTATTCCACCTAACTTTTCCTTCTCTCTTACTTCTCTTTGATTTTTCTTTAGAAATGTTGCATGAGTGAATCCAATCCAATCCTATGGCTCCTTTCTCTTTAGTATAAGACACTTAAATGGGTCTATGGGTCATGGGCCTATTAATCACACCTCCCTCATTTACTTCAACCACCCTTAATATAATAAAATCACTACTCAATTATTTACTCACTACCACCTCTCATTTATATTAAATACTCTATTATCATCTTAATATAATTAACCATTATAACATTTAATTAAATTCAATCAATTAAATACTTGAATTATTTTTGGGGCGTTACAACTCTCCCCCACTTAGAATATTTTCGTCCTCGAAAATTCACACCAAACTTACGAAACTAATACCAAATCTTCTTGTCAACTCCAACCATCATTGCCCTTAATCCGTCATATACTTAGTAGCATACTAAACACTTTTCTTTACATCTTTACTTCCACTTAGATGTTCTAATCTGTAGGTTATCAAGGTCCTACTCAACTACTCAAACATCATCAAACTCATATCAAATTCCATAAGGACACATTCCCAAAAGTTCTTATAATGTATGGTCTTATTATTCTTCATGAGTCTCAACTTAAGGTATTGATTCAATCCCTCATACCACATAACTATCTACTTTCAATCCAAACACAACTACTACCCACAACTCAATAAAGGCACGAAATTTAAAACAAGATTTAATTAACCTTCTATTCTCAAGGACCACACATAGAAACATACATAATCAGTTATATGACCCACAAGTTCTAAAATGAATAACAATTCGTAGTACTACACGCGACTTCAAAATCAAGCATTTTTCACAACATCACGTATTGAGAATGTAACACCCCTCCTATCTCTATTAATTAACTAATTTAAAATCCGAGTTTAGTAAAATTCTCATGGAAAGATGCTACATTATCACTCAAACACCTTAGCATATAACTATGAATTTAAAATAACAGCATACAAGCATATATAGGCAACTCGGCCAAAGGGACTACGCCCATCAAAACATGTTTTCAATTGTGTACATCACAGTGGATACTCATGTATAGTAGTCAACATATATATTACAACTGAAACATGTCCAACACAAAATAATACTCTACTCTACTCGACTCCCCCAGTGTTACAACTACCAGAGCAGACCGACTCCAAAAACCAAAGCAAAGCTGACCTCTACTCAGGGGTACCTGCAAGTTGCCACAATAGAGCAACATAGAAAGCAGTAGGGTGAGTCTCTAAACATTTGTAATAAAGGTTTATGACTAAGGTAAATACATAGAATGCATTAAGCACCTCATTCCACATATCAAACAAAGAACTCAAGCATAACACAGCACATATAGCTAACTCGGCTGTACACAGCCTCTCGACATAATTCAATGATGTTATGTATGCAATGCAATGCAACCCAACTCCAGGGTATAATGCATGAGGATCCATCTCTTTTAGCCACTCAGGCATGTCCGTCGCTAGTGATACTCAGACCGAAGTCTTTTGTATCGAGACCGAAGTCTATAACCGTCGCTGATGCATATGAATTCATGAGACTCAATGAACAATGCATTCACTCAGAATAAGCACTCATTTGTGCAAACAGCACCGTCGCCTTACGTTGCCTAGTCCTCTTAGACAACCACCATAGCACAACGGCTATTTGCCCACTCACAGGGCACCTCAGCTCCTCAGACAGTGAGCCACTCCATCACTATGAAGGCCTCACAACGCCTAGGACTGAGACATCACATGGGGACTAAACTGGACTATGCCATTTCGCCCCTTTAAACGACTCTTGACGTTAAACGTCACTCTCAGTGGCGCCTAACAGCTCTACGCTGTTCTGCGTCAAAAATAGGTCACCTCGGCACTCTTAGGCACCTCGGCACCTTCACTCTTCTCGGCACGCTCACTCGTCACCTCGGCACACCTACTCATCTCGGCACGCTAGGTTGATGTAGTGTCGCTACCCATTACGTCGCCACTACTCAACTCGGTGGCACCCCACTTGGCAGTACACTCGTAGAGTTCTCCGCCTAGTTCTGGGCCTCACGCCACCCTATCTTCCATCACTCCTACACTTCCACACACACACTTCCTCATCTATACTTAGTTATTTCACACCTAACCACACAACTTCACTTTGAGTACTACACTTAGGCACACTACACCTAGGTACTCACCTCATCTCGGCTTAAACGACACGACACCTCGGTGCACTCACCTCGGTAGATACACGCTATACTTAGCGTCTGCACTCCAGTAGCTACGCCTAAGTATATATACACTTCACTTCGGCCACTTCAGCCCGGTAGCCACAAGTCGACCCCTTCACCTCGGTTATCATACGCAGACTTGTCTACGCCCTACGTCTTGAACCACACACCTCGGTATACCCATGTTATACCTCGGCAACTACTTGACGACACTCGTATTGGGTTCTTGTTACACTTACGCACCTTCATCCCTCCAATACAGTTCAACTCGTCCTCTTCAAGCCTAGGAATTACGCTTTAACACTTACGTCGTGCGTAACCTTCATGCACTTCGGTTTTCCCTACGATCACGTGCGCCTAACATCTCCTTCCTCTCTTTAGGTACTCTTGACTAAGATTAAGCTCAAGTCACACTCTTAGACTCTCACGCTCACTGAGACTGAGAGTTCTCACTCTCATTTCTCTCCATGGTCACTTACGTGACCAGCTCAGAAATCAACCGTGAAAATCTTCACCAAAGTGAAGTAACACAACCAAAATACTTAACAACACATAAACACACATTCGGAACTCAATCCGAAATCCTTCATGCAAATACACTCAACATAAACACTATATTACACAATGGAAAATACTCCCCTTACCTTAAGCAACTTCAGATGATCACTCCCTTCACTCTCCAATAACCACAGCAACAAGTTCTCCTCTCCTCTTGAGCTATCCACGCCTGCATTCTCTTCTTCTTCTTCTAAACACTATTCCACCTAACAGCTCTCTCTCTCTTACTTCTCTCTAAGACTTTTCTTCACTTTGATGCCAAAATGAATTGATCCTACGGCTATTTCCTCTTATGGAAGGGACTTGGGCTTCAATTTGGACTTGGGCCTTTCCATCACTCATGGACCTCTATTCATTACCTCTTCCCATTACTTAAACCTCTCCTAACACATAAACACTACACGTTAGACTTAAGCTTAATTTAATTAAAAATGTTGAAAAACCTTAAATAACTCAATTTAGTAATTAATTGAACTATTTTGGGGTGTTACAACTCTCCCCCACTTAGAACATTTCGTCCTCGAAATCTCACCTGAAACAAATAACTCTGGGTAAGCATCTCGGATCTTACTTTCCAGCTCCCAAGTTGCATTCTCACCAGCTGCTCCTACCCAAATCACCTTCACCAATTTGATCTCTTTTCCCCTTAGAGTCTTCACCTCTCTGTCATCAATTCGAATTGGCCTTGCTTCCACAGTGAGGTTGTCTCTCACTTGCACATCATCTACTTGAATTACGTGAGACGGGTCTGGCACGTACTTCCTCAGCTGAGATACGTGGAATACGTCGTGTAAATTAGATAAATTGGGTGGCAAAGCAACTCGGTAAGCCACCCTCCCAACTCTCTCCAAAATTTGATATGGTCCAATGAACCGAGAAGACAACTTCTTCGACTTCAATGCTCGCCCAACGCCGGTTACTGGATTGACCCTTAGGAACACATGATCCCCGGCCTGAAATTCTAAGTCCTTCTTTCTCTTGTCATGGTAGCTCTTCTGCCTACTCTGTGAAGCCTTCATTTTCTCCTGAATTTGCTTTACCTTCTCGGTGGTCTCTCGCACGACCTCGGGTGTAACGCCCCAAAAATAGTTTAAGTGTTTATTTAATTAATTAATTAAGTAGTATATGGTGGGTTGTATTAAAATAATAATAGGGTAATTAATTAATTAAGGTGGTGTGTTAATTAGGTTGTGAGTGGTGGAAGAAACTAGAGGGGGTGTAAGTAATAAGGCCCAAAGGCCATTTGGGCCTAGGGTTAATGAGAATAAAAGAGAAAAATTGAATTAAGGAGAGGAAGATAGCCGCTGGAACAGAAAATAGAACGCAAGAAAGAAGAGAAAAGGAAGAGAGAGAGAGAGAGAGAAGGAGATCGCGAGAGAGTGAGAAGAAAAGGGAAGGAGAAGCGCGAAGGAGAAGAGGGAAAGAAGAAGAGGAGATCGTTAGGTGTGTTCTTTGTGGTTTAAAAGACGTGTTTTTCTTCATCTCCTCCGGAGCTTACGTATTCGAGGTAAGGGGAGTCTCGCACTATAAGGGTTTATATAATGGTTAGTATGTAGGAGGGTAGCTCTATGATGCCTAGGAAGTATTTGTTAATATGTGTTGTTGAATGGTTGACGTCTTGTGAATTGTTGATGTTTTGTGAATCGTTGATATTTTGCTTGATGAGTAGTTGGTGTTTTTCCTTTGATGAAATTGATGATCTTGATGAATATGATGTTTTTTGAATTCGACGATTTTGGGTGAATTTGATTGTTGTGATGGATATGATATGTTCTTTGAACCGATGATGTTTGATGAATCGAAATTGTGAAGAGCTTTGAGGTTTCTTCTTTGAATTTGATGTTAATTTGTATAATTCTTTGAGTTGTTAGAATGAATTGATGATGATATTAGAAGAATTTGGTAAATCGTGATGAACAATGCATTTTTATGTGTGCATAATTGTTGTTGAATGATTGAGTGATGAATTGATGATAGAATCGAATAGTGAAGAACTGAATAAGTCGAATAAATTGTTGCGGGGTTGTACGATGGATTGCTTGTGGGTTTGTGGAGTTTTCCTTGATTTGAGTGATTGAATGAGGGAGTAGATGTTGATGATGGTTTGAAGAATTGTTGATGTTTGATGATTGAACTGATGAATAACTTTGTTTGATGTCGATAATGTGAGGGAAAGATTTGAAAATGTGAGAGTTGAGTGAAAAAGTGAATTTTTCTGAAAATTCTGCATAATACATCTATATACCGATTGGGCGCGCCTCTTTGGCGCTGCAGATGGCGCTTCACACGCCAAATGCAATGCCCAAATTCTGCGTGTTTCTGTCCATTGGCGCCTCACTGTCGCCTCACTCGCGCTTCATGCGCCAGTCCCTGTTTCTCACTGTTTTTCACTGTTTTGTCACTGTTTTTGTAAATTGAATATCTTTTGAACCGGGAACCCGATTGAGGTGTTCTAAGATGCGTTGGAAAGCTTATTCAGAGGCCTAACTGAATATTCTATTTTTACGGCAAAATAAAATGTTTATTGCTGCTGTGTTTACTAAGTAAATGGTGTTGTTTTATGAAAATTGTGATACTATGTTTATATAAGTGAATTACTATGAAACGTTATACTATTAGTACACTAATTGACTATGGCTAGGCTGTGGTTTCCCACTAAGGTCGAGAATTTCTTTCATTTGGTGTAATTGCTCTGTTTGGCTACCACGTGAACCTCACCAACTTTCGGAAGATAAATTCTTCTGGAGTGGCCAATGCCTGTGGTGAGTTGTAACCTGGTCCAGAGTAATCCCATAGTCAATCAGTCTACTATTTATGACACACTAAGCTAAAAGACAAATGAAGTATATGTATGTACCGAATGATGATGAGGATATGTGTGTTTATGATGATGTATTATGAATAGCGATGTTTTTGCGATGAGTATACTCTATGAGTATAATTATAGTGATGATGTATAATGATTGTGAGTCTTACTATTTTATAACCCATGAATATATAAAGGGTAATTGTATGTTGTTATGTATCTTCTTTGTAAATGATCTTTGTGAAGTTGATGTGAGTGTGTTGTGACGCGGCGATGTGAAGTCGATGTGAGTGTGTGCGTGTGTGTGTTGTCTAATTGATGAGTGGGTCATTAGGACCAAAGTGAAGATAATGATAGTGATGGGTCGGTTATGGCGAAAAGCGACGGTGATGTTATAAGCGACGATAAAATGTTATAAGCGACGATAAAATGTTATAAGCGATGTTATGATGATGTAAGTGACGGTGATGATGTGTGGAACTAGTGTGTGTTGTGTGTTCATGAAGTCTCATGCATTTCATATGCACGATAAGTGACGCGATGAAGAGGGTGCGGTCTAGCGACGAAAAGGCTGCGGTCTAAGCGACGAAAGGCTGCGGTCTAGCGACGATATGCCCACCAGGCAACAAATAAGCGACGATGATGGTACCACATGCATGTTTGCATTTTCATACATATGCATAAAAGTGATGTAGTTTACTTGTTGGTGTGTTTGCTATGTTGTTTGCCGATGTTGTCTGTGATGGTTGAAATGCGACGTGGGGTGTGTTATGGTAATTATAGATGTTGTTCTCTAATATATTGACTATTATATTTGCCTTTATGCTGTTTGAAGACTCACCCTTTACGCTTGGAATGTTGCTCTATCGGCAACGCTGCAGTACCGCGAGTGAAGGTCTTCTTTGCGCTTCTCTGTTAGTTGTTGGGGTGTCTGTCGAGTCGCTCTACGATACCGTAGCACCTAGGGGCGTAGTTGAAGTTGTCGATTTATTAATTAACTGTTTTATGATTATGTTAATGATGTGAGACGTGTTTGAGCGTTGTTTAGTGAGCTATTGTTATTTCCGCTGCGACGAGATTATTTTTGAGGTTTAAATTTTATGACATGAGGAGTTTTATAAATGACGACGTGGCACTTCTTTTCTATCAATTAAAACAATTTTATTTTTGAAAAAGAATTACTCTGATAAATGACACGTAACATAAGGGTAGAAAAGGGGTGTTACATCGGGTCCGAGTACCACACCTTCTCCTGACTCACTCCAACACAATGGAGTCCTGCACCTCCTTCCATACAATGCCTCAAAGGGTGCCATCCCTATGCTAGAATGAAAACTGTTGTTGTACGTGAACTCAATCAGGGGTAAATATGAATCCCACGCTCCTCCTTGCTCAAGAACACACGCCCTCAGCAAGTCCTCCAACGACTGAATGGTCCTCTCGGACTGACCATCAGTCTGTGGGTGATATGCCGAGCTCAGGCGCAATTTCGTACGCAACGCATCTTGCAAACTTCCCCAGAATTCTGAAGTAAACCTCGGATCTATGTCTGAAATAATACTTCGAGGAACCCCGTGTAGCTTCACGATCACTTGGATGTATATTTCTGCCAACCTTGACATCGGATAGGTGATGTTGATGGGAATGAAATGAGCTGACTTCGTCAATCTATCCACCACTACCCAAATGGTATCAAACCTCCTTATCGTATTCGCAAACCAGGTTATAAAGTCCATCGCAATCTTGTCCCACTTCCACTCAGGAATCTTCAATGGTTGCAACAACCCTGTCGGCTTCTGGTGTTCTACCTTGGATTTCTGACAAACTAGACAAGAGTACACAAACCGGGCTACATGACTCTTCATACCTTGCCACCAAAACAACCCCTTCAAGTCTTGATACATCTTGGTCGCGCCTGGGTGAATACTCAGCTTACTCCTATGACACTCTTCAAAGATTGCTCTCTTGATCTTCTCGTCATCAGGGACACAAATCCGAGTTCTATACCTTAGCACTCCTTGCGCATCCAACTCAAAATCTTCATTCTCAGCTCGGCCAATACTTGCTGCCACGTCTACAAGCTTGACGTCCAGCTTCTGCGCCTCTTTGATGTCACCCAGAAAATCATTTGTGATCTTCAGCATTCCCAACTTAATGCTTTGAGGAGTTAGCTCACACACTAAACTTAGGTCTCTGAATTGCTCAATTAGTTCTAGCTCTTTTACCATCATTGCCGATGCATGCAATGATTTCCTACTTAGCGCATCACCACCAAATTTGCCTTCCGGGGTGATAGTTCAACCCAAAATCATAGTCCTTAAGTAGCTCCAACCATCTCCTCTGCCTCATGTTCAGCTCCTTCTGATCAAACAGATACTGCAAACTCTTATGGTCACTAAACACCTCGAACCTTGAGCCATATAGATAATGCCTCCTTATCTTCAATGCAAACCCCACGGCAGCAAGCTCCAAATCGTGCGTAGGGTAGTTCTTCTCATGAATTTTCAATTGCCTTGAAGCGTAAGCAACTACCTTACCTTCTTGCATCAGTACGCAGCCCAAACCCAACTTAGACGCATCACAGTACACCACGAAAACCTCATTTGGATTAGGCAACGTCAGGATAGGGGACGTTGTCAATCTCTTCTTCAACTCTTGGAAATTCTCTTCACACTGCTCGTCCCACACAAATGCCTTCCCTTTACACGTCAACCGAGTTAGTGGCAACGCCAGCTTGGAAAACCCCTCAATGAACCTTCTGTAATACCCAGCCAAACCCAGAAAACTCCTCACCTCGGTGGCCGACTTGGGTGCTTCCCATTGCAACACAACTTCGACTTTGGAAGGATCTACTGCTATACCTTCACTGGAGATCACATGACCTAGGAAATTCACTGCCCTCAACCAGAATTCACACTTGGACAACTTGGCGTACATCTTCTTATCCTTCAACACCTCTAACACCAATCTCAGATGCTTGGCGTGCTCTTCCTCTGACTTGGAGTAGACTAATATGTCATCAATGAACACTACTACAAACCGATCCAAATATTCATGAAAGATACGATTCATATACTCCATGAATACTCCAGGAGCATTAGTAACACCAAATGGCATCACTGAATACTCGTAGTGCCCATACCGAGTTCTAAATGCTGTCTTAGGAATGTCCTCGTCCTTCACCTTGATCTGATGGTACCCTGACCTCAGGTCAATCTTCGAAAACACTTGCGCACCCACCAATTGGTCCATCAAATCATCAATTCTTGGGAGTGGGTACTTGTTCTTAATTGTTACCTTGTTCAACTGCCTGTAATCCACGCATAATCTCATACCTCCATTCTTCTTCTTCACCAATAACACCGGTGCGCCCCAAGGCGACACGCTTGGCCTTATGAACCTCTTCTCCAGCAACTCTTCTAACTGCTTCTTCAACTCGGCTAGCTCAGCTGCAGACATCCTATAAGGTGCCATAGACACCGGCCTAGTTCCTGGTACTAACTCAATGCTGAACTCGACCTCTCTTTCTGGTGGAACCTCAGGAATCTCGTCTGGAAACACTTCTACACACTCTCGCACTACCGGCACTCCACCAATTTTAGCTCGGCTCTCAGCAGACATCGTCACACTCAACGCAAACAACGTAGCCCCCTCCTTCATTACCCTGCGCAGCTGCTCGGCAGATATCAAAACAGATTCTTCCACCTCGGAAGAAAGGAAACTTAGCGACCTACTAGCGCAATTGATATGAACTCGGTTAGCCACTAACCAGTCCATACCCAGGATGACGTCCATCCCTTCCAAAGGTAGACAGATCAGATTAACTACGAAGTCTCTGCCAAAGGCTAACAGAGGACACTTCAAACAAACGAGAGAGGTAGTCACTGATGTAACGCCCAAATAATTTAATTAATTATTTGATTAAATTATTTAGGTATTACGTTGGTTTCATTATATTAAATTATTGATATAATATGGTATTTTAGTTAATTTAGGGAGTCGTGCGTGAAACGAAGGGAGTGGCTGGGAGTGGCCTCATGAAAAAGACATCGCTAGAAAAATGGGCCTTGTGTTGTAATATAAACAAATTTTATCTTTAGCAGCCCAAGACTCTATATGGTGCAATACCCAATTCCCCTTATATGATTAACCTAAACACATAGTAATTCCGCTTTTTCTTCTTGCCCTCGTGAAGTCACGCAGATTCTAAACCCCAAATCACGCAAATTGTGTGTCTTCCATCTTTCCAATGCAAGTGTACCTGCGTGGATTTCATTCCTTGAGCTACCCCATATCTTTCCCATGATTATGAGTATCAAGTACTAACGTCTAGTTTCTTTTCATTTGTTGCCTTTTTATGTGTCATTGACATTTCCCAATTCTTAGTGTTGGACCCCACGTGCGAGATATGCCAAAAGGTGTGAATCCTTATCATTTGATTGCCATCTATGTTTCGTTATTTTAATATTAGACTTTCATGCAGTGGCTTAATCACGTTCCACTCTTTGTGTGATTCGTTAATCAACTTTAGTTGTCGTCTCCGATAATACAATACCATCAGACTTATTTGAGTTTAGTGTTTTAGATGTCCGTCAGTTTCCTTCGCATTAGCCAATTTAAGCCTTTGTCCGGTATCTTTTTACTAACCTCACACATATGGATGGTTAAAGGTCTCACTCTCTTTACTTGTTCCCGAACGGTACTAGTTTGGGGTGCAACACATATTTATTGCTGGCTCAAAGAGTTTCAAGGGTAGCCTTATTTGTTGGTGGGTTTGATCATTAAGCTCTCATCAGTTGTCTTTTGGACTCGTTCGTGGTGCGGATTGCCGTGTTGAAGTCCTATATAAGTCTGTATTGTACGAGATCGTTAAACCAGGAGTGGTGTTGGTAACTCACGAGAAGAGGAGATCGCAAGAGAGAGAGAGGAAGAATTCGCGAGGATCGTTCGTGGGGTTTTGTTGGTGACTCGTTCTTCGCAATTCGGAGCTTACGGCTATAAGGTAAGGGTGTTTCTAACTATAGTGATGGGTTTGGGAATCACATGAGGTACCTAGGGCTAGGGGTTAATTCGCATATTATTGATGTTTTGATTGTTGTGTTGTTTTCAAAAAATGATGTCGTTACGTGCTTGAATGCGAAATTGTATTGTTGTTGTTGTTTGCGCATGATTAGTGTTAATCGGTGATTTCTATGATGATGATGATGATGTGTGTAACACCTAAATAATTTAATTAAGTAATTGATTAAATTATTTAAAGTGTTGCACAAATTTAAATTATATTGAGTTATAATGTGGTAACTATTTTATTGTGTTAGGGAGTGGTGGAAGCGATGGAAGGGGGGTGTAAAAAGGGCCCAAACCTTTTGAGCCCAAAATATAAATAGACTAGGTTTAGTTGCATAGGAAGGAAAAGAAAGGAAAAGCAAAAGAAGAAGAAAAGAAGGAGTGGTGCGCCGTGAGAGGAGGAAGAAAGGAGAAGAGAGAAACTTCTCAAGGTTGCTCAAGGTAAGGGTTTTGGTCCTTTCTTTCTCAAATTTTTTCCTTTTCCTATTGTGGTGATTTACAATCCCTCATTACTTGTTGTTGTTGGTTCGCAAGTTTGCTCAAGGAGGGACAGCCATTGTTATTTGCGAAGGAGAGGAAGGGAAAGCTTGCTATTTTGGGTGATTTTGGTGTTATTGGAGTCCTACGGTTTAAATTAAGGTAAGGGTGAGCGTTTCGTTTAACATGATTGGGTATAGATAGGGTTTTGTGGGGTTTTGATGCTAAAGTGATGTGATTTTGTTGATGATTGATATTGTTGTTTGATAATTGATGAATTTTGATGATTTTTGATGAATTTGATGGTTGATGAGTTTGATAACCACTTGATGATTGAATTGAGGAACAAATGTGTTTTTGGTGTTAATTATGTGTGGGAAGGATTGTTTGATGTTTTCTTGGTGAGCGTTGATGATTTTACTTGATGAAAAATTCGTATCTTTGGAGTCAAAATCGAGTTGGGTGAAAAGTCGCACATTTTGGAAAAATTCTGCACAATACATCATTATGCACCGATTGGCGCTCACTGCGCTCAGTGGCGCTTCACACGCCAAAGTGCAATGCATGATTCGCGTGTTTTCGCCCAACGGCGCCTCACTTCGCGCTTCACTCGCGCTTCATGCGCGAGTGCACTGCTTTCTCACTGTTTTCCTTTGCTTTGTCTTCGTTTTTGTAAATTGAATATCTTTTGAACCGGGAACCCGATTGAGGTGTTCTAAGATGCGTTGGAAAGCTTATTCAGAGGCCTAACTGAATATTCTACTTTTAAGGCAAAATAAAATGTTTATTGTTGCTGTATTTACTGAGTAAATGGTGCGGTTTTATGAAAATTGTGATACTATGTTTATATAAGTGAATTGCTATGAAATGCTATACTATTAGTACACTAATTGACTATGGCTAGACTGTGGTTTACCACTAAGGCCAGAATTTCTTTCACTGGTGTATTTACAAGGGCATCACTGAGGACCTTGCAAATGTGGCCAATGCCTTTTGCAAGTAGTACCAGTTACCTGAGTAATCCCATAGTCAATCAGTTTACTATTTTATAATCCACAAAGCTAAAAGATAACCGTAATGTATATATATGCTTATGATGACGTGACTATATGAAGTTGATGAATGTGTCGGTTCATGCTATGAGTGATTTTGATGATGTATTAGTTAAGATTGTGATGTGAATGACGAATACACTCTACGAGTGTTTTATGATGACATGCCTTGAGTGGTTATTTCTTTTATGATGATGATGATGAGTACTCTGAGTGAGTGTTGATTGAGTTGCACATGTGTTATAGAGTCTCATGGCATGTGCATACTATGACTAATATTGATGATGTTATGCCTTGAGTGGTTTTCTTCTATGATGAAGATATGCCTTGAGTGGTTTTTAAAGATGATATGGTACCATCATGCATATGCCGCGTGTGGGTTGCATTTTCATACATAATCATAAGCGTGAGTTATTCTTTGTTGTGATTGGAGCCGGTGTTGTGTAGTTATGATGTGGTGATGATGATGATACCTTGTGATTATCCGCTCTTATCCCTCTATTATGTATCCGATTATGTTCCATTGAAATTCTCACCCTCTCGCTTGGAATGTTGCTATATGTGGCAACGTTGCAGTACCCGCGAGTGAAGGACTTGTCGCCTTATTCTTTTAGTTTTTGGGATGTATTGTTGTGTCGCGCTTCTCGATCATTGTAACACCTAGGGGCGTGGGTGGAGTTGGATAATTTGTTTAATAGTCAGATATCTTGATTTTTATTGTTACTTTGAGACGTGTTTGAGAGTATTTGGTGAGTTGGTGTTTATGCCATTTGCGATTGTGTTTTATGAGGATGGGATTTTCCTAAGCGATGTTTGATTGCACAAATTTGAAGAGTGCATATTTGATGAGTTTTTAAGGAAGTCTGTAGCATTTCTTTTCTATCAATTAAAACGATTTTTATTTCGAAAAGAATTACTCGATAAATGACACGTAATATAAGGGTAGAAAAAGGGTGTTACATTAGTGGTATCAGAGCAAAAGTTCGGTCTGTCAGGCCTAAGTGTGTCTGCATCATCATATTGTGTATGACAATTAGGTGTCTGAATTAGTCTTTGAATGATTGTTTATGCCGCAGGTGCTAGGTTGAGATGGCCGGGAGGATGGACGCTGCTTTTCTTTGAGGCCTTCAGAGCTATAAGCGCAGTGTGGGTACCAGTGAGAATCGCCGAGACCCGTAGTCCGGCTACCTTTAAGAGAGAGGACCCTCCTACCTTCAGGGGAGGTACAATCCGAGATGGTGCATCTTGGCTTGGTGAAGGAGATCGAGAGGATCTTCCGAAGTAATTGGGTTGTAATGATGAACAAAAAGTCGTGTATGGCACTCATACCCTATCTGAAGAAGAAGCCGATGTTGGTGGTTGGAGACCGGTTAGAGGCTGGGGCTGCCCATGAGGAGGTTACTTGGGTTGTATTCGGGAGGAGTTCCTAAGAAAGTATTTTAGGAGGACGTCGGAGGGACGAGAAAGAGATAGAGTTTCTTGGCCAAGCGAGGGTAGTATGTGATCCACAGAGTATCTTTGCTAGGTTTCTTCGACCTTGCTAAGTTCTACCCACACTACTCTGAGGCTGGGGCTGAATTCTCAAAGTGCATAAAATTTGAGAATGGTTTGAGAGTCGATATCAAGCGGTGTAGGGGTATCGGAGGATCGAGTGTTGTTCACGATCCGGTTGATCGCAGAATCTATGAGGCTGATAGCAATGCCCGTGCTAGACTTATGAGAGATCAGAAGAGTAAGTTTCAGAGCAGGGGTAAACCATATGAGACATCTGCTGGTAAGGGTAAACAAAGGTATGCCGGTGGTAGTAGGTTTGCTGAGGGCAAGAAGCCCAGTGGGGGAGATGCTACAGTCGGTGTTACTTGTTACACGTGTGGGAAAGTAGGCCATAAGAGTCCAGATTGTCCAAATAATGAGAAAAAGAGATGTTACAAGTGTGGAAAAGAGGGACACATGGCTTCCAACTGTGATAAGAAGGAGGTGCTGTGCTTTAATTGTGGGGAGAGTGGTCACATCAGTACACAGTGTCCAAAGCCAAAGAAAGAGAAGTCCACTGGGAGAGTTTTTGCATTGGCGGGTTCAGAGGGACCTAATGACATCAGAGGTACTTGCTTTATCTATGGTACACCTTTAGTTGCTATTGTTGACACGGGTGCTACGCACTCTTTTATTGCTTCTGTTTGTGCTGAGAAATTGAATTTAGTATTGTCTACTATGGAGAGAGGGATGGTTATCGACACTCCAGCTATGGGTTCGGTAACTACTTCTCTAATGTGTGCTAGGTGTCCTCTGTCAGTCTTCGGCAAAAGATTTTTGGGTTGATCTGATTTGTTTGCCTTTGGGTGGGTTGGATGTGATTCTAGGTATGGATTGGTTAGTAGATAACCATGTACACATCAATTGTTTCAACAAGTCTGTTAACTTCCTTCCCCAGAAGAGGAAGAATCATTCATCGTCTCACGATCGATTGCGTGGAGCAATGAAAGAGGGTGGTCAAGCTGTTTGCTTTGATGGCGTCTATGTCTGCTGAGAACCAAGCTGTGGTTGATGGGTTGCAGGTGGTGTGTGAGTTCCCTGAAGTGTTTCCTGATGAGATTCCTAGTGTGCCGCCCGAGAGGGAAGTTGAGTTTGGAATTGAGCTTGTGCCTGGTACTAGGCCCGTGTCTATGGCACCGTACCGGATGTCAGCTTCTGAGTTGTCGGAACTAAAGAAGCAGTTGGGAGAGCTACTTGAAAAGAAGTTTGTGAGGCCTAGTGTGTCACCATGGGGAGCTCCGGTTTTGTTGGTTAAGAAGAAAGACGGGAGTATGCGTCTGTGTGTAGATTATAGACAACTGAACAAGGTAACTATCAAGAATAAATATCCTCTTCCGAGGATTGATGATCTGATGGATCAGCTGGTGGGTGCTAAGGTTTTTAGCAAGATTGACTTGAGGTCGGGTTATCATCGGATCAAGGTGAAGGATGAAGACATCCGAAAAACCGCGTTCGGGGCGAGGTATGGGCATTATGAGTACTCTGTAATGTCGTTTGGTGTCACAAATGCACCGGGGTGTTTATGGAGTACATGAACCGGATCTTCCATAGCTATTTGGATCGGTTTGTGGTTGTGTTTATTGATGATATCTTTCGTGTACTCTAAGTCCGAGGAGGAACACGCAGAGCACTTGAGGTTAGTGCTAGAGGTCTTTGAAAGAAAGGAAGCTTTATGCTAAGTTATCAAAGTGTGAGTTAATTTGAAGGAGGTAAGCTTCTTGGGTCACATTATCTCTGGTGATGGTATAGCCGTGGACCCGGCTAAGGTTGATGCGGTGTTGCGGTGGGAGAGCCCAAAGTCCGTGGATCGAGATTAGGAGTTTCTTGGGGTTGGTTTGGTTACTACGGGAGGTTTATTGAGGGTTCTCTAAGCTAGCCCTTAGATTGACCCAATTGACTGTAAGGGAAGAGCTTTTGTGTGGGACGCCAAGTGTGAAGAGAGCTTCCAAGAAGTGAAAAGGAGGTTGACAACATCTCCGGTGCTAGTGTTGCCTGTGCCGGATCAACCTTTGGTTGTATACTGTGATGCTTCCAAGATGGGTTTGGGAGGTGTATTGATGCAGGATGGGAAGGTAGTTGCTTATGCGTCCAGACAGTTGAGGATACATGAGAAGAACTATCCTACTCATGATCTAGAGTTGGCTGCTATTGTTTTTGTGCTGAAGATTTGGAGGCACTATCTCTATGGTACCAGATTCGAGGTGTTCAGTGATCACAAGAGTCTGAAGTACTTGTTTGACCAGAAGGAGCTGAATATGAGATAGAGGCGTTGGCTAGAGCTGCTGAAGGATTATGATTTCGGCTTGAACTATCACCCCGGCAAAGCTAATGTCGTGGCTGATGCTTTAAGTCGGAAAACCTTACATATGTCAGCTATGATGGTGAGGGAATTGGAGTTGATTGAGCAATTCCGTGATTTGAGTCCAGTTTGCAGTGACACCCAGCAGTGTCGATTGGGTATGCTGAGGATTGGGAATGACTTCTTGGTTAGTATCAGAGACGCCCAGAAGTTGGATGTGAAACTGGTTGACTTGTTAGTAGCTGGTGAACAGGCTGTGGAGGGGGATTACAGGTTGGATTCCCAGGGTGTGTTGAGATTCAGGGACAGAATCTGTGTTCCTGAGGATGCCGAGTTGAAGAAAATGATACTTGAGGAGAGCCATAGGAGCAAGTTGAGCATTCATCCGGGTGCTACTAAGATGTATCATGATCTGAAGAAACTGTTCTGGTGGCCTGGTATGAAGAGAGATGTTGCGCAGTTTGTATATGCGTGTTTGACTTGCCAGAAGTCAAAGATTGAGCATCAGAAGCCTGCGGGATTGATGCAACCTTTAGAGATTCCGGAATGGAAGTGGGACAGCATCTCCATGGACTTTGTGACTGGGTTGCCAAACACTGTGAGAGGGTTTGACACTATTTGGGTGATTGTGGATAGGCTAACCAAGTCTGCCCATTTTATTCCTATCAACATCACCTATCCTGTGCCAAAGTTGGCTAGTATCTATGTTCAGGTGATTGTGAAGCTTCATGGGGTTCCGAAGAGTATTGTGTCGGATAGAGACCCGAGGTTTACATCTGAGTTTTGGGGAAGCTTGCAAGAGGCATTGGGGTCTAGGCTGATGTAACGCCCCAATTTTATTGGATTCTTATTTTTAGATGAATTGGTTACTTATTTTGGGAATTAAAAATCATAGATTGAAACTACACTGCGAGAGCTTTCCAACGAGTGGTCATTTGTTAAAATCCGACGTCGTTTGCTATTTTAATTAATTCGCCGAAGCAGGTGTAGGGTGTTTCGCGCTTGACTCACGCCTAAGTCGCGCCCCAAGCGCAAGTGCTGTGCGTGAACAGCCTGACTTTCTGCCGTTTCGCGCCTAAGTCGCGCCTGGCTCGCGCTCCGTGCGCGAGTTCGCGTATATAGCTGCGTTTCTGCGCAGCTAGGGCATTTTCTTGCCGTTTTCACTCTTTTTATCATATCTGTGTCTCTGGAGCTCCGATTGTGACGCCGTTTGTTGCGTTCTTCTCGTATCGCAGAGGGCTTCAATAGGAGAGCAATTCCAGAGTTAGAATCCAGAAGTGGTGAGAACGAAAACTGATCTCCCTACAATCTAAGAGAGAGAGAACTCGCGATCGTGAGAAGGAGAGAAGAAGTGTAGATCGCGAGGATTGTTGCTGTGGTTTCGTTCGTACTCTCATTCATCTTCTCACAGAGCTTACGTTTAAGAGGTAAGGGTGAGCGTTCGGGTTTAACATGATTGGGTATGTAATGGGGTTTTGGGGGTTTATGTTGTTGATAAATTTAATGATATTGATGAATTTTGTGTCATTGATGAATTGTTGTTATTGATGAACTCGATGTGGTTGATGAATTTTTCGTTGATAGTGATGAATTTGATGTTATTGATGAATTTGAGGTTGTTGATGAAATTTTGATGGTGTTCTTGATGAAATCTTGATGATGTTCTTGGTGAAATTTTGATGATGTTCTTGAGGAAATTTTGATGATGTTTTGATGAAATTGGGTTGTGACGTTTTGGTGAAATTAAAATTGGCAATGTAATGACCTAGTTCATGATGAGTTGGTGAAATCGGAATTCCTGCTGAATTTGATGGGGTTTTGAGTAAGTTAATGATTTGTGGTGATTACTTGATGAATCCAATGATTTCTTGGTGGATTTAGTTGAGTGGTTTGATGAACAAATGTGTTTTTATGTGTATGTAATGAGGAAAAGATTTTTAAGGATTGTTTGATGTTTCTTGGTGAGCTTTGATGATTTTAATTGGTGAAAAATTTCGTATTTTCGGAGTTAAAATCGAGTGGGGTGAAAAACTGCACATTTTCGGGAAAATTCTGCATAATACACTGTTACAGCGGATTGGCGCCTCACTGGCGCTGAAGTGGCGCTTCACGCAAAGTGCAATGCCCACATTCTGCGTGTTTACGTCCCATTGCCGCCTCACCGGGCGCTTCATGCGCCAATGGATCAAGCTTTCATCACTTGTTTTTCTTTGTTTTGTCACTGTTTTTGAAAACTGAATATCTTTTGAACCGGGAACCCGATTGAGGTGTTCTAAGATGCGTTGGAAAGCTTGTTCAGAGGCCTAACTGAATATTCTATTTTTAAGGCAAAATAAAATGTTTATTGTTGCTGTATTTACTAAGTAAATGGTGCTGTTTTATGAAAATTGCGATACTATGTTTATATAAGTGAATTACTATGAAACGTTATATTATTAGTACACTAATTGACTATGGCTAGACCGTGGTTTACCACTAAGGTCGTAATTTCTTTTTTGATGTATTTGCTCTGTTTGGCTACCACGTGAACCCCACCAACTTTCGGAAGATAAATTCTTCCGGAGTGGCCAATGCTCGTGGTGAGTTGTAACTTTGGTCGAGTAATCCCATAGTCAATCAGTCTACTATTTTATGACACACTAAGCTAAAAGACAAATGAAGTATATATATGTACTGAATGATGATGAGGATATGTGTGTTTATGATGATGTACTATGAATAGCGATGTTTTTGCGATGAGTGTACTCTATGAGTAATTGCTTGATGATGATGTATTATGATTTGTGATGATTGATGATGTATATACTCTACGAGTATAATTATAGTGATGATGTATTATGATTCGTGATGATTGATGATGTATATACTCTACGAGTATAATTATAGTGATGATGTATTATGATTTGTGATGATTGATGATGTATATACTCTATGAGTATAATTATAGTGATGATGTATTATGATTTGTGATGATTTGCGAAGGATACACTCTATGAGTGTTTTATAACGATGACGAAGAGCACTCTAGGTGAGTTTTGGTGAATTGCACATGTGTTTCATAGAGTCTCATGGCATGTGCATTATTTTGCGATGTATAGGCTTCGGCCACTTTTGCGATGGATAGGCTTCGGCCATTTTGCGATGTTTTGCGATGTATAGGCTTCGGCCACTTTTGCGATGTTAGGCTTCGGCCATTTTGCGATGATATGGTACCATCATGCATATGCCACAGTGGGGTTGCATCTTCATGCATAATCATGACTATGTATTGTTGTTGTTTGTGATTGGAGTGGTGTTGCGCGGATTACGATGTAGTGATGATGATAATATTGTGTGATTGCTCGCTCTCATTTCTCTATTATGAACTTGATTATGTTTTATTGAAATTCTCACCCCTTCTGCTTGGAATGTTGCTCTATTGTGGCAACGCTGCAGGTAACCGCGAGTGAAGGATCTGCTGCCTTCCTTACTAGCTCTTGGGATGTTTGTCGTGTCGCTCTCGATCTTTGTAACACCTAGGGGCGTGGGTGTAGTTTGTTAAAATGTTTAACTAGATGAATAATGATTTTATTGCTACATTGCGACGTGTTTGAGAGTTATTAGTGAGGTGTTGTTTATTCCATTTGTGATGTGACTTATGAGGATTTGATTTCCCTTAACGGATGTTTTGTTGCACAAATTCGAAGAGTGCAATTGATGAGTTTGCTTTAATGAAGTTGTAGCATTTCTTTTCTATCGATTAAAATAAATATTTTGAGAAAGAATTACTCACGATAAATGACGTGTAATATAAGGGTAGAAAAGGGTGTTACAATAGTGGTATCGAAGCGATTCGGTGCCGTCCGCCAAGTTGTCGAGTTGTCGAGTCTAGTTATCTCCCGAGTCTTGGTACTCGTTCTAACTATAATTTGTGTTGCGGTGATTAGTTGAATTGGCGACGGTATGACCGCTATTGTTATCTTGGTGTTGCTTATTGTCTTATTGCTACTATGTGTGTGTTTGCTCTGAGTACTTTCGTGTATGGTGGAATGTGTTGCTTGGTGTGTTTTTCGTGTCTCTCGTCGATTTTCGACGAAGACTTTTTGTGGTGGATTTTGTTGTTTGTCGTTGGGTGTTTTTGGTATTGTTGATGAATTAATGATGTTGCACAGTGATTGAGCATATGAGATGATGAGTTGGATTTGATTTGGGTGATTATGTAGGGTAGAGGTCGATTTTTAGTATATATGGTGAGAACATGTGATTGAACCATTTTTGAACTTAAACTAAAGATGTTAGGAAAAATATGTGTCATTCTAGTTAGGATCGTGACATATGTGATGATTAACGATATGTTTGGGTAATAGGGCGTGGATTGACAATAGTTTGAGGGGTGTTGGATGTGGGGTTTAACTTGTGTGTGTTCTTTGTTCTTCTTTGAAAATAAAGCGTTCTTTGTTAGCCTTTAATGATATCTTTGTTAGCCCTTTTTATAAGTTCTTTGTAAACCAGATTTTTAAGGTGTACATTTTTATAAATAAAATGGTTGAGGTTTTACCACTTGTTTATGATTTAAAAGGGATGCTACCCAAGCATGGAAATGAGATGTTTTTCCAAGATTTCAAATACATTGTTACCCGAATTTTTAACGTGTTGTCTCTTGGAACTTGAAGATGTGTTACTAAAAATGTAGGGGTGATTTTACTTAAGATTGACGGGTGTATAGATGAGAAATGAAATTGGAGACGTTTTGAAAATGGATTCTTTGTTTTGAAAATCGGTATCCTATACATCCCACGGGTGTATAGGCGCCAAATTCTAAGTGTGGGTAAACTTCGAGCTCGGGGCATATTTTACCGTGCCATCTTTTTTCGTTCGCGTGCCCAAACTCAATTTTAAACATTTTGGCTCGAGTGGTTTTGTTTTTGCACGTGTCATTTTTGAGATGTGTATAGGCGCCATTTATGTTGTGATGTTGTTTGATGGCGTGTGCTAATTGTTTGTGTTGGGATCTTTGTTTAATGTTGTGATGTTGGTCTTTGGTACACCTTGTGTGTTAGTGTTGTTGTGCGGTACCACTTAGATGGTTATTAAAATGATGCAATGAGTTCGAGAGTAAAAATCATGATGAAATCGAGGAACGCGGTGATAGTGATATTGAGAATAAAAATTAAGTTCTTTGTTTTTTGTTTATCAAAGAGAGCGTTGCTAATGTGCAAAATAAAATGTTGTTGTTTTTATGAAGAAAGGGTGTTGCCGTTTTATAAAGAATGAAGCTATTTGTTTTTATGTGTAATTCTTATTGCTTTTTTAATTTCTTTGTCTCTTTGTTTTGTCTCCTTTAGAAGGGGCTATTGTCTGCTGTTTTATTAAGAGTGATGCTGTTGCCGTTTTAAAAATAGATGCTGCTGTTTTCTCAATTTTATGTTGTTGTTTCCCAAGATTAAAAGCGTTGTTTCTTGAATTAAGGATGTTGTTTTTCTACAATTAAAGGTCTTTGAATTCTTCAAATTTTAATCAACATTTACTAAAACTTGAAGTGCTATTTTTGTAAATCTTAAAGCTGCTTTGCTTTTTCCCGAGAAATAAGAGTGCTATCATCTCAAATTCAAGAGTGTTGTTGATTAAAGTAAGAGTGATGTTTTCTTCAATTTAATTGTCTTGTTTTTAAAATTTAAAAGTCTTTGCCTCCCCATACTTAAGGGTGATGTTTCCCTATTTTGCAATTTCTTTGTTTTATGTGGTTCTGTTGCCGTTTTTATAAATAAAGAGTTGTTGTTTTGCATCTTTGTTCTTGTTGTTATTTTTGCGAATAAAGGATGTTGTTTCCTTAAGTTTATAGGTCTTGATTTATGAACTCACAGTCTAGCTTTGAAAATTTAAGAGGACTGCTTTTTCCTATTTTTCTTTAGTCTTTATTCTTGTTACTTTGGAGTTTTGGCTTAATGCCTATTTATTTTTGGAGTTGTTGTGTTGCTCATTTGTGTGATTGATGTGGTGTGTGCTTCACTTTGGTGAAGTTATGATGTGTTGTTGGTGTTATAATCGTAGCTAAGTTCGATCATAGCGTGAGAACCAAAGAAAACGAGGAGAAGTGAAGGTTTGGTGTGTAAGGTGACGTAGGAGCCGAGGTGTAGTTACCTGACTATAAGCGGGTCAAAATATATGGAAGTCGACGTATAAGTGTGACGAAGTGCAGTGTTGCAAAGTTATCGAAGTATGTGGGTGTCGGAAGTGTGAGTCGGAAGGAATGTGTGCGTCCGAGTTACATGTTGTACTTGGTGTCGGGGTGAAGTGTCGTGCGCGGTGGTGCGCCTAAGGGTAGTTGTTGAAGTGTGGTGAGTAAAAGCTTAAGTGTAGATGTATGTAGAAGCTAGGGTGGTTGAACCATAGAGTGCCTAAGTGCGTATGGGTGACAAGAAGATTGAGTCTTGTTTCGTGAGTTGGAGTAAATTTTCGAGGACGAAAATATTCTTTAAGTGGGGAGAGTTGTAACGCCCCAATTTTATTGGATTCTTATTTTTAGATGAATTGGTTACTTATTTTGGGAATTAAAAATCATAGATAGAAACTACCAACTGAGAGCTTTCCAACGAGTGGTCATTTGTTAAAATCCGGCGTCGTTTGCTATTTTAATTAATTCGTGAAGCGGGTGTAGGGTGTTTCGCGCTTGACTCACGCCTAAGTCGCGCCCCAAGCGCAAGTGCTGTGCGTGAACAGCGTGAGTTTCTGCCGTTTCGCTAAGTCGCGCTGGCTCGCGCTCCGTGCGCGAAGTTCGCGATATATAAGCTGCGTTTCTGCGCGGTAGGGCATTTTCTTGCCGCGTTTTCACTCTTTTTATCATATCACGTGTCTCTCGAGCTCCGATTGTGACGCCGTTTGTTGCGTTCTCTCGTATCGCAGAGGGCTTCAATAGGAGAGCAATTCCAGAGTTAGAATCCAGAAGTGGTGAGAACGAAAACTGATCTCCTACAATCTAAGAGAGAGAGAACTTCGCGATCGTGAGAAGGAGAGAAGAAGTGTAGATCGCGAGGATTGTTGCTGTGGTTTCGTTCGTACTCTCATTCATCTTCTCACAGAGCTTACGTTTAAGAGGTAAGGGTGAGCGTTTCGGTTTAACATGATTGGGTATGTAATGGGGTTTTGGGGGGGGGGTTTATGTTGTTGATAAATTTAATGATATTGATGAATTTTGTGTCATTGATGAATTGTTGTTATTGATGAACTCGATGTGGTTGATGAATTTTCGTTGATAGTGATGAATTTGATGTTATTGATGAATTTGAGGTTGTTGATGAAATTTTGATGGTGTTCTTGATGAAATCTTGATGATGTTCTTGGTGAAATTTTGATGATGTTCTTGAGGAAATTTTGATGATGTTTTGATGAAATTGGGTTGTGACGTTTTGGTGAAATTAAAATTGGCAATGTAATGACCTAGTTCATGATGAGTTGGTGAAATCGGAATTCCTGCTGAATTTGATGGGGTTTTGAGTAAGTTAATGATTTGTGGTGATTACTTGATGAATCCAATGATTTCTTGGTGGATTTAGTTGAGTGGTTTGATGAACAAATGTGTTTTTATGTGGATGTAATGAGGAAAAGATTTTTAAGGATTGTTTGATGTTTCTTTGTGAGCTTTGATGATTTTAATTGGTGAAAAATTTCGTATTTTCGGAGTTAAAATCGAGTGGGGTGAAAAATCGCACATTTTCGGAAAATTTCGCATAATACATCTTTATTACAGATTGGCGCCTCGCGGGCGCTGAAGTGGCGCTTCACACGCCGGATGCAATGCCCACATTCTGCGTGTTTACGTCCAATGGCGCCTCACTTTGTCGCCTCTTTGGCGCTTCATGCGCGAGGATGGCTGTTTCTCAACATTTTTCTTTGTTTTGTCACTTTGTTTTTGGCGAATATCTTTTGAGCAGGAACCCGATTGAGGTGTTCTAAGATGCGTTGGAAAGCTTGTTCAGAGGCCTAACTGAATATTCTATTTTTAAGGCAAAATAAAATGTTTATTGTTGCTGTATTTACTAAGTAAATGGTGCTGCTTTTTTATGAAAATTGCGATACTATGTTTATATAAGTGAATTACTATGAAACGTTATATTATTAGTACACTAATTGACTATGGCTAGACTGTGGTTTACCACTAAGGTCAAATTTCTTTATTTGATGTATTTGCTCTGTTTGGCTACCACGTGAACCCCACCAACTTTCGGAAGATAAATTCTTGGAGTGGCCAATGTGCGTGGTGAGTTGTAACTGGTCAGAGTAATCCCATAGTCAATCAGTCTACTATTTTATGACACACTAAGCTAAAAGACAAATGAAGTATATATATGTACTTGAATGATGATGAGGATATGTGTGTTTATGATGATGTACTATGAATAGCGATGTTTTTGCGATGAGTGTACTCTATGAGTAATTGCTTGATGATGATGTATTATGATTTGTGATGATTGATGATGTATATACTCTACGAGTATAATTATAGTGATGATGTATTATGATTCGTGATGATTGATGATGTATATACTCTACGAGTATAATTATAGTGATGATGTATTATGATTTGTGATGATTGATGATGTATATACTCTATGAGTATAATTATAGTGATGATGTATTATGATTTGTGATGATTTTGCGAAGGATACACTCTATGAGTGTTTTATAACGATGACGAAGAGCACTCTAGGTGAGTTTTGGTGAATTGCACATGTGTTTCATAGAGTCTCATGGCATGTGCATTATTTTGCGATGTATAGGCTTGGCCACTTTTGCGATGGATAGGCTTGGCCATTTTGCGATGTTTTTGCGATGTATAGGCTTGGCCACTTTTGCGATGTTAGGCTTGGCCATTTTGCGATGATATGGTACCATCATGCATATGCCACAGTGGGGTTGCATCTTCATGCATAATCATGACTATGTATTGTTGTTGTTTGTGATTGGAGCCGGTGTTGCGTGATTACGATGTAGTGATGATGATAATATTGTGTGATTACTGCTCTCATTTCTCTATTATGAACTTGATTATGTTTTATTGAAATTCTCACCCCTTCGCTTGGAATGTTGCTCTATTGTGGCAAGCTGCAGTAAACTGTATGAGTGAAGGATCTGCTTTGCCTTCCTTACTAGCTCTTGGGATGTTTGTCGTGTCGTCGCTCGACATCTTTGTAACACCTAGGGGCGTGGGTGTAGTTTGTTAAAATGTTTAACTAGATGAATAATGATTTTATTGCTACATTGCGACGTGTTTGAGAGTTATTAGTGAGGTGTTGTTTATTCCATTTGTGATGTGACTTATGAGGATTTGATTTCCCTTAACGGATGTTTTGTTGCACAAATTCGAAGAGTGCAATTGATGAGTTTGCTTTAATGAAGTTGTAGCATTTCTTTTCTATCGATTAAAATAAATATTTTGAGAAAGAATTACTCACGATAAATGACGTGTAATATAAGGGTAAAAAGGGTGTTACAATAGTGGTATCGAGAGCGATTCGATCCGTCCGCCAAGTTGTCGATGTCGAGTCTAGTTATCTCCGAGTCTTGGTACTCGTTCTAACTATAATTTGTGTTGCGGTGATTATTTGAATTGGCCGACGGTATGACCGCTATTGTTAATCTTGGTGTTGCTTATTGTCTTATTGCTACTATGTGTGTGTTTGCTCCGAGTACTTCGTGTATGTGGAATGTGTTGCTTGGTGTGTTTTACGTGTCTCTCGTCGATTTTCGACGTGAAGACTTTGTGGTGGATTTTGTTGTTTGTCGTTGGGTGTTTTTGGTATTGTTGATGAATTAATGATGTTGCCTGGTGATTGAGCATATGAGATGATGAGTTGGATTTCGATTTGGGTGATTATGTAGGGTAGAGGTCGATTTTTAGTATATATGGTGAGAACATGTGATTGAACCATTTTTGAACTTAAACTAAAGATGTTAGGAAAAATATGTGTCATTCTAGTTAGGATCGTGACATATGTGATGATTAACGATATGTTTGGGTAATAGGGCGTGAGTGACAATAGTTTGAGGGTGTTGGATGTGGGGTTTAACTTGTGTGTGTTCTTTGTTCTTCTTTGAAAATAAAGCGTTGTTGTTAGCCTTTAATGATATCTTGTTAGCCCTTTTTATAAGTTCTTCAGAAACCAGATTTTTAAGGTATTTGTTTTTATAAATAAAATGGTTGAGGTTTTACCACTTTGTTTATGATTTAAAAAGGGATGCTACCCAAGCATGGAAATGAGATGTTTTTCCAAGATTTCAAATACATTGTTACCCGAATTTTTAACGTGTTGTCTCTTGGAACTTGAAGATGTGTTACTAAAAATGTAGGGGTGATTTTACTTAAGATTGTGGGTGTATAGATGAGAAATGAAATTGGAGACGTTTTGAAAATGGATTCTTTGTTTTGAAAATCGGTATCCTATACATCCCCACGGGTGTATAGGCGCCAAATTCTAAGTGTGGGTAAACTTCGAGCTCGGGGCATATTTTACCGTGCCATCTTTTTTCGTTCGCGTGCCCAAACTCAATTTTAAACATTTTTGGCTCGAGTGGTTTTGTTTTTGCACGTGTCATTTTTGAGATGTGTATAGGCGCGATTTATGTTGTGATGTTGTTTGATGCCGTGTGCTAATTGTTTGTGTTGGGATCTTTGTTTAATGTTGTGATGTTGGTCTTTGGTACACCTTGTGTGTTAGTGTTGTTGTGCGGTACCACTTAGATGGTTATTAAAATGATGCAATGAGTTCGAGAGTAAAAATCATGATGAAATCGAGGACGCGGTGATAGTGATATTGAGAATAAAAATTAAGTTCTTTGTTTCTTTGTTTATCAAAAGAGAGCGTTGCTAATGTGCAAAATAAAATGTTGTTGTTTTTATGAAGAAAGGGTGTTGCTTAGTTTTATAAAGAATGAAGCGCTGTTTTTATGTGTAATTCGCTGCTTTTAAAATTTCTTTGTTCTTTGTTTTGTCTCCTTTAGAAGGGGCTACTGTCTGCTGTTTTATTAAGAGTGATGCTGTTGCCGTTTTAAAAATAGATGCTGCTGTTTTCTCAATTTTATGTTGTTGTTTCCCAAGATTAAAAGCGTTGTTTCTTGAATTAAGGATGTTGTTTTTCTACAATTAAAGGTGCTGAATTCTTCAAATTTTAATCTGCTGTTTACTAAAACTTGAAGTGCTATTTTTGTAAATCTTAAAACTGCTGTTTTTCCCAGAAATAAGAGTGCTATCATCTCAAATTCAAGAGTGTTGTTGATTAAAGTAAGAGTGATGTTTTCTTCAATTTAATTGTCTTTGCATTTTTAAAATTTAAAGTCTTCGCTCCCATACTTAAGGGTGATGTTTCCTATTTTGCAAGTCTTTCTTTGTTTTATGTGGTTCTGTTGCCGTTTTTATAAATAAAGAGTTGTTGTTTTGCATGCTGTTCTTGTTGTTATTTTTGCGAATAAAGGATGTTGTTTCCTTAAGTTTATAGGTACTGATTTATGAACTCACAGTCTAGTTTGAAAATTTAAGAGGACTGTTTTTCCTATTTTCTTTAGTCTTTATTCTTTGTTACTTTGGAGTTTTGGCTTAATGCCTATTTATTTTTGGAGTTGTTGTGTTGCTCCTTTGTGTGATTGATGTGGTGTGTGCTTCACTTTGGTGAAGTTATGATGTGTTGTTGGTGTTATAATCGTAGCTAAGTTCGATCATAGCGTGAGAACCAAAGAAAAGCGAGGAGAAGTGAAGGTTTGGTGTGTAAGGTGGCGTAGGAGCCGAGGTGTAGTTACGACTATAAGCGGGTCAAAATATATGGAAGTCGACGTATAAGTGTGACGAAGTGCAGTGTTGCAAAGTTATCGAAGTATGTGGGTGTCGGAAGTGTGAGTCGAAGGAATGTGTACGTCGAAGTTACATGTTGTACTTGGTGTCGGGGTGAAGTGTCGTGCGCAGGTGGTGCGCCTAAGGGTAGTTGTTGAAGTGTGGTGAGTAAAAGCTTAAGTGTAGATGTATGTAGAAGCTAGGGTGGTTGAACCATAGAGTGCCTAAGTGCAGCGTATGGGTGACAAGAAGATTGAGTCTTGTTTCGTGAGTTGGAGTAAATTTTCGAGGACGAAAATATTCTTTAAGTGGGGGAGAGTTGTAACGCCCCAATTTTATTGGATTCTTATTTTTAGATGAATTGGTTACTTATTTTGGGAATTAAAAATCATAGATAGAAACTACACTGCGAGAGCTTTCCAACGAGTGGTCATTTGTTAAAATCCGACGTCGTTTGCTATTTTAATTAATTCGGCGAAGCAGGTGTAGGGTGTTTCGCGCTTGACTCACGCCTAAGTCGCGCCCCAAGCGCAAGTGCTGTGCGTGAACAGCGTGAGTTTCTGCCGTTTCGCGCCTAAGTCGCGCTGGCTCGCTCCCGCGGCGCGAAGTTTAGCGTGATATAGCTGCGTTCGCGCAGCGGTAGGGCATTTTCTTGCCGTTTTCACTCTTTTATCATATCGTGTCTCTCGAGCTCCGATTGTGACGCCGTTTGTTGCGTTCTTCTCGTATCGCAGAGGGCTTCAATAGGAGAGCAATTCCAGAGTTAGAATCCAGAAGTGGTGAGAACGAAAACTGATCTCCCTACAATCTAAGAGAGAGAACTCGCGATCGTGAGAAGGAGAGAAGAAGTGTAGATCGCGAGGATTGTTTGTTTTGTGGTTTCGTTCGTACTCTCATTCATCTTCTACAGAGCTTACGTTTAAGAGGTAAGGGGGTGAGCGTTTCGGTTTAACATGATTGGGTATGTAATGGGGTTTTGGGGGGTTTATGTTGTTGATAAATTTAATGATATTGATGAATTTTGTGTCATTGATGAATTGTTGTTATTGATGAACTCGATGTGGTTGATGAATTTTCGTTGATAGTGATGAATTTGATGTTATTGATGAATTTGAGGTTGTTGATGAAATTTTGATGGTGTTCTTGATGAAATCTTGATGATGTTCTTGGTGAAATTTTGATGATGTTCTTGAGGAAATTTTGATGATGTTTTGATGAAATTGGGTTGTGACGTTTTGGTGAAATTAAAATTGGCAATGTAATGACCTAGTTCATGATGAGTTGGTGAAATCGAATTCTCTTTGAATTTGATGGGGTTTTGAGTAAGTTAATGATTTGTGGTGATTACTTGATGAATCCAATGATTTCTTGGTGGATTTAGTTGAGTGGTTTGATGAACAAATGTGTTTTTATGTGGATGTAATGAGGAAAAGATTTTTAAGGATTGTTTGATGTTTCTTTGTGAGCTTTGATGATTTTAATTGGTGAAAAATTTCGTATTTTCGGAGTTAAAATCGAGTGGGGTGAAAAACTGCACATTTTCGGGAAAATTCTGCATAATACACTGTTACAGCGGATTGGCGCCTCACTGGCGCTGAAGTGGCGCTTCACACGCCAGTGCAATGCCCACATTCTGCGTGTTTACGCCCAATGGCGCCTCATCGCCGCGCCTCCGGCGCTTCATGCGCCGATGGATCGCTTCTCACTTTTTTTCACCTTTGTTTTGTCACTTTGTTTTTGAAAATCGAATATCTTTTGAACCGGGAACCCGATTGAGGTGTTCTAAGATGCGTTGGAAAGCTTGTTCAGAGGCCTAACTGAATATTCTATTTTTAAGGCAAAATAAAATGTTTATTGTTGCTGTATTTACTAAGTAAATGGTGCTGTTTTATGAAAATTGCGATACTATGTTTATATAAGTGAATTACTATGAAACGTTATATTATTAGTACACTAATTGACTATGGCTAGACTGTGGTTTACCACTAAGGTCAGAATTTCTTTCGCTGATGTATTTGCTCTGTTTGGCTACCACGTGAACCCCACCAACTTTCGGAAGATAAATTCTTCTGGAGTGGCCAATGTCTGTGGTGAGTTGTAACCTGGTCCAGAGTAATCCCATAGTCAATCAGTCTACTATTTTATGACACACTAAGCTAAAAGACAAATGAAGTATATATATGTACTGAATGATGATGAGGATATGTGTGTTTATGATGATGTACTATGAATAGCGATGTTTTTGCGATGAGTGTACTCTATGAGTAATTGCTTGATGATGATGTATTATGATTTGTGATGATTGATGATGTATATACTCTACGAGTATAATTATAGTGATGATGTATTATGATTCGTGATGATTGATGATGTATATACTCTACGAGTATAATTATAGTGATGATGTATTATGATTTGTGATGATTGATGATGTATATACTCTATGAGTATAATTATAGTGATGATGTATTATGATTTGTGATGATTTATGAAGGATACACTCTATGAGTGTTTTATAACGATGACGAAGAGCACTCTAGGTGAGTTTTGGTGAATTGCACATGTGTTTCATAGAGTCTCATGGCATGTGCATTATTTTGCGATGTATAGGCTTCGGCCACTTTTGCGATGGATAGGCTTCGGCCATTTTGCGATGTTTTGCGATGTATAGGCTTCGGCCACTTTTGCGATGTTAGGCTTCTCGCCATTTTGCGATGATATGGTACCATCATGCATATGCCACAGTGGGGTTGCATCTTCATGCATAATCATGACTATGTATTGTTGTTGTTTGTGATTGGAGTGGTGTTGCGTGATTACGATGTAGTGATGATGATAATATTGTGTGATTGCTCGCTCTCATTTCTCTATTATGAACTTGATTATGTTTTATTGAAATTCTCACCCCCTTCGCTTGGAATGTTGCTCTATTGTGGCAATGTTGCAGTAACTCATGAGTGAAGGATCTGCCGCCTTCCTTACTAGCTCTTGGGATGTTTGTCGTGTCGCCTCTGACATCTTTGTAACACCTAGGGGCGTGGGTGTAGTTTGTTAAAATGTTTAACTAGATGAATAATGATTTTATTGCTACATTGCGGCGTGTTTGAGAGTTATTAGTGAGGTGTTGTTTATTCCATTGTGATGTGACTTATGAGGATTTGATTTCTTAACGGATGTTTTGTTGCACAAATTCGAAGAGTGCAATTGATGAGTTTGCTTTAATGAAGTTGTAGCATTTCTTTTCTATCGATTAAAATAAATATTTTGAGAAAGAATTACTCGATAAATGACGTGTAATATAAGGGTAGAAAAGGGGTGTTCTGGTGAGGTTGAGTTCGACTTATCACCCCGGGGATCGATGGTCGGAGCAGAGAGGACCATCCAGTCTCTGGAGGATCTTCTGAGAGCTTGTGTGCTCGAGCAGGGAGGTGCGTGGGATACACATCTCCCACTGGTTGAGTTTACTTATAATAACAGCTACCATTCGAGTATAGGGATGGCTCCTTTTGAGGCACTGTATGGGCGGAGGTGTAGGACTCCGTTGTGTTGGCATGAGTCCGGTGAGAGTGTCGTTCTTGGACCGGAATTGGTTAGGGAGACTACAGAGAAGGTTAAGATGATCAGGGAGAAAATGAAAGAGTCCCAGAGTCGGCAGAAAAGTTATCATGATAGGAGGAGAAAGGACTTGGAATTTCAGGCTGGTGAGCATGTATTCCTGAGGGTCACGCCTATGACAGGTGTTGGGCGTGCACTGAAAGCGAAGAAGTTGACTCCTAGGTTTATTGGACCGTACCAAATCACTGAGAGGGTTGGAAAGGTTGCTTATAGGGTGGCTCTGCCACCTAATCTTTCGAACTTACACGATGTATTCCACGTGTCACAGCTTCGGAAGTATATTCCAGACCCGTCTCATGTGATTCACATGGATGATGTAGAGGTACGTGAGAATCTCACGGTAGAGACTATGCCAGTGAGGATTGATGATAGAGAGGTGAAGGTGTTGAGAGGGAAAGACATTGCATTGGTCAAGGTAGTGTGGTTGGGAGCTGCTGGTGAGAGCATGACTTGGGAGCTAGAGAGCAGGATGAGGGAATCCTATCCAGAGCTATTTGACTCAGGTATGAATTTCGAGGACGAAATTTCCTAAGTGGGGGAGAGTTATAACACCTAAATAATTTAATTAAGTAATTGATTAAATTATTTAAAGTGTTGCACAAATTTAAATTATATTGAGTTATAATGTGGTAACTATTTTATTGTGTTAGGGAGTGGTGGAAGCGATGGAAGGGGGGTGTAAAAAGGGCCCAAACCTTTTGAGCCCAAAATATAAATAGACTAGGTTTAGTTGCATAGGAAGGAAAAGAAAGGAAAAGCAAAAGAAGAAGAAAAGAAAGAAGGAAGGAGTGCTTGTAGTGAGAGGAGGAAGAAAGGAGAAGAGAGAAACTTCTCAAGGTTGCTCAAGGTAAGGGTTTTGGTCCTTTCTTTCTCAAATTTTTTCCTTTTCCTATTGTGGTGATTTACAATCCCTCATTACTTGTTGTTGTTGGTTCGCAAGTTTGCTCAAGGAGGGACAGCCATTGTTATTTGCGAAGGAGAGGAAGAGAAAGCTTGCTATTTTGGGTGATTTTGGTGTTATTGGAGTCCTACGGTTTAAATTAAGGTAAGGGTGAGCGTTTCGTTTAACATGATTGGGTATAGATAGGGTTTTGTGGGGTTTTGATGCTAAAGTGATGTGATTTTGTTGATGATTGATATTGTTGTTTGATAATTGATGAATTTTGATGATTTTTGATGAATTTGATGGTTGATGAGTTTGATAACCACTTGATGATTGAATTGAGGAACAAATGTGTTTTTGGTGTTAATTATGTGTGGGAAGGATTGTTTGATGTTTTCTTGGTGAGCGTTGATGATTTTACTTGATGAAAAATTCGTATCTTTGGAGTCAAAAATCGAGTTGGGTGAAAAGCTGCACATTTTCGGAAAAATTCTGCACAATACACTGCTACAGCTGACTGGCGCCTCACCTGCGCTCCAGTGGCGCTTCACACGCCAGTGCAATGCACAGATTCGGCGTGTTTACATCCCAACGGCGCCACTCGCGCTTTCACTCGCGCTTCATGCGCGAGTGCTGCTTTCTCCTTTATTTTCCTTTGTTTTGTCACTTTGTTTTTGTAAATTGAATATCTTTTGAACAGGAACCCGATTGAGGTGTTCTAAGATGCGTTGGAAAGCTTATTCAGAGGCCTAACTGAATATTCTACTTTTAAGGCAAAATAAAATGTTTATTGTTGCTGTATTTACTGAGTAAATGGTGCGGTTTTATGAAAATTGTGATACTATGTTTATATAAGTGAATTGCTATGAAATGCTATACTATTAGTACACTAATTGACTATGGCTAGACTGTGGTTTACCACTAAGGCCAGAATTTCTTTCACTGGTGTATTTACAAGGGCATCACTGAGGACCTTGCAAATGTGGCCAATGCCTTTTGCAAAGTAGTACCGATTACGAGTAATCCCATAGTCAATCGATTTACTATTTTATAATCCACAAAGCTAAAAGATAACCGTAATGTATATATATGCTTATGATGACGTGACTATATGAAGTTGATGAATGTGTCGGTTCATGCTATGAGTGATTTTGATGATGTATTAGTTAAGATTGTGATGTGAATGACGAATACACTCTACGAGTGTTTTATGATGACATGCCTTGAGTGGTTATTTCTTTTATGATGATGATGATGAGTACTCTGAGTGAGTGTTGATTGAGTTGCACATGTGTTATAGAGTCTCATGGCATGTGCATACTATGACTAATATTGATGATGTTATGCCTTGAGTGGTTTTCTTCTATGATGAAGATATGCCTTGAGTGGTTTTTAAAGATGATATGGTACCATCATGCATATGCCCGCGTGTGGGTTGCATTTTCATACATAATCATAACTGTGAGTTGTTGCTGTTGTGATTGGAGCCGGTGTTGTGTAGTTATGATGTGGTGATGATGATGATACCTTGTGATTGTCTGCTCTTATCCCTCTATTATGTATCTGATTATGTTCCATTGAAATTCTCACCCCTTCTGCTTGGAATGTTGCTCTATTGTGGCAACGTTGCAGATACCCGCGAGTGAAGGACTTGCTGCCTTACTCTTTTAGTTTTTGGGATGTATTGTTGTGTCGCTCTACGATCTTTGTAACACCTAGGGGGCGTGGGTGGAGTTGGATAATTTGTTTAATAGCTGTATACTGATTTTTATTGTTACTTTGAGACGTGTTTGAGAGTATTTGGTGAGTTGGTGTTTATGCCGCTGCGATTGTGTTTTATGAGGATGGGATTTTCCCTAACTGATGTTTGATTGCACAAATTTGAAGAGTGCATATTTGATGAGTTTTTAAGGAAGCTGTAGCATTTCTTTTCTATCAATTAAAACGATTTTTATTTCTGAAAAAGAATTACTCTGATAAATGACACGTAATATAAGGGTAGAAAAGGGGTGTTACAATGTGCGTAAATTGATGATGATGATGTGGGATGGTCGGTGTCGTTTTGTTGTTGTGGTTCGGGGGTCGTATGGTTAGTGTTTGTCGAAATGTCCAAGTGACGGTGTTTTTGGGGTTTGGTTGTCAAAGGGAAGTTTTGTGGTTGTTGTGATGCTGGCGCCCTATAGGTGGGGCGCCAGGTTCCTAGTGTTGTCTGTGTTGTGTGGGTCTTGAGAGCAGGTGTCCGCGCTACTGGGCGGCGGGCCCAGCGCCGGAGTCTTTGGCAAAATGTTCTTTGGCGCCCGGTGTTGCTACTATAATCGTGGAAAATGTGTTTTTCGTGAAAAACTTGGATTTCTGAACAATTTTTCCTGAGACAAATTTTGTATTGGCCGAGCAACTTTTCATTTCGAACATTTGGGCTCAGGTGATTTTTCTGTTGCGTGCACGGTTTAGGAGTTGTGCGTAGTTTTGGGGTGTGTTCTTTGTGCGGGCGCGAAGTCTGCTGCGCACTTTATTCATATTCGTATTTTCACGAAAGCCGGTATTTCGAACATATTTTCCGAGCAAAATTTTGTTTTGGCGGACCAAATTTAATTTCGAGTGTTTTGGCTCGGTGGTTTTATTTCACCACGCGCGTCGTTTTGAGTTGTCCGGTGATTTGTATTTACAGTCTTCTTTGGCGCTCAGTATGGCGGCGCGCCGAAGATGTCGTGTGTGTGTGTCTTTGGCGATTGCTGATTTTGGCGCCCGGGGCATAGGGCTCCAGTGCCTGTGTGCTGCCAGGACGTGTCTGGCGACCAGATGCAGGGCTCCGGTGCCCGTGTGTGCCAAAGTTAGTCCCCAGTGGCTAGTTTTGTCCTGTGTCAACTTTTTGGTCTAAAAATGACAGTTTTACCCTTTGGTCTATTTTTGGTCTGAAAATGACGGTTTTACCGCATGGCGTCAATTTACAGAAACTTGTGAAGTTGTCCAGGTGTATCTGCTATGATCGTGATGGTGAGTCTTTGACTCTTTTACGATGTTGATGTGACGTTTTGACGATGATGTGTTATGACTGTGATGCTTATAATGATGTACTATGATGATGATTATGACGATGTGCCCGTCGTGGCTTATTGATGACGAGAACTCCAGGTGAGTAAAATTTGATGATGATTGCACATGTGTTCATGGTGTCTCATAGCATGTGCATATTATGACGATGGGCTTCGGCCACCTATTATGACGAGTTAGGCTTCGGCCGTAGTGACGATGTGCCCGCCGTGGCTTTATTATGACGAGTATGGTACCATCATGCATTATACCCAGGTGTGGGTCGCATTTTCATGCATGCTCATGACTGTGCTTGTTATTTCTGATGTTGTGAATTGTTGTGTTTTGAGTTGGTAGTTGTAATTGTTGTTGGTGCTTTTATGCCTTATCTCTTATCTATTACTACTGTTAGACTCACCCCTTTTGCTTGAAATGTTGCTCTATGTGGCAACGCTGCAGGTGACCACGAGTGAAGGTACTGCGCTGCCCGTATTAGTGCTGGGATGTTGGGATGTCCGTAAGTCGCTCTACGATCTGATAACACCTAGGGGCGTGGACTTGATTTTATTTAATTGCTTAATTAAATATTGTGGTGATGTTTATGCCGTTTATGACGTGTTTGAGTGTTTTGGTGAGATTTCCGCTGTGATGTGTTTTTGGAGTTTGACTCTCATGATGGGTGCCTTCGCTGCACTAATTTTTGATGAATGCGTTTCGAGTTTTACTATGACGATGTGACATTTCTTTTCTATCAAATAAATAATGATTTGAAAAAAAAAAAATTACTCTGATAATGACGTGTAAATTAAGGGGTAGAAATGGGGTGTTACATTAGTGGTATCAGAGCAGTTCGGTCTGTCCGGCCGAGTCATCGAGTCGTCGAGTCGAGTAACACTGGAGTGTTGTTACTCGTTTATGGTTATAGGTTTTGTTTCAGTGTAGAAATGGCAGGACGGAGCGATACTGCACTTGCTGCTGTTATGCAGGCTATGGCTTAAGTTGTGGAGAACCCACAAGGTGCTGGTGATGCTGGGTCGCGCAGCTTGGCGACATTTCATGAGGGAGAAGCAGAAGAGTTTTCCGAGTCGCGGAAAACCGTATGAGGTTCCAGCCGGTAGAGGTAATCGGAGGAATACTGGTGGCAAGAAGCCAAGTGGGGGAGATGCTGCTGCTAGTGCGGTATGTTTTAAGTGTGAGTTTCTCTTCTCCTGAAGAGGAATCTGGGTTGTTGCCTGCTGGTCAGCTAAGAAGAGTATTGAGGGAAGAGGTTTAGTTGTTTTCGTTGATTGCGTCATTGTCCGCGGAGAGTCAGGCAAAGATTGATGAGTTGCATGTGGTACGAGATTTTTCTTAAGTGTTCCCTGATGAGATTCCGGATGTACCACCGGAGCGACAGGTAGAGTTCCCCATTGACCTGGTACCGGGTACCAGACCTGTGTCTATGGCATCGTATAGGATGTCTGCGGTTGAGTTGGCAGGTGAAGAAGCGACTTGAGGATCCGCTGAGAAGAAGTTTGTAGGACCGAGTATGTCGGCGTGGGAGCTCCGGTGTTGTTGGTGAAGAAGAAGGATGGTAGCATGAGATTGTGTGTAGACTATCGGCGGTTGAATAAAGTGACAATCAAGAATAAGTATCCACTTAGAGAATTGACGATTTGATGGATCAGTTGGTGGGTGCGCAAGTGTTCAGCAAGATAGACTTGAGGTCGGGTTACCATCAGATAAGAGTTAAAGATGAGGATATTCAGAAGATCGCGTTCAGGACGCGATACGGGCATCATGAGTATTCTGTGATGTCTTTCGGTGTGACCAATGCGCCGGGAGTATTCATGGAATACATGAACCGTATCTTTCATGAGTATTTGGATCGGTTCGTGGTGGTATTTATCGACGATATTTTGATGTATTCGAAGTCAGAAGAAGAGCATGCAGAACATCTGAGATTGGTATTGGAAGTTTTGAAAGAGAGGGCGTATGCGAAACTATCTAAGTGTGAATTCTGGCTGAAAGAAGTAAGTTTCGTAGGTCATATCATCTCTGGTGATGGAATTGCTGTGGATCCATCAAAGGTTGATGCTGTGTTGCAGTGGGGGTCTCCGAAGTCAGCGACTGAGATTAGAAGTTTTCTGGGTTTGGCAGGTTACTACAGGAGGTTTATAGAGGGTTTCTCTAAGTTGGCGTTGCCGTTGACTCGGTTGACTTGCAAAGGTAAGGCATTTGTGTGGGATGATCGGTGTGAAGAGAGCTTCAATGAGTTGAAGAAGAGGTTGACGACGTCTCCTGTGTTAACGTTGCCTAATCCGGTGGAGCCTTTTGTTGTGTACTGTGATGCTTCCAAGATGGGAATGGTAAGGTGGTTGCTTATGCGTCCAGACAGTTGAGGACTCATGAGAAGAACTACCCTACTCATGATTTGGAGCTTGCTGCGATTGTGTTCGCATTGAAGATTTGGAGGCATTACCTGTATGGTTCGAGGTTTGAGGTATTCAGTGATCATAAGGGTTTGTAGTATCTGTTTGATCAGAAGGAGCTGAATATGAGGCAGCGTAGGTGGTTGGAGTTGTTGAAGGATTACGACTTCAGTTTGAATTATCATCCGGAGAGGGCTAATGTGGTTGCAGATGCATTAAGCCGGAAGACTTCGCATATGTCGCGCTACCGATGGTTAGAGAACTGGAACTGATTGAGCGGCTTCGAGAGATATGAGTTTGGTCTGCGAAGTGTCGCCTCAGAGTATCAAGTTGGGAATGCTGAAAGTCGACAATGAGTTCATGTCTAGTATCTGAGAAGCCCAGAAATTGGATGTCAAGTTAGTTGATTTGATGGTTGGGATTGGCTAATCAGCGGATAAGGACTATGAGTTGGATGCACAGAGTGTGTTGAGGTACCGTGGAAGAATCTGTATTCGGGATGACGAAGAGATGAAGAAGGCAATTCTGGAAGAGGGTCATAGAAGCAAGTTGAGTATTCATCCGGGAGCTACGAAAATGCATCAGGATCGAAAAAGTTGTTTTGGTGGCTTAGTTTGAAGCGTGACGTCGCTAAGTTTTGTCGCAGCGTGTTTGACTTTGTCGAAGTCAAAGGTGGAGCATCGAAGCTTTCTTTGGGTTGATGCAACCGTTGAATGTTCCAGAGTGGAAGTGGGATAGTTTCTCCATGGATTTTGTGAGTGGGTTACCCAATACGGTGAGAGGGCACAATTCGATTTGGGTGGTTGTGGACAGATTGACGAAGTCTGCTCATTTTATTCCTATCGGTATTAAGTTTAGGTGTCGAGGTTGCGTAAACACGTATTGGTGATTGTGAAGCTGCATGGTGTTGCTTTGTGCACTGTGTCGGATAGGGATCCAAGGTTCACTTCGGACTTTTGGAGTAGTAAGTAGAAGGAATTGGGTTCGGAATTGAGGTTGAGTTCAGCTTATCATCCTAAAACTGATGGTCAGACAGAGAGGACGATTCTGTCGTTGGAAGATCTGTTGAGGTCTTGTGTTCTAGAGCTGGGAGGTGCGTGGACGCTCATTGTAACACCCCATTTCTACCCGGCGATTTGTAATAAAAATCAGAGTTGAAAAATTTATTCTTCGAATGAAGTGCTACATTTGAATCATCTCAAAACTCTGATAAACATAACACAATGCTGTAATACATCAAACAATACGCAACACCATAAAAAGAATGGGATTTTCTCAAAACTTTCATTCAATGGTTCCATGCCCTGGGAAATAATCATCATGCTCTACGCAGCGGAAAAATAGAGACAAATCTAGGGAGACAAACAACAGTCTCGTCAATCAACACCTAAATATATCATAATTAAAAACAGTACAACAATGAACAAGCTCAACATCTAGAAGCTAAACCCATCCCCTAGGTGTTACGTATCGAGCGGCGACCAGGAAACGAAGGAACCAAGTCCTTCACTCATCGTTACTGTGGTAAACAACAATGAAAGGGTGGGTCTCGAACTATATAATAAAAGGGATAATAAGCGAGATATAGACATAGTTTACAGCATACTCAAACACACCAATCATCAATCAACAATATTCATGCACTAATGGGAATGTATGCAATGTCAGCATGCATGTGGTACCATTGGCTTGCGGCCGCCCTCAGGCTTCACAATCACTTTATAAGGCCCCCCGGCCGCCCTCAGGCTTCACAATCATTTTATAAGGCCCCCCGGCCGCCCTCAGGCTTCACAATCATTTTATAAGGCCCCCCGGCCGCCCTCAGGCTTCACAAATCATATTATAAACTCTACGACCGCAGCCAATGTATGCATGAGACTCCATGAACATGCCATAACACCATCATACATCATTAACATCATTTCCCATTACTCGTCAATTTTAGTTTTTAGCCCCCATGGCTCATGCCCCCATGGCATCAACAATCACAACCTTTACTACCTCGTTTTAGCCCCATGGCTTATGCCCCCATGGCATCATCAATCACAACATTTACTACCTCACCTCAATCATGTCCCGAGTATTATCCACAGTTAAAGGACTAGAACCTCACACAAGGACCTAAGACACCATTTAGGACCAAACTAGCACTTAGGGACCAAAACATTTCTCAAAGGACCAAACATTTCTCAAAGGATCAAACATTTCTCAAGGACCAAATCATTTCTCAAGGACCAAAACATTTCTCAAAGGATCAAAACATTTCTTCAAGGATCAAAACATTTCTCAAGGACCAAATCATTTCTCAAGGACCAAAACATTTCTCAAAGGATCAAAACATTTCTTCAAGGATCAAAACATTTCTCAAGGACCCAATCATTTCTCAAGGACCAAAACATTTCTCAAAGGATCAAAACATTTCTTCAAGGATCAAAACATTTCTCAAGGACCAAATCATTTCTCAAGGACCAACACAACACATAACGGACCAAAATAGCATGTTTGGAAAGAAGTTGTTTGAAAGCAGATCAATTTTTGGTCTTATTTTCTTTTAAGGAAAGAAATCGATTTTCCTCTTGTTTGTGAAAGCAAGGAATCGATTTCCTTCTTGTTTTTGAAAGCAATGAATCGATTTCTATCTTGTTTTTGGAAGCAAGGAATCGATTTCTATCTTGTTTTTGGAAGCAAGGAATCGATTTCTATCTTGTTTTTGGAAGCAAGGAATCGATTTCTATCTTGTTTTTGGAAGCAAGGAATCGATTTCCTTCTTGTATTTGAAAGCAATGAATCGATTTCTAAGAAGCAAGCAATCGATTACCATCTCATTTTGAAAAGCAAGGAATCGATTATTGACTTGTATTTAGAGCTAAAAATCGATTTTCAAACTAAGTTTTAACAAGCCATCAATCGATTTCCCTCTTATAAAGACAATGTCAAAATTTATTTTCACAAACATTTTCATTCTCACGTACTGTTAACAACATCATCAGAAATCATCAAACATCCTCAAAATTATCAACCAACCTCAGAAATCATCAAACAACATCAGAATCCATCAACAGCATCAAAGTTCATCAACAATCAATCACACATACATGTCAACAACACGTCAAAACACCATTCAAAGCATAAAACCCTAACTCTAACATAGGAAATCGATCCAATCAACAACAAATCATTCAATACTCACATTCAATCCTCACATAACACTAAAAAGAGATCCTACGATCTACATACAACCTATTATACTCTCTATTATAGAGTGAGACTCTCTTACCTTAGGTTTTCACGAAAATGGAAGATTTCCACAAGTCACCTACAAAACCCCAACAATCCACGCAATTCAACACTTCTCCTCTCCTTCTCACGATCACACCTAGGGCTTGGTTCACGGTTCTCTCTCTCCTTCCTCTTCTCCCTAGCGCCGATTTCCCTTCTCCTTTCTCCCTTCTTTCGTTTTCTTTCTTTCTTTTCTCAATTGGTGCGAATTGCACCAACCCTAGGAGCCTAAGTCATTGGGCTTGGGCTCTTGGGTCGATACTTACCACCGGAATTATTGATACTTCTCCCTTTTCTTTTTAATTAAAACACCATCCTATTGTTTTATTATAACTACTCCATGAAACACCTAAGTAATTTAATTTAATAACTACTTAATTATTTTGGGGCGTTACAACTCTCCCCCACTTAGAACATTTTCGCCCTCGAAAATCTAGTCAAACCAGAAACACTACCAAATCTCTTCTTCATCTCTAACCGTCCTCCTCCAAAGTCTATCGCATACTTGGCGTGGACTAAACACCCCCACTCACAAACTACAACCACCTAGACAACTAGCACTATCCACATTTGGCGATCGTTATTTCCTCGACACTGGCGGTAAGTGATTGGGCGGCCGTCCTCCTACTTATTGCCGGGTAACTCCGAAATAATAACCGGACTCGTCACCTCCAAAACCCACCGACTTACTGCGACAATTAATCATGGACATGGTTATGCTCTAACCGATTCATACCCGAGATTACATCTAACCTATTCAAGCAGCGACAAGTAAGATTCACCACAAGGTCTGTCGAAGATCGACAAGGGACACTGAGAACACAACACACAAAACAAGACTCGGACTCAACGATATTGTATCAGCCTCTCACAGGCTAGGTACAACTCAAACTGAAGACGTTGTATCAGCCTCCCACAGGCTAGATACAACTCAAACTGAAAATATTGTATCAGCCTCTCACAGGCTAGATACAACTCAAACTGAAAGGTATTATATCAGCCTCTCACAGGCTAGATATAATTTCAGACTCTAGAATACCACATGACAACACGCACAACCACACATCCCAACCACAATCATAGTGCAGTCAAAACATCAAATGCGCACCATCCTCACTTGTCACAGGCTAGGTAGCTCATCACAATGATATCAAAGCATAGTCATAAATCACATATTATAAAGAAGATAGTGACAAGGACACACACATGGTTTACGCAAGACATTTAGTTATTCGAATCCAAATAATTCTTTATACTCTTAAATTCGTCAATAGTAATCATTTCTTATTCAAATAGTAAAGCATCAAAATATTAACATAAGGTTAATTACTAACTCTAATCCCATTGCATTCCCTTTTAATGTGGCATACAATATTTCTGCACACAAAATGTTACACTACTTGTTGGCTCTTTTACTCATTCCTCAAGGCAAGCGGCATTATTTTATATTCATAGTTCAAGTTTGAGACACGACAAACACACCAAAACAATTCAATTTAAACGATCTCTACAAAAATAATAATATTTAATCACACATGAAGATCATACCAAAGCATGTCACATAGGGTACTCAATTAACATCATTAACTTGGGAGTTCCATAAAAGCAAATGTGTAAGAACAATATCTACAATGATACCAACATGCATTCTATCCTTAACATGTATTCCATATTTAGCTCATTAAACCACACAACACAATTGGCACAATGCGCGAAATAATCTAATAGGAATTCGTTTATTAAAAATAAGTTTGATACCAATATTGTATCCAATCGTAAAATTTGTTTATTAGGGGTTCACAAACAATCTCATAACTCAGTTCATTTTCAACTTACAAAACCACGTAACACAATTAAGGAAGTAACAACCAAAATCGGACAATAAAATCGAGTTGTAGACAATTAGAGTTCACAATTAGTTTAAGCATGCATTATTCTAGTCACCTCTACGGTCATATTTCCTAAATTTCAATGAAACATAATTCCACCAATCAAACACTAAACATTTACATTTATTTAAACATGTGAAAAGAGGAGTAACTAGACTCGAATAGATTACAAAGGCAAAGAGAAAGCGGACTCCAAACACTTAACACCAAGCGATCATACTCGAGAAGGAAATCAAAGTGTTCAAGTTTGCAACATCAAGAGTGTGGAACAATTCTTTACTATCGTCTAATTGAAAACTAGAAGGATACCTTTGTCATAGGACCTATACACTTCACAACTTCAATAGAATTAGAAATACCACCCAAAATGAGAGCCAACGGAAAAATTCTTTCATAAAACCAATTTTCAAATGTAACGAACTCACCGTCAATCCAACATGGTCAAATGATGATACCTATAGGTTTTGGTTCCATAGAATAACAAGCTAATAAGGAGCCTATCCATTTTATGACGTATAGCTCAAAGCGACTCAAAAATCTTTTCTTTGGGTTAATAAAGAAGTAAGTGAGGCGCATTCTACCTAGCCGTAGAAGGAAGATAAAGTACTTAACACTACAACTTTGATCAATTACCCATTGTCAAATAAAATTAAAACACGAGTACAAACATCGTTTTAATTTTAAGAACTCGACACTTCAAGTTATTCGAGAAAACAAAGACGTTAGATTGTAGAAAAACAACACATTCTTATTTGAAGCGTAAACGACCACTTTACGCACAATTAGAATTTGGCGCCTATACACCCGTGAGGATGCATAGGTTACATGCTTTCAAAACATTAATTTCCTTTCAAAAGCGTCTCAACCCATTGCGTTATCACTTAACCTTAGAAACCTCACATTTAATTTGGAAGACATCACGTTTAGTTTAGAGAAACATCTCGTTTTCGGAGCTTAGAAAACATCACCTCTAAAGAGTGGAAAACATCACAATTTAATTGTAGAAAGCATCTCGTCTTAAGTTATATGACATCCTTTTCGTTTTTGAAAACATCGCATTTTAACTCGCATACAACTTCAAAACAACACCCTTACAACATAAAAGATGACCCCTCTTACTCAAAAAAACAAGACAAAGAACTTTGAACAATATAATACAACACACTAGTCACTTTAAAAAAATAGAACAAATGACTTGAAACATGTCAAATAGCACACCATTTATTTTAAATAGAATTGTAACCTTGATTTCTTTGAAAGCATCAAATCCAATTATCAACTCTACGAACCATTATCAATTCGATTCGATTCAATTTAATCATCACTTTATATTTTAGAAAATACACTCTTTTCTTTTAGAAAATACCACATTTCAAATGGGGAAACATCACATTAAAATTGAATAGAACGGTATTTTAATTATAAGTAAGCAATGAGAAAGCAATGGCCATAACACGCTACAGCGATTGGCGCAAAAGCAAACAATAAGCAGAGTGGAAAACAGCACCTCTTTCGGCATAAAAATAGCGCTTCATTTTTGTAAAGCGGCCGTATAATTATTTTTTTTTTTTTTTTTAAAAAAATGCAGCGACTCATACCTCAATTAAAGCGGCGGCTACAAGACACCTAACTTATAAAAAGCAAAGACTTCATCTTCACAAAACCGCACTACACTTATTTCATAAAACAACAACTCATTCTACAAAAATAAGCTGTATGTCTGACAACTCATTTGGTTGGCAAGCAATGACATTTTAAATTGACAAAGCAATGGCATTTTTATTCTTTTCAAAACAAAGAATAAAGATACGATTTTTTAGTCACTACACATAGCATCCTCTCAATTTATTTTCAATTTCGTTTATCATCTAAACACACAATTCAATCACCACATACAACTCAACATTCAATTAAGGCTAGAACATCCCATGCATTGTATCTCAATTCAATTTCAAGGTTCATACGACAAGAAGATTTTGAACAAAACAACAGAGACATGGTTCACGCATCAGAAAGCAAAGACAAAGACACATTACCCGGCGGGGTATCTCCCCACTAGTTCTCTTACCATAAGCGGTCTCCGGTCACTTTTTACTGCGGGAACATCACTACCACACAACCATTGGTTAGAACTAGAGCGGCAACACTTTCATTGCCGGCCCGACACGACGACTTCGACAACTTGGTGGAAGGACCGACCATTGCTCGATACCACTAATGTAACACCCCATTTCTACCCGTGATTTGTAATAAAAATCGAGTTGAAAAATTTATTCTTCGAATGAAGTGCTACATTTGAATCATCTCAAAACTACGATAAACATAACACAATCTTTGTAATACATCAAACAATACGCAACACCATAAAAAGAATGGGATTTTCTCAAAACTTTCATTCAATGGTTCCATGCCACAGGAAATAATCATCATGCTCTGTTGTGGAAAAATAGAGACAAATCTAGGAGACAAACAACAATCTCGTCAATCAACACCTAAATATATCATAATTAAAAAGCAGTACAACAATGAACAAGCTCAACATCTAGAAGCTAAACCCATCCCCTAGGTGTTACGTATCGAGCGATCGACCCGGAAAGCGAAGGAACCAAGTCCTTCACTCATCGTTACTGTGGTAAACAACAATGAAGGGTGAGTCTCGAACTATATAATAAAAAGGGATAATAAGCAAAAGTATATAGACATAGTTTACTGAAGATACTCAAACACACCAATCATCAATCAACAATATTCATGCACTAATGGGAATGTATGCAATGTCGCATGCATGTGGTACCATTGGCCCACCGCCGCCCTCGGGCTTCACAATCACTTTATAAGGCCCGGTACGCCTCGAGCTTCACAATCATTTTATAAGGCCCCGCCGCCTCGAGCTTCACAATCATTTTATAAGGCCCCCCGGCCGCCCTCAGGCTTCACAAATCATATTATAAACTCTACGACCGCAGCCAATGTATGCATGAGACTCCATGAACATGCCATAACACCATCATACATCATTAACATCATTTCCCATTACTCGTCAATTTTAGTTTTTAGCCCCCATGGCTCATGCCCCCATGGCATCAACAATCACAACCTTTACTACCTCGTTTTAGCCCCCATGGCTTATGCCCCCATGGCATCATCAATCACAACATTTACTACCTCACCTCAATCATGTCCCGAGTATTATCCACGGTTAAAGGACTAGAACCTCACACAAGGACCTAAGACACCATTTAGGACCAAACTAGCACTTAGGGACCAAAACATTTCTCAAAGGACCAAACATTTCTCAAAGGATCAAACATTTCTCAAGGACCAAATCATTTCTCAAGGACCAAAACATTTCTCAAAGGATCAAAACATTTCTTCAAGGATCAAAACATTTCTCAAGGACCAAATCATTTCTCGAGGACCAAAACATTTCTCAAAGGATCAAAACATTTCTTCAAGGATCAAAACATTTCTCAAGGACCCAATCATTTCTCAAGGACCAAAACATTTCTCAAAGGATCAAAACATTTCTTCAAGGATCAAAACATTTCTCAAGGACCAAATCATTTCTCAAGGACCAACTGACACATAACGGACCAAAATAGCATGTTTGGAAAGAAGTTGTTTGAAAGCAGATCAATTTTTGGTCTTATTTTCTTTTAAGGAAAGAAATCGATTTTCCTCTTGTTTGTGAAAGCAAGGAATCGATTTCCTCTTGTTTTTGAAAGCAATGAATCGATTTCTATCTTGTTTTTGGAAGCAAGGAATCGATTTCTATCTTGTTTTTGGAAGCAAGGAATCGATTTCTATCTTGTTTTTGGAAGCAAGGAATCGATTTCTATCTTGTTTTTGGAAGCAAGGAATCGATTTCCTTCTTGTATTTGAAAGCAATGAATCGATTTCTAAGAAGCAAGCAATCGATTACCATCTCATTTTGAAAAGCAAGGAATCGATTATTGACTTGTATTTAGAGCTAAAAATCGATTTTCAAACTAAGTTTTAACAAGCCATCAATCGATTTCCCTCTTATAAAGACAATGTCAAAATTTATTTTCACAAACATTTTCATTCTCACGCATCTTTGTTAACAACATCATCGAAATCATCAAACATCCTCAAAATTATCAACCAACCTCGAAATCATCAAACAACATCCGAATCCATCAACAAACATCAAAGTTCATCAACAATCAATCACACATACATGTCAACAACACGTCAAAACACCATTCAAAGCATAAAACCCTAACTCTAACATAGGAAATCGATCCAATCAACAACAAATCATTCAATACTCACATTCAATCCTCACATAACACTAAAAAGAGATCCTACGATCTACATACAACCTATTATACTCTCTATTATAGAGTGAGACTCCCCTTACCTTAGGTTTTCACGAAAATGGAAGATTTCCACAAGTCACCTACAAAACCCCAACAATCCACGCAATTCAACACTTCTCCTCTCCTTCTCACGATCACACCTAGGGCTTGGTTCACGGTTCTCTCTCTCCTTCCTCTTCTCCCTAGCGTGATTTCCCTTCTCCTTTCTCCCCTTCTTTCGTTTTCTTTCTTTCTTTTCTCAATTGGTGCGAATTGCACCAACCCTAGGAGCCTAAGTCATTGGGCTTGGGCTCTTGGGTCGATACTTACCACCCCGGAATTATTGATACTTCTCCCTTTTCTTTTTAATTAAAACACCATCCTATTGTTTTATTATAACTACTCCATGAAACACCTAAGTAATTTAATTTAATAACTACTTAATTATTTTGGGGCGTTACACTCATCTTCCATTGATCGAGTTTACCTACAACAACAGTTATCATTCCAGTATCGGGATGGCGCCGTTTGAGGCATTGTATGGGCAGAGGTGTAGGACTCTGGTATGTTTTCGAGGACGAAAAATTCTAAGCGGGGGAGAGTTGTAACGCCCAAATAATTTAATTAATTATTTGATTAAATTATTTAGGTATTACGTTGGTTCCATTATATTAAATTATTGATATAATATGGTATTTTAGTTAATTTAGGGAGTCGTGCGTTGTAACACCCCATTTCTACCCGGTAATTTAAATCAAAAATCAGAGTGTGCAAAAATCTTTTCTGATCATTTTCTAGTCTAGTGTGTTATAAAATAGTGGGTGGTGACCGACTGGGATTACTCGAGTAATCGATACTACTTGCAACAGGCATTGGCCACTTTTGCAAGGCTCTCAGTGATGCCCTCGTAAATACACCAGCGAAAGAAATTCTAGCCTTAGTGGCGAACCACAGTTTAGCCATAGTCATTCAGCGCACTAATAGTATAACGTAATTTAATACTCAATGAAATGGAGCGTCACAACTCTTTCTCTTAAACTAAAAACCAAATACGTAACACGAGGAAGATAACTCATAGCATTATAGTTTCACATAATGCGTGGAAAACAATCATTATCTCAACAAACATAATCCGGCCAATATCAACACAAATACATAAAGGCTCAACAAGGAGCAAAGCAGTAACAACGGTCTAAACCCAGGCCCACAGGTGCTACGTATCGAGCGCATCGACTCGGGGAGTAGTGAAGGTGGAAAGCCCTCACTCCCGACTACTGTGGTAAATGACAACGAAAGGGTGAGTCTCGAACTATATAATAAAAGTGATAATACGCAATATATCAGCATAGTGTACAGCACTCAAACACACCAATCACTAATCAATAATATTCATGCACCAATGAGAATGTATGCAATGTCATCATGCATGTGGTACCATTGGCCCACCGGCCGCCCTCAGGCTTCACAATCATCATACAAGGCCCCCGCCGCGCGAGCTTCATAATCACTTTATAAGGCCCCGGCGCCTCGAAGCTTCACAAATCATATTATAAACACTACGACCGCAGCCAATGTATGCATGAGACTCCATGAACATCACAAACATCATTTTCAAACAATTCAATACACCCAATTACTCTTACCTCGGTATCAATCTCATTTTATAGCCCTCCTGGCTTGGCCCACCGGCCCATGCCCCCATGGCATGCTCAATCACCTCATTATAAACCCTTAACACCATTATGTCCCACCGGACTATCCTCCTCTAGGGTACTCAGCCTTACTCAGGAACCTAAACCACCATTTAGGACCTTTTCTTCAATTAGGGACCACTTTGACACACCAAAATAATTTTAAGAACTTAGGAATTCAACAGCACAAGGTTTTGGAAAAATCCCCACTGGAGGCGCACACACTGGCGCGCAGAAGAGAGGCGCGCAAGAAGGCGCGCGGATAGGTCGCTCTAACTCTCAAAGTTTCTGTCCTCCTGTGAGAGGTGTGCGCACGAGGTTCTGTGAGGGGCCCTTGCAAGCAAGATGGCGCGATCTTGATCAAGCCTTGGCTTTCTTGCGCGTAAGTTTGCGCAAGACGCGCAAGATGGCGCGCAAAGACACCATTTCGAGACACGGCGGCCACGGTTGGCGCCCCACATTGACCAGCTCACCAAGCACCTTCAAACCAAAACCACCCGAGCCAAAATGTTTAAAAATGAATTTGGGCGAGTAAACACAAAATTTTGCACAGGAAATATGCCTAGAAAAATAAGTTTCACTCCCGGGCTCCAAAACACACCAAAACGAGCCTACTAGGGACATTTTCAAAAATACACCGCAATCAGAAAACCACTCGAGCCAAAATGTTTAAAATTGAAAGTTGGCGGTGAATACAAAAGTTGTACGAGAAAATATGTTTAGAAATACAAGTTTCACTCACCGGGCTCCAAAATACCCACATTCTGGCGCCTGGGACAAAGAACTCACTCACCCGGACAACGCTCATAAAGTGACACGAGCGCCATTCGGGCACCCTGGGCGACATTTGGCGCCCACATCCGGCACACCCACACCCAAAGACACAACAAAGGCATGTGGCGCCATTTTCCAAAGAACTTGGCGCCTGGCAGAAACACACACGCAGAACACCTTCACCGCACATGAGCGATTGCACGTGGCGCCATTTTCCCGGCAATGTGGCGCCACGGCGATAGCATTCTGCACAAACTCCAAATTTCACCGTGAGCGATTACACGGCGCGAGAATCCTAGCATCTTGGCGCCCCGAACACTAAAACCCCAATTTTTCCAAAATCTTCCAAACCAATTCACCCAATGATGGTTCTAACACTCCTAATTTCAAAATCAAACAACCAATTGCATGCTCAAATCATCAAACACATCAAAATCACAAAATCACACAATGTAAAACCCTAACTCACACCTAAATCAATTTTTCACCAACAATTTCATCAATTCAAGGAATCAATCAACATGTGATCATCAAATAACATCAAAACATTTTATGACACATATAATACCCATTATCCCTCTATTATAGAGTGAGACTCCCTTACCTCAAAATAACAGTGAGAGAAGAACCAGGAGCGGAGTCACGAACAAAACCACCGCAACAATCCAAGCTCCAAGCCACTTAAACCGCTCTTCTCCTCCCCTTCTCCCTGGGTTTTTGCGCCGTGGTTCTCTCTTTTCTCTCTCTCTCCTTGAAACTTTCTTTCTTTCTTTCACAAATGAAATAAAATTCCACTTTTGGGTATATGTATATTGGGGCCAAGCGCAATTTGGGGCCCTTTTACACCCCAGCCCATTTCTTCCACCACTCCCTTCAATTAAAATGAAATACTAAATTATAAACACCATATTATAATTTAATATAATTAAAATTATTGCAACACTTAAACAATTTAATTAATTTCTTAATTAAATTATTTGGGGGTGTTACAACTCTCCCCACTTAGGAGATTTCGTCCTCGAAATTCATACACGAGTCAAATAACTCTGGATAGGACTCCCGCATCTTGCTTCCCGGCTCCCAAGTCATACTCTCACCGCGGCTCCCAACCACACTACCTTGACCAAGGCAATGTCTTTCCTCTCAACACCTTCACTTCTCTATCCTCAATCCTCACTAGCATAGTCTCCACAAAGGAGGTTCTCACGTCACCTCTACATCATCCATGTGAATCACATGAGGCAGATCGGAATATACTTAGAAGGCGTGACACGTGGAAGACATCGTGCAAGTTCGAAAGATTGGGTGGCAAGGCCACCCTATAAGCAACCTTTCCAACCCTCTCCGGTGATTTGCACGGTCCAATAAACCTTGGAGTTAACTTCTTTGCCTTGAGCACGCCTGACACGGTCATAGGCGTGACCTCAAGAACACATGCTCACCGGCTGAAACTCCAAGTCCTTCCTCCTCTTATCATGATAACTTTTACGCCCAGACTACGAGACTCTTTCATCTTCTCTCCGATCATTTTCACCTTCTCGGTGAGTCTCTCACTAACCAACTCTGGTCCAAGGACAACACTCTCCCGGACTCATGCCAACACAAAGGAGTTACGCACCTCCGCCCATCTGATTGCCTCAAAAAGAGCCATCCCGATGCTCGAATGGTAGGCTGTTATTATAGGTGAACTCAATCGGTGGAAGATCGTATCCCACGCACCTCCCCTTACAGTCAATCGGGTCAATGGAAGGGCTAGCTTAGAGAACCCTTCAATGAACCTCCTGTAATAACCACCAACCCCAAGAAACTCACGATTTGATCGCGGACTTTGGGCTCTCCCAACGCAACACACTTTGCATCAACCTTGGTGGGTCCAAAGCAATACCATCACGAAATAATATGACCGAAGAAGCTCACCTCGTGCGGCGAACTCACACCCGACAACTTGGCATACAACTTTCTCTCTTTCAAGACTTCTAGCACCAACCTCAAGTGCTCTGCATGCTCTTCCTCCGATTTGGAGTACACAAAATCTCATCAATGAAGACCACCACAAACCGATCCGGATAACTATGGAAGATTCGGTTCATGTACTCCATAAACACCCCTGGTGCATTTGTGACACCAAAGCGGCATTACGAAGTACTCATAATGCCCATACCTTGTCACGAATCTTTGTCTTACGGATATCCTCATCCTTCACCTTAATCGGTGATACCGGACCTCAAGTCAATCTTGCTAAACACTTTAGCACCCACCGGTGATCCATTAGATCATCTATCCTCGGGAGAGGATACTTATTCTTGATAGTCACTTTATTCAATTATGCGTAGTCCACGCACGCACGCATACTCCCATCCTTCTTCTTTACCAACAAAGCTGGAGCTCCCCATGGTGATACACTAGGCCTCACAAACTTCTTCTCAAGAAGCTCCTCTAATCGCTTCTTCAATTCACCCAACTCGGAAGGCGACATCCAGTGCGGTGCCATAGACACGGGCCTAGTACGTGCACAAGCTCAATCCCGAACTCAACTTCCTCTGCGGGGGCACACTAGGAATCTCATCCGGAAACACTTGGGAACTCACACACCACCAGTAACCCATCAACCACGGCTCTGTTCTCGTGAGACATAGAGCGCCATCAAAGCAAACAACCGACCACCTCTTTCATTACCTGCGCAATTGCTCGTGAGACGGCCAATGGCAGACTCTTCCTCTTCGGGAAGGAGAAAACTAATAGACTTATCGAGAAAAGTTGATGTGCGTGGTTATCTACTAACCAATCCATGCCCGAGAATCACATCTAACCCACCCAAAGGCAAACAAATCGGATCGACGAAACTCTGTAGAAGGCGACGAGAGGACACCTAGCACACATCGTGGAAGTAATTCACAGGACTTTTAGGTGGAGTGTCGATAACCATCCCTCTCCATAGTAGACATTACTAAATTTAACTTTTCAAAGACAAGCAGATGCAATAAAAGAGTGCGTAGCACCCGTGTCAACAATAGCAACTAAAGGAGTGCAGAGAGATGAAACATGTACCTCGGATATCATTAGGTCCTCAGACACCGCCAATGCAAACACCTCCCGGTAGATCTTTCCTTCTTAGGCTTGGGACACTTGAAGCTAATGTGACCCGGCTTCACCACAGTTGAAACATCACGGTTCCTTGCGATCACACCCGGATGCCATGTGACCACTCTTTCCACACCTAAAACATCTCTCGCACTTCCACCTTACGGTCAAAACTCTTGTGACTGGCTTGTCACATTTGAAACACACAATATCGGATGGGCGTCTCCCACTTGGCTTCTTGCCCTCATGGTGTCTCCTACCCTCGCCAGACTGTTCCCACCATTGTACTGTTACCACCCGAATACCTTTGCTTCCTCTCGTCGTGGACTTCTCATAAGGCTTACCTCCGTGATGAAATTTCCCCCTCTGGTCTCTCATGACCCTAGGCGGGCATTGCTATCGACCTCATAGATCCTACAACGATCAACGGATCGTGAACACTCGATCTTACGATAACCTCTGACTGCTTGATATCGACTCTCGAACCATTCTCAAATTTGATGCACTTTGAGAATTCATTTGACCTACGAGTAATGTGGGTAGAACTTAGCAAGGTCGACAAATCTAGCAAAGATACTCTGTGGTCGACATACTACTGCCGACTCCAAAAACTCTATCTCTTTCTCGTCCTCACGGCGTCCTCTGGAAAATACTTTCTTAGGAACTCCTCACGAATACTGACCCGAGTAACCTCCTCATGGGCAGCCCCCAGCCTCTCACGCGGTCTCCAACCACGGTCATCGGCCTCTTGAGATAAGGTATGAGTTCCATACCTTACCTTACATTCATCATTCTGACCCAATTACCGGAAGATCCTCTCGATCTCCTTCAACCAAGCTTGATGCACCATCCGGATTGTACCTCTCCTCGAAGGTGGGAGGTTCTCTCTCGAAAAGTAGCCAAAGCTGCGGGCCTCCGCGATTCTGCTTTGGTACCCACGATCTGTATTATGGCTTGCAAGGCCTCAAGAAAAGCGACATCGATCCTTACGGCCATATCAACCTAACACTGCGGCATAAACAAACGATTCGAGAACTACTTTAAGACACCTAGTTGTCATACACACTATAATGATCGACACACTTGGCCGGACGGACCGAAGCGCTCTCGATACCACTAATGTAACACCCCATTTCTACCGGTAATTTAAATCAAAAATCGAGTGTGCAAAAATCTTTTACGATCATTTTCTAGTCTAGTGTGTTATAAAATAGTGGGTGGTGACTATGGGATTACTCAGTAAGCGATACTACTTGCAATGAGCATTGGCCACTTTTGCAAGGCTCTCGATGATGCCCTCGTAAATACACCGTGAAAGAAATTCTAGCCTTAGTGGCGAACCACGGTTTAGCCATAGTCATTCAAACGCACTAATAGTATAACGTAATTTAATACTCAATGAAATGGGCGTCACAACTCTTTCTCTTAAACTAAAAACCAAATCGTAACACGGAAGATAACTCATAGCATTATAGTTTCACATAATGCAGCGGAAAACAATCATTATCTCAACAGCATAATCCAGCAATATCAACACAAATACATAAAGGCTCAACAAGGAGCAAAGCAGTAACAACGGTCTAAACCCCGACCCCTAGGTGCTACGTATCAGAGCAGACCGACTCGGGGAGTAGTGAAGGTGGAAAGCCCTCACTCCTGACTACCTGTGGTAAATGACAACAGAAAGGGTGAGTCTCGAACTATATAATAAAAGTGATAATACGCAATATATCAGCATAGTGTACAGCACTCAAACACACCAATCACTAATCAATAATATTCATGCACCAATGAGAATGTATGCAATGTCATCATGCATGTGGTACCATTGGCCCACCGCCGCCTCGAGCTTCACAATCATCATACAAGGCCCCCGACGCGCGAACTTCATAATCACTTTATAAGGCCCCGGCCGCCTCGGAGCTTCACAAATCATATTATAAACACTACGATCATGCGACTGATGTATGCATGAGACTCCATGAACATCACAAACATCATTTTCAAACAATTCAATACACCGATTACTCTTACCTCGGTATCAATCTCATTTTATAGCCCTCCCGGCTTGGCCCACCGGCCCATGCCCCCATGGCATGCTCAATCACCTCATTATAAACCCTTAACACCATTATGTCCCACCGGACTATCCTCTCTCACAAGTCACGGCCTTACTCGGGAACCTAAACCACCATTTAGGACCTTTTCTTCAATTAGGGGACCACTTTGACACACCAAAATAATTTTAAGAACTTAGGAATTCAAAAGACAAGGTTTTGGAAAAAATCCCCCCGAGGCGCACACCGCGGCGCGAGAAGAGAGCGCGCAAGAAAGCGCGCGGATAGGTCGCTCTAACTCTCAAAGTTTACGTCCTCTGTGAGAGGTGTGCGCACGAGGTTACGCGCGAGGGGCGCGCGCAAGATGGCTGTGATCTTGATCAAGCCTTGGCTTTCTTGCGCGTAAGTTTGCGGCGCAAGACAGCGCAAGATGGCGCGCAAAGACACCATTTCGAACCGCAAAGCGGCCACGGTTGGCGCCCCCTGTTGACCAGCTCACCCGGCACCTTCAAACCAAAAACCACCCGAGCCAAAATGTTTAAAAATGAATTTGGGCGAGTAAACACAAAATTTGGTACAGGGAAATATGCCTAGAAAAATAAGTTTCACTCCCGGGCTCCAAAACACACCCAAAACGAGCCTACGGGACATTTTCAAAAATACACTGCAATCAGAAAACCACTCGAGCCAAAATGTTTAAAATTGAAAGTTGGCAGGTGAATACAAAAGTTGGCACGAGAAAATATGTTTAGAAATACAAGTTTCACTCACCGGGCTCCAAAATACCCACATTCTGGCGCCCAGACAGCAACTCACTCACCCAGACACTGCTACAGTGACACAGGCGCCATTCTGGGCACCCTGGGGCAGCATTTGGCGCCCACATCGGCACACCCACACCCAAAGACACAAGCGAGGTGCGGGCGCCATTTTCCCGGCAACTTGGCGCCTGGCGAACACACACGCGCAGAACACCTTCACGCACATGAGCGAGGCACAGGCGCCATTTTCCCAGCAATGTGGCGCCCTGGCAGTAGCATTCCTGCACAAACTCCAAATTTCACCCGTGAACAGTACACAGGGCGCCAGAATCCTAGCATCTTGGCGCCCCAAACACCAAAACCCCAATTTTTCCAAAATCTTCCAAACCAATTCACCCAATGATGGTTCTAACACTCCTAATTTCAAAATCAAACAACCAATTGCATGCTCAAATCATCAAACACATCAAAATCACAAAATCACACAATGTAAAACCCTAACTCACACCTAAATCAATTTTTCACCAACAATTTCATCAATTCAAGGAATCAATCAACATGTGATCATCAAATAACATCAAAACAGCCCCCTATGACACATATAATACCCATTATCCCTCTATTATAGAGTGAGACTCCCTTACCTCAAAATAACAGTAGAGAAGAACCGGAGCGAGTCACGAACAAAACCACCGCAACAATCCAAGCTCCAAGCCACTAAACCGCTTCTTCTCCTCCCCTTCTCCTAGGGTTTTTGTAGTGGGTTCTCTCTTTTCTCTCCTCTCCTTGAAACTTTCTTTCTTTCTTTCACAAATGAAATAAAATTCCACTTTTGGGTATATGTATATTGGGCCAAAGCGCACCTTGGGCCCTTTTTACACCCCTGGCCCATTTCTTCCACCACTCCCTTCAATTAAAATGAAATACTAAATTATAAACACCATATTATAATTTAATATAATTAAAATTATTGCAACACTTAAACAATTTAATTAATTTCTTAATTAAATTATTTGGAAGTGTTACATGCGTGAAAACGAAGGGAGTGGTGGGAGTGGCCTCATGAAAAGGCATCGCTAGAAAAATGGGCCTTGTGTTGTAATATAAACAAATTTTATCTTTATGACCCAAGACTCTATATGGTGCAATACCCAATTCCCTTATATGATTAACCTAAACACATAGTAATTCTCTTTTCTTCTTGCCCTCGTGAAGTCACCGCAGATTCTAAACCCCAAATACACAAATTGTGTGTCTTCCATCTTTCCAATGCAAGTGTACCTGCGTGGATTTCATTCCCTTGAGCTACCCCATATCTTTCCCATGATTATGAGTATCAAGTATTAACGTCTAGTTTCTTTTCATTTGTTGCCTTTTTATGTGTCATTGACATTTCCCAATTCTCGGTGTTGGACCCCGCGTGCGATATATGCCAAAAGGTGTGAATCCTTATCATTTGATTGCCATCTATGTTTCGTTATTTTAATATTAGACTTTCATGCAGTGGCTTAATCACGTTCCACTCTTTGTGTGATTCGTTAATCAACTTTAGTTGTCGTCTCCGATAATACAATACCATCAGACTTATTTGAGTTTAGTGTTTTAGATGTCCGTCACTTTCCTTCGCATTAGCCAATTTAAGCCTTTGTCCGGTATCTTTTACTAACCTCACACATATGGATGGTTAAAGGTCTCACTCTCTTTACTTGTTCCCGAGCGGTACTAGTTAGGGTGCAACACATATTTATTCTTTGGCTCAAAGAGTTTCAAGGGTAGCCTTATTTGTTGGTAGGTTTGATCATTAAGCTCTCATCAGTTGTCTTTTGGACTCGTTCGTGGTGCGGATTGCCGTGTTGAAGTCCTATATAAGTGCTGTATTATGCGAGATCGTTAAACCGAGGAGTGGTGTTCGGGTAACTACGAGAAGAGGAGATCGCAGAGAGAGAGAGGAAGAATTCGCGAGGATCGTTCGTGGGGTTTTGTTGGTGACTCGTTCTTCGCAATTCGGAGCTTACGGCTATAAGGTAAGGGTGTTTCTAACTATAGTGATGGGTTTGGGAATCACATGAGGTACCTAGGGCTAGGGGTTAATTCGCATATTATTGATGTTTTGATTGTTGTGTTGTTTTCGCAAAATGATGTCGTTACGTGCTTGAATGCGAAATTGTATTGTTGTTGTTGTTTGCGCATGATTAGTGTTAATCGGTGATTTCTATGATGATGATGATGATGTGCGTAAATTGATGATGATGATGTGGGATGGTCGGTGTCGTTTTGTTGTTGTGGTTCGGGGGTCGTATGTTTAGTGTTTGTCGAAATGTCCAAGTGACGGTGTTTTTGGGGTTTGGTTGTCAAAGGGAAGTTTTGTGGTTGTTGTGATGCTGGCGCCCTAGGGGTGGGGCGCCAGGTTCCTGGTGTTGTCTGTGTTGTGTGGGTCTTTGAGAAGCAGGGTCACGCGCGCACTGGGGCGTGGGCGCCCAGCGTCTTTGAGTCTTTGCAAAATGTTCTTTGGCGCCCAAAGGTGTTGCTATGAACTGTGGAAAATGTGTTTTTCGTGAAAAACTTGGATTTCTCGAACAATTTTTCTGAGACAAATTTTGTATTAGCCGAGCAACTTTTCATTTGAACATTTGGGCTCGGTGATTTTTACATTGCGTGCGGTTTAGGAGTTGTCGCGTAGTTTTGAAATTTTGTGTTCTTTGTGCGGGTAGCCGAAGTCTCTGCAACCTTTGTTCATATTCGTATTTTCACAAAAGCGGTATTTCGAACATATTTTCCCGAGCAAAATTTTTGTTTGGCGGACCAAATTTAATTCCGAGTGTTTTGGCTCGGTGGTTTTATTTCACCACGCGTCGTTTTTGAGTTGTCGGTGATTTGTATTTACAGTCGCTAGCGGCGCCGTGTATGCGGCGCCCGGCATCTGTGTGTGTGTTGTGTCTTCTTGATTCTTGATTTTGGCGCCCGGGGCATAGGGCTCCGAGTGCACGTGTCTTTGCCGGGGCGTGTCTCGCGACGGATGCGTGGCTCCGGTGCCCGTGTGTGCCAAAGTTAGTCCCCAGTGGCTAGTTTTGTCCTGTGTCAACTTTTTGGTCTAAAAATGACAGTTTTACCCTTTGGTCTATTTTTGGTCCGAAAATGAGCGGTTTTACCATGGCGTCAATTTACACGAAACTTGTGAAGTGTGCAGGTGTATCTGCTATGATCGTGATGGTGAGTCTTTGACTCTTTTACGATGTTGATGTGGCGTTTTGGCGATGATGTGTTATGGTGTGATGCTTATAATGATGTACTATGATGATGATTATGACGATGTGCCCGTCGTGGCTTATTGATGACGAGAACTCGGTGAGTAAAATTTGATGATGATTGCACATGTGTTCATGGTGTCTCATAGCATGTGCATATTATGACGATGGGCTTGGCCACCTATTATGACGAGTTAGGCTTCGCCGCGATGGCGATATGTGCCCGCCGTGGCTTTATTATGACGAGTATGGTACCATCATGCATTATACCCAGTGTGGGTCGCTTTTTCATGCATGCTCATGATCGTGCTTGTTATTTACGATGTTGTGAATTGTTGTGTTTTGAGTTGGTAGTTGTAATTGTTGTTGGTGCTTTTATGCCTTATCTCTTATCTATTACTCTTTGTTAGACTCACCCTCCCGCTTGAAATGTTGCTCTATGTGGCAACGCTGCGCGGTGACCACGAGTGAAGCTCTGCTTTGCCTCCGTATTATTTGTTGGGATGTGCGTCGAGTCGCATTTCTACGTCTGATAACACCTAGGGGCGTGGACTTGATTTTATTTAATTGCTTAATTAAATATTGTGGTGATGTTTATGCCGTTTATGGCGTGTTTGAGTGTTTTGGTGAGATTTCCGCTGTGATCTGTTTTTGGAGTTTGACTCTCATGATGGGTGCCTTATTTTGCACTAATTTTTGATGAATGCGTTTCGAGTTTTACTATGACGATGTGACATTTCCCTCTGAAATGTAGCTAAGCTACGAGCTCCATCGTCCTCGGCGACAGCGAGGTCGATTCCCCATAGCAGCGTGACCATAGCTTCCGAGGCGGCAGACTATCGGCCGTCATTCCTTCCAAAGACGTCCGACCATTGATACTTACTCTCTGAGACAAGCCAATTAAAACGAGCATTAATACTCGGGGACTAGGAACTCAAGACTCAATACTTGGTCGGACAGACCGAAACTTTTGCTCTGATACCACTTAATGTAACACCCCTCCTATCTCTATTAATTAACTAATTTAAAATCAGAGTTTAGTAAAATTCTCATGGAAAGATGCTACATTATCACTCAAACACCTTAGCATATAACTATGAATTTAAAATAACAGCATACAAGCATATATAGGCAACTCGGCCAAAGGGACTACGCCCATCTCTTTCCATGAAAGATAAGCATATATAGGCAACTCGGCCAAAGAGGATCCATCTCTTTTAGCCACTCAGGCATGTCCGTCGCTAGTGATACTCAGACCGAAGTCTTTTGTATCGAGACCGAAGACTATAACCGTCGCTGATGCATATGAATTCATGAGACTCAATGAACAATGCATTCACTCAGAATAAGCACTCATTTGTGCAAACAGCACCGTCGCCTTACGTTGCCTAGTCCTCTTAGACAACCACCATAGCACAACGGCTATTTGCCCACTCACAGGGCACCTCAGCTCCTCAGACAGTGAGCCACTCCATCACTATGAAGGCCTCACAACGCCTAGGACTGAGACATCACATGGGGACTAAACTGGACTATGCCATTTCTCCCCTTTAAACGACTCTTGACGTTAAACGTCACTCTCAGTGGCGCTAACGACTCTACTGCTGCTGCGTCAAAAAATAGGTCACCTCGGCACTCTTAGGCACCTCGGCACCTTCACTCTTCTCGGCACGCTCACTCGTCACCTCGGCACACCTACTCATCTCTCGGACGCTAGGTTGATGTAGTGTCGCTACCCATTACGTCGCCACTACTCAACTCGGTGGCACCCCACTTGCGATACACTCGTAGAGTTCTCCGCCTAGTTCCGGGCCTCACGCCACCCTATCTTCCATCACTCCTACACTTCCACACACACACTTCCTCATCTATACTTAGTTATTTCACATCTAACCACACAACTTCACTTTGAGTACTACACTTAGGCACACTACACCTAGGTACTCACCTCGTCTCGCTTAAACGACACGACACCTCGGTGCACTCACCTCGGTAGATACACGCTATACTTAGCGTGCAGACTCCGATGAGCTACGCCTAAGTATATATACACTTCACTTCGGCCACTTCAGCCCGGTAGCCACAAGTCGACCCCTTCACCTCGGTTATCATACGCAGACTTGTCTACGCCCTACGTCTTGAACCACACACCTCGGTATACCCATGTTATACCTCGGCAACTACTTGACGACACTCGTATTGGGTTCTTGTTACACTTACGCACCTTCATCCCTCCAATACAGTTCAACTCGTCCTCTTCAAGCCTAGGAATTACGCTTTAACACTTACGTCGTGCGTAACCTTCATGCACTTCGGTTTTCCCTACGATCACGTGCGCCTAACATCTCCTTCCTCTCTTTAGGTACTCTTGACTAAGATTAAGCTCAAGTCACACTCTTAGACTCTCACGCTCACTGAGACTGAGAGTTCTCAGCTCTCATTTCCTCTCCATGGTCACTTACGTGACCAGCTCAGAAATCAACCGTGAAAATCTTCACCAAAGTGAAGTAACACAACCAAAATACTTAACAACACATAAACACACATTCGGAACTCAATCCGAAATCCTTCATGCAAATACACTCAACATAAACACTATATTACACAATGGAAAAGACTCCCCTTACCTTAAGCAACTTCAGATGATCACTCCCTTCACTCTCCAATAACCACAGCAACAAGTTCTCCTCTCCTCTTGAGCTCTCCACGCCCAGATTCTCTTCTTCTTCTTCTAAACACTATTCCACCTAACAGCTCTCTCTCTCTTACTTCTCTCTAAGACTTTTCTTCACTTTGATGCCAAAATGAATTGATCCTACGGCTATTTCCTCTTATGGAAGGGACTTGGGCTTCAATTTGGACTTGGGCCTTTCCATCACTCATGGACCTCTATTCATTACCTCTTCCCATTACTTAAACCTCTCCTAACACATAAAGACTACACGTTAGACTTAAGCTTAATTTAATTAAAAATGTTGAAAAACCTTAAATAACTCAATTTAGTAATTAATTGAACTATTTTGGGGTGTTACAGAGAACACTTATATATACACATGTAATAATTAACATGAAGTCAAGTATGAGCACACCACTTAATTACCCAAATCAAAATTAACACATATATCCAAAATTTATAATACCATGAGTTATTGTCGCCTCTTTCATTGGGGATGAGTTATTGGGGTGATCAGTCCCTCCTATTCATGCCACCGATTAATTGAGGTCACAAAACTACAATCCTTCCAATTTACACATACTACGCTAACGCGGTCTAGAGTGCGAAGGCGTCGTCACGACTCCCACTCTTTTGACATCGTTAAAACTCTTTTAACCATACCTATCCGAACAATTAACGACACAACTTTTCATCACATCAACTAGTTAGTTAGAAAGGAACAAGCCAGCACATCAACCCCACAAGTTCAACCAATCATGTATAACCACATACTGTCAGGTATAAAATCAATTCATCAATCCGTATCATTAAACTATCCTCATGATCATACACAATAAGTTTTGTGAGCAAAATATTTTCATTGTCCTAGCGCACTTAAACAAATCATCAATCAATCTTAATCATATTCAATTACGTCATCATCAAAACATGCATTTACTCAATTTACTATAAAGAACTCATCATTTACTTGTAGCACTAAGGCTAACCACATCCAGACACCATCAATCAAGCACTAAGGCTGACATCCCTACCCCGGCCAACAGCTCCATAGCTGTCGCCCAGCTCAACGAGCACCTCGACACTCAAGCATTTGACTAACAGTCAATCCGAGTGCTCCAACGTCACTTAGGACCAAAACGACACCTATCGCTCCATCGTTTGGACTTAACGTCACTACCGTCGCACTCACCGTCGCCTCGCGCGGTGAAATACGCTAAACATAGCTCATCACGCGAGCACCTCGGTACCCCATTTGGCACCTCGGCAAGACCACGACACCTCGGCACACCGGCGTACCTCGGCTCACTACTATTTCGACACCTGCGCCTTCGTCATACTCAAACTACGATTACGCTATGGTCGACATTTCCTAACGTGAAACCCACGCATTACCGCGCCTATTTACCGACTCCAACTACGCTAGATTCGAACGCGCAAGACTTGGCTATGCCGATTCGACTACACTCGCTTGGAATTGCGCTAAGTTCGACCACACTAGTCTCGCCTATATCGACCGACTATGTTGATCTCGGATAAGCCTAACTTCGATCGTACTAGTGTATAGCAACTCCACCTAAGTACATACACCACCCAACTCGGCATATACACCTCGGCTTACCTACTGCGCTGCAGGCAACCTGCAAGCCGGCCTTACGCTTGGCTTCAAATTTATCGATTTCATCACTTAGCTTACTTACGCACTACCTCATCTTCCAACCCTCACTCACGCTTCATTTGATTACGTTACTGTCAACACTTAGGATTACATCGACCTCGGCCTATACTGCGCGCCTTAACTACACCGACTCAACACTCTTTTGGTTAGCCAATTGCACTTCAACCCTTAAGTCTCTCTGTGCGCCTAGTCTTTCTCCTATTCTTTCTCCTTAGTTCTCAGTCTATGATCAAACCTACACATCACTTTTACACAAGTTCTTCTACGTAGCTAATCCAATAAACTCATCACCGACCTCAACGAAGGTGATACAAAGAAGCCTAGCTCACACTGGGGTGAGAGTTCTCGGCTCCCCTGTCTCTCCACTTGCCTCTCATGATGATCAACTCATCACAACATCACCAAAATGAATGAAACACAGTCAACACAAGCATCAAACAACACACATACAACTCAGAATACAAACACATGCTTGCTCATACACAAAGTCTATCATACATACAGAACTATAAATGAATAGAGAGCCCCCTTACATTACGCTACTTATACTCTGTCACTCATCTCGGCTCCATGACTCGTTAGTTATACTTGACACATTACGATCATCCTTAGGCTTCGATACACTTGTCGTTACACACTCCTATCTTGGCATACTCACATCTCGGTAGGATTGCACTGTAACTTAACGCCTACACCTCAGAACTATACTTAGGTAAATTTATACTATACACCTCGACAATCAGGTCTCTCTCTACACGCCTAGTCTACCTCTTCCTTCCCTTCCCTAGTTCTCACGCTAAGATCATACTTACGCACACTATTATCCACCTATACCTTCAAAAATGGTTCATCACTCCTTAAGAACTTCACGAAGGTTACAACACTCACACCCGACTCACTTTGGGGTGAGAGTTTCTCGGTTCCCATTTCACTCTTAAGTCACTCATTATGACCAACACCACAACAACTCAAATTTAACAATTCATGTCATCAAACAACACTTGGGCATCCAATCAACATTTTTATATTTGGTCAAACACCTACATGCACTCTAAACTTCACTTATGCATTTTATCATCACTTTGACTACAATCTAATCAAATCATCCCGACACCCCAAATTCACCCAACCACCAAAATACCAATTTCAACATCATATGCTACTTAAGCATAGTAATCTCACCTTCAAAACTCATAAGGTAATACTATCAACAACTTGTAGGCAACATATGTTCATAGTTCATCTCTACACTAAACACCATAATTTAGTCATTTAATGCACGAGTCATTTAACTCACAAATACATTATTAAATCAACCCGACAACAACAACACGACACTTTTTGGAAATGATTTTCGTAATTGAAAGGTGTCCTCGACTCTTAAAATCATGTAATAATTATTTATAAGAACATTCAAGCCTAGAAAGCGGCAAAATATTTTCCTTCGGTTTCAAAAGAAGTAACTAACGCATCTTTATAAACCAAGCATTTTCCAAACCATCGGGAATTCAAAAGCGAAGGCCTGAGTTCACACATTGGAAATACAATCAAACACACATTATCGGTAGGGTATCTCCCACTTATTCACTTACCATTTAGCGAAGACTCGGTTTGCCCCTTTACCCTGCGGGAACATCATTTACTACACAGACAATGGTTAGAACTAATCTAGCACTACTCAATCATCCACAGACTCTACAACTAGACGACTTGGCCGGACAGACCGAACTTTTGCTCTGATACCACTAATGTAACACCCCCTTATATTCTACTAAAGAAATAATATTTAACAAAATCAGAGTTTCTAAAATCTTTACTCGAGAGAGTGCTACACTTATTCACAGAAAACAACGCAAACATTTATGGCACAAAACACCAACATAAGCATGATATATAACACCTCGGCCACAGGGACGAGTTCACAAAAATCACATGTTTAAAGTTTACACCACAATGAAATTTAAACGAGTTCATATAAGTACAAATATTACGGTTCAAAAGCTAATACACGGCTACTCTCTACTACTCGGCATTTGATGTTACATATCAGAGCAACTGACGCCAACTACCAAAAGAGTAAGAGAAGACCTCTACTCAGGAGTACCTGCAAGTTGCCACATAAGAGCAACATAAAAGCAGTAGGGTGAGTCTCGTTTCATAAATAATAATCAATAGGATAAGCATTATCATAGAGAAATCACTAAAACAACTCGGTTCAGTGAACACTTACACAAACTCACGCCACACCACTCCAACTTACCTTCAATAAACACATCAACAAGCGTATGAATATATGCATGAAATGCAACCCAAACTCCACGGGTAATATGCATGTGGATCCATAAGACCGAAGTCTTCTGCTCATCAATAAGACCGAAGTCTTCTGCTCCTCAAATAGACCGAAGTCCAACCCAAACTCCACGGGTAATATGCATATGATTTATGCGACACAATGAAACATGCATCCTAACACACCAAACAAATTTTAATGCGCACAATGCATACTTACCAACAATGCCTCAAAGGCACATCACCAGACCGCAGCCTCTACACAAACATATCAGGTCATAGACCCATCACCAAGACCGCAGCCTTTTCATCAAATCATCAAGTCCCTACTAGGAACCTCACCACTCAACACCCACCGGGTATAGCCCTAAAGTGGCGTCGACACCTCAATTTTAACGTTTTACCACCGGCGCACCATATCGGCATCAAGCAAAGAACTTCGGACCAAGTGATGAACTCAGCGTCACCACTGATGGACTAAAACCGTCACCTAGGGACCAATCGTCACCTAGGGACCAAACGGACTACCTCATGTTTAACACTTAGGCGTTATTAACACCAAGCAAGACTCCCTGGGCGCTGGCGGCGCGTACTACATGCATCAGCGTGCGTGGCTTTCGCAAAGCAACTCGGCAAGACACTCTCTGGGCAACTCAAGACACGCACCCCTCAACTTCGGCACACGGGCACTAAGCCTCCTCTCGTACCATAAATCATCTCGGTATCTACACTTATACCACAACTACCATACTTACCATTCAACATACCTAGACCTCGGCACACTCACCGGCGGTTCCACACTCGACATGCTTATATTTCGACAACTACTCTTAGTCTTACATACTCTACACGCCGACATGCTTACTATAACTCGGCTCGCTCACACCTCGGTAGCTTTACACTACAACACGGCGTCGCTCTTCCGCAATTGTCTTTGGATTATATACTTAACACTACACTTTGACCCCTCCACCCAAGACACGACTATACTACATCTCGGCAACCATAATTCGACACCCTCAATGGGACTCAACCATTTTTACGGATCATCACTTATCTTTGCACTCCTAACTTCACCCTTTATCAAGCCTACAACTTACGTTGTGACACTCACGTTATTCACTCGTTATCCTACACGGCAACCAACTCGGTTCCTCTACATGCTCATGCGCCTAACCTTCCTCTTCCCTCCTTTGGTTACTTCTCACTAAGATTCACTTAAAAACACACTCTTCACTCCCAGAATACTTGCTGGTTGGTGACAACGTCACCAACACCCACTGGGACTGAGGTTCCCTCAGCTCCCATTTCCCTCCACTCGATCCTCACACTACGAACGCACCAAAATCATCATCAAAGGGAAACAAAAACACAACATCAACACACATAAATCATACAGAAAACAGCTCAAGATCATTATAGACTTAACTCACACATAATACATATCATAAGGACTATTATGAACAAAAAGAGAGCCCCCTAACCTCAAATTGTTGAAGAAGCAGCACTCTCTTCACTCAAACTTTCCGATCAATCAACGATCGCCTCTTCCTCTGTGGATTCCTAGCTTCCTTCCACGTCAGGTTCTCCTCCTTCTCTCTAGAATCACTATTCCACCTAACTTTTCCTTCTCTCTTACTTCTCTTTGATTTTTCTTTAGAAATGTTGTATGAGTGAATCCAATCCAATCCTACGGCTCCTTTATCTTTAGTATAAGACACTTAAATGGGTCTATGGGTCATGGGCCTATTAATCACACCTCCCTCATTTACTTCAACCACCCTTAATATAATAAAATCACTACTCAATTATTTACTCACTACCACCTCTCATTTATATTAAATACTCTATTATGATCTTAATATAATTAACCACTATAACATTTAATTAAATTTAATCAATTAAATACTTGAATTATTTTTGGGGCGTTACAACTCTCCCCCACTTAGAATATTTTCGTCCTCGAAAATTCACACCAAACTTACGAAACTAATACCAAATCTTCTTGTCAACTCCAACCATCATTGCCCTTAATCCGTCATATACTTAGTAGCATACTAAACACTTTTCTTTACATCTTTACTTCCACTTAGATGTTCTAATCTGTAGGTTATCAAGGTCCTACTCAACTACTCAAACATCATCAAACTCATCTCGGCTTAAACGACACGACACCTCGGTGCACTCACCTCGGTAGATACACGCTATACTTAGCGTCTGCACTCCAGTAGCTACGCCTAAGTATATATACACTTCACTTCGGCCACTTCAGCCCGGTAGCCACAAGTCGACTCCTTCACCTCGGTTATCATACGCAGACTTGTCTACGCCCTACGTCTTGAACCACACACCTCGGTATACCCATGTTATACCTCGGCAACTACTTGACGACACTCGTATTGGGTTCTTGTTACACTTACGCACCTTCATCCCTCCAATACAGTTCAACTCGTCCTCTTCAAGCCTAGGAATTACGCTTTAACACTTACGTCGTGCGTAACCTTCATGCGGTTTTCCCCTACGATCACGCGTGCGCTAACATCTCCTTCCTCTCTTTAGGTACTCTTGACTAAGATTAAGCTCAAGTCACACTCTTAGACTCTCACGCTCACTGAGACTGAGAGTTCTCATCTCTCATTTCCTCTCCATGGTCACTTACGTGACCAGCTCAGAAATCAACCGTGAAAATCTTCACCAAAGTGAAGTAACACAACCAAAATACTTAACAACACATAAACAAACATTCGGAACTCAATCCGAAATCCTTCATGCAAATACACTCAACATAAACACTATATTACACAATGGAAAAGACTCCCCTTACCTTAAGCAACTTCAGATGATCACTCCCTTCACTCTCCAATAACCACAGCAACAAGTTCTCCTCTCCTCTTGAGCTCTCCACGCCCAGATTCTCTTCTTCTTCTTCTAAACACTATTCCACCTAACAACTCTCTCTCTCTTACTTCTCTCTAAGACTTTTCTTCACTTTGATGCCAAAATGAATATATCCTACGGCTATTTCCTCTTATGGAAGGGACTTGGGCTTCAATTTGGACTTGGGCCTTTCCATCACTCATGGACCTCTATTCATTACCTCTTCCCATTACTTAAACCTCTCCTAACACATAAACACTACACGTTAGACTTAAGCTTAATTTAATTAAAAATGTTGAAAAACCTTAAATAACTCAATTTAGTAATTAATTGAACTATTTTGGGGTGTTACAACTCTCCCCACTTAGAACATTTTCGTCCTCGAAATCTCACCAAACAAATAACTGCGGGTAAGCATCTCGGATCTTACTTTCCAGCTCCCAAGTTGCATTCTCACCATTTGCTCCTACCCAAATCACCTTCACCAATTTGATCTCTTTTCCCTTAGAGTCTTCACCTCTCTCTCATCAATTCGAATTGGCCTTGCTTCCCACAGTGAGGTTGTCTCTCACTTGCACATCATCTACTTGAATTACGTGAGGAGATGTCCCGCACGTACTTCCTCGGTGAGATACGTGGAATACGTCGTGTAAATTAGATAAATTGGGTGGCAAAGCAACTCGGTAAGCCACCCTCCCAACTCTCTCCAAAATTTGATATGGTCGATGAACCGAGAAGACAACTTCTTCGACTTCAATGCTCGCCTAACGCAGGTTCATTGGATTGACCCTTAGGAACACATGATCCCCTACTGAAATTCTAAGTCCTTCTTTCTCTTGTCATGGTAGCTCTTACACTACTCTGTGAAGCCTTCATTTTCTCCCTGAATTTGCTTTACCTTCTCGGTGGTCTCTCGCCACGACCTCAAGGTCCGAGTACCACACCTTCTCTGACTCACTCCAACACAATGGAGTCCTGCACCTCCTTCCATACAATGCCTCAAAGGGTGCCATCCCTATGCTAGAATGAAAACTGTTGTTGTACGTGAACTCAATCAGGGGTAAATATGAATCCCACGCTCCTCCTTGCTCAAGAACACACGCCCTCAGCAAGTCCTCCAACGACTGAATGGTCCTCTCGGACTGACCATCAGTCTGTGGGTGATATGCCGAGCTCAGGCGCAATTTCGTACGCAACACATCTTGCAAACTTCCTGAGTCGAAGTAAACCTCGGATCTGCATGCGAAATAATACTTCGAGGAACCCCGTGTAGCTTCACGATCACTTGGATGTATATTTCTGCCAACCTTGACATCGGATAGGTGATGTTGATGGGAATGAAATGAGCTGACTTCGTCAATCTATCCACCACTACCCAAATGGTATCAAACCTCCTTACTGTACTCGGCAAACCAGTTATAAAGTCCATCGCAATACTGTCCCACTTCCACTCAGGAATCTTCAATGGTTGCAACAACCCTGCCGGCTTCTGGTGTTCTACCTTGGATTTCTGACAAACTAGACAAGAGTAAACAAACCGGGCTACATGACTCTTCATACCTTGCCACCAAAACAACCCCTTCAAGTCTTGATACATCTTGGTCGCGCCTGGGTGAATACTCAGCTTACTCCTATGACACTCTTCCAAGATTGCTCTCTTGATCTTCTCGTCATCAGGGACACAAATCCGAGTTCTATACCTTAGCACTCCTTGCGCATCCAACTCAAAATCTTCATTCTCAGCTCGGCCAATACTTGCTGCCACGTCTACAAGCTTGACGTCCAGCTTCTGCGCCTCTTTGATGTCACCCAGAAAATCATTTGTGATCTTCAGCATTCCCAACTTAATGCTTTGAGGAGTTAGCTCACACACTAAACTTAGGTCTCTGAATTGCTCAATTAGTTCTAGCTCTTTTACCATCATTGTTGATGCATGCAATGATTTCCTACTTAGCGCATCAGCCACCAAATTTGCCTTCCCGGGGTGATAGTTCAACCCAAAATCATAGTCCTTAAGTAGCTCCAACCATCTCCTCTGCCTCATGTTCAGCTCCTTCTGATCAAACAGATACTGCAAACTCTTATGGTCACTAAACACCTCGAACCTTGAGCCATATAGATAATGCCTCCATATCTTCAATGCAAACACCACGGCAGCAAGCTCCAAATCGTGCGTAGGGTAGTTCTTCTCATGAATTTTCAATTGCCTTGAAGCGTAAGCAACTACCTTACCTTCTTGCATCAGTACGCAGCCCAAACCCAACTTAGACGCATCACAGTACACCACGAAAACCTCATTTGGATTAGGCAACGTCAGGATAGGGGACGTTGTCAATCTCTTCTTCAACTCTTGGAAATTCTCTTCACACTGCTCGTCCCACACAAATGCCTTCCCTTTACACGTCAACCGAGTTAGTGGCAACGCCAGCTTGGAAAACCCCTCAATGAACCTTCTGTAATACCCAGCCAAACCCAGAAAACTCCTCACCTCGGTGGCCTGTAACGCCCCAAAAATAATTTAAGCATTTATTTAATTAATTAATTAAGTAGTATTTGGTAGGTTGTTTTAAAATAATAATAGAGAAATTAATTTAGAGGAGGGATGGTGAATAGTAAAGAAGCGAGTGGTAAATTTAACTAGGAAGAGGAGTAGTATTAGAAACCAATTACGGTGTAAAAGGGACCAAGTGCTTAAGCCCAATGTACATAAAGCCTAGGGTTAGTGCTCTCTCATTTTTTGAAGGGAGGAGCGTGAGAGAGAGGAGAAAATCGGCTGAAGAAAGAAAGAAACGTAAGGAGAGAAGAGAGAAAGGGATCGCGAGAGAGTGAGAAGAAAAGGGAAGGAGAAGCGCGAAGGAGAAGAGGGAAAGAAGAAGAGGAGATCGTTCGTGTGTTGCTGTGGTTCCGTACGTGTTTTTCTTCATCTTCTCCGGAGCTTACGTATTCGAGGTAAGGGGAGTCTCGCGTTATAAAGGTTCATATAATGATTAATATGTAGGAGGGTAGTTCTATGATGCCTAGGAGGTATTTGTGATTATGTTTGAATGAAATAGGATGTTTGAATGCGTTGTTAAATTCGTTTGATGTTTAAACATGTTGTTGAATCGTTTGGGTGTGATTCGCTTGTGGTCGAATTGATTTGTGATGTGGTTATTATACAAGATGCTAGATTGAATTTTGATTTGGGGGTTTTGATGTATTGAGGTTGCCATAAAATAGGTTGATGTTATTATTGATGTGTTGATGTTATTATTGATGTTGTTAATGAATTATTGGGGTTGTTGGATAAATCGATGATGTAATTTGATGAATTGATGATGTTGTCTTGTGATTAAGCATAGGAGATGATGAGCTGAATATCAATTTGGGTGGTTTTGTATGGTTAGCAATCGATTTTTATATATACGGTGAGAACATGTGATTGAACGATCTTCTTTGAACTTGAACTAAAGATGTGACATAAAAATATGTTTTCGTTCTAATTTAGTATCGTGACATGTGCGATTGATTAACGGAATGTTTGGGTAATAAGGCGTGGTTAAGAATAAAAAGAGGATGTTGGGTGTGGGGTTTAACTTGTATGTGTTCTTTTTTTTTACCGAAGAAAATGTTCTTTGTTAGCCTTTTAATAAGTTCTTTGTAAACCGATTTTTATGTGTCAGAAACCAGATTTTTAATGTTGCTATTTTCTCTTTGTTCCATTGTTGTTGGTAGCGCATAAATGTTGTTGTCTTTGTGAATTTAATGTGCTGTTTTTCACAAGAATAAATAGTCTTTGTTCTCGTAAATCTTGAAATTTCTTTGTTTTCCAAATTAAAGGTCTTTGTTGCCTAAAATTTAAAGTGTTGTTTTCTCACAATTGAAAGTGTTGGTTCCTTAAATTAAATCGTCTTTTACTACCCATATTCAAAGAAATTTGCTTTCTTCAATTTAAATGGTGCTTTGTCTACTTATATTAGAGTGTTGTCTTCTTCAATTTTAAACGTCTTTATTTACTCTAATTTAAGCGTGCTATTTACTCTAATTTAAATGGGTTTGTTTGCTCACATTTAAAGTGTTGTTTTCTTAAATCGGATGGTCTTTGTTTCCTTACACTCAAAAGTGTTGTTTTCCTTTCCTTAGGTTCTTTGTTTTTCTTATTTGAAGATTATCGTCGCCGTTACTAGTTTTACAAGTTCTTTGTATTTGCTTTTACAAATAATCGTTTCTTTGTTTTTGAACCGATTTTTATGCGGTTTTTTAAAAGGAAAATGGGTTGTTTTTCGCTATTAAAAGGTGAGGTTTATCTTAATTTGAATATGTGTTCCCTAAGCTTAAAATGCGATGTTTCCTCGAGTAAAATGTGGTGTTTGTCTAAATCGAAAGCGATGTTTTTCTAAATGTAAATGGGGTATTTTCTAGATGGAAAAGAGGGTGTCTTCTAAAATCTAATGTGATGTCTAAATTGATTTGAATTGATAATGATTCGTGGAATAGGATTTTGATTCGACTCAAGCGTTATACTACTAGTGTGCTATTTGACTATGGCTAGGCGTGGTTTACCGCTAAGGGCGTAATTTCTTTCACTGGTGTATTTACAAGGGCATCACTGAGAGCCTTGCAAATGTGGCCAGCGTCCGTGCAAGTTGTATCGGTTACCCTGAGTAATCCCATAGTCAATTAGTCTTACTATTTTATAACCCATGAATATATAAAGGGTAATTGTATGTTGATATGTATCTTGCTGTAAATGATGCTGTGAAGTTGATGTGAGTGTGTTGTGTGACGACGATGTGAAGTTGATGTGAGTGGGTTGTGTGACGACGATGTGGAGTTGATGTGAGTGTGTGTGTTGTCTAATTGATGAGTGGGTCATTAGGACCAAAGTGAAGATAATGATAGTGATGGGTCGGTTATGGCCAAAAGCGACGGTGATGTTATAAGCGGCGATAAAATGTTATAGCGGCGATAAAATATTATAGCGGCGATAAAATGTTATAAGCGATGGTGTGATGATGTAAGTGACGGTGATGATGTGTGGAACTAGCGTGTGTTGTGTGTTCATGAAGTCTCATGCATTTTCATATGCACGATAAGTGACGATGAAGAGGCTGCGGTCTAAGCGACGAAAGGCTGCGGTCTAGCGACGATATGCCCACCGGTGCAACAAATAAGCGGCGATGATGGTACCACATGCATGTTTGCATTTTCATACATATGCATAAAAGTGATGTAGTTACTTGTTGGTGTGTTCTTTGTGTTGTTTGCCGATGTTATGCGTGATGGGTGAAATGCGACGTTGGGTGTGTTATGGTAATTATAGATGTTGTTCTCTAATATATTGACTATTATATTTGCCTTTATCTTTGTTTGAAGACTCACCCTTTCTCGCTTGGAATGTTGCTCTATCGTGGCAACGCCGCAGTACCCGCAGTGAAGGTCTTCTTGCTTCTCTATTAGTTGTTGGGGTGTGCCGCGAGTCGCTCTCTACTCGATACCGTAGCACCTAGGGGCGTAGTTGAAGTTGTTAGTTTATTAATTAAGCTGTTTTATGATTATGTTATTGATGTGAGACGCGCGTTTGAGCTTTGTTTAGTGAGCTATTGTTATTTCACATTGCGACGAGATTATTTTGAGGTTTAAATTTTATGACATGAGGAGTTTTACAAATGACGACGTGGCACTTCTTTTCTATCGAATAAATTTGTATTTTTGAAAAAGAAATTACTCGATATTGACGTGTAAATTAAGGGTAGAAAAAGGGTGTTACATTAGTGGTATCGGCGCGATTCGGTCTGTCCACGGCGGTGGTTGAGTCGTCAAGTTGAGTAACATTTGGCGGTGTTACTCGTTTCGATTTTTGTTTTTGTTGAGTGCTAGGTTGATATGGCCGGGAGGATGGACATTTGCTTTGCTTTGAGGCCTTGCAGCTATAAGCGCAGCCGTGGGTACCAGTGAGAATGTTGAGACCGTGAGTCCGGCTACCTTTAAGAGGAGGACCCTCCTACCTTCAAGGGAGGTATAATCCGGATGGTGCACCGCTTGGATGAAGGAGATTGAGAGGATCTTCCATGTAATTGGCTGTAATGATGAACAAAAAGTCAGGTATGGCACTCATACTCTATCTGAGGAGGCTGATGACTGGTGGTTGGAGACCAGTGAGAGGTTAGGGGCTGCTCAAGAGGAGGTTACTTGAAATTTTGTGTTCAAGAGGAGTTCCTTAGAAAATACTTCCCGAGGATGTCAGAGGGCAGAAAGAAATAGAGTTCCTTGAGCTGAAGCAGGGTAGTATGACAGTCACAGAGTATGCTGCTAAGTTTGCTGACCTTGCTAAGTTCTACCCACACTACTCTAAGGCTAGGGCTGAATTCTCAAAGTGCATAAAATTTGAGAATGGTTTGAGAGCCGATATCAAGCAGGCTGTAGGGTATCAGAGGATCAGAGTGTTCGCTGATCTGGTTGACTGCTGCAGAATCTATGAGGCTGATAGCAATGCCCGTGCTAGACTTATGAGAGATCAGAAGAGTAAGTTTGAGAGCAGGGGTAAGCCATATGAGGTGCCTGCTGGTAAGGGCAAAGGAAAGTTAGTTGATGGGTCTAAGCCAAGTGGGGGAGATGCCCGTGAGAAAGTTGTGTGCTACAAGTGCGGGAAGCCCGGACACAAAAGTTTTGAGTGCAAGCCTGAGGTGAAAAGGTGTTTCCGATGTGGTAGAGAGGGCCACATAGCAACTGATTGTGATCGTAAAGAGGTGGTCTGTTTCAACTGTGAAGAGGTGGGACACATTAGTTCTAGGTGTCCAAAACCGAAGAAGGAGAAGTCCAGTGGGAGAGTGTTTGTTTTGGCGGGTGCCGAATCTACGGAGAAATGATGGTAGCAAGCCGAGGTACGTTTAAATCTGATGATTAAGCTGTTAGGATTGTGATGTGTTGTTTGGTGTGTTTCTCTGTGTCCCATATCGGTTTCGACCGGGATCGTTGATGTGAATTTTGTTTGGTTGCCGTTGGGTAGGTTAGGTGTAACCTTGGATATGAGTAGCTAGAGCATAGACATGTTCATGTGAGTTAGAATTTTCGAGGAGGACGAAAATAATTTAAGTGGGGAGAGTTGTAACGCCCCAAAAATAATTTAAGCATTTTTAATTAATTAATTAAGTAGTATTTGGTAGGTTGTTTTAAAATAATAATAGAGAAATTAATTTAGAGGAGGATGGTGAATAGTAAAGAAGCGAGTGGTAAATTTAACTAGGAAGAGGAGTAGTATTAGAAACCAATTACGGTGAAAAAAGGGCCCAAGCTGCTTAAGCCCAATGTACATAAAGCCTAGGGTTAGTGCTCTCTCATTTTTTTGAAGGGAGGGAGCGTGAGAGAGAGGGAGAAAATCGGCTGAAGAAAGAAAGAAACGTAAGGAGAGAAGAGAGAAAGGGATCGCGAGAGAGTGAGAAGAAAAGGGAAGGAGAAGCGCGAAGGAGAAGAGGGAAAGAAGAAGAGGAGATCGTTAGGTGTGTTCTTTGTGGTTCCGTACGTGTTTTTCTTCATCTTCTCCGGAGCTTACGTATTCGAGGTAAGGGGAGTCTCGCGTTATAAAGGTTCATATAATGATTAATATGTAGGAGGGTAGTTCTATGATGCCTAGGAGGTATTTGTGATTATGTTTGAATGAAATAGGATGTTTGAATGCGTTGTTAAATTCGTTTGATGTTTAAACATGTTGTTGAATCGTTTGGGTGTGATTCGCTTGTGGTCGAATTGATTTGTGATGTGGTTATTATACAAGATGCTAGATTGAATTTTGATTTGGGGGGTTTTGATGTATTGAGGTTGCCATAAAATAGGTTGATGTTATTATTGATGTGTTGATGTTATTATTGATGTTGTTAATGAATTATTGGGGTTGTTGGATAAATCGATGATGTAATTTGATGAATTGATGATGTTGTCTTGTGATTAAGCATAGGAGATGATGAGCTGAATATCAATTTGGGTGGTTTTGTATGGTTAGCAATCGATTTTTATATATACGGTGAGAACATGTGATTGAACGATCTTCTTTGAACTTGAACTAAAGATGTGACATAAAAATATGTTTTCGTTCTAATTTAATATCGTGACATGTGCGATTGATTAACGGAATGTTTGGGTAATAAGACGTGGTTAAGAATAAAAGAGGATGTTGGGTGTGGGGTTTAACTTGTATGTGTTCTTTGTTTTTTTACGGTAAAAATGTTGCTTTGTTAGCCTTTTAATAAGTTTTGTAAACCAGATTTTTATGTCTTTGTCAGAAACCAGATTTTTAATGTTGCTATTTTTCTGCTGTTCCATTCTTTGTTGGTAGCGCATAAATGTTCTTTGTCTTTGTGAATTTAATGTGCTGTTTTTCACAAGAATAAATAGTCTTTGTTCTCGTAAATCTTGAGTCTTTGTTTTTCCAAATTAAAGGTCTTTGTTGCCTAAAATTTAAAGTGTTGTTTTCTCACAATTGAAAGTGTTGGTTCCTTAAATTAAATCGTCTTTGCCTACCCATATTCAAAAAGGGTTGCTTTCTTCAATTTAAATGGTCTTTGTCTACTTATATTAGAGTCTTTGTCTTCTTCAATTTTAACGCGTCTTTGTTTACTCTAATTTAAACGTGCTATTTACTCTAATTTAAATGGTTTGTTTGCTCACATTTAAAGTGTTGTTTTCTTTAAATCGGATGGTCTTTGTTTCCTTACACTCAAAAGTGTTGTTTTCCTTTCCTTAGGTTCTTGTTTTTCTTATTTGAAAGATGATGTAAGTAGCGGTGATGATGTGTGGAACTAGCGTGTGTTGTGTGTTCATGAAGTCTCATGCATTTTCATATGCACGATAAGTGGCGATGAAGAAATTTTGCGGTCTAGCGACGAAAGGTCTGCGGTCTAGCGACGATATGCCCACCGGGCAACAAATAGCGGCGATGATGGTACCACATGCATGTTTGCATTTTCATACATATGCATAAAAGTGATGTAGTTACTTGTTGGTGTGTTCTTTGTGTTGTTTGCCGATGTTATGCGTGATGGGTGAAATGCGACGTTGGGTGTGTTATGGTAATTATAGATGTTGTTCTCTAATATATTGACTATTATATTTGCCTTTATCTTTGTTTGAAGACTCACCCTTTCGCTTGGAATGTTGCTCTATCGTGGCAACGCCAGCAGTACCCGCGAGTGAAGGTCTTCTTTGCCTTCTCTGTTTATTTGTTGGGGTGTCTGTCGAGTCGCTCTCTCGATACCAAGTAGCACCTAGGGGGCGTAGTTGAAGTTGTTAGTTTATTAATTAAGCTGTTTTATGATTATGTTAATGATGTGAGACGCGTTTGAGCTTTGTTTAGTGAGCTATTGTTATTTCCGCTGCGACGAGATTATTTTGAGGTTTAAATTTTATGACATGAGGAGTTTTACAAATGACGACGTGGCACTTCTTTTCTATCGAATAAATTTGTATTTTTGAAAAAGAAATTACTCTGATATTGACGTGTAAATTAAGGGTAGAAAAGGGGTGTTACATGGCCGACTTGGGTGCTTCCCATTGCAACACAGCTTCGACTTTGGAAGGATCTACTGCTATACCTTCACTGGAGATCACATGACCTAGGAAATTCACTGCCCTCAACCAGAATTCACACTTGGACAACTTGGCGTACATCTTCTTATCCTTCAACACCTCTAACACCAATCTCAGATGCTTGGCGTGCTCTTCCTCTGACTTAGAGTAGACTAATATGTCATCAATGAACACTACTACAAACCGATCCAAATATTCATGAAAGATACGATTCATATACTCCATGAATACTCCAGGAGCATTAGTAACACCAAATGGCATCACTGAATACTCGTAGTGCCCATACCGAGTTCTAAATGCTGTCTTAGGAATGTCCTCGTCCTTCACCTTGATCTGATGGTACCCTGACCTCAGGTCAATCTTCGAAAACACTTGCGCACCCACCAATTGGTCCATCAAATCATCAATTCTTGGGAGTGGGTACTTGTTCTTAATTGTTACCTTGTTCAACTGCCTGTAATCCACGCATAATCTCATACCTCCATCCTTCTTCTTCACCAATAACACCGGTGCGCCCCAAGGCGACACGCTTGGCCTTATGAACCTCTTCTCCAGCAACTCTTCTAACTGCTTCTTCAACTCGGCTAGCTCAGCTGCAGACATCCTATAAGGTGCCATAGACACCGGCCTAGTTCCTGGTACTAACTCAATGCTGAACTCGACCTCTCTTTCTGGTGGAACCTCAGGAATCTCGTCTGGAAACACTTCTGCAAACTCTCGCACTACCGGCACTCGCCAATTTTAGCTCGGCTCTCAGCAGACATCGTCACACTCAACGCAGACAACGTAGCCCCCTCCTTCATTACCCTGCGCAGCTGCTCGGCAGATATCAAAACAGATTCTTCCACCTCGGAAGAAAGGAAACTTAGCGACCTACTAGCGCAATTGATATGAACTCGGTTAGCCACTAACCAGTCCATACCCAGGATGACGTCCATCCCTTCCAAAGGTAGACGGATCAGTTAACTCACGAAGTCTCGCCAAAGGCTAACAGAGGACACTTCAAACAAGCGAGAGAGGTAGTCACGGCCCGCTTTGGCCGGAGTGCCAATAACCATCTCCTCACCATAGTAAACGAGAACTAAATCCAACCTCTTAGCACACAATGCGAGAAATAAAAGAGTGCGTGGCACGGTGTCCACGATTGCAATCAAAGGAATTCCGTTTATAAAACACGTACCTTTTATCTGGTTCACCACCTCGGATCCAGCTAGCGCGAACACCTTCCCAATGTCTCTCTCTTTCTTGGGCTTGGGACACTTAGGACTGATGTGCCCCACCTCTCCACAATTAAAGCAGACGACATCCTTTCGCCTACAATCAGCAGCTCGGTGGCCCTCTTCGCCACATTGATAGCACCTCTTATCTCCACTCTTGCACTCGTTCTTCTTATGTCCAGGCTTCCCACACTGGAAACACACCACATTTGCAGGGGCGTCTCCCCCACTTGGCCTCTTGCCATACCCAGTCTTCCACTTGCCCTTGCTGCCATAAACTTCATAGGGCTTTCCCCTAAACTGAGAGTTCTTCTTCTCTTTACCAACCCTGTACCTCGCCTCAGTGTTTTCTCTCATATATCCCTGCAACTATCCACCAAGTCAGCCAAATACCCGATCTTCGATGCCCAATTGCTCGCTTAACCTCGGGCATCAAACCGTTCTCGAATTTCACGCACTGGAGAACTCGGATGTAGCTTCCTCATAGTAGGGGTGGAATTTCACCGACTCTTCAAACTTTGCGCAGACTCTACCACCGACTTACTCCTCTTGCTTGATTCTAGGAACTCCATCTCCTTCTTGCCCTTCACATCTTGGAAAGTATTTCCTCGTAAATTCCCTCTTGAATACCTCCCACGTAATCACCTCCTCCAAAGAGACTTTAACCTCGGCATGACTCTCGACCACCAATCATCCGCCTCTCGGCAAAGATATGCGTTCCATACCTTACTTTACGAGCCATAGTACAGTCCATCACCCTAAAAATCCTCTCTATGTCCTTCACCCACGCCAACGCCCCATCCGAATTGTACTTCCCCTGAGCGTTGGAGAGGTTCTCCTCCGAAATGTAGCTAAGCTCACGAGCTCCATCGTCCTCGGCGACTTGCGAGGTGATCCCCCATAGCAGTGACCATAGCTTCGAGGCGGCAGCTATATCGCCGTCATTCCTTCCAAAGACGTCCGACCATTGATACTTACTCTCTGAGACAAGCCAATTAAAACGAGCATTAATACTCGGGGACTAGGAACTCAAGACTCAATACTTGGTCGGACAGACCGAAACTTTTGCTCTGATACCACTTAATGTAACACCCCTCCTATCTCTATTAATTAACTAATTTAAAATCAGAGTTTAGTAAAATTCTCATGGAAAGATGCTACATTATCACTCAAACACCTTAGCATATAACTATGAATTTAAAATAACAGCATACAAGCATATATAGGCAACTCGGCCAAAGGGACTACGCCCATCAAAACATGTTTTCAATTGTGTACATCACAGTGGATACTCATGTATAGTAGTCAACATATATATTACAACTGAAACATGTCCAACACAAAATAATACTCTACTCTACTCGACTCCCCCAGTGTTACAACTACCAGAGCAGACCGACTCCAAAAACCAAAGCAAAGCTGACCTCTACTCAGGGGTACCTGCAAGTTGCCACAATACAGCAACATAGAAAGCAGTAGGGTGAGTCTCTAAACATTTGTAATAAAGGTTTATGACTAAGGTAAATACATAGAATGCATTAAGCACCTCATTCCACATATCAAACAGAAACTCAAGCATAACACAGCACATATAGCTAACTCGGCTGTACACAGCCTCTCGACATAATTCAATGATGTTATGTATGCAATGCAATGCAACCCAACTCCAGGGTATAATGCATGAGGATCCATCTCTTTTAGCCACTCAGGCATGTCCGTCGCTAGTGATACTCAGACAGCAAGTCTTTTGTATCGAGACCGAAGTCTATAACCGCCGTTGATGCATATGAATTCATGAGACTCAATGAACAATGCATTCACTCGAATAAGCACTCATTTGTGCAAACCAAGACCGTCGCCTTACGTTGCCTAGTCCTCTTAGACAACCACCATAGCACAACGGTTATTTGCCCACTCACAGGGCACCTCGGCTCCTCGCATGCGGTGAGCCACTCCATCACTATGAAGGCCTCACTGGCGCCTGGGGCGAGACATCACATGGGGACTAAAGCGACTATGCCATTTCGCTCCTTTCGCGACTCTTGGCGTTAAGCGTCACTCTCGGTGGCGCTAACATGCATTCTCTACTACTGTTACTGCTCAAAAATAGGTCACCTCGGCACTCTTAGGCACCTCGGCACCTTCACTCTTTCTCAAGCACGCTCACTCGTCACCTCGGCACACCTACTCATCTCAAGACGCTAGGTTGATGTAGTGTCGCTACCCATTACGTCGCCTACTACTCAACTCGGTGGCACCCCACTTGGCAAAGACACTCGTGAGAGTTCTCCGCCTAGTTCTGGGCCTCACGCCACCCTATCTTCCATCACTCCTACACTTCCACACACACACTTCCTCATCTATACTTAGTTATTTCACACCTAACCACACAACTTCACTTTTAGTACTACACTTAGGCACACTAAACCTAGGTACTCACCTCATCTCGGCTTAAACGACACGACACCTCGGTGCACTCACCTCGGTAGATACACGCTATACTTAGTGTCTGGACTCCAGTAGCTACGCCTAAGTATATATACACTTCACTTCGGCCACTTCAGCCCGGTAGCCACAAGTCGACCCCTTCACCTCGGTTATCATACGCACACTTGTCTACGCCCTACGTCTTGAACCACACACCTCGGTATACCCATGTTATACCTCTAAGAACTACTGAGCGACACTCGTATTGGGTTCTTGTTACACTTACGCACCTTCATCCCTCCAATACAGATTCAACTCGTCCTCTTCAAGCCTAGGAATTACGCTTTAACACTTACGTCGTGCGTAACCTTCATGCACGCCGGTTTTCCCCTACGATCACGTGCGCCTAACATCTCCTTCCTCTCTTTAGGTACTCTTGACTAAGATTAAGCTCAAGTCACACTCTTAGACTCTCACGCTCACTGAGACTGAGAGTTCTCAGCTCTCATTTCCTCTCCATGGTCACTTACGTGACCAGCTCAGAAATCAACCGTGAAAATCTTCACCAAAGTGAAGTAACACAACCAAAATACTTAACAACACATAAACACACATTCGGAACTCTATCCGAAATCCTTCATGCAAATACACTCAACATAAACACTATATTACACAATGGAAAAGACTCCCCTTACCTTAAGCAACTTCAGATGATCACTCCCTTCACTCTCCAATAACCACAGCAACAAGTTCTCCTCTCCTCTTGAGCTCTCCACGCCCAGATTCTCTTCTTCTTCTTCTAAACACTATTCCACCTAACAGCTCTCTCTCTCTTACTTCTCTCTAAGACTTTTCTTCACTTTGATGCCAAAATGAATTGATCCTACGGCTATTTCCTCTTATGGAAGGGACTTGGGCTTCAATTTGGACTTGGGCCTTTCCATCACTCATGGACCTCTATTCATTACCTCTTCCCATTACTTAAACCTCTCCTAACACATAAAGACTACACGTTAGACTTAAGCTTAATTTAATTAAAAATGTTGAAAAACCTTAAATAACTCAATTTAGTAATTAATTGAACTATTTTGGGGTGTTACAGAGAACACTTATATATACACATGTAATAATTAACATGAAGTCAAGTATGAGCACACCACTTAATTACCCAAATCAAAATTAACACATATATCCAAAATTTATAATACCATGAGTTATTGTCGCCTCTTTCATTGGGGATGAGTTATTGGGGTGATCAGTCCCTCCTACTCATGCCACCGATTAATTGAGGTCACAAAACTACAATCCTTCCAATTTACACATACTACGCTAACGCGGTCTAGAGTGCGAAGGCGTCGTCACGACTCCCACTCTTTTGACATCGTTAAAACTCTTTTAACCATACCTATCCGAACAATTAACGACACAACTTTTCATCACATCAACTAGTTAGTTAGAAAGGAACAAGCCAGCACATCAACCCCACAAGTTCAACCAATCATGTATAACCACATACTGTCAGGTATAAAATCAATTCATCAATCCGTATCATTAAACTATCCTCATGATCATACACAATAAGTTTTGTGAGCAAAATATTTTCATTGTCCTAGCGCACTTAAACAAATCATCAATCAATCTTAATCATATTCAATTACGTCATCATCAAAACATGCATTTACTCAATTTACTATAAAGAACTCATCATTTACTTGTAGCACTAAGGCTAACCACATCCAGACACCATCAATCAAGCACTAAGGCTGACATCCCTACCCCGACCCAAACTCCATAGTCGCCGCCCAATTTCAACGAGCACCTCGACACTCAAGCATTTGACTAACAGTCAATCCGAGTGCTCCAACGTCACTTAGGACCAAAACGACACCTATCGCTCCATCGTTTGGACTTAACGTCACTACCGTCGCACTCACCGTCGCCTCTCGCAGTGAAATACGCTAAACATAGCTCATACGCAGCACCTCGGTACCCCATTTGGCACCTCGGCAAAGACACAACACCTCGGCACACTGACTGTACCTCGGCTCACTACTATTTCGACACCTCTGCATTCGTCATACTCAAACTACGATTACGCTATGGTCGACATTTCCTAACGTGAAACCTACGCATTACTTCGCCTATTTACCGACTCCAACTACGCTAGATTCGAATGCGCAAGACTTCGGCTATGCCAGTTCGACTACACTCGCTTGGAATTGCGCCTAAGTTCGACCACACTAGTCTCGCCTATACTGACTTCGACTATGTTGATCTCGGATAAGCCTAACTTCGACTGTACTAGTGTATAGCAACTCCACCTAAGTACATACACCACCCAACTCGGCATATACACCTCGGCTTACCTACTCTGCTGCAAGCAACCACAAACCGGCCTTACGCTTGGCTTCAAATTTCATCGATTTCATCACTTAGCTTACTTTACGCACTACCTCATCTTCCAACCTCACTCACGCTTCATTTGATTACGTTATTGTCAACACTTAGGATTACATCGACCTCACCTATACACGCCTCAACTACACCGACTCAACACTCTTTTGGTTAGCCAATTGCACTTCAACCCTTAAGTCTCTCAGGCGCCTAGTCTTTCTCCTATTCTTTCTCCTTAGTTCTCGGCCTATGATCAAACCTACACATCACTATTACACAAGTTCTTCTACGTAGCTAATCCAATAAACTCATCACCGACCTCAACGAAGGTGATACAAAGAAACCTAGCTCACTGGACCGAGAGTTCTCGGCTCCCCTGTCTCTCTCCTTGCCTCTCATGATGATCAACTCATCACAACATCACCAAAATGAATGAAACATACCAACACAAGCATCAAACAACACACATACAACTCAGAATACAAACACATGCTTGCTCATACACAAAGTCTATCATACATACAGAACTATAAATGAATAGAGAGCCCCCTTACATTACGCTACTTATACTCTGTCACTCATCTCGGCTCCCATGACTCGTTAGTTATACTTCAACACATTACGATCATCCCTTAGGCTTCGATACACTTGTCGTTACACACTCCTATCTTGGCATACTCACATCTCGGTAGGATTGCACTGTAACTTAACGCCTACACCTCAGAACTATACTTAGGTAAATTTATACTATACACCTCGACAATCAGGTCTCTCTCTACACGCCTAGTCTACCTCTTCCTTCCCTTCCCTAGTTCTCACGCTAAGATCATACTTACGCACACTATTATCCACCTATACCTTCAAAAATGGTTCATCACTCCTTAAGAACTTCACGAAGGTTACAACACTCACACCAGCTCACTGGGACTGAGAGTTTCTCAGTTCCCATTTCACTCTTAAGTCACTCGTATGACCAACACCACAACAACTCAAATTTAACAATTCATGTCATCAAACAACACTTGGGCATCCAATCAACATTTTTATATTTGGTCAAACACCTACATGCACTCTAAACTTCACTTATGCATTTTATCATCACTTTGACTACAATCTAATCAAATCATCCCGACACCCCAAATTCACCCAACCACCAAAATACCAATTTCAACATCATATGCTACTTAAGCATAGTAATCTCACCTTCAAAACTCATAAGGTAATACTATCAACAACTTGTAGGCAACATATGTTCATAGTTCATCTCTACACTAAACACCGCAATTTCGCTATTTAATGCTGCGATCATTTAACTCACAAATACATTATTACAACCCGACAACAACAACAACACGACACTTTTTGGAAATGATTTTCGTAATTGAAAGGTGTCCTCAACTCTTAAAATCATGTAATAATTATTTATAAGAACATTCAAGCCTAGAGCGGCAAAATATTTTCCTTCGGTTTCAAAAGAAGTAACTAACGCATCTTTCGCAAACCAAGCATTTTCCAAACCATCAGGGAATTCAAAAACAGAAGGCACAGAGTTCACACATTGGAAATACAATACAGCACACATTATCAGCGGGGTATCTCCCCCACTTATTCACTTACCATTTAGCAGTACTCGGTTTGCCCCTTTACCTGCAGGAACATCATTTACTACACAGACAATGGTTAGAACTAATCTAGCACTACTCAATCATCCACAGACTCTACAACTAGACGACTTGGCCGGACAGACCGAACTTTTGCTCTGATACCACTAATGTAACACCCCCTTATATTCTACTAAAGAAATAATATTTAACAAAATCAGAGTTTCTAAAATCTTTACTCGAGAGAGTGCTACACTTATTCACAGAAAACAACGCAAACATTTATGGCACAAAACACCAACATAAGCATGATATATAACACCTCGGCCACAGGGACGAGTTCACAAAAATCACATGTTTAAAGTTTACACCACAACGGAATTTAAACAGGATCATATAAGTACAAATATTACAGTTCAAAAGCTAATACACAACCTACTCTCCTACTCGGCCCCCCAGTGTTACATATCAGAGCAACTGACGCCAACTACCAAAAGAGTAAGAGAAGACCTCTACTCAGGAGTACCTGCAAGTTGCCACATAAGAGCAACATAAAAGCAGTAGGGTGAGTCTCGTTTCATAAATAATAATCAATAGGATAAGCATTATCATAGAGAAATCACTAAAACAACTCGGTTCAGTGAACACTTACACAAACTCACGCCACACCACTCCAACTTACCTTCAATAAACACATCAACAAGCGTATGAATATATGCATGAAATGCAACCCAAACTCCACGGGTAATATGCATGTGGATCCATAAGATCAAGTCTTCGCTCATCAATAAGACCAAGTCTTCGCTCCTCAAATAGAATCAAGTCCAACCCAAACTCCACGGGTAATATGCATATGATTTATGCGACACAATGAAACATGCATCCTAACACACCAAACCAATTTTAATGCGCACAATGCATACTTACCAACAATGCCTCAAAGGCACATCACCAGACCGCAGCCTCTACACAAACATATCAGGTCATAGACCCATCACCAAGACCGCAGCCTTTTCATCAAATCATCAAGTCCCTACTAGGAACCTCACCACTCAACACCCACCGGGTATAGCCCTAAGGCTGGCGTCAACACCTCAATTTTAACGTTTTACCACTGGCCGCACCATATCGGCATCAAACAGCAACTCGGCACCAAGTGATGAATTCAACGTCACCACAATGGACTAAAACCGTCACCTAGGGACCAATCTGTCACCTAGGGACCAAACGGACTACCTCATGTTAAACACTTAGGCGTTATTAACACCAAACAACACCCGATTGCGCTGGCGGCGCGCTTTGCGCAGAATCGTGGCTTCAGCAGCAAACAACTTCGGCACACTCACTCTCGGGCAACTCGGCACACGCACCCCTCAACTCGGCACACAGGCACTAAGCCTCCTCTCTGTACCATAAATCATCTCGGTATCTACACTTATACCACAACTACCATACTTACCATTCAACATACCTAGACCTCTAAGACACTCACTTCTATAGGTTCCACACTTCGACATGCTTATATTTCGACAACTACTCTTAGTCTTACATACTCTACACCTTGACATGCTTACTATAACTCGGCTCGCTCACACCTCGGTAGCTTTACACTACAACACGACGCCCCGCTTCTTCCGCAATTGTAATTTGGATTATATACTTAACACTACACTTTGACCCCTCCACCTCAAGCACGCCTATACTACATCTCGCAACCATAATTCGACACCCTCAATGGGACTCAACCATTTTTACGGATCATCACTTATGCTGCACTCCTAACTTCACCCTTTATCAAGCCTACAACTTACGCTGTGACACTCACGTTATTCACTCGTTATCCTACACAGCAACCAACTCGGTTCCTCTACATGCTCATGCGCCTAACCTTCCTCTTCCCTCCTTTGGTTACTTCTCACTAAGATTCACTTAAAAACACACTCTTCACTCCCAGAATACTTGCTGGTTGGTGACAACGTCACCAACACCCATCGACCGAGGTTCCTCGGTTCCCATTTCCCTCCACTCGATCCTCACACTACGAACGCACCAAAATCATCATCAAAGGGAAACAAAAACACAACATCAACACACATAAATCATACAGAAAACAGCTCAAGATCATTATAGACTTAACTCACACATAATACATATCATAAGGACTATTATGAACAAAAAGAGAGCCCCCTAACCTCAAATTGTTGAAGAAGCAGCACTCTCTTCACTCAAACTCTCCGATCAATCAACGATCGCCTCTTCCTCTGTGGATTCCTAGCTTCCTTCCACGTCAGGTTCTCCTCCTTCTCTCTAGAATCACTATTCCACCTAACTTTTCCTTCTCTCTTACTTCTCTTTGATTTTTCTTTAGAAATGTTGCATGAGTGAATCCAATCCTACGGCTCCTTTCTCTTTAGTATAAGACACTTAAATGGGTCTATGGGTCATGGGCCTATTAATCACACCTCCCTCATTTACTTCAACCACCCTTAATATAATAAAATCACTACTCAATTATTTACTCACTACCACCTCTCATTTATATTAAATACTCTATTATGATCTTAATATAATTAACCACTATAACATTTAATTAAATTCAATCAATTAAATACTTGAATTATTTTTGGGGCATTACACTAGGGATCTGTCTAGAGTGTTTACTAAATACCTAGCGTTTTCTAAAAAACGCTAGGGATCTATCTAGCGTGTTTTCTAATTGGCTAGCGTTTTGATAAAAGCGCTAGGGATCTGTCTAGCGTGTTTTCTAAATACCTAACGTTTTCTAAAAACGCTAGGGATCTATCTAGCGTGTTTTCTAATTGGCTAGCATTTTGAATAAAAGCGCTAGGGATCTGTCTAGCGTGTTTTCTAAATACCTAGCGCTTTCTAAAAAATGCTAGGGATCTATCTAGCATGTTTTCTAATTGGCTAGCGTTTTGAATAAAAGCGCTAGGGATCTGTCTAGCGTGTTTTCTAATTGGCTAGCGTTTTGAATAAAAGCGCTAGGGATCTGTCTAGCGTGTTACCTAATGGGTAGTGTTTTACCTTAAAACGCTACTAATGGTGTAGCGTGTTATTAAAATGGGTAGCGTTTTTTTATAAACGCTACTAAAGGTGGCGTTCTCTTTTTACAATTATGGCGTAGTGAATCCAAAATAATTACGGTTATCCAAATTGAACAAATAATATAAATATAAATAATAAATACATACAAGCAAAATAGGATAGCGATAATCAAAACCATTATAGTCCTATCCCCTATTCCCCATATTATAGAAAAGAAACTCTTCCCCCGTACCTGGTATCAGAGTGAATTCCAATAGCGAATCAAGGGAGGCAAGTTATGAGTTCTCTAGCGTAATCTGAATCCAACGGCGTGACAATTAACTTGAACGCATATCATTATGCAACACGACTCAATTAGTTACATAAATATATAGAAACACACAACTTTTTAACTATATATACATATAAAGGAAACTGTATATACCTACACTAAACTTATATATTAACTATTACTTTTTGACAAAGTAATATATTAACTATACGGATGTGCGAGATCCCTAAAAGTAGATGTTGCCTTTTCTAAATGTAAGCATCTTTCAAAATATATAACTTTTAGTAAATCTCACAAACATAAAGGTCTATATATCTTTTCTATCAAAATAAATATTAAGGGACAAATACTTTTTGAAGTACAATAGTATGAAGGAAAGGTTAAAACACCGTCCCAAGAACATATCTGAGTCTCATTTCAAAAAATTGGTGGCATATTGGTCAAATGAAACCATTCAAGTAAGATAATAGCATTGCTTATTAATTTAAATTTAGATTTAATTTTCAGAATTTAATTTCTTTCTTCATGCAGAAAATTAGCCAAAAAAATGCAGAAAATAGGGCTAAGCAAAAGTACATGCATCGTGTTGGACCAGTAAATTTTGCTAGAATTCGTGCAAAATTGGTATGGTGGTAATCATGTGCTTTTATGTATCATATTATTTATGTAAATAAAATAGTCTCTTAATTACTTTTCCTTTCAATGTATGCAGCAAGCAAAGAAGGAGGATGGAGAAGAACTCACCCAAGCTGAAATGTTTATCCATACTCGCAAAGGCAATAAAGGAAAAATGTGGATGATCAAACACAAGATGCAATTGTAATTTTGCTGGATTTTTAGGCTATTGGAATGATTTAGTTTCTGAATTAGTTGGTTATAAGGACTGAGAAGTTATTTGCTGGAATGATTCAATTTTTTTATTAGTTGTGGTGCTAGGAATATGCATTTTGAGTTTGAATGTTAGTAGTATATGTTAAGTTTGATGCTAGGAATATGCATTTCCAGTTCTCTGTTCTTATTGATATTTCAATAAGCATCAAATGAATTAGTTTCAATATGATACGAATGCTAAGAAAAGGAGTAGGTTTGGTAATGTTTTTGCTAGGAGGGGCAAAAGAGTCATTGGCTCCAAGTAATGGAGCAGTCCCATCGGTTTAGTGTGTTGGCAGTATCCTATTGGTCTATGTTTCTGTCCTTGTCAGTAAATAAAACCTAGGATTGGTGAATAATTTAGGCAGGCAAGTTTTGGACTTGGGATTTGGGAATTAGGGCAGACTCATCTTTATAGCACTGCATCGGTTCTGTTTCTGTTACCCAGAACATATATTTTCCCCTTTGTAATTCCTTTGTTTTCTCACACTGATTAACAAGGAATTCTTCTTCTTCTCATTTGCTGATTTTGTGATTACTGTTATTGCTGTTGTTTTTACTCTGTTTTTTATCTCTGTTCTGTGCGATTGTACCACAATATTGCTAGGAACCTTTGCCAAGAAGTGGTTGTAACACCCCCTTCTAATAATTACTATTTTAATAAATAAAAATCAGAGTTTTCAAAAACTTTTCCACGCACCTCAAGGAGAGTGCTACAATTCATCCAAAATCTCACAAATATCATTTAAAAACTCGAACGCAACTAGTGCGTGATATATATAACATATCCAAGTGGGGCGAACCCTCAAAACCTGTCTTAAGTTTACATTAATCCAGAAAATAGTTTCACAGCACAGCGGAATAAAACCAAGTTTAACATATTCAGTACATAATCCAAATCAGTCTAATACATAGAAGAAAATGACAATACTAAGACCCCCGTCCCTGGTGTTACTTAATCAGAGCTGACACAACCGACCCAAGAAGGCATGAACACCTTCACTCAGTATCACCTGCACGTTGCCACGAGAGCAGGCAACATAAAAGCAGTAGGGTGAGTCTCTTTACATAAATAATAACAAGTAGGATAAGCATTATATTAGGAAAGCAACTAGTCACACCAATCCACAACAATTAATACATTTATCCTTTAATTATAACATCAAGAGATAGTATTAACGGATCAACTAGCATCACTAAGATTCACCAAGAATGCATGGGTATATTTATGTATGCAATATGCATGTGGATCCATCATCACCGCTTTGGCCGAAGCCTACATCACCGCTTTTGGCCGAAGCCTACATCACCGCTTTGGCCGAAGCCTTACATCACCGCTTTTGGCCGAAGCCTTACATCACCGCTTAATGCACATGATTTATGTGACACCATGACAATGCACCACAGCACAATAAATTTATCACAACAGTCATTAACTCACCGCTTTGGCCGAAGCCTACATCACCGCTTTATCATCACCACAACACCACACACCTCATTTATTGGATTAAATGTCACACCAAGGACTAAATCCTCACCTAAGGACCCAATCACCTCCTAAGGACCATTTTCAACCCCTAAGGACCATTTTGACACATCAAAGATTAATTTGACACTTAAGGACCATTTTAGCACTTAGGGACTATTTTGACTCATTAAAGATTAATTTGACACTTAAGGACCAAAACATCACTTAGACATCCTTGGGCACCCATAGGCGCCAAGGGGCAGCCAATTTGGCGCCCCATACCGTGCCATGACTGAGCACACACACACACTAGGCAGCACACACATAGGCGCCGTGTGGCGCCACACTTGGCGCCCGTGTCACAACTCACGCACACACAGCACACACATAGCGCACACACAGCGCACGCACAGGCGCCAAGTTCCCAGCGAACTGGCGCCCTATGCCTAGACATGCACGCACACGCACTACCCAGCCACGGCACCACACACACAGGCGCCAAATTCCGTGGGCGCCCGCCGCACACCGTGCCACTTTGCCACACACTCACCAGCGCCAAATTTCGTGGAATTGGCGCCCTGCCAGAATAACACCCCTTACTCTTAATACTTTAATTTATAAAATCGAGTTCAAAAATCGTTTTTCTTTTCAAAGGTACATCCTCAAGGGAATGCTACGTTCATCAAACATTACTTTCACTTAACCAATAATACTTTTCATTAATAAAATATAATTGCGTGATACATAGCACGACTTAAATGGGGCGAACCCTCAAATTCTAATACATCAATCTATTACAGTTCGACACTAATTCTAAACAACTAATAGACTACCCGGCTCCCCGGTTCGACGTCCACAGAGCAAGACGCCTACAACTAGATCGAGGAAAGGAAGGACCTTCACTCAGATCACCGCACATCACTGTTTGTCGCCACGAGCGAGCAACATAAAAATGCTAGGGTGAGTCTCTTTTCATAAATAATAAAATGCATGATAAACATTATGCTAGAGAAAACACCTAGAAACACCGTAACAACTCGGCTCACACAAACAACACACTCTAACTCAGAACAATCAAGGACATCACCAATTTCATGTGGCCAACCACAACACCCAATCAACAACGTGGTGAGCAACGCCGGGACCTCGACTCTACTGGCGTGGTGAGCAACGCCAGACCTCAATTTCTACCTGGCGTGGTGAGCAACGCCAGACCTCACTTTCTGGCAACGTGAGCAGCAACGCCAGACCTCGACCCTCTACAACGTGGTGAGCAGCGCTCCGGGACCTCGACCTTCTACAATGTGGTGAGCAACGCTCAGGACCTCAGCCCTCTACAACGTGGTGAGCAACGCTCAGGACCTCAGTTCTCTACAACGTGGTTAACATCATCATCAACAGCCCTCTGGCTGACATCGATACACCCAAACCATAGCTCTAAAGCTAACCACACTACGTCAGTCACTATCTCTATGACTACGCACAACTCACCGAGCTCATCGCCACCAACAGTGGTGAACTCCAACGCCACTTAAATCAACGGCACTACGGCCAAGGATCAAAAGCTAATACACACGAAGTCTTCTCACTACAGAGAATGCCTAGAAGGCAACCCCAAACACCACGAGTACAACACAGAAAACGAGGTCATAGACCCAACACTCAACGTCAGTCCCCTTTGGAACCTCACCACTTAAACACATCATCACTCACAGCTCTAAAGCCGACTTCGCAGACTGGACAAAGCCCCATGGTTATCGCCCAACCTCCACTCAATACTCCCACAATCGTAGCTCTCACGCTACCTCAACGCCCTCACACTAAGCGTAGTGGACTTAAACAAATACTACGAGGACACAACGTCACCTAGGACTAAAACGTCACCTAGGGACTAAACGGACTATCCCATTTCAAACACTTAAGCGTTTCCAGCACCCAAAGGCACTCCCGATACGCGCTGGCCGCGCTATGCTACTCTGGGGTCGAACTGCACCTCGGCACACTCATCCCGCACCTCGGCACTCTCGCATCACCTCGGCTACACACACCGGACCTGGCGCAAGGGGCACGCCACATTCGGCGCCCCACACCGAGACCCACACGGCACAAGGGCATGCCACACTGGGTGCCCCTCACCGTGACCCACACCAAAACACACTGCGCTACACACCAAGCACTACGCACACACTTCATCAAGCGCAACGCGCACGCCATACCGAGCATACACTCACTCTACTTCACTTCACGCCAACACACTCTCGCTTCACTTCGCACACACATACATACCTACATCTCAACTCACTTATAGTTCAAACATCCTTAATACCTCTTCACCTCGACAGTACATACCTTGATCATAATACACCTTACTTAAATAGCTACCCTTAGGCATACTTAATCTACACCTTGATACTTCCCTTAGACAGCTACACCTCATCATCATCCTCCTCGGCTTCTACCTCGGTTGCCACTTACAGATACACTTAGGAACATCACCTCTTCAACATTCACCTCAGCTACTATCTATGGTTACACTTAAGAACAATACCTCATCTCTACAACTACCTCGCTTTGCCTCGGCTTATACTAACAACACCTCTACAAGACCTCATTGCACCCCCAAGATACACACCTTACCCTTCGTTTTCCACTACACAAAGACCTGGCGCACCATATAGCACCTCGGCATACACATCCTATCTTCCATCGCACCTACACCTCAACACATACACATAGGCTTATTCACACCTCACTTCATCATCTACACTTAGTCACTTTACACCTAACCACACCACTTCACCTTGGCTACTACACTCAGGCACACTACACCTAAGCACTCACTTCACCTCGGCCATTTACTTCACAACGCCTCGGTACACTCTTTTAGCACCTTGGTTCCCTACACTGCGTCACACTAAGCTTCACTACACTTACTATTCAACGCACCTAAACCTCAGTACACTCACCTCGGCAATTACACACTATAACATAACGTGTGCACTTCAGCAAGTACACCTAGGTATTATGTACACTACATCCCGGCCACAACACCTCGGCATACCCACTCTACACCTCGGCTAGTACAATTCGATACCTATACTCAGTCCAACACACCCTTATACTTCTACGTACGCTCCTTCGACTCTGTATATGTCGACACACACATCTCTCGACACTTACATACTTCGATACACTATGGGTTTTGGTACACTTGTAGATAGGCATCTACACTTCGACCATTAGGTCTCTCTACACGCCTAGTCTACCTATTCCTTCCCTTCTCTATTTCTCACGCTATGATCATACTTAAGCCAACTACTAAACACTTTCCCTTCACAACTAGTCCAACACTCATTAAGGACTTCACGAAGGTTACAACACTCACACAAGCTCACTGGGACTGAGAGTTTCTCAGCTCCCATTCCTCTCCGTTGTCTCTCATAGGATCTACTCAACATCAATACATCGCAACTCCACTGGAGTGGAACTTAAGACACAACCTCAAACACATCAAACACACAAAACATACAAGGCAGCTCGAAATCATTCCTAGAGTCTACTCACACATAACACACATCATATAATCTATTATAGATGAAAGAGAGAGTCCCCTAACCTCAAAAGATTGAAGAAGTAGCACTCTCTCCACCAAGCCTTCCCGATCCACCAAGAATCACCAACATTTCAGCTCCTCCTCCTTGGCATTGAGCTCTTCCACGCCAAGCTTCCTCTTCCTCTCTCTAAAAGCCATCTCACCTACCACTCTCTCTCTCTTACTTTCCCTTTGCCTTTTTCTTAGATTTTGGTTGGAATGAATGTTTCCCCTTCGACAACATCCCTTTGACATGCAAATGGGCTTAATTCATGGATCATGGGCCTAACTCTCATGGGCCTCTAATCACACTCCCTCCATTACTTGCACTACTCCCTCCTTTAATTAAATTACCACTCCCCTTTTACTAACCACCACTCCTCATTTAAATCAAATACCTCCTAAATACCCTAAAACTCCAATTAATCCTTTGACTTAACCAAATATTGTAAGCCTTAAAGAACCCACTTAAATAAATAATTGAATTATATTTGGGGCGTTACACTGCACCACTCCACGCACGCCCTCACCCCATGAGCATGATACAGACATGGCGCCTAATTTGCCCAAAGAAATGGCGCCTGCTTTCCCAAAGAACCCAACCGTGACCAGCACATGACTAGGCGCCATTTCCCTTGGAAAGTGGCGCCCCAAACACTATTCACACACTTCACTAATAATTGCTCACATTCATGCCCACTCCAACAACATTTTTATCCAACATTCAACATCCAATTCAAAAATATTCAAGTAGGCATTTAATCAACATCATTTAATCAACACATTCTCATATTTCTTTTCATTGAAACATTTAATCAAACACATGGCATGCATACTTGGCAACACATTATTTCCAACATCAAACATCATGGTATCACCAATTTAAACATCAATTACAACAACAAACATATGATTAACACAAAATTCACACAAACAAACCATCCTAGTGCTATTCCACACATAACACATATCATACAACTTATTATAGATGTAAATGAGAGTCACCTAACCTTGAATGAGTTAGAACTCCAAGCCAACACCAAAAACTACAAAATGGAGTATCCCCACCCTCCTTTTCAGCTAGAACCGAAATCTCTCCTCCCTTGGGTGAAAATGGAAAATCAAAATGGACAAGAATGAGTCTATAGAACTCATAGAAATGGAATAAGGAAAAGAAATGAGGAAGATTGAGACCAAAAACTCACTTACCAAGAGTCAAAGTGAGCAAGAAAACCCTTTCCTCCCTCCCTTGAAGTTGCGTCGGCCACACCTCTTCCTCCCTCTCTATTCTTTCGTTCCTTTCCTTCAAATGTGGGTAATGAGACCCTTCCTTAGGGTTTTAGGGGTTTTAGGCAATTGGGCTTGGGTCACTAGTTGACTTGGGCCCTTTATTTGCACCACCCTTTCTACTTATTTAGATACCCCCTAAAAATAAAATAAGATAAACTCTAACTTAATTATTCCACTCATTAAATTAGACCCCTTTTTGATAAAATAAACCCAACTATTTAATTAACTTAGTTAAATTGTGCAAGCCTTAAATAACTTAATTAAATAAATAATTAAATTATTTTGGGCGTTACAACTCTCCCCCACTTAGAGAATTTCGTCCTCGAAATTACCTGAATCGAACAACTCTAGATATGCTTCCCTCATCTTACTTTCCAACTCCCAAGTCATGCTTTCACCGACCGCTCCCAACCAAACCACTTTCACCAAATTAATCTCTTTGCCTCTTAAAACCTTCACCTCACGATCTGCAATTCTAACTGGCATAGTCTCCACCGTAAGGTTCTCTCTCACCTCTACATCATCCATTTGAACTACATGCGACGGGTCAGGAACATACTTCCGCAATTGAGACACATGGAACACATCATGCAGATTAGAAAGATTAGGTGGCAGGGCCACCCGATAAGCAACTTTCCCAACTCTCTCTGAAATCTGATATGGTCCGATGAAACGAGGGGTTAACTTCTTAGACTTCAACGCACGACCTACACCTGTCATTGGAGTAACTCTCAAGAATACATGATCACCAGCTTGAAACTCTAGATCCTTCCTCCTCTTATCATGATAACTCTTCTGTCTACTCTGCGAAGCCTTCATCTTCTCCCGAATCATCTTCACCTTCTCTGTGGTCTCACGTACAAGCTCGGGACCTAGCACTACACTTTCTCTCGATTCATACCAACACAACGGAGTCCTACATCTTCTCCCATACAATGCCTCAAAAGGCCATCCCAATACTCGAATGAAAACTATTATTATAAGTGTTGCGCCCGAAAAAGTCCCCGAGGGGTTTTTCTTCGTTCACAACATTTTAAAACAATGAAGTCGCCACCAATATTTTTTATAAGGAAAATATTGAAGAAAAAACCTTTTTGGGAAGGCAGATGGTCTTTTGGAAAACTTAAAGATTTGGGTTGGGGCCTGGTTAGGCATGGGAAGGTATTAGCACCCACACCTCCTTTCTACCGAAAGGAACCTTTAATTAAATGTGTGGTTTTAAGTGTTGATTTGAAAAGTACTTAAATTTGCCTCTTGATTGAAATAAAAAGACTTAATGAATTTTTATTTGCAGCGCTTGACGAGAGTTAGCCGCTTTGGGTTTTTTTTGAAAGGAAAAATATTTTTAGTTTGTTGAGCTTGACGGAGGGGATCCGCTCCTACGTATCTCCAGGTGCGATGGAGAATTCAAAGCTACGTACGTAGTTCTAAGTTTTGGTTATTTTTATTTTTGTTTAATTGTGAAAACCGAGCTTTCGTGATGATCAATTGAGCGAAGGCTCCAAGTGACCACCATTAGTACTCCATTGTCAATGATCATGCAAGCAAAGGCTTCGCAAGACCACTAACAAAGTTTTTCGATTTATGTAAAGTCTTTAGAAAAATTAGGCGTTCATGATGATCAATTGAGCAAAGGCTCCAAGTGATCACCACTAGTTCCTCATTGTTAATGATTATGCAAGCAGAGGCTTCGCAAAACCATTAACAAAGTTTTTTTGATTTATTGAAAGTTTTTTAGAAAAATTAGGCATTCATGATGATCAATTGAGCAAAGGCTCCAAGTGATCACCACTAGTTCCTCATCGTTAATGATTATGCAAGCAGAGGCTTCGCAAAATCATTAACAAAGTTTTTTGATTTATTGAAAGTATTTAGAAAAATTAGGCATTCATGATGATCAATTGAGCAAAGGCTCCAAGTGATCACCACTAGTTCCTCATTGTTAATGATTATGCAAGCAGAGGCTTCGCAAAACCATTAACAAAGTTTTTTGATTTATTGAGAAATTGTTTGAGTTGAAAAAAGAATTAAAACGAGAAATAGGTGAAAATTGCAAAATGGGGGGGTGTCACTAGTTGCAGGGGGGTTGTGCAAATCGAACAGGGTGTAAAACAATGAGCCCGGTTCGCATAGGAGAGGGCCAAAGATGCGAGAGACTGGCTTAGGTGGGGAGTGTCTTGCGTGAACAAAGGGGATGCGAATAGCGTTCGAACATTTTAAAAAAAAAAATAAAAAAAAAAAGGACGGATACTCTAGGCCCAAACCTAAAAAACCAAAAAACCCTACAAGTATTTCCTTCTTTCTCCCACAAGAAATTGCAAGGCGCCATGCCTGTCCTCCTCCCCAACCATGGCGAAAAACTCGCCCGTCCCCTCGGCGAGAGAGATCCGAAGAGAGAGAGTCGAGCGGCGTGGATCGAGGGGAGAGGATTCGAACCGAGAGAGTGGAAAATGGAGGAGGTTTCATGAGGAGAGAGGAATTGAGTGAGAAAGAGAACGAAAGGGAGAGGAAGGAGGACGAAAAGGGAAGAAGGAATGGTCCACGACGTCGATGGGGTTTCGGTGTTGCTGCGATGGTGGTGGTTTCGGCGCTCGCCGGAGAGAGTCCAAGCACCTCAAGGTATCCTTTTCTTCGTTTTTTCTTTCCCCTTTTCGTTCTTTGCTTTCTTTTCCTTTGATTCCTCTCTCTCCTTCTCCATTTCTTTGATTTCTGGTTTGTTTTTGGTTTGGGAGGTGAGGGGTTTGGTTCATTGGTGTGAGAGGGAGGGGGCTGGTTTACACGACGGTTTGTGGTGGTTGAGGGTGGTAGTTCGCGACTGGGTATGGTGGTAGGAGGGAGATGGCTCGGTTTTGGTGGCTGTGGGTGAGTGATGTTTGTGGTGGCTGTGAGGGAGGGAGAAGGTGGTTAGGTGACGGTGGTTGCTGGGATGGTGAACGGTGGTTGCTGGGGTGGTGAACGGTGGTTGCTGGGGTTGGTGATGGTGGTTGCTGGGTTGGTGATCGAAGGTGGGAAAGGGAGGATCGGAGGTGGAGTGGGGTTTGGTGTTTGGGCGACGATTCGGTGGCTTGATTTTCGTAAATCCGTCGTTGTCTTGAAATTCGCGGCTCGATCGCTTTTTATAGTTGAAGTTTAGGTCTCGGATTGATTACGGTTTGATCGGGCTTTGACTTATTTTTCGAGTTTTGGAGCGGATCGAGGCCCGGCTTACTTGGAGAGCATTTCTTGAACCCCGGTTCTTCTTCTTCTTTTATTTTTTTTTTTTTTTTATGATTTAATTATTTTTGTACATGTTATTATTTTTTGTATTTTTCTGACATTTGGACATTTGAACTCTCCTAATTAGTAATAAGAATTAAATAGATTCTTTTTGACATTTTTGGATTATAGATATATACTCAAAATAAATTAATCGCACAAGATAAGATTAATAATAAGAAAAAGAGTCAAGGGCCAAACACAAAGAGCGAGAACGGGCCCGACTGCACAAATACGCTAAAACGAGACCTAAAATAGAAGAAATGAGCTCATTAACTAAAAACACTAAAATCGACTTAATTTTATTCTTAAGCTCGAATCGAAAAGACGAGCTAAATTTCTAGAAAAAAAAACAACTTTTGGTAGACTACTTATTTATGTACGATTAAACCCAAATACGAAGATTAAATTGAAGAACGCATACGAAAAGATCGATCACTCGCGTTCCTGCCTAATTTAAACAACGGTATTTTGATTTAATTGAGTTGGATAATTGAAATTGTCTAAAGTTAAAAAGGGCGGACAAAATTGGGGTATTACAATAAGTGAATTCAATCAATGGCAAATGAGAATCCCATGAACCTCCTTGCTCAAGAACACATGCCCTCAACAAATCCTCTAATGATTGAATAGTCCTCTCCGTCTGCCGATCTGTCTGGGGATGATACGCTGAACTCAATTTCAATTTGGAACCCAAGGCCTCTTCCAAACTCCTCCAAAACTCAGAAGTAAATCTAGGATCCCGATCAGACACAATACTCAAAGGAACACCATGCAATTTCACAATTGTCTTAACATAGATATCCGCCAACTTCGGAACTGGGTAAGTAATATTAATCGGTAAAAAGTGAGCAGACTTCGTCAATCTATCAACAATCACCCATATAGCATCAAATCCTCTCGCTGTATTCGGCAAACCAGTCACAAAATCCATGGAAATGCTATCCCACTTCCATTCCGGAACGTCTAATGGTTGCATCAATCCCGCTGGCTTTTGATGCTCTACTTTCGATTTCTGACACGTCAAACAAGCATACACAAACTGAGCCACATCACGCTTCATACCAGGCCACCAAAACAGCTTCTTCAAGTCTTGATACATCTTTGTAGCTCCCGGGTGGATACTCAACTTACTTCGATGACCTTCTTCAAGAATTGCCTTCTTAATCTCTTCATCACTAGGAACACAAATCCTTCCACGGTACCTTAACACATTTTGCGCATCTATCTCATAATCTTTACTCTCGGATTGATCAATCCCAACTGCCAATTCAACTAGCTTAATGTCCCGCTTCTGAGCTTCCCGAATAACATCCAAAAACTCATTATGGATCTTCAACACACCCAATCTAACACTCTTAGGTGTCACCTCACAGACTAAACTCAAATCCCGAAACTGCTCAATCAATTCAAGTTCCTTCACCATCATTGCAGACACATGCAAGGACTTCCTACTCAAAGCATCCGCTACAACGTTAGCCTTTCCTGGATGATAATTCAAACTAAAGTCGTAATCCTTCAACAATTCCAACCATCTCCTTTGTCTCATATTCAATTCTTTCTGGTCAAACAAATACTGCAACCCTTTATGATCACTGAATACTTCAAACTTAGAACCATACAAATAATGCCTCCAAATCTTCAAAGCAAAGACGATTGCCGGAAGCTCCAAGTCGTGCGTAGGGTAATTCTTTTAATGAATCCTCAACTGTCTCGAGGCATAAGCCACTACTTTACCATTTTGCATCAGGACACCTCCTAGCCCCATCTTAGACGCATCACAATATACCACAAAAGGCTCTCCAGATTTAGGCAATGTCAAAACAGGAGATGTTGTCAACCTCCTCTTTAATTCTTGGAAACTTTCTTCACAACGGGAATCCCACACAAACGCCTTACCTTTACATGTTAACTGAGTTAGCGGGAGTGCCAACTTAGAAAACCCCTCAATAAACCTTCTATAATACCCGGCTAACCCAAGAAAACTTCTAATTTCCGTGACTGACTTAGGAGCCTCCCACTGCATCACCGCATCAACCTTAGATGGATCTACTGCAATTCCATCACCAGAAATAATATGACCAAGAAAACTTACCTCCTTTAACCAAAAATCACACTTAGACAACTTAGCATAAAGCTTCTTCTCTTTCAACACCTCAAGCACCAATCTCAAGTGTTCTGCATGCTCCTCTTCAGACTTAGAGTACACCAGAATGTCATCTATGAAAACCACCACAAACCGATCCAAGTAGCTATGGAAGATTCGGTTCATGTACTCCATAAACACCCCTGGTGCATTAGTGACACCAAACGACATTACAGAATACTCATAATGCCCATATCTCGTTCTGAATGCTGTCTTCTGGATATCTTCGTCCTTCACTTTAATCTGATGATAACCTGACCTCAAATCAATTTTGCTAAACACCTTAGCACCTACCAGCTGGTCCATCAGATCATCAATTCTCGGAAGAGGGTACTTATTTTTGATAGTCACTTTATTCAGTTGCCTGTAATCCACACAAAGACGCATACTCCCATCTTTCTTCTTCACCAACAGCACTGGCGCTCCCCAAGGCGACACACTAGGCCTTATGAACTTCTTTTCAAGTAAGTCCTCTAGCTGACTCTTCAACTCAGATAATTTGGATGCAGACATCCTATAGGGTGCCATGGACACGGGTCTAGTACCAGGCACTAGATCAATAGCAAACTCTACTTCTCTTTCAGGTGGCACATCAGGGATCTCATCGGGAAACACTTCAGGAAATCCACGAACTATTGGTAACTCATCAATCTTGGCTTGGCTCTCAACGGATAGCGACTCCATCAAAGTAAACAGCTTAGCTTCCTCCTTCATGGCCCTATGCAACTGACCTGAAGGCAACAAAACAGATTCTCCCTCGTCGGACGGAACAAAACTCACAGATCTCTTAAAACAATTAATATGCACATGGTTATCAACTAACCAGTCCATACCAAGGATGACGTCCAAACCTCCCAACGGCAAACAAATAATATCAACAAGAAACTCTCTGCCGAATACTGACAGAGGACACTTAGCACACACTAGGGAAGTAGTTACTGAACCCTTAGCTGGAGTATCAATAACCATCTCCCTTCTCATAGAAGACAACACAAGACCCAATTTCTCAGCACACAATGCAGCAATGAAAGAATGAGTAGCACCGGTATCTACTATAGCAATCAAAGGAGTACTATTAATAAAGCAAGTACCTCTAATCTCGTTAGCATCCTCGGATCCTGCCAGGGCAAACACCTTCCCTTTAGCTCTCTCCCTCTTGGGCTTAGGACAATTAGCACTAACATGACCCACTTCATCACAGTTATAGCAAACCACCCCTTTCTTCTCACAGTTAGAAGACTTATGGCCTGGCTTACCACACTTGAAACAGTGAACCTCGGGGCACTCACTACTCTTATGACCAGGTTTCTTGCAAGTAAAACACACAACACCCGCAGAGGCACCTCCCCCACTTGAACTCTTACCAGCACTTGTCTTCCACTTGCCTTTACTTTTATCAACATCATAGGGCTTTCCCCTAAACTGAGCATTCTTCTTTTCCTCGCAACCAACCTTAAAGCAGAAGACTATCTTCCTCATAGATCCTACACTTGTCAACCAACTTAGCAAAATCCCGGATCTCTTGATACCCAATTGCTTTCTTTATATCTGGATGCAGACCATTCTCAAATTTGACACACTTGGAAAATTCAGAATTGGCTTCATTGTCATAATAAGGGCAGAATTTGACTAACTCCTCGAACTTGGTTGCATATTCAGCTACAGACCGGTTCCCCTGTTTCAGCTCTAAAAACTCCACTTCTTTCTTTGCCCGCACATCCTCAGGATAGTACTTCCTTGTGAATTCCTCCTTGAATACTCCCCAGGTGATCTCTTCACCTGCAGCTTCTAACCTCTGCTTCTTTCTCATCCACCAGTCATCAGCTTCCTCCGCTAGCATATGAGTTCCAAACTTCACTTTCTGCGCTGGGGTACACTCCATGACACGGAAGATTCGCTCTATTTCCTTCAACCATGCTAATGCTCCATCCGGATCGTACCTACCCTTGAAGGTGGGTGGGTTCTCCCGTTGGAACGTGGCCAACTTACGGTCTTCAGCATCCTCTCTACCACCCCGCTAGTTCCCCATTGCCTGAGCTATGGCTTGCAGAGCTTCAGCAAGGGCAGCATCCATTCTTCGAGCCATTTCAACCTAACACTGCAGCATTAACACCAATTTAGAAACAAACTAACACTACCTAGTTGTCATAGATACTATGATGACATGGACTTCTGGAGATTGCACCGAACTTTTGCTCTGATACCACTAATGTAACACCCCCTTCTAATAATTACTATTTTAATAAATAAAAATCAGAGTTTTCAAAAACTTTTCCACGCACCTCAAGGAGAGTGCTACAATTCATCCAAAATCTCACAAATATCATTTAAAAACTCGAACGCAACTAGTGCGTGATATATATAACATATCCAAGTGGGCGAACCCTCTCAAAACACGTCTTAAGTTTACATTAATCAGTAAAATAGTTTCACAAAGACAAAGTGAATAAAACCAAGTTTAACATATTCAATACATAATCCAAATCAATCTAATACATAGAAGAAAATGACAATACTAAGACCCCCGTCCCTGGTGTTACTTAATCAGAGCTGACACAACCGACCCAAGAAGGCATGAACACCTTCACTCAAGATCACCGCACGTTGCCACGAGAGAGAGGGCAACATAAAAGCGAAGAGGGTGAGTCTCTTTACATAAATAATAACAAGTAGGATAAGCATTATATTAGGAAAGCAACTAGTCACACCAATCCACAACAATTAATACATTTATCCTTTAATTATAACATCAAGAGATAGTATTAACGGATCAACTAGCATCACTAAGATTCACCAAGAATGCATGGGTATATGTATGTATGCAATATGCATGTGGATCCATCATCACCGCTTTGGCCGAAGCCTACATCACCGCTTTTGGCGAAGCCTACATCACCGCTTTGGCCAAGCCTTACATCACCGCTTTTTGGAAGCCTTACATCACCGCTTAATGCACATGATTTATGTGACACCATGACAATGCACCACAAAGACAATAAATTTATCACATGATCATTAACTCACCGCTTTGGCGAAGCCTACATCACCGCTTTATCATCACCACAACACCACACACCTCATTTATTGGATTAAATGTCACACCAAGGACTAAATCCTCACCTAAGGACCCAATCACCTCCTAAGGACCATTTTCAACCCCTAAGGACCATTTTGACACATCAAAGATTAATTTGACACTTAAGGACCATTTTAGCACTTAAGGACTATTTTGACTCATTAAAGATTAATTTGACACTTAAGGACCAAAACATCACTTAGACATCCTTGGGCACCCATAGGCGCCAAGGGGCAGCCAATTTGGCGCCCCATACCGTGCCATGACTGAGCACACACACACACTAGGCAGCACGCACATAGACGTCGTGTGGCGCCACACTTGGCGCCTGTGTCACAACTCACGCACACACAGCACACACATAGCGCACACACAGCGCACTACCCAGCCACGGCACCACACACACAGGCGCCAAATTCCAGGGATTTGGAGCCCCCTGCCTGCACACCGTGCCACTTTGCCCAGACACACTCACCAGGCGCCAAATTCGTGGAATTGGCGCCCGCACTACCACGCACGTCCCCCGCCGGCCCATGAGCAAGAGACATGGCGCCAATTTGCCCAGCAAATGGCGCCCCTGTTTTCCCAACAACCCAACCGTGACCAGCACATGACTAGGCGCCATTTCCCTTGGAAAGTGGCGCCCCAAACACTATTCACACACTTCACTAATAATTTCTCACATCCATGCCCACTCCAACAACATTTTTATCCAACATTCAACATACAATTTAAAAATATTCAAGTAGGCATTTAATCAACACATTCTCATATTTCTTTTCATTGAAACATTTAATCAAACACATGGCATGCATACTTGGCAACACATTATTTCCAACATCAAACATCATGGTATCACCAATTTAAACATCAATTACAACAACAAACATATGATTAACACAAAATTCACACAAACAAACCATCCTAGTGCTATTCCACACATAACACATATCATACAACTTATCATAGATGTAAATGAGAGTCCCCTAACCTTGAATGAGTTAGAACTCCAAGCCAACACCAAAAACTACAAAATGGAGTATCCCCACCCTCCTTTTCAGCTAGAACCGAAATCTCTCCTCCCTTGGGTGAAAATGGAAAATCAAAATGGACAAGAATGAGTCTATAGAACTCATAGAAATGGAATAAGGAAAAGAAATGAGGAAGATTGAGACCAAAAACTCACTTACCAAGAGTCAAAGTGAGCAAGAAAACCCTTTCCTCCCTCCCTTGAAGTTGCGTCGGCCACACCTCTTCCTCCCTCTCTATTCTTTCGTTCCTTTCCTTCAAATGTGGGTAATGAGACCCTTCCTTAGGGTTTTAGGGGTTTTAGGCAATTGGGCTTGGGTCACTAGTTGACTTGGGCCCTTTATTAGCACCACCCTTTGTTTGTTCAGTGCACTTGCAGTTTATACACCTGCACCAGAATATAACAGTGCACCTGCACTAGATGATCCTGCACCAAAATCACACAACAATGCACAAAGCATCCTTGGATCATGGTAGTGCACCAGCACTTGATTGATGACATCATGCTTAGTAAAAAAGCACATGCAACTTGCAAATTTCGGCGCCTACCATAGACGATTAGCCTTGAAGAGTCACTCACTTTGGGACACTTGGCCATTCATCATTGGACCTCCATTTGTGTTTGAGTGTGGGATTCAAGTTAACTTAATCTCCATGACACACTAGTTAACTTGAAGATCAGAAAAGTAACGCTAGTTAACTTCTCAAGTTAACTTAATCTCCAAGGAAATCTCACTTTTTGAAGGCGATAAAAGGACCCTCACTTCTCACTTGAAATCATCTCTCATACACTTCAATTTACATTTCAAGAATTAGTTTTAGATAGTTTTAAGGTTGTAAGAAGACAAGGAAGGAATTGACAACTTCTTTCTTCACTTCTACATAGAGATAGCATAGTGCAGTGAAGTCAGTGCACATGTTCCAATCAGTTTATCCTTGCCTTGCAATGTCTAATATGAGGTAAATTTATTTAGTTGGGATGTTCTAACCTTATAATGATCTTTTAAGTAAGTTATTGTGTTCTTGTGTGGTGTGTGCATTTTAGTTCTGGTGTAATACTTCTTTCAACACTTATTTTAAGGTTGATCGTTTAGAATAAGTAAATTTGTAAAAGCAGACATGGTTTACAATTAAGAACTCAAGAACTAATAAGGATAAGTGTTTTAATAAAGTCTTTATTAACTTGTTTTAATAAAGAAAACTTTGTTAAATCCATGCTAAGTCCTAGACATAGGATAGCATAGTCCTTAGGGTGATACAGAGGGTACTTAAAATACAGGAGTGAACTTATTTAGAATGCTTAGACATGAGAAGCTTGTAATGAAACTCTGAAGACAGTTACCGAAAAGAACATTTCTAATGCAGTTGCATTCGGTGCACCTGCACCACATAAAAACAAAAATCTCTTAAAAGTGACTTATTTGGTAAAAACATCTCAACTATCATTCTCCACTATTTTCATACATCTTTTACACTTCATTTTACGTTCTGTTGCTCATTCCCATCTATTGTTTTATTACTTGTCTACTCACACTAATTTTTATATGGATAAATTACAAAAATTAATCCAATCCTTGAGGGTTTTGTAACGCCCCAAAATTAATTAGGTGAGTATTTAACTAATTTAATTAAGCGATTATTTAGCTAAATGAATTAAGTAATTATTTTAGTTGTGTATATTAAAATAAATATAGAGTGATTAATTAATTAAGGAGTGAGGTGTGGTAAATAAATGGTGAGTATTTTAGTTAAGTGGGGAGTATTTTAATTAGAGTGGGAGGATGTGAGAAAGCACCTAGAGGGTGTAAATAAGGGGCCCAAGCCCACTAAATAGGCCCAAAGTCAATACATAACTAGGGGTAGGGTTATTAGCCTCATTTAGATCAAAGTGAAAGAAAAAGAAAGGAAGGGGACAGCGACCATAAGCATGCAATTGAGTGCTTGAGAGAGGAAGGAGGAAAATCATTTTTCTAGCTTTGGGTAAGTGCATTTGGTACCAATCTCTTCCATTTTTCTTCCTCTTTTTAGTGTGGTAGTTTTTAACACCTCATTTCCATTCTTTGTTGATTCTCCATTGTTACCCAAGGAGAGAGGGGTCACGTTTCCAGCTGAAAGGAGGGTAGGAGTACTCCACTTTGTTGGTTCTTGGTGTTGGGTTGAGAGTTTCTAGCTCATTCAAGGTTAGGGGATTCTCTACTACATTTATAATAAGTTGTAGGATATGTATTATGTGTGGAATAGCTCTAGGAATGACTTGATTGTGTGAATTTGGTGTTAATTATATGTTGGTTGTTGTATTGGATGCTTAATTTGGTGATACCATGTTGCTTGTTGTTTGAAAGACATGAGTTGTTAATTATGCATGTTATGTGTTTGATGAAATGTTTCAATGAGAAGAAAATGTGTGAATATGATGATTTAATGGTATTGATTAAATGTTTAAATGAGTGATGTTAAATGTGGGAATTGGATTGTTGAGTAAAAAGTAAGTTTGAAGTGGTTTGGAGAGAGTGTTAGAGAGAGGGGCGCCAAATGCATAGGCAAATGGCGCCTAGTTGCTGTTTTTCTGGCGTGCGTGTGTGCAAGTGCAGGGAGGGGCGCCATTTGCTAGGCAAAATGGCGCCAGGCATGCTGGTTGGTGGCTAGGCAGGGTGTAGGGCGCCAATTCACTGAGAATCTGGCGCCTGGTGAGTGCATGATGCGCACGGTGTCTGTGCAAGTGCAGGGAGGGCGCCAATTCCCTGGGAATTTGGCGCCCTGGGAATTTGGCGCCTGGTGAGTGCATGTTTGATTGTGTTGTTGAATTCACTGTTTTGAGATGTTCTGACATGAGTCCAGTATTTCAGTGACTGAGAACGTTTTACTAATTGAAAAATTATGTGGTTCGTCATTTCGAAAACTTGATTAAATGCTTGTTAATTTTCCACCGATTTGGTTGCATTTGGGGTTGTAGAACTCGAGTTATAGGTGAAACAAGTTAGGTTAAAATTCGGAAACAACTGGACATAGGGTCGGTGTTTTGGTTATCTGCGTTTTCAAAAGAGCTCATTTTCGAACGAATCCAATTTCTTTGAAAACTTGACAGAATTTGCCTCATTTTATGCACAAGTTTCATGCAAATTAATTGAGTTTTGGTCATTATAGGACTGCTTGAATTTGAAAGACAAAAACTACATCTTTTGAAACTAGTATGTGTATTTTTGAAAACTGTACCTATTGGACACTACCCTTTAAAAACTGAACTTAGGGATAAGAAATAGACCCATGGGGTTTTCCAACAAGTATTTATTTGTCGAAATCCGAGGTCGTTTACTATTTTAATTAATTCGCCAAAGTAGGCGCAAAGTTGCAGAATTTTCACGCACTGAGTTTAGAAGAATAACTTGAACGTCGAATAAAATGATTAATGGTTGAATAGGTTACAGCTGAATTTTGTTGTTGTGAACGTGTTAACTGTTGATGTGAATGATGTGGATATATGATAAATTATTCTTGATGGTTGGTATTATTGTGTTAATCACGGTTGTTAGTGTTGTTGGGCCTCTGGCCATGATTGTTGTGTCTCTTGTGTTGGGTAGTCGGGTAGGATTTTGACAATCTACAGGTTAGAATACCTAATTGGGGAGTAAGGGTGTAGGGAAGAGTGTTTGATCAGTTGTGTGAACGATAGGACTTGGATGATTACGGTTAGAGGAGATAAGACGAGTGGATGTTGACTTCATGAGTCTAGCGTAGATTTTCGAGGAGGGTGGCAATCGATCGTACAAAGTAGTGAAGGAGAAGAGAAGTTCTCAGGTTCGTGGGAAGCCCTATGGAGTTCGGGCAAAAAGCCAAGTGGGGAGACGCAGCTCTGCGAGGATTGTGTGTCACAGGTGTGGTAAGTCGGGGCATAAGAGTCTAGATTGCGTGGTCAACAAATGTTTCAAGTGTTGTAAGGAATGTCATATAGCTGCTAAGTGTGAGGAGAAGTTTGTGGTCTGCTACAACTGTGGGGAAGTGGGGCACATTAGTACCAAGTGTCCAAAGCCGAAGAAGGAGCAGTATAGCGAGAGAGTGTTTATCTGGCGGCAGTTCTGAGCTCACGGAGGAGTGATGGTTATTTTCAGAGGTGCGAGTTTCATTTAGGGTGCTCTACTAGAAATCTATTTTCGTTATGGTGAGTGTTTGAGCTGCATTTTCGAGGACGAAAATATTCTAAGTGGGGGAGAGTTGTAACGCCCCAAAATTAATTAGGTGAGTATTTAACTAATTTAATTAAGCGATTATTTAGCTAAATGAATTAAGTAATTATTTTAGTTGTGTATATTAAAATAAATATAGAGTGATTAATTAATTAAGGAGTGAGGTGTGGTAAATAAATGGTGAGTATTTTAGTTAAGTGGGGAGTATTTTAATTAGAGTGGGAGGATGTGAGAAAGCACCTAGAGGGTGTAAATAAGGGGCCCAAGCCCGCTAAATAGGCCCAAAGTCAATACATAACTAGGGGTAGGGTTATTAGCCTCATTTAGATCAAAGTGAAAGAAAAAGAAAGGAAGGGGACAATGACCATAAGCTTATGCAAATTGAGTGCTTGAGAGGGGACGGAGGAAAATCATTTTTCTAGCTTTGGGTAAGTGCATTTGGTACCAATCTCTTCCATTTTTCTTCCTCTTTTTAGTGTGGTAGTTTTTAACACCTCATTTCCATTCTTTGTTGATTCTCCATTGTTACCCAAGGAGAGAGGGTCACGTTTCCGGTGAAAGGAGGGTAGGAGTACTCCACTTTGTTGGTTCTTGGTGTTGGGTTGAGAGTTTCTAGCTCATTCAAGGTTGGGGATTCTCTACTACATTTATAATAAGTTGTAGGATATGTATTATGTGTGGAATAGCTCTAGGAATGACTTGATTGTGTGAATTTGGTGTTAATTATATGTTGGTTGTTGTATTGGATTCTTAATTTGGTGATACCATGTTGCTTGTTGTTTGAAAGACATGAGTTGTTAATTATGCATGTTATGTGTTTGATGAAATGTTTCAATGAGAAGAAAATGTGTGAATATGATGATTTAATGGTATTGATTAAATGTTTAAATGAGTGATGTTAAATGTGGGAATTGGATTGTTGAGTAAAAAGTAAGTTTGAAGTGGTTTGGAGAGAGTGTTAGAGAGAGGGGCGCCAAATGCATAGGCAAATGGCGCCTAGTTGTTGTTTTTCTGGCGTGCGTGTGTGCAAGTGCAGGGAGGGGCGCCATTTGCTAGGCAAAATGGCGCCAGGCATGCTGGTTGGTGGCTGGGCAGGGTGTAGGGTGCCAATTCACTGAGAATCTGGCGCCTGGTGAGTGCATGATGCGCACGGTGTCTGTGCAAGTGCAGGGAGGGCGCCAATTCCCTGGGAATTTGGCGCCAGGGTGCGTGAGTGTGTGTCTAGGCAAGTGTGGCACGGTGTGTGTGTGTGGGGCGCCAATTCCTTAGAATTTTGGCGCCTGGGTGCGTGCCCCAGGGAGACAGTGTGTGCGTGTGTGTGTGTTTGTGCATAGGGCGCCAGTCTGCTAGGGACCTGGCGCCTGTGGGTGTGCTGTGTGCATATGGCTGGTTGTGTCTTGGTATGGGGCGCCATTTTGGCTGCCCCTTGGCGCCTAGTTGTGCTAAAAATGTCTAAGTGATGTTTTTAGTCCCTAAGAATTAATTTAATCCTTTGTGTGACAAAATAGTCCCTAAGAATTAATTTAATCCTTTGTGTGACAAAATAGTCCCTAAGAATTAAATTAATCATTGGCGTGACAAAATAATCCCTTAGTGTGTAATTAATCCTAAAATGTCAACATACGTTCCTAAGTACCAAATTAATTCATAATGAGTCAAAATAATCCTTAGGTACTAAATTAATATTTGGTGTGTCAAAATGGTCCTTAGGTGTGGAAAAGGTCCTTATGAGGTGGTTGGGTCCTTAGGCGGGATTTAATTAATAAATTAGTTGTGGTGGTAAAGTGATGATAAAATGGTGGGTTAATAATTGATGTGGGCTTCGGCCAAAGTGGTGGGTTAATAATTGATGTGGGCTTCGGCCAAAGAGGTGGGTTAATACTTGAGGTGATAAACTTGTGATGTTGAGAATGCATTGTCATAGTATCACATAAATCATATGCATATAAACGTGGTGGTATGGCTTCGGCCAAAACGTGGTGGTATGGCTTCGGCCAAAATGTGGTGGGTGGCTTCGGCCAAACGTGGTGGTTGCCCGACGGGGTTATTGAGGTGGTTATGGATCCACATGCATATTGCATACATGCATATACTCATACATTCGTAGAATTCTTGTTGATGCTTAATTAATTCATTATTGTTGTTTGTTGGTATTTTAATTGAATGGTAAATGCCTTGATTACTATGGATTGTTGTTGCTAGATGTTTTCCTAATATAATGCTTATCTTACTTGTTATTATTTATGTAAAGAGACTCACCCTAGCATTTTTATGTTGCCTGCTCTCGTGGCGACATGCAGGTGATTCTGAGTGAAGGTGCCATGCCTTCTTGGGTCTGTTGTGTCAGCTCTGATTTAGTAACACCAGGGACGGGGGTCGTAGTATTTGCCATTTCTTTTATGTATTAGACTGTTTTTGGGTCATGTACTGAATCTGTTAAACTTGGTTTATTTCATTTGTCTTTGTGAAAACTATTTCTGGATTATTGTAAACTTATAAACAGGTTGTGAGGGTTTACCCCATTTGGATATGTCATATATATTCACGCACTAGATGCGTTTGAGTTTTAATTATTATTTTGTGATATTGATTAAATGTAGCACTCTCTTTGAGGTGCGTGGAAAGTTTTTGAAAACTCTGATTTTTATTTAAGTTAATTAGAAGAATAGAAGGGGGTGTTACAGGTTTGATCTTATTATACAACTTGTTTGTGACTGTGTATACTTGTACACCTTTTCCCACACCATCGACCCAGCTACTGTAGACCAAGGTCCACGACCTAGAACTCCATGACGGACCATGAGGTTCATGCGCTACTTGGACCACAACATACGCCACTTGGGCTAGCATTGGTCCATCTCCCTTTGATCCACATTCAAAGGACAAAGTCCAATAAGCCTCGACGGCTCAGATGATCTACAACGATCCAAAGGCTCAGCCATCTCCCGAAACTCTATAAATAGTGATTCTCAAAACCACATAAGGTACGTTTTCTTTCAACCCTGCTACCTCCACGATTCTCTACTGACCTGAGCGTAAGAGAGTCTTTGCAGGTACCCCCCCCCTCTCGTTCAACACACAGAGATTCGAACCAACCAAGAGCATTATCGACTGCAGTCCCGGATAGACCCGGAAAAGACAGCTAGGTACATAACAGAAAACAATTTTCTTTTAAAATTTAACAAATTTATACGCTCCCTATAACTAAAGAGCTGTTATCCATTATCTTTTAAAAGTTTAAGAACAATTTTCTTTTTTGATTTTCTCTTTTTTTTTTAAAAAAGAATCCAACTTTAATCTTGTCTTGTTTTGTAAAAGTTTTTTATTCATATTATAATGATAATAATAAATAGTATGTTTTTTCAGTCAAAAAAGTAAATAGTATGTTTTAGGAAAATAACAATATTATATTATACAAAGCTATTTTATTTGTGACGTATGCTTTTTTTTATCAGTAAGAAAACAATTTGTGACGTACGCTTTAAAACAAATGTTTATATTTAATTTTTTTTTTAAAATCAATGTATCTCTGCACAGAACTCCAGAGATTGTTTTGATAAGTAAAAAAAAATATATTAAAGGGGAGTACAATCGGGAACCCCAACTAATATACATACAAGGGGCCTCAGTAAAACCTCCCTAGGCCAAAACTTCATGGAAAAAAGACCCAACGAGGAAATAGTATCCCAGGAAGAATGAGACAAAAAATTAATTACACCGAGTTCATACAACTGCGTAGATTAATCTCTCAAGGTATTGAAATTCATTTAAGAGGTTGATCTCTCCTCAAAGATATTTTTCTTTACATGTACTATACCATGTTGGTGATATTTAATTCTAATTATAAGTACTCATATTAAATTAAACTTTTATACAATGATATAACTTTAATAAGGTAAACCAACACGGTTGGTCTAGTGGCATATATAAGCTACTCTGAGACATAGATGTCGACCCGATTCTTCTTAGTTTGATTCCCGCAGTGGACAAACTCGGTTTTGGTCAGCACCAAATTTAATACTCATAATTATACTTTAATTTGTTTGGTAATTATGATTTATGTTAACAGTGGCGGATCTTGCCAAAAAAATTGGAGGGAGACAAAATAATAACAAATATATAAAATAAAATTAATGGTGTATTTATAATAGTTTGTTTGGTTTAGTGGTCAAAATTATCTATGTCAATTTTAATGTCTTAAGTTCAAATATTGCTTAGTGCAGTTTTTTATATTAATTTTTGAGAAAAATATACAAATAACTACAAAAAAGAGGTTTGACCATCACAAGAATTGAACTGAGGATCCTAAATACACAAATAATACTCTTAACCGTTTGGCTACTAATACCTTTGTTGCTTAGTGTTCATTTGGTTCTATATATTCTAACTTTGAGTATAAAATATATCTATGTATATATTAACTTAATGGGAGCCGGGGGTACCGTGGCTCCCCCGGCTCCTATAAAGATCCGCCGCTGTGTTAATACTTTAACTTTTTTCATAGTTATCCAATAGTTAATATTTTTATCTGTACATTTAATTCAATGAATAAAAATGTTTTGGATTCATCGAATACTGTGGACTTTTAGAACTTTATTATTTTTTAATTTAGGAAGGCACTATAAAAAAAAGAAGCCAACTTTAATCATGTCTTGTTTTTAAAAGTTTTTTTATTCATATTATAATGACAATAATAAATAGTATGTTTTTCAGTCAAAAAAAGTAAATAGTATGACTTAGGAAAATATCAATATTATATTAATACAAAGCTATTTTTCTTGTGACATATGCTTAAAACGAATCCTTACATTTAATATTTATTTTTTTAAATCAATGTATTAGTGCACACAATTATAGTGATAAATCTCTTATGATACTGATTCATTTAAGGGATTGATCTATATTTAATTCAATGAATAATAATGTTTTGGATTCATTGAATATTGAACACTTTTAGGATTTTATTCTTTTTTAATTTAGGGAGGCACTATAAGAACTAAGAAGCGACAAGTTATAACCCATATGGTTTAACCATCTCTTTCCGAAATCTTGTTTTCTACATATTATTACGATGGTGGTGAAGGTCTATGGCCCAGACTATGCTTGCCCAAAACGGGTTATTGTGTGTCTGATTGAGAAGGAAATTGAATTTCAAACAGTTCATGTCGATGGCTTTAAGCTAGAGCATAAGGAAGCTGAATACCTCAAGTTGCAGGTCCTTTTATTCTTTTTTTTTATGCCATGATTTCAAGAATATTTTTTTTCTATATACTTTATTCATGAAGAATTAATTAACTTTGGCTGTTTCATATACCAACACAGCCATTTGGATTGCTCCCTGTTATTCAAGATGGTGATTATACTCTCTATGGTTAGGCCCTTCACTATTTTTAACACTAATCATTTTTCTTTTATTTAATCATCAATAAATAGTTTTGATCTATCTCCATGATAATTCTACAGAATCTCGAGCAATCCTTAGGTACTATGCTGAAAAATACAAAAATCAAGGGACTGATTTGCTGGGGAAAACAATAGAAGAAAGGGGACTTGTGGAGCAATGGCTAGAAGTTGAAGCACATAACTTTAATCCACATGTCTACAACTTAGTTATGCATATTTTGGTTTTCCCAATTCTTGGTCATCCATCAGACCCAAAAGTTATTGAAGAGACTGAAGAAAAGCTTGGGAAGGTGTTGGATGTTTATGAAGAGAGGCTTTCAAAGACTAAGTACTTGGCTGGGAATTTCTTTAGCCTTGCTGATCTAAGTCATCTCCCATTTGGACATTATTTAATGAATCAAATGAAGAAAGAGAATATGGTAAGAGAGAGGAAACATGTGAGTGCTTGGTGGGATGATATTAGCAACAGGCCATCTTGGAAGAAGGTTCTTCAGCTCTACAAATATCCTATGTAAACTACATAGTCTGTGAAAGTGTCTTTGGCCTCTTTTTTTAATAAAATAATGGGAGGTGTAGTTTTCTAATCCATACAATAATGTTGCCTTGTAGTCTGTTATAAACTTTGCTTATGTAGTGGTCATAGTCCCTGGTTTTGATGTTTGCAATGGAAATGGAAAAAAAAAATTATTTGATGAAACTCTCGGATGAAAGATTATTGTCACACCCTCTTCGAAGGGCCATGACATGACAAATTATAGATCACTAACTTTTTTTTTGATAATTCAAAAGTTTTATTAATAGCGGGTACAAGGGTACCGCAACCCTCTTACACATCGGTTTACATTAGATACACATATAGAGTTATTATCACACCAACTATCAAAATTGATTGATGAATCAAAACCCAAGAAAAGTAATTCATAACAATTACTTTGGCACGTTACATTCACCCCAAATTGGAAATTTTTGTCCTAAAAAATTGTTCAAGTCTTACTTATTTCCTTTAGAAAATACATACTCTCCAAAACGAAATCTCAATCCACATCAAACCCTTGGGCTAAACTGAAAGTGACACACAACTTTGTAACATTAAATATTGGATGTGGCACATTAAATAAAAAACACAGATGATATTTATTCGTAAAAACAATTCATTCGCATTTTCTGTCTTATTCAAATAGTTTTGTACTCACTCCAACTTGGTTTAATTTTATTCAAAACATAGTCTGGTAATAACACAGTGAAGGAAGAGTGTTGAGACAAAACTGAAGTTTCTAGAATGAAACTGGGGGAAGTCGACACTGGTTTTTTATATGTGAGTACTCACAATCATGTTTATAAAACCAATGTGAGGAAGTAAAACTGTTTCGAATTAAGAATCTTAGCTATCGATAAAACAGAATGTACAAAAAAAAACTATATCTCTATTACATGAATTGGATAAACGTGGTCATCCTCAACCAATTTTATAGATAGGGTATTATGATGAGATGAGAAAAGAGCCTATAATATTGACAAATCAGTAACTTATAATTGAGAATGAATTAGGGATGGGTTTGGTACCTAAAAGCATGTAAAATGAAAGTTTGAAAAAAAAATTGGGGCTGAAATTTAGTCATCCCTTTGGTACTAAAACTTTCTCCAATAACTCTTTAACTCAAATGTATCACCATGAAGAATCAAAAGCAAGCATCCAATAAACAGTACAATCCATTTACAATGATTATAGGAACTCAATATGATTACTTCACGTTCATGGAATACTGTTTACAAGTTCAATCATCAATTTCGGTCACACAATACTTTGGATTGAACTAAGGGACAACAACTATATATCCTCAAAATGACTCGCATAGGATTTTTATAAAACTTTAATTGAAACTTTTGAACATAAAATAGTTTTCAATGTACCTATCGGAGTTTCCTCAACCAACTTAATCCAAAATACAAGTATGTAGTAATCTTCATACATCATGAGTTAAGAGCTCAACAATAATAAGAAATATCAAACCATAAAGCTAATGGAAGGACGTACTGAGGAACTTTTAGCCAAACAGAATCCAACGACACCGAATTTCTCTTTCTTAACATAACATTACTTAAACTCCATCTTTCATATCCCTATGGACTTGATTAGCCTCTTATAGTGCCTCAACCACGTGGACTAATTGGGTAATTTAGGACACTTGCGTCTAACCTGTGATACATGATACATGGAGACTCTCTAATACGATTGGACTAACCGAGGAACGGACAAGTTCGGTTTAACATAAGATTTTCCCCATCAAGAAGAAAGGAAACATTAACAATATGGGTATACTGAGTTTGGTAGACAACACTACAACAGATCTAGTAGATGGGCAGCGTTTTTTTTATCCATGGGCAGCGCTTTTGAGCGTTGCTGAACGTGGCGCTGGCTATTCCACTCCAACAATGGGCCGCGCTCTCTAAAAGCGCCACCCATTGCCAAACACGTCCTCCTAGATACGCAGCGCTTTTTAAAAAGCGCTGAATATTTCCCAAGCGTCCTCCCAGATACGCAGCGCTTTTTAAAAAGCGCTAAATATTGCCCCATATACGCAGCGCTTCATTAAAAACGCTGAATATTGCCTATTTGTGTTACTAAATACCCAGCGCTTCATTAAAAGCGCTGAATATTGCCTATTTGTGTTACTAAATACCCAGCGCTTCATTAAAAGCACTTGAATATTGCCTAAATTTTTTTTTTTTTTTAATTTTTTCTGTTTTTTGTGTTTTCCTTTTTATATTTACAAGTTACCATGCATACCAATCCAATCCAATACATAACAGAATCAAATTGCTAAGAGGAACCAAATTACATATAATGAAACAAATTACATAAGAGGAACCAAAACAAAATAGCTAAGAAGTTTCATTATCTAATTCATATGTATCCAAAACAAGCTATCAATTGCAAGTTACAATATTATGAACCAAAAACTAGCTAGCTAACTTATATGTATCCAAATGAAACTTTAAAAAAACGGAGACATAATCGCACCATTCTCCCTAAGCTCAAGAATCGCTTCAACAGAGTATGTCCGGCTTTGACAATCGCTAAAATACTCAAATTATATAAATAAATAAAATTAGAATTGAAATGGTTAAATATTGGAAAGAACCACTATTAAATCGAAATCATATAAAAATATATTATAAGTAGATACCGATGGGGATAGTCGTTTTCTTTTGGGTAATAATATCCTTCATATATTTCATGACGTAATACCCACAATCAATGTTATTGAATTGTTTAGGACACTACAAAACATAAGATTAGTTAATTGTTAAATTGAGTTGAATACGCTTTTTGACAAAATAATGTAATGTATAAGTTATAAACTTACAATTATTGGTAACCATTTGACCGTTAATTTATCCACTCCCCAATATGTGCTTAAAAGTTGAATAGAATGTCATATAACTATATTAATAACAATATATACATATATAAGTAAAAGTAAGAAATATGCGAGAATGACACAAAATAAACACACTGTTAAAAAGCTCCACAAACTCCATGTGGTTTTTGTAATGATTTTGAAGTGAGTCAAGGTAATACACGGTTTTTTTGCTAGGATTAATTGCAAACAAAACCCAATGTCTCCTACAAAATAAATTTACGAATAAGTAATTGACTACTATTAAAAAAATGCATGTTATATAAGAATGAGTAAAATTTATCACCCTAGATTAACCGGTGCTAGAAGTAAGGCATCATGACTTCTATTTTGAGCTTCATTGAAGCGCTCATTGACATAAGTTTGAACAGCAGCCCAGTTTTGTTCCACAAGTGATTGATAATTTGCCAGTCGCGATTCACTTGATGAAAGGTTGTACTTTAGGACACAAGAACAAAAATCTATGTGTCCTGCTCTAAGAGACCACAATGTCCTCGCATAAGTACCTACATTTAGATATATAAATATATATATATATATATATATATATAAATTAAATTAACGATATAATAAAATAAAATCGACAATGTCAAATAATAAATTACATAGTACACGACATATATATTCATAACAATACAAAGTTGCCTCATCCGAATCACATACAAAGACGGATATCCTCACGTCCGACTATTTGAGGACCGCTTAGCTCCAAAAACTTCTTCATCAAAATTTATGATAAGGTCTTTCTCCTTCATCATGTATTTCTCGTACGCGTCGGCCTGACCAATTAACCTATAAGCTTCATTAATGGAAGAGGAAGAGGCGGGCTGAGACACAATTGGAGAAGGGGATGGATGAGTCACTTGGCGAGAAGAGGAGGGCTGATCAGTCACTTTTGGAGGAGAGGCAGGCTGAGAAACTTCTACATAAGGGGTGGACTGAGAATGCAATGGTACGGGGATGAGCAAGGTAGCACAAGGAACCCGGTCTTGATCGTCCGAGAATGCTCTCCCTCCCCGTATGTTACTTGTAACTCGATATAGCCCAAGGGCGTTGTCCTCGAGCCGTTAAAACCCGTGAGGTCTCCACCATCGTATTCCAGCAGGTCGAACTCGACTGTTTTGAGTTTGGGGATTAGCTCTCTGAACATTAGATCCGAGGAGCTTCCCTGGTCGAGTAGAATCCTTTTCACGTCCATCCCAGCGATAACGACCGAGACGATCAATGACAGCCATTTATTTGCCTTACCATTTAGTGGGTCCGAGTCATCAAATGAGAGAGGAGGTCGGTTAGACTTGACGATCACCGGGTTTGGATTGCTCCCGATATCTAGTATGTTGCTCCACATCCTCTTCATGGAGCAGCGTGTTTCCCCGACCTTCAGTGAAAACCCGCCCCTGATTACCATGGCGACCAGCCTCTGGCGCTGTGATCTCGGGGAATCTCCATCCAAGTCACTATCGTCGGATGGAAGCTTCGCCACTTCATTGACAACTGGCTTGGTTTTTCGGGGTGAGCGCTCCCTCTTTTTCTCATCAGTCTTCAGATACTGCCTTAACTTGCCTCGCTGGATGAGGTCTTCTATGTCGTCCTTGAGCACCCGACAGTCTTTCGTGTCATACCCATGGCTTCTATGGTAGCGGCAATAAGTTTTCTTGTTTGTCGTGTGCCTCTGGGGGAATCAGCGCCGGCCATTTTACCTCATTAAATTTGGCATTAGCGCATTCTTGGAGGATCTTTGATTTGGAGGTGTTCAGCGGGGAGTAATCAGTAAACTTGGAGCGCCATTCCTTGGAGCCCCCACCACCTTCTTTCTTAGGCTTATCCTTCGACTCTTTGCCCTTCGCTGGAGCCGAGGTCATGACTCCTTCGATGGCCTCTTCAGACTCTTCATAGTCAATGTGGCGCTGTGCCCGTCTTAGGAAATCGTCCAACGTCCCCGGTGGTCGGAGCCTGACATTGACATGGAAAAGAGTCCCCTTCCTGAGGCAATGCCTCATAAACATCATCCGAACCTCGTCGAACACATTATGGACCTCGTCGACCTCCTTGTTGTACCTTTCAATGTTTGCCCTTAGGGACTCAGTCTCCCCCTGGCAGATGGTGCGCAAGATGTCAACGGATTTGGGTTTCAGTCTTGAAGCGGTGAGCAGTGAAGAGTTTGGCGAATTGCTTCCACGAAGATATTGATCCCGGCGGGAGGTCTCTAAACCATTTGGAAGCGCTTTTCTTTCAGAGTGAGAGGGAAGAGTTTACATCGAACCTCGTCGGGGGCGCCCATGTAATCTAGGATCCTGTTGAAGTCGTCAATGTGGTCGTCGGGATCCGTCTTCCCGTCATAAGAGTTCAAGGGCGGTGGCTTTTCCCATGACTTGGGAGTTTTGTAGTCTTGGATCTTGGAGGTGAAAGCACTTACGCTGGAATTGTGCCCCTTACCTTTGGTCTTGGACTTACGGGTCTTCCTTCTCGGGGAAGGGCTTCTCGAGGAGGAAGAATCCGAGGAGGAGTTTCCATGGTTTTCTTCTGAACCAGTTTCTGGTGGAGACGGCGGTGTTGGCGGCCTTCCTCAGTGCTTCTCCCTTCTGACGGGCGAATTATATGCTGGGCACCGAGGTGCTGCCCGACGTTGTCTAGATACCACAGTTTGGGGTGATCCCGGCTGGACCTGCACTGAAGGAATTACGGTAGAAACCCGGGCTAGGGAGGCCAGCTCGAGCCGGGATTGCTCCTGTTGGACGAGGTCCCTGCTTCTCCCTTCCAGTACATCCAAAAGCTGACTTTATCGCTTGAGAGGCCGGCGCGCAGATCAATTTCTTCGCAGATGGCGTGGGTGGGTAGAAGAAGCGGCACCGCGCAGCTTGGAAGCGGTGACATCTCTTCGAGAGGTAGCATCTGAACATGTCCTTCGGGAGTTTGCCCAGTCGGAGGTAGTGCCGAGGCGTCAATGCTTCGAGCACGGGATTGAGCCCGAGTAGAGGGTCGTTGTAACACCCCCTTATATTCTACTAAAGAAATAATATTTAACAAAATCAGAGTTTCTAAAATTCTACTCGAGAGAGTGCTACACTTTATTCACAGAAAACACGCAAGCATTTATGGCGCAAAACACCAACATAAGCATGATACATAACACCTCGGCCACAGGGACGAGTTCACAAAAGTCACATGTTTAAAGTTTACACCACAACGGAATTTAAACAGGTTCATATAAGTACAATATTACAGTTCAAAAGCTAATACACCGCCTACTCTCCTACTCGGCCCCCCAGTGTTACATATCAGAGCAACTGACGCCAACTACCAAAAGAGTAAGAGAAGACCTCTACTCAGGAGTACCTGCAAGTTGCCACATAAGAGCAACATAAAAGCAGTAGGGTGAGTCTCGTTTCATAAATAATAACCAATAAGATAAGCATTATCATAGAGAAAGAAACTAAACACCTCGGTTCAGTGAACACTCACACCAGACTCACACCTTACTCTTCCAATTCACACTCAATTGAACACATCAACAAAACGTATGAATAGATGCATGAATGCAACCCAAACTCGACGGGTAATATGCATGTGGATCCATAAGACCGAAGTCTTCTGCTCATCAATAAGACCGAAGTCTTCTGCTCATCAAATAGACCGAAGTCCAACCCAAACTCGACGGGTAATATGCATATGATTTATGCGACGCTATGAACAATGCATTCTAACACACCAAGCCAATATTAATGCGCACAATGCATACTCATCATCAGGCCTCAAAGGCACATCACGCATCATGACCTCTTCACAAAATCAGGTCATAGACCCATCACCAAGACCGCAGCCTTTTCATCAAATCATCAAGTCCCTACTAGGAACCCCACCACTCAACACCCACCGGGTATAGCCCTAAGGCTAGCGCCAACCCCTCAAATACACGGTTGACCACTAACTGCACCATATCGGCATCAAACAGCATCTCGGCACCAAGTGATGGACTAAGCCGTCACCACAAGGACTAAACTGTCACCTCGGGACCAAACTGTCACCTAGGGACCAAACGGACTACCTCATGTTAAACACTTAGGTGTTATTAACACCAAACAACACTCCGAGTGGCGCCTGGCAGCGCCTTGCGCAACTGTGGCTTCGCGCAGCAACTCGGCACACGCACCCCTCAACTCGGCACACAGGCAATAAGCCTCCTCTCTGTACCATAATTCATCTCGGTATCTACACTTATACCACAACTACCATACTTACCATTCAACATACCTAGACCTCGGTACACTCACTTCGGCAGTTCCACACTTCGACATGCTTATATAACTCGGCTCGCTCACACCTCGGTAGCTTTACACTACAACACAACGTCTGCTCTTCCTAAGTTGTACTGGGTTATATACTTAACACTACATTTTAACCCCTCTACCTCGGCACAGCTATGCTACATCTCGGCAAACATAATCCGACACACTCAATGGGACTTAACCATTTTTACGGATCATCCTCCTATGCTGCACTCCTCACTTCACCCTTTATCAGGCCTACAACTTACGCTGTGAACTTACGTTATTCACTCGTCATCCTACACGGCAAACCAACTCGGTTCCTCTACGTACTCATGCGCCTAACCTTCCTCTTCCTTCCTTTGGTTATTTCTCACTAAGATTCACTTAAAAACACACTCTTCACTCCCCGAATACTTGCTGGTTGGTGACAACGTCACCAACACCCACTGGGACTGAGGTTCCCTCATCTCCCATTTCCCTCCACTCGATCCTCACACTACGAACGTACCAAGATCATCATCAAAAGAGGAGCAAAAACACAACATCAACACACATAAATCATACAGAAAACAGCTCAAGATCATTTTAGACTTAACTCAAACATAATACATATCATAAGGACTATTATGAACAAAAAGAGAGCCCCCTAACCTCAAATTGTTGAAGAAGCAGCACTCTCTTCACTCAAACTCTCCGATCAACAACGATCGCCTCTTCCTCCGTGGATTCCTAGCTGCCTTCAACGCCAAGTTCTCCTCCTTCTCTCTAGAATCACTATTCCACCTAACTTTTCCTTCTCTTGACTTTTCTTTAGAATGTTGCATGAGTGAATATCCTACGGCTCCTTTCTCTTTATTGCATGCAAAAATGGGCTTCAATTTAGCAAATGGGCCTCTATGGATCATGGCCTCTAATTCCACCTTCTCCATTACTTAAACACTTCCTAAACACAAATACAATTCTAGCATTAATTACTTGACTTAAGTGAATTGTTGTAAACCTTGAATAACCCAATTAAATAATTTAATTGAACTATTTTGGGGTGTTACAGTCGTCCCCGGGGAGGCATGTTTTGAATAAGAGTCTTAGTAACGAGGAGTGGAACCGAGTGAGAATGAAGTATTTCACTCCCACTGTGGTCGCCAATGTTCGGTCCTAAAATAGAGAGTACCTTGTCCGAGGAGCTAAGTGGATTCCACTTCTCGAGGATTGGGGATCGTAGTCGGCGTCGAGTTGTTACTCTCGGGAGTTCTAAGTTGCTCGCCTCCCCACGTCGGGCGGGGGTACCTATAGACACTCTGATGCCTAAGTCAGTAGAAGAATAGGTGGAATTTGTAAGAATGAGAGCCTACTTTGATTTGGAGACCAAGGCCTCTATTTATAGACGTGGGGGCATGGTCCTGTCCGTCGATCAGAGTGGCAGATCTGGACTGTCGGTCTTGGAGCCTTGGTTAGAGCGTGCGGCGTTTGGTGCCTGGACGTCTATTTGGTCCGAGTGCTTCGGGAAATATTGGGCCTGGCCCAATGCTTGTTGGGGCTCTTTGGCCCGGGTAGGAACAATTACATAGGAATTTAGTTTAGACAAAAGGATAATGAAGCTAAACTTCTCAGTTGAACACATTCTACTCATAAATCAAAACTTGATTAGACTGTTAGGGATTTATGAACCTAATGAAGGCACAACTCTCTCTTATATTCTAGCAAATTTGTTTAACTAGTGAAGGTAGTGGAGCGGGAATTGAAGTTGTTTTACAATGATGGATGAAGATGGAAGTTGAAGGTAGTGAGGGATTCTCCCCCATTTTCCCCCTTCTCCTCATAACCCTCACTCTCACTCTCTCATATATTCTTCAAATATTGGAAATCAATGTTTGTGTTGTTGTTGGGAGTGAGTGTGTCTTGTCCTTATATAACATGGGGGTTTTTAATGAGGAGCGATTTGGTCATTGTCTTCAGTTTAGGGTTCGCTTAAAAAACCGAGTTAGCTTAGTGGGTCTTGGAGTGGATTGAGTTATTGGAGTTGACTTTATTTACAATAATTTCCTCTTTCAACCTCCTCCACAGCTTATAACTAATTGGTGTGTGGAAATGCCACATACACTTGAGTGCAAGTATACACTGTCCAAAAACAAGTAGTAAAAAGATCGAACCCACAGAGATTGAAAAACTCACTTTTAAATGATATAAAGTAATATAGTGTAAAGTCACTAAGTAACAAAATAATTTTGGATTTTGTTTGATGATCACAACTAAGTTAGAAAGAAAGCAAGTAAAGAATGTTGATAGTGTAAAAGAGAAAAGCTAGTTGGAATGTCTTCATCAAGTAAATTACTTATAAGTGTATGATGTAGTATGTGATGCAGCTGCACTGAATGCTGTTGCATTAGCTATGTGCCTTTCGGTCACTTTCTTCAGAGTATCATTACCAGCTATTATGATCCTTGTTCTATGCAGTAAAGAAAGGGGTGTTAGTGCCAATCTTGCCTCCTAACAATTATCTAATTTGCTTAAGTGAATTCACTCTTGTATTTTAAGTACCCACAATTATCCTATGGACTATACTATCCTATGTCTAGGACTTAACATGGTTTTCACAAAGTTTTCTTTATGTAAAACACTCACCCATATTAGTTCTTGAGTTCTTAATTGTAAGCCATGTCTGGTCATTTACAAATCTACTTATTCTAAGTGATCAAGTTTAAAATAAGTTTTGAAAAGATTATCAAGCAAGAACTAAAGTACAAACATACATACATGCAACATACTTACTTAAAAGCTCATTAAATGATTAGAACATTCCAACTAAGAAAGGTTTAGCTAACAAGAGACATTGCAAGATATATATAAACTAAATAGACCATGTTTATATATATAGAAATCACTAAAGAGAAACAACAAGAGTAAAGTTACAAATGTTGAAAACCTTTATATGAAGTCTTCTAGCAATGCACTAGCATTACTCCTTAGCACTATACAAACACTATGAAAATGAGTAAAGGAGGAATTATGAATTCCTTCCTCTTCCTCTAAAAATATAAAAACTAACTATGTATATTGAAATTTTGATCTAACTTATGGATTGTGATATATTTCCAAATGAAGATGTGAGGTCCTTTTATAGCCTTCAAGTGAGGTGCTTCCTTCCTTCATGTTGAAGTCATCTTGAGTGGATCATAGCTGTAGTTGCTTTTCGAAGTTAATCCCATGTTGAAATCTTTGACTTGATACATGGGCGGTTCCATGGTGATAGAACATGTGTCCCTATGTTGGTGACTCTTCAAAGCTAAGCCTATAGCTATGTGTGAATGGTAGCGCGCTACTATACATTGTTGGATGGCATCGGGAAGCGGCGCAGAGGTCATCACATTGCATGTGGATGCATATGAAACAGGCTGCTTATTCACCAAGTAGCGCAGAATTGATGCAGGAGCATTGATGCAGACAGCATTGAGACTGCACTGAACAAAAACATCAAACATACCACAATATATCCAAAATGGCCTATAACTAACTATAACCATTCAATTCACTCAAGATATCATATATCACACTAAATACTATATAAACTCTTTATTATTACTTGAAAGAGAGCAAATACTAAGTTTAAACATATGAAATACTCTATATAAAATAGAGTTATCACACCCCCAAACTTAAACCATTGCTTGTCCGCAAGTAATGACAAAGACAAACTATTAAAAACTATAATTCTAGAAGATAGATCAGTTTGATTTGGATTTTCATGAGGAGTTCCCTATGAACTTTCATTTATCAACAACTTTTCTTGTGCCTTTATTTCTTCAAAACTACCAAAGCTATTCAAAACTCTTTTGTGTGTGTGTGAACCCACTGAGTTGAGATTGGTTCCAAGACTAAGTGAAAAATTTCCTCCTAGCCTTTGAAAGGATTGGTTCATCTTTGGTCACACCAAAATATTTTTCAAAAGAGAGTTTAGACTCACAAAATTTTCTTAAGTGTTGGGGAGTTCTAAATTCAAAGGACTTGATTGAATCTTTCAAAGCTTTTGAGCCAATGCAATTTTCTATTTTTTGTGTAGATCTTTTTTGTGCAAATGCAATACTTCTTTGAAGTGTTTTTGTGCATTGATTTTTTCTGCATTTTGCTTTTCTTCAGTGCAGTTTACATTGATGCAGCTGCACTGATGATGCTTTTTCTTTTTCTAGCTCATATTACCTTCCTCACTGACCTCCAGATGCAAATGCACTTTGGCACAGGTCTTTGACCTCCAGATGCATATATTTTTTCTTTGCACTTTGGCATTGAGTTCGGATTTATTGAACTATCCTCCGGATACATTTATTTCTGCATGGCACACAGTCTTTGACTTCCAGATGCATTCATGTACTTAGGCACAGGTATAGTTTCAAAAGATTCAGGATATGGCTTGTCCACATTTTTGTTTTCTTTTTCTACATTGTTTACTCTTATACTTTTGAAATTCAGCCTTTGTTTTCATAAAACACCCCCAAACTTAATTCTTTAAGCTCTTCTTTCTTTTTAGTAAAGCTTTGTTTTGACCTAAGCTTACCAAAAATTCCCCTTGCATCAGATTGATCTTTTTAAATAGCAAGGTTCTTTTCACAAACTCAGTTTTGAAGTGTTGAAGTAAAAATAAATTTGGTTTTCTGAGAAATAAGGCTTCTTTTTCTCTTTTTCATCATTGAAATTTCCATCCATAGGGTTTTCACCATATTTTTGAAAAACTGATCTTTTCTAAAAATATTTAGATACTACTTTGTTAAGTACATCTAATATTTAAACAAACTAAAAACTACTTAAAACATATATATTTACTAAATAAAACATTTAAATTAAACACACAAAATATTAGATAGAAAACATATTAAAAACATAACATAACATGCAAATCCCCCCCCCCCCCAAACTTAAGGGGTTGCAGTGTCCTCACTGCAATTTGTTCAAAAAATACAAACCATTTGTTCAAAATAGGGGAGAGGGATTAGTACAACCAGGGAAATAGTTCAGATAGAAAAACAAAACAAGCATTAGTAGTAGTAGGTGAAAGCTTGTAAATTGATACTCATGGTTTGGCTCCACTCCTGATTCTAGTGCTATGTCTGCTTGGAGGAGTGTGTTTCACCTTCTGCTTCTTCTCCTTGGGCTTGCTTGGTGTTGCTTCTGTAGGTGCAGATGCACCTCCTACTTCTGGTGTAGTTGCAGGAATTTGTTCTGGAACTGATGCAGGTGCATCAGTCTTGACTGCATCAGATTTCTTCCTCTTAGGTGTTAATTTTTCCTGCCTTCCTGCAGGTTGCTTGAAGAATTTCTGAGTGTTGTGCAATGCTTCCCTCTTCTGTTTAGCCATTTCTTCCAGAACCATTTTAATTGTTGCCTCATCATGCACAATTGTTGCCTGTTGTGATGCAGCAGCAAGTGATGCAGGAGCATCACTCTGCATCTCAACAGTTTGAGCAACAGACTCCTTTCCAGATGTTTCTTCTTCTTTGTCTTCTTTGTTGAGTCCTTCTTCTTCTCTGTCCTGCACAATCTCTTTCTCAAGAGCAGAAACAACATTAGAAATAATGTTGCTTGGGTTAGAAGGTACTTCTTGTTCTGTTGGCATAACAGGGGTTGATTGTTCTGTGTGAGTTGTTTCTTTTGGTTCATTTCTTGGAGAGGGTGGTGGAGGGGTTGTTTGTGGTGGTGATAGGACTGGTGGATCATTGAGGGAGGGTAATGGTGATTTTGGAATGGAGGAGGATTCTTGGTTTGGTGAGATGATAGGTGTTTTGGTGATTGGTGAAGTATGAGGGGGGGTTTCTTTCTGGGCTTGTGGTGTTTTCTTGGCATATTTTTGTCTAGCAATTTCTTCTAGGATCACACCTCTAGCCTGTTCCTCCTCTTCTTCATCAACTTCCTCATCACTCTCTTCTTCTTCAACTTCCTCTATTCCTTCATCCATTTCCTTCTCTAACTCCTCATCCTCAGAGTCAGAGTCAAACATTTCTTCACTCACAGGTTCTACCACAACCTTCTTCTGTACCTTGTATTGCTTCCTAGTCACCTTCTTCTTGGTGCTAGGTTCTCCTACCTTCTCCTTACCTTTTCCTTCTTCTTCTACTTCTTTCTCTTCTTCTTCTTCACCTTCAGATCTCAGTACCCAACTTGGGAATTCAGGGGCATTCACTTGGCCCACAAGATCAAAGATCTTGTCAAAGACCAATTGAAGCCAGTCATGTTGATCATTTTGAAATTTCGAGACATGCCCCTCGCTTCGCATGTAATGCTCTTGCATTGCAGGAGCAGGGCCTCTTACATTCCTCAATTTTTCCTTCACTTCAGCACTCAAATTACCAGGGGGAAATTTCCTTTGTTCATTAGCAGCTATAGGGACACCTTCTTTCATGCATAACTCAGTAATGAGACAAGGGAAAAACATAATTCCCTTTGACTTATTTGAACATGCAAGAATTTCCCTAGCAATCAATCTACCTATGTCTACATGTCCTTCAGAGAGAATTGTATCTAGCAAGATCAATCTCTCTTTGGTCATAGCATATGTATGTGATGTAGGTAGAATTGAATTGGCTATGAACAAATGCCAATTACCTAATGCATTTACCAAATAGTTACTTCTAAGCTTAATCTCATTAGGTGTGAATTTTTCCCAAACAGACCCTGGTATAGCAATCCTATTTCTTATTTCTTCCATTTCTTTCTTAAAGGCATTTGCCACTCTATTCTCAAAATCATTTCCATTATATTTCAGCATATAATGTTCATTTAATTTCTTGGCATGAAAATGCACAATTTTACCTCTCACCATGGAAGTGTAGGAATGTTCTGCTCCTTCTTGTGGTGTAATTCCAGCATAGAACTCTCTCACTATGTCTTCAATGTAGCCTCCTCTTGGTAGCACGAAGTGGTCCCAATTGAGATTGGCCACTGTTGACATGAATGATGGGCTAGCCTTCTTCAAATCATACCCTCTCTCGGGTAGTAGATGCATGTTCCAGAGATGAACATTGTCATCAGTTTTGATTGATGATTCTTTGGTTTTGCCTTTCCTTGATGATGATGATCCTGCATGCATGGCTTTCTTCTCCTTTTGATGAGTTCTGGCCTGCTTGCCTGATGATTTCTGTGCTGATTGTTTCTTCACCATTGTGATTGATTTGAAAGTCTAGGTTTTTGATTGCTTGTGTGATTGAGAAAAAATTGGATTGAGAATGGGAAGGGTAGTTTGTGTTTCAGATGAGAGAAATTGGTGAGTTTTTGCGAATGAAGGGGTAACGGTAACAATGAAGGCTTTATGTTTCAGGAAGAGGGAAGTTAGTGGATTAATTAGGTAGCCGTTAGCATTGCGTGCTGCGCATGCATCTTGCCAAGTGTCTTGCTTTGGCTACCAATGTGTCATTAATCTTACTTAACCTCCTTTGATCTTCCTGAAGCCTTATGATTCACACTTAACCAATTTTCTTCAAGTTTATAATTTTCTGATGCAGGGCACGTTTTTCCTCAATGAGTGCACTTGATGCATTTGCATTAGTTTCTCGCATTTTCGCAAAACAACTAAAAACATAAAATTGCACAAAAATAACTAAAAACAATGGGTTGCCTCCCATTAAGCGCTTGTTTTAAGAGTCTTGTCAGCCTGACTACCTCTTTTCACTTAGAGATTTTGCAAATAGGTGGTGGTTTTGTCTCTCACCACATGTTCACCATATAGTACATTTTAACTCTCTCGACCATTCACCTTGAAGACAGTGATTTGAGGTTTTATCAAATAAGTCTCTTTGCTCCATGTGGATAAACCTTTATCAACTTAAATGGTCCCGACCATCTTGCCTTAGTTTTCCAGAAATAACTTCAACCTAGAGTCAGACAAATAGAACTAGTCCTCCTTCTTTCAATTCTCTCTTCGAGAATTTTCTTGTCATGCCATTTCTTAGTCTTAGCTTTGTAGATTTCAAAGCATTCTCATAAGAGGTTTGCCTAATTTCTTCTAACTCATCAAGCTCTATCATTCTCTTTTTACCGCCTTGTTCAAATTGAAATTGAGCTTCTTGATAGCCCAATAGGATTTGTTTTCCAATTCTACAGGTAAATGGCATGCTTTTCCATAGACTAATTTGTAAGGGGACATTCCTAAGGGTGTTTTGAATCTTTGTTCTATATGCCCATAAAGCATCATCCAAATGTAAAGACCAATCTTTCCTATTTGGACTTACCATTTTTCTAGCATTCTCTTAATTTCCTATTGGATAATTCGCTTGTCCACTAGTTTGAGGATGGTAGGTCAGTAGCTATCTTATGCTTAACTCCATACTTAGCTAGAAGGTTTTCTATGATCTTATTGCAAAAATGTGAACCTTCATCATTAATGATAGCTCTAGGAGTTCCAAATCTAGTGAATATATTTCTTTGTAGAAACTTACTCACCGATTTAGCATCATTATTAGGTAATGCTACCGCCTCTACCCATTTGGATACATAATCAACAAACTACTAAGATATATAAATTGCCAAAAGAGGGTGGAAAAGGTCCCATGAAATCCATGCCCCAAACATCAAATAATTCAATTTCTAAAATATTTGTTCTAGGCATTTCATGCTTATCGTAAATATTTCTGTTTTTGACATTTATCACAAAGATTTGACCATAAAATATGAATCTTTAAATAAAGTAGGCCAAAAATAACCGTGATTGTAATACCTTAGCTTTGTTTTAGTGCTTCCAAAGTGTCCTCCATAAGGTGCGAGAATGGCAATGCGAATAATCGCTTGTTGCTCCTCTTCGGTATGCATTTCATCATTAATTGATCAGGGCACATCTTGTAAAGGAATGGATCATCCCAATAGTATTGCTTAACCATGTGGAAGAACTTTCTCCTTTGTTGATATGTCATACTCACTGGTACTATTTTGCTTGCAAGGAAATTTACAATATCAAGAAACCATGGTGCAGTGCATTTGATGCTCTGCATTGCTTATAGCAAATGCGGTTTCATGTTTTGCATTGATCTGTGATTGCCAATAGTTTCTCATCAGAAAGCTCTCCTTGATTTCTTCTCCTTGTGTACCAAGTGATTCTCCTTCAATCCTTGATAAATGGTCTGCTACTTGGTTTTCTACTCCTTTCTTGTCTCTAATTTCTAGATCAAATTCTTGTAGGAGTAGAATCCACCTTATCAACCTTGGCTTTGCATCCTTCTTTGAAATTAGATACTTAATGGCAGAGTGATCAGTATAGACAATAATTTTAGTGCCAACTAAGTATGATCTGAATTTTTCAAATGCAAAGACCACAGCTAATAATTCCTTTTCTGTGACTGTGTAGTTCACTTGAGCTTCAATTAATGTCTTGCTAGCATAATATATGGAATGAAAGACCTTATCATATCTTTGCCCTAGGACTGCTCCTACTGCAAAGTCACTAGCATCACACATTAATTCAAATGGCCTGCTCCAATCTGGAGTTACTATAATTGGTGCTGTCACCAATGCCTTTTTAAGTTTATCAAAAGCTTCTATACAAAAGTTATCAAAGATAAATTCTACATCATGTTGCAGAAGCATACATAATGGTTTTGAGATTTTTGAAAAGTCTTTGATAAACCTTCTATAGAAACCAGCATGGCCTAAAAAGCTCCTGATACCTTTAACTGTATTTGGTGGTGGTAAATTTTCTATGACATCAACTTTAGCTTTGTCTACCTCTAGACCTTTCTTTGAAATCCTATGTCCTAGCACTATGCCTTCTTATACCATGAAATGGCACTTTTCCCAGTTTAAGACTAAATTTGTTTCTTCACATCTCTTGAGAATTTGTTCCAAGTTTGTTAAGCAAACTTGAAATGTCTCTCCAAAGATAGAGAAATCATCCATGAATACTTCCATTGATTGCTCAATGAAATCTGAGAAAATAGACATCATGCATCTTTGGAATGTAGCAGGTGCATTACATAAGCCAAATGGCATTCTCCTAAAAGCAAAAGTACCATAAGGGCATGTAAAGGTGGTTTTGTGTTGATCCTCAGGCTCAATGGCTATCTCGATTATAGCTTTGAGTAGCCATCTAGGAAACAATAAAATTATTTCCCCGCTAGTCTATCTAACATTTGGTCTATGAATGGTAAAGGAAAGTGATCCTTTTGGTAGCTTTGTTGAGTTTTACGTAATCCATACTGATTCTCCACCCCCGTGATGTTCTAGTTGGTATCAACTCATTCTTTTCATTGGCTATCACCGTCACACCCCCTTTCTTTGGTACACATTGGGACAGTGGCTTACCCAAGCAATCGTCTGCGATATGGGGTATATGATTCCAACATCTAGCCACTTAATTATTTCCTTTTTCACAACCTCTTTCATGATAGGATTTAGTCTTCTTTGACTCTCTATGCTATTTTTGGAATTTTCTTCCAAAATGACTCGTGCATGCATATAGAAGGACTAATTCCTTTGATATCCGCCATTTGCCAACCTATAGCTTTGGTATGCTTCTTGAGAGTACTAATGAGATCACTCTCCTGTTTTGATGTTAAATCGAAGCAATGATAATGTGTAAAGTCTCATTTGTTCCTAAGAATGCATACTTAAGGTGTTCAGCAAGATCTTCAATTCTAACTTAGGAGGTTGTTCTATTGAGGGTAAATTCTTCTTGAGAATTGGATCCTCAAGATTGAGTGGTTCATAAGTCCTAGCCCATACTTCCTTACAAGAGTTTTCTATTGGTAGATTTTCCTTTTCTAGTATTTCATCATCTAGCAATGCGGTGCATCTAATGCATCCGCATTGGCTAAGTGATCATCTTCGCTTGTAAAATTGTTTTTCTACCAATTGATCTAAAGAGAATAAGGATGAACACTCTTCATTTCTTTTCGAAGGATACTTCATAGCATTCATTACATTGAATTTTATCTCTTGATCATTCACTCTCATAGTGAGTTCACCTTTACGCACATCAATTATGGTTTTACCGGTTGCTAAAAATGGTCTACCTAGGATAATAGGCACTTCCTTATCTGCATCAAAGTCAAGGATAACAAAATCTACAGGAATACAAATTTGTCTACCTTAACTAGGATGTCTTCTATGATACCTTCAGGATAGGCTATTGATCATGTACCTAATTGAAGTGTCACAGTTGGTTGGTTTTGCATTTCCAATTTCTAATCTGGTCAAAAATAGATTTAGGCATCAAGTTGATGCTTGCACCTAAATCACATAAAGCTTTACAAGATAGGATTTTCCTATAGAAAATGGAATTGTAAAACTACCTGATCCTTCAATTTCCTAGGGATCTTATTTTGCATAAGCAAACTACAATCTTGATCATGGCAACTGCTTTCAAACTCGGCTAATCTTCTTCTCTTAGTAAGCACATCCTTCATAAATTTTGCATAATTTGGCATTTGTTGGAGGGCTTCTACTAAGGGAACATTGATGTGTAATTGTTTTAGTACCTCTAAGAATTTACCAAACCGCTTCTCCTCATGTGCTTTTTAGGTCTTTGAGGTAAGGAGGAGGAGGGTATTCAGTACTAACTTAGGTAGTGGACTTTGAACTTTCTTGTGATGCAGAGCACTAGATGCTTCGCATTGGTTTCTTTTTGATTTTTGGTTTTTTCTCCCTTTTCTACACTTTCCTTCTCGATTAACTCTACCAAATCCTTACCACTTCTCAATGAAATAGCCTTAACCCGCTCTTTTCCTTTGGTTTGAGAAGGTGTAGCTTCAGATTTGAAGGTAAGGCACCTTGTGGCCTTTGATACGAGTTGTGGCTAATTGACCAACTTGATTCTCTAAGTTCTTGATGGAAGCATCTTGGGTTTGTCTAGCGTTCTAGATTCACCTATGAATGCTTTAAGCATGGTTTCTAGAGAATTCTCGGTGGTAGGTTGAGAGTTTCTTTGGTTATTTTGAGGTGGGAATCTGGTGGGTTGGTTGGTGTAGTTGGAGCGATTATAGGTGCAGTGCACTATTATTGTTCCATCTAAAATTTGGGTGATCTTTCCAACCGTGATTATAAGTGTTGGAATAAGGGTTGTTATTCCTATTATAACCTACATAATTTTACAGAGATAGGGTTGCTAGAACACTCCTCATACAAGTGACCTCCTCCACAAGACACACAACTAGGTGTGCCCGGAGGTACTTGTTCTCATCACGCAATGATCTTGTCTCTGGTGATGCTGTTTGCATTAGATCTTGATAGCATTGCTGAAGTGAAGTTTTTCATCAAATTAGCTAGAGTGGCTACTTGAGCAGATAGGGCAGATATATCATTAATTTCATGCACCCCTGATGGTTTCTTTTGGGCACTTACCCTCTCAGTAGGCCAACTAGAGCTATTAGCTGCTATTCTATCTATTAATTCACATGCTTCATTGTATGACAGATTTAATAACACTCCACCAGATGATGCATCAAGCATTATTCTAGTTTGAGGTTCTAAACCATTGTAAAATGTTTCCATTTGAATAATAACAGGTAAACCATGATGAGGACATTTTCTTAAAAGTTCCTTCCATCTTTTCCATGCTTCAAATAAAGACTCAAACTCTTTTTGTCTAAAAGATGTAATATCATTTCTTAACCTGACATTTTTGATAGGTGGGAAATATTTTCCTAAAAATTTTTCAGCCATTTCATTCCATGAATGAATAGAGTTAGGCTCTAAAGAATTTAGCCATGCCTTGGCTCTATCTTTCAAAGAATATGGAAATAACCTTAATCTAAATGCATTTTCACTAACACCAGGTAAAATAAAATTACTACATACTTCTAGAAATTGCCTTAAATGCAAATGAGGATCTTCATGAGGAGATCCTCCAAATTGACCAATAGTTTGAAGCATTTGAAACATCATAGGCTTAAATTCAAAATGCATGGCATCAATATGAGGTCTGTTTATACTAGTTTGCATGTTTTGATGATCAAATCGAGCATAATCCCTCATAGGTCTATCTCTATCATTAATCATACCTATGTGATCCATGTGGATGAGATTTTCTCTATGAACTTCTTCTTGATGAGCATCTTTGTGATCCGGGCCTCCTCTCACCGAGTGTGGCCTTGAGCTTTGTTCTTCACTAAATGACATGTTGCAAGCTTGTTGATTCTGTTTTCGGAGTCTTAGCAATCTCACGAATTTTCTTTCTATTTCTAAATCTAAACTATATTCGAGTTCTGCTTGCAGTTCTGTACATATACTAAGTACCATGTAATTGTTGTTGATGTAAACTTTAAAAACCGTAATTTATATACAACACTAAATTACTCAATATCGAATTTTAAAAGAATTTACTTCAATCCAAACAACGGCGCTAAAAACTTGGTGTGTGGAAATGCCACATACACTTGAGTGCAAGTATACCTTTGTCCAAAAACAAGTAGTAAAAGATCGAACCCACAGAGATTGAAAAACTCACTTTTAAATGATATAAAGTAATATAGTGTAAAGTCACTAAGTAACAAAATAATTTTGGATTTTGTTTGATGATCACAACTAAGTTAGAAAGAAAGCAAGTAAAGAATGTTGATAGTGTAAAAGAGAAAAGCTAGTTGGAATGTCTTCATCAAGTAAATTACTTATAAGTGTATGATGCAAGAGTATGTGATGCAATTTTGACCGAATCTTTGTTGCATTAGCTATGTGCCCTTCTTGGTCACTTTCTTCAGAGTATCATTACCAGCTATTATGATCCTTGTTCTATGCAGTAAAGAAAGGGGTGTTAGTGCCAATCTTGCCTCCTAACAATTATCTAATTTGCTTAAGTGAATTCACTCTTGTATTTTAAGTACCCACAATTATCCTATGGACTATACTATCCTATGTCTAGGACTTAGCATGGTTTTCACAAAGTTTTCTTTATGTAAAACACTCACCCATATTAGTTCTTGAGTTCTTAATTGTAAGCCATGTCTGGTCATTTACAAATCTACTTATTCTAAGTGATCAAGTTTAAAATAAGTTTTGAAAAGATTATCAAGCAAGAACTAAAGTACAAACATACATACATGCAACATACTTACTTAAAAGCTCATTAAATGATTAGAACATTCCAACTAAGAAAGGTTTAGCTAACAAGAGACATTGCAAGATATATATAAACTGAATAGACCATGTTTATATATATAGAAATCACTAAAGAGAAACAACAAGAGTAAAGTTACAAATGTTGAAAACCTTTATATGAAGTCTTCTAGCAATGCACTAGCATTACTCCTTAGCACTATACAAACACTATGAAAATGAGTAAAGGAGGAATTATGAATTCCTTCCTCTTCCTCTAAAAATATAAAAACTAACTATGTATATTGAAATTTTGATCTAACTTATGGATTGTGATATATTTCCAAATGAAGATGTGAGGTCCTTTTATAGCCTTCAAGTGAGGTGCTTCCTTCCTTCATGTTGAAGTCATCTTGAGTGGATCATAGCTGTAGTTGCTTTTCAGAAGTTAATCCCATGTTGAAATCTTTGACTTGATACATAGGGCGGTTCCATGGTGATAGAACATGTGTCCCTATGTTGGTGACTCTTCAAAGCTAAGCCTATAGCTATGTGTGAATGGTAGGTGCCTACTATACATTGTTGGATGGCATCAGGAAGAAAGTTGAGCAGAGGTCATCACATTGCATGTGGATGCATATGAAACAGGCTGCTTATTCACCAAGTAGCGCAGAATTGATGCAGGATCAGTGCAGGAGCATTGATGCAGACAGCATTGAGACTGCACTGAACAAAAACATCAAACATACCACAATATATCCAAAATGGCCTATAACTAACTATAACCATTCAATTCACTCAAGATATCATATATCACACTAAATACTATATAAACTCTTTATTATTACTTGAAAGAGAGCAAATACTAAGTTTAAACATATGAAATACTCTATATAAAATAGAGTTATCACTAATGCACTCTAATAAGGACTCATTCACACTTGAATGCAACAAATCTATACTACTTAAATAAACTGAGTACCAAACTTATAATTTAATTCACGCTCTTAAACAACAATCTATAATACAATCCAAAGTAGTAAAAAAATTTCCTTGGTATTACAATTAATCACCCAAGATCACTTAGTCATGTCTCATTAAGCACACAAAATCACATAACAAGCAAAGTGTTCCGACCTGGGCCAAAGTCCCTTGAGAAACTGGGTCTGGCCCAATCCAGCTTCAGGATGCAGCCAAAGCGCGCACTCTGCAACGGACCCCTGCCTTCCACGGCCAAGATCATTTGCCTGTATCCGACGCCTCTGGTACACTACCTTCCTCTATACGTAGAGGTACAACCCCTTTACTATGGTACGCTTCCTCATAACCTACTTCACCCTTTCCTTTTCCTAGTATTCTCTCTCTTCTCTCCCCTTTAACTCGGTCTCATACGGACTTGAGCGTCGTAGTGTCTTGCAGGTATCGTCCCCATCAGCAGCCTTCGCCATATCACGGCCACACTTATGCAGCCTAGAGCTTGATTTCTCCTGCTCCTTGGACTTCGACTCTTTCGTAGGACCAGACTTTGGGTTGCAAGAATCACTCCCCTTGGAATTCCGGGGTTGAGCTCCATCATCTATTTTTGGGTCCGACCCCCCATCATTCCTTGAGCTGCTAGGGAGGACCTTTTTGTCGGAAGGTTTGGGCATTTGCACAATGGTGTTGACCTTAGTGCCGGCAAGAAGAGAATTAAGTCTGTGCATATTACCTGCAAAGAACGACTAACATCAGACTCAACATCATCACTTCAAAAGAAACATCAAAAGAAATTCATTTAGCTAAGATAACTATATCTATCAAAATACTCCTTAAGCTTGGCCTCAGATTTGGCCAGCACGGCAAACATGAAGCTGTGGATATCTTGTGTTGAAGGTTAAGTTTTGATGATGAAGTAATCTAAGACAAAGTGACAAATGGAATTCCAAGGCACAACCAGCTCAAGAAGTAAGTCTATGTCAAGGGTAGTCCCTAGGAAGTCGGGTCGTGTCTTAGGAATGAATGTAAACCGCTTTTGAGGATCGGCTCAAATCACACCACACACTAGCACTCACAACGAACCAAACATTTGTTTTCAATTGATAAAAGCATGTTAAATAGGTTAGGCACTTGTTTTTAAAGAAATAGATTAATGACTTAATGTCTTACAAGAAATTGTTTTTGAACTAAAGAACATTTTTGATTTGGTGTTTTAAAGCTAGAAATTGATTGTTCACTTGTTTCCACAAGCAAGCATCGATTGTCTACTTGCCTTGTTAAAGAACAAAATCGATTGTTCACTTGTTTCCACAAGCAAGCAATAGATTGTTCACTTGTTTCCATAAGCAAGCAATCGATTAATAGCTTCCTATTTTAATAAACAATCGATTCATGGCTTCTCATTTTAAAGCATAAAATCGATTTATGGCTTCTTATTTCAAAGAAGAAATCGATTCATGGCCTCTCATTTTAAAGCATAAAATCGATTTGCAACCTATTTTCTAAAGAGGAAAATCGATTTCCTACTTGTTTCTCTTGTTTTTATAAAGCAAACAATCGATTATATACTTGTGTTATTAAAGCACTAAATCGATTCCTCACTTGTTCCCACAAGCAAGAAATCGATTTTCATATTATGTTTTTCAAGCAACTAATCGATTTGTCACTTATTACAATAGAGTTAAAAATTGCTTCAACGGTTATATTTTTACAAACTCTATAAATAGAGACTTAGGGCTTCACAGATAAACACAACCTACAATTCTCAAAAAGCAGAAGCGCACATCGCACACCATTGCACTTTCACTGTTTCCATCTTTTTGAGATGATCTCTCTCAAGGGTTAGGTTGGGAATCTTCAAGTTGTTGTATTCACCTTCTTAGAGGTATTGCTGTTTTTCTTGTAATTTGATTTTACTGTAATTGGTTTATCTAGAGAGTGGGGAATCTCTCTAGGATTTTGACTGTAACAAGGGTGGGGTATCTCTTGTATGTCAATTGGTTGTACTAGAGAGTGGGGTATCTCTCTAGGGTTTTTGATTGTAACAAGGGTGGGGTATCTCTTGTTGTAATTGTTGTTAAGGGCTCTTGCACAAGGTGGGGTATCCTAGGTGAAGAGCGCTCGAGTCTGTAAGGGTTTTAAAGCACTTAGGCTTAAGCTTTGTTTTGATAGTGAAAATCTCACAAAGGGTTTGTGAGGACTTGAGTAGAGTCACTAGGAGGTGGTGAACCAATATAAATCTCCGTGTTATTTATTTCTTTTTTTTTTTCTAATTCGCTCATTCCATAAACTCGCGCGAAAATTAATCTAAGTCATTTAAAAAGGGAAAAGTTTTTAAAGTCTCAATTCACCCCTCTTGAGATCAAGCCACTTGGTAACAAGTGGTATCGAGCTAGACTCTTGTTTAAAGGGCCTAGCGACTTCAAGAGAAATGGCTTCAGTTGGTCTCACGCAGAGGTGCATCTCTTACCCGCCCTCCGGGATTCAACGGGAAAGATTATGCATATTGGAAAGAAAGAATGAGAATATTCATAGAAGGGGTAGATATAGATGTATGGGATGCTGTGGATAATGGACCTTTTGTTCCCAGTCACATGGTTAATGGCGCACTCATAGTCAAGGAAAGAAATGAATGGACGGATAATGATAAAAGAAAAGTTCAACATAATCTCTGTGCCAAGAACATCATCACTTCCGCACTAAGCCCCGATGAGTTCTTCAGAGTATCCAACTGCAAAACTGCTCAAGAAATGTGGGACAATCTTCAAGTCGCTCATGAAGGTACTAGTGAGGTAAAAAGAGCAAGAACAAACACTCTTATCCGAGAATATGAACTATTCAGAATGAATCAAGGAGAAACTATACAAGAAATGCAAAAGAGGTTCACTCACATAGTGAATCAACTGGGTTCATTAGGAAAATCATTTCCTGCCAAAGACTTGATCAACAAAGTGCTGAGATGTCTAAAAAGAGAATGGCAACCAAAAGTAACTGCTATAGCTGAATCAAGGAATTTAGCTACTATGAAACTCGCCACTCTTTTTGGGAAACTACAAGAGCACGAGTTAGAGCTCGTTCGCCTAGCAGAACATGAAGAAAAAGAAAACAAAAAGAAAAGCTTAGCTCTCAAGGCTTCCAGGTCAAATCCATCAGATGATAGTGATGATTCGGAAAATGAAGATGGTGAAGACGAGGAGAATATGGAGCTAATGGTTAGAAAATTCAAAAAGTTCATGAGAAGGAAAAGCTTCCCCAAGAAGAATTCTTCACCCAAAAGAGTCTCAACCAAGGAAAACTTCTCAAGTCCTCCAACTTGCTACGAATGTGGAAAATCCGGACACATGAAGATGGAGTGCCCGAACTTACAAAGAAAACTGTCAAAGTCTAAGAAAAAGGTATCCAAAGGAAACAAGGGTAGAAAAGCTTACATAGCATGGGAAGAAAATGTCATGGACTCATCAGATGATTCAAAAAGTGAAGAAGCTCAAATTGCTCTCATGGCCGACCACGATAGTGAAAATGAAACTGAGGTAGATTCTAACTCTGAAACTTCACAAAATGCATATGATGAATTACATGTAGCATTTCTTGAACTGCATAATGATTCTTTGAAATTAGCTAAAGCATTAACCCAATCAAAGAAAACTGTTGCTCATCTTCAAAACGAAGTTATTGCTTTAACTAAGGAAAGATTAGAACTTAGAAACGAAAATTATAGTCTTAGTTGCTTTAAAGAAAATTATATATGTTATAAGTGTGCTGAATACGAAAACAAAATTCATGAGCTTGAATGGACAATCGGAAAAATGTCCAACATACAACATGTGCATCCTAGGTCTCCAAGAAATAATTTCATCAATAGACATGTGCATTATAGACCTAAGTTCACTACTAGTCCATATATTAGATGTTATTATTGTGCCAGACTAGGACATACTGCATCTGTGTGCATGGCTAGAAGAAGACAAGTTGTGAAAAAGGTGTGGGTTCCCAAAGGGACTCTACCAAGTACTAACCCTCAAGGACCCAAAGAAATTTGGGTACCAAAATTTGCAACTTGATCTTATTGCAGGTATGCTTCAAGGTATGGGGGAAAATCAATACCTTGATAGCAAATGCTCAAAGCACATGACTGAAGATATGACAAAGCTCTTAACACTCACCCCCAGAAAAAGCGGTCATGTGACTTGTGATAACAGCAAAAGAGGAAGAATCCTAGGTGAAGGTAAGATTGGTAAAGACTTATCTACCTCTATTTGCATTGTGCTTTATGTAGAATATATTAAGCATAAGTTACTGAGCATTAGACAAATATGTGATTATTATTGTCTGATTTTGTTTTATGCACCATTGAGGACTAATCAATAAGCAAGTTAGAATAATAGAAAATAGTGTAAACAACAACATCTCAACTATGGTGTCGATATAAATCACATTAATCTATAGAAGAACCCCATTCAACATTCTAGAACAAAGCATATAGATCTTAGACATCATTTTCTAGAGATCATGTTGAAAAAGGTGATTATGTGATTGTTTGGTTGAGCATTCAAAACCGCTAGCTGATATTTTTACAAAACCATTGCAAAAAGAAAATTTCTTTTTCATTTGAAGAAAAGAAAACTTGGAGTCATTAAGTTACAATTTAGCTGAATGAACTATGAACTGATGATTGATTTATGTTAGGCTATCTTGTGTTGAAACCCGACTCTCATGTCATTTTGTGGTTTATGCCTATTTTTAAAAATGCAATGGACTCCCTGTTACTATGAGCTGTGTTTTCGACTCACCAACTATGTTTCGCATTAACCCTTTTGATCATGACAAAAAGGGGGAGAAATATAGGATTGTCACTTTGCATTTAGATAGGGGGAGCATCAAGTAAGGGGGAGTCTAGATACATATCTTTAATATTAGCGCATTGTTTTTGCTTGATGAACTAACCTCCCACCTAAGATGAATTAAAATTTTGTCATCATCAAAAAGGGGGAGAATGTGGATATCTTGTGTTGCAGGTTAAGTTTTGATGATGAAGTAATCTAAGACAAAGTGACAAATGGAATTCCAAGGCACAACCAGCTCAAGAAGTAAGTCTATGTCAAGGGTAGTCCCTAGGAAGTCGGGTCGTGTCTTAGGAATGAATGTAAACCGCTTATGAGGATCGGCTCAAATCACACCACACACTAGCACTCACAATGAACCAAACATTTGTTTTCAATTGATAAAAGCATGTTAAATAGGTTAGGCACTTGTTTTTAAAGAAATAGATTAATGACTTAATGTCTTACAAGAAATTGTTTTTGAACTAAAGACCATTTTTGATTTGGTATTTTAAAGCTAGAAATTGATTGTTCACTTGTTTCCACAAGCAAGCAATCGATTGTCTACTTGCCTTGTTAAAGAACAAAATCGATTGTTCACTTGTTTCCACAAGCAAGCAATAGATTGTTCACTTGTTTCCATAAGCAAGCAATCGATTAATAGCTTCCTATTTTAATAAACAATCGATTCATGGCTTCTCATTTTAAAGCATAAAATCGATTTATGGCTTCTTATTTCAAAGAAGAAATCGATTCATGGCCTCTCATTTTAAAGCATAAAATCGATTTGCAACCTATTTTCTAAAGAGGAAAATCGATTTCCTACTTGTTTCTCTTGTTTTTATAAAGCAAACAATCGATTATATACTTGTGTTATTAAAGCACTAAATCGATTCCTCACTTGTTCCCACAAGCAAGAAATCGATTTTCATATTATGTTTTTCAAGCAACTAATCGATTTGTCACTTATTACAATAGAGTTAAAAATTGCTTCAACGGTTATATTTTTACATACTCTATAAATAGAGACTTAGGGCTTCACTGAGATAAACACAACCTACAATTCTCAAAAAGGTAAGCGCACATCGCGACACCATTGCACGTTTCATTGTTTCCATCTTTTTGAGTGATCTCTCAAAGGGTTAGGTTGGGAATCTTCAAGTTGTTGTATTCACCTTCTTAGAGGTATTCTTTGTTTTTATTGTAATTTGATTTTATCAGTAATTGGTTTATCTAGAGAGTGGGGAATCTCTCTAGGATTTTGACTGTAACAAGGGTGGGGTATCTCTTGTATGTCAATTGGTTGTACTAGAGAGTGGGGTATCTCTCTAGGGTTTTTGATTGTAAAAAGGGGAAAAGTTTTTAAAGTCTAAATTCACCCCCCCTCTTGAGACTGAAGCCACTTGGTAATGAAGCCGCTATGAAGTTTTAGGACCTTCTCTGCTAATTGCTTCCCCCATTGGTTGATTAATCTAAACGACTCCACACCGTCCCTAGCTCCGAATCATTGGTTGGCAGGAAATACGAACGTTTAGTCTTGTTCCAAAATCTGATATGGCCTTGCCTGGTTCCGTCTGATCCCGGATCCAGACTGCGTGTCACATTGAATAAAGTTAATAAGACCCGAGCAGTAGGCGTCCTTCCGAGGTACTCCATGGTTAGCTCGAACCCCCTCAGGAATTCCCAGTAGTTCAGGAATAACTGCGACAGAGCTGCTCGTAAATACCGTAAGACTTGTTGTTGGAAAGAGTTCAATGGAATCTGGACATTCATTGCCTCCAACGCTGCTTCATAGAAGAAAAACCCAAGATGCTTATGTTCCCTGCATACGGGAACCCCGGGTACCGACGTCATCCTCCATCTCAGTCCATCAGAAGGAACAAGGTATTTCTCGAAGTAAGAAATAGGCTTGTCCGACTTCAACTTGGCGTGGATTCTGCAGACTTTAGTGGATACCCAGTTGTACACTTCCTCCACTGATTCATCATGATCCTCTACATTAACCACTCTGGGGCAAGGCCGGGAATTCACCTAGGTGTCGCCTCCTTCGGTGCTCTCAGACAATTGCTTCTCCGTATTTCGAAGCGGAGCCGAGATACTGGACTTTGCCGAAGTATTAATTTAGGTGGTGGAGAACAAGGACCGTGATCCCATGGGTGCTGGAATAGGATAGCCTTCAGCTGACCTCTTCAAGATCGACTTACCAGGTGGAACGAAGCTTTGCGTTTCTTCGCTCTTAGTCTGGGCCATCTGCAAGAGAGGGCGCTTCCATCACTCGTCTAACTCCTATCTAATTATCAAGTCTCGGCTTCGGAAGCCGAGGCAAGACTACATCTTCCCAAAAGGAATGAGGAACAACTCTTCGTCCGGGAACGAAGTCGACCCTAGAAAACAAATCAAATCAAAGGTAAAACTACAATGCTTCAAAATTTAAACTACTGGGAAACTAACCGTTTTTGCATAAAAAGTCTGGGTTCGCGTTGGATGTTGAACTCGGAAAGACAAAAGATGATCTTGTGCGGCGAGGATGATCTCGGACGGTGGTCGTAGACGTTCTCTCTTCAGAAAACACAAGCAAAGTGGCAAATGGACGTTTCACTCCGCATTATATAATCCCCCAACAGGCTGGAAGGCGAAGCGACGCCTGTCTTCAACACGCCTAATAAATTTTGCGCGACAAGATTGCTCCAGACCTGCGAAGCGTCATCTTGAGACGTTAAAACAACGCATCACTATCACACCATCCACAAGTCAACACGTCACACTGTCATCATGGTGTTCCTATCAAACGCAACGGACTCAAGTTGAGGCCAACCTCAACGTTCATCCTCGACTTGGGGGGCCACTGTTCCGGCCTGGGCCAAAGTCCCTTGAGAAACTGGTCCTGGCCCAATCCAGCTTCAGGACGCAGCTATAGCGCGCACTCCGCAACGGACCCCTGCCTTCAACGGCCAAGATCTTTCGGCCGTATCCGACGCCTCTGGTACACTCCCTTCCTCTATAAGTAGAGGTACAACCCCTTTACTATGGTACACTTCCTCATAACCCTACTTAACCCTTTCCTTTTCCCAGTATTCTGTCTCTTCTCTCCCCTTTAACTTGGTCTCACACGGGCTTGAGCGTCGGAGTGTCTTGCAGGTATCCCCCACCCGACGTGGAGATTCAAGCTACCTCGGACTAACCGAGCTGCAGCTTCAACGAGAAGGGTTTAGCTCCCCCTTTAAGGACTTCTATCTCTCCATCCTAGAGCACCTCTACCAAGTACCCCGGAACCGGACCATCTCCAAGTTCTAGGTACAGAACACAAAGTAATTCAAAGGCAAAATAGCATCTGAGGTCCCTTAACTTATTTTCTGTTTTCGCTTAGGTCCTTAACTTTTAAAACTTACGTTTAGGTCCATTTACTTTTTAAAACGTTTCACTGTAGTCCTATTTAACGTTTTAAACTTAACACCGTTTACTGAGTATTATGTGACTGTTTAAACCGCTGATTGGGAAAGCCACATCAGTTATTACAATGCTGACTTGGCATGCCACATTTTGATGATTCATTTTTTTTATTAGTTTTAATTAAAAATTTAAAACAACTTGTGAGGGAGAGACCCACTTCATCTTCATCGTGAATCATCTTCTCTAAAATTAACACCACCATCACCTCCTCCCAAATCTCAGACCCCACTTCATTGTGAATCAATTTGTTTGGCATTGCGTTGTTCATTTCTCCTTCTGTCTCATTAGAAAAGCTTCAACGTGAATCAATGGGTTTGTAACTGGGTCAACTGCGACCCATTTTTTCTAGATCTGCAATTTCTCAAGAATGGTTGAGCGATTCACAAAATTTCCATGGGGCTTTGCTTAATCGTTGTTCCAGAAACAACATACTCAAACGTGGGTTCATTTTGCTTCCTGTAGAGATCTCAAAACGGATTTCATGTCGGGTCATTTTTAACCCGTTTTCTGCATTAGTAACAATAACAATAATATAAATTTTTGAAGAAGATGAAGTGTGTTCATTTGAACCATTTAAACGCTTTCTCAAACTACAACGATGGTGATGATGATTCACGAAGTTTCCTTCTCCTTAGGGTTTTAGATGATTCACGATGAAGATGAAGTGGGTCTCTCCCTCACAAGTTTTTTAAATTTTTAATTAAAACTAATAAAAAAATAATGAATCATCATAATGTGGCATGCCAAGTCAGCATTGTAATAACTAACGTGGCATTCCCAATCAGCAGTTTAAACAGCCACATAATACTCAGTAAACGGTGTTAAGTTTAAAACGTTAAATAGGACTACAGTGAAACGTTTTAAAAAGTTAAGGGACCTAAACGTAAGCTTTGAAAGTTAAGGGACCTAAGCGAAAACGAAAAATAAGTTAAGGGACCTCAGATGCTATTTTGCCTAATTCAAAACAACTAATTTGTGGCGTTACATATATCTTACTTTGGAATTTTTATATCTAAACCTGAAATATCCAAGTGTTAAAAGACACCAGTGTCCAAACCATTCTTATGGTTCTTAAATGTATTAGCAATGATGTTCCACAATTCTCACTCCCTTCTTGTTCACTAACCTGACTAATCCAATTTGGCAACCGATGAGTGGGTAACTACCACAATTTTTCACCAAAACAGCTAAAGTTTAACTTCTAAACCTTGTTTTATATACATATTCTATTTTGTTTTTAATTCTTTAGTTAATTTTTAGTTGGTAATGAATTGTATGAGACAATACACATTCTTAATGCAATTAAATCTCTAGTCCGACTTCACATTCACACATTCCTTTTCTGGACTTAATGCAATTATCTCTCTAGTCGGAGATAGGCACAAGTCGATCTCACTTGGCTAACCGGACTCAAAGAGTTCGACATTGCATTCATTCATTCCTTTTCAGGACTTAATGTAGTTAAGTCTTGTTCTGGAGTGTATTAACAACATCAGGAGGTGCCAACAGAAATGGACCAGCGGCCCAACACGTAGGAAACGGCCCAAACATGCTAGCCTTGCAGCGCAAGTTGCGCTCCTGGCCGTTGCGCTTATCTCGGCCAGGACGCTCGCCTCCAACAGCATAAATACGCCATTCGCATGTGGCTTCAGGTACATTATCTTTACCTTGTGAATCCTGCCTGAGCGTCACACTGACTAGAGCGTCGAAGTGTAGTCTTTGCAGGTACCACCCGAAGTGCTCTCAAGACCGGTCCTCATTCTTCACCAACGACCGGACGAAGGAGCAACGAACAACATCTACACTTGGTGATCAAGGTACAATCGATTGGCGACCACAGTGGGAGGCCCGAGCGCTGTCCTACTTCGACTATGGCTCCACGTGACCGGCCCCAGACGCGGGCCTCATCTCGACTGAACCCCTCCGGCAGCAAAGATGCTCAGCAGCCAGACCGGAAGCGCACTCCATTACCGCCGTGCATGAGTCGCAAGGAAATCCTCGCCAAGAGCCCTCGGGCAGGCGGCGAGGACCTATCTGCTTTATAAAAATAAATTTGTGCCGTTGTACGTAAAATGAGATCTTTGTTTTTATGTTATAAATGTCTTTGTTTTGATGTTTGTTATGCAATTAAATGTTCTTTGTTTTGGAACCGATTTGATTCTTTGTCTTGTTGGAGAAATGTCTTTGATATTTTTACAAAAGAAATGCCTCATTGTTTTTGTAAAGAATAAGTGTTGTTTTGCAATTTAATGTCACTATTCCCATCTTTGTATTGTTGTTGTTTTATAATGGGATATGTTTCTCTCTTCTTGGAATAAATAGTGTTATTTCATAACGGAACATGGCTATTCTTTTCTTTGAACAATAATAGTGTTGTTTGCACTAGAGTAGGTGCTGTCAATTGAAATAAAAGGTGTCGTTTTTATGTTGTTAATGTTCTTTGTTTTCTTCGTTGTCCTTCTTCTTTGTTGTTGAGTATAAATAATGTTGTCTTACGTGTTGTCGTACTCTGTTCTTGTCTTTGTTGTTGGTCTTTGTTTAGCACATACTTGTCGCACGTGTTTAGCATGTATTGCCACTATTTCTATGTTGTTTTGATGCCGTTTTACGAGGTAGTTGTGATACTACAACGCGTGATAATTTTTATGAAGTAATTTACAATGAGTTATGGTGGTATAGTATTTATTAATTAAATACTTTGAGTTGTGTGATTAGTGCATGAGTCATGAGTCACATTGTCATATGCATTTCTTGGTGGTATAGGCTCGGCCTCTTTGAGATTGTTCTTGGTGGTATAGGCTCCGCCTCTTGAGATTGTTGTTGGTGGTATAGGCTCGGCCTCTTGAGATTGTTGTTGGTGGTATAGGCTTGGCCTCTCGCCCGTCGTCGTGGCTTAGTTGTGTTTGAGATCGGCACCGCATGCATATGCCCGCAGGGGTTGCATTGTTGCATAGTCCATACATAAATATATAACGTGTCTTGGTGTTGACTTTACGTGTTACGAGTCGGTGTCTTGTGTGATGTTTTCGTTCTGAGGTAGCATTTGTGATGCTACAATACGTGGTATCTTTATGAAGTGGGTTATAACGAGACATGATGATGTAATATCCATTAATTAAATAGTTTGAGTTTGCGTGGTGTTATGATGTATTGACTTACGTGTTATCGTGATTTACGCCGCTTATATATCGCTATCATTTACCTATTATTTCGTTAAGCTCACCCTTCTCGCTTGGAATGTTGCTCTTATGTGGCAACGCTGCAGTGATCGTTAGTACTCGTGGAGGATTGCTAGGTGTAGTCTCCTCTCGTTGGAGTGCGTGTCACTCCGATGCGTAACACAGGGAGGGTCGTAGTTCTTGTTTTCCGAACTATTATCATTTATTTTTGGAGTTTTGGTTTAATGTTTAATTATTTTTGGAGGTGTTAAATGAGTTTGTGATTCCGCTGCTTAGAGATTAATTATTTATGTTTTTGAGGATTTATTTTAAATCAATTTGGAGTTTTATATGGTGAAAAATGTAGCGCCCTCGTGGTGACTCTGATAATTGCGCGTTTAAATTATAATTAGAAAAGGGGGTGTTACAGGATGCTACACTTATTTCATCAAAACAACTACAAACAACCATTCAACTCAAATAATAAATTAATACGTAACACCAGAAAAACACGTGGAATGGAATCCTCCAGACATGCTAACTCAATCCATACATGCAGCAGAAATAAAATACGGTTTCAAAGAGACAAACAACAGTCTCATCCATAATATAAAACAGCAAATACAGAGTTCAACAGTCAAAAGAGATAAACAGTCATGATCCTAAACCCATCCCCTAGGTGCTACGTATCAGAGCAGATCGACTCGGGGAAGTGAAGGAGATAACCCTTCACTCATGGTTACCTGTGGTAAACAACAACAGAAAGGGGTAAGTCTCAAACCACATAATAAAGACTATAATAAGCAATATATCAGCTTTATAGGAGTCAATCAATCACAAGTTATTTCACAACAGTCACATTCACTTCAATGTCATTTATGAGAATGAATGCAATGTAATGCAGTTATGCATGTGGTACCATTTGCCCCCATGGCATCATCATCAATAGTATTAGCCCCCATGGCTATGGCCCCCATGGCCTCATCATCAACAAATATACGTCGCGACCGCAGCCGAATGTATGCATGAGACTCTATGAACATGCCACAAGCACAATTTATACATCACTAACAACACAATTTACACATCATCAACATCATTTCTCACCTCATTGTCAATTTTAGTTTTAGCCCCCATGGCTCATCATCAACAGTTTAGCCCCCATGGCTCATGCCCCCATGGCATCATCATCAATCATGTCCCAAGGACTACACTCAACTAGAGGACTAAAACCTCACTCAGGGACCTAAACACCACTTAGGACCAAAATAGCACTTAGGGACCAAAACAGCACACCTAGGACCAATCTATCACCTAGGGACCAAAACACCACCTAGGGACCAAAACAGCACGCACTTAGACACAAGGCAGCACCAGGCGCCATTTTCCCCTGGCGGCACCCCTCATGCAAAGACAAAGACACAGCGCCAAAACTCCAAAGAACTTGGGCCCCGTGGTGGCACACCACCACAGCGCCAAAACTACGACGATACTGCGCCCCACGGGCAACACATACCTAGACACAAACTGAGACACAGGCGCATTCCCAGTCGCCATGGGCAGCACATTTGGCGCCCCTGCCTAGACACAGCGGCAACACAAAGCGCGCGGGGTAGCCATTTGGCGCCTGTCTTTGTGCCACATGCACACACACCCTGCCACACATTCTGCGCGCACCCTGGCGCCATGGGCAGCCAAATGGCGCCCGATGCTTAGACATCACAAATAACCAAGAACCTGGCGCCAACACAGGCGCCACAGGGCAGCCACTTGGCGCCCTGCACTTGCACCAAGCACAACCAGGCGCATTGGGCAGCCACATTTGGCGCCCTGCACCTAGACACAACACACACATCTCACTTGGCGCCACACGGGCGCGCTTGTGTAGACACACAGCGCACTCAGCGCCATTACGGGCAGCATTTGGCGCCAAATACTAGCACACACCAGACCACGGACACAAAGACACAAGGCACGTGGCGCCATTTCCAAAGAAACATTTGGCCCCTGTGCAAAGCAAAACACGCAACACGCACACACTGCAACAGTGACACAGGCGCCATTTCTCTAGGAAATTGGCGCCCTAGGGTACCTAGAGTGTCCTAACTCAAATTCATCCAATTTTTCTCAACTCTAATCATCGAATACCACTCAAACAAACCTTATAATCATGCCAACAATGTCAATTACGCATTTTAAGCAACAAACATACATCAAATTCGAAATCAACACATTATAAACCCTAGCACTAGCATGTAACTCGATTTTCATATCATTCACAATCTCAATCAATCAAATTTAAAATCAATTACTAACAACAACGATCCTAAGACTCACATACAACCTATTATACTCTCTATTATAAGGTGAGACTCCCCTTACCTTGTATAAACCGTAGAAAAGCCCTTTTCACAGAGTCACCTACAAAACCTCAGCAACTAGAGCTCCTTCTCCTTCCTTCTCCTCTTGTGCGATCAAGCTCTCTCCCTTTTCTCCGTAGCTAGCGCCGATTTCACTCTCTTCTCCCTTCTCTCTTTCGTTTCTTTCTTTCTTTTCCCAATTGGTGCGAAATGCACTAACCCTAGGAGCCTAAGTCATTGGGCTTGGGCTCTTGGGCCAATACTCGCAGTCCCGGAATTTCCAATACCACTCCTTTCAATTAAAATAAAATACTACATTATAATTTAATATAATTAAAAATAGTGCAACACTTTAAATAATTTAATCGAATAATCAATTAAATCATTTAGGGTGTTACACAGACGACGTTCCCCCTCTTATGATTATGGATATGAAGACCCCAACTATTGTCCTGAGTCAGGTCGCTTGCCTACCAAGTATTCTTCCCGCGAGTCCTCCAGTTCTCGAAGGTCGAGAAGTCAATCATGGGACTCGTACGAAGAGTTTGATGACTATCGTGATGGAGAAATCAGGGATGTCCCCCAGCGACCGAGGAGACACCATTCCGGCCGACCTAGGGGACGATCTCCTCAAATGCCACCGTCGTGTGGTCCGCCAGCGAGCGGTGTGTTCTACGAAATGCCGAGCAATGAGGCATACCTTCCCATGCAGCCTTTTGGACCGAGTGGTATCCCGACCGGCCATGGACCTTTAGTTAGAGAGATACGCCATTACCGTATCCCCAGAGACCTGAGGAAACCCCCCAATTTGAATAAATTCAACGGCCGTGGGGATCCAGACAGACACTTAAGGTACATCAACAATTACTGCAGCTATAGGGAGCTAGGAACGACCATGAAGTGCAGACTCTTTCCACAGTCGCTCGAGGAGCGAGCACTGGAGTGGTGGGAGAGCCTGCCGCCCAACACCATCTCGTCTTGGGACGACCTGGTCAGAACATTCTTGGCCAACTACACGGCCAACAGATGCCTAGAGCGGCATGAAGAGCACTTGGATACGATTATCCAAGGGGACAGCGAATCATTGAGACAGTACATAGAGCGATTCAATGCCGAGGCCGACCAGGTGCGCGACCTGACCGACAGAGATAAACTGAAGTATCTCAAACGTGGTATCCGACCGAACCACTGCTTTCCAGAAGAGTTTAGCCTAAATCTTTACTCGGATCTGACCACGTTCCTACGAAGGGCCAACGATCATATGGCCTATGAAGAGGCACTGTTCGCTAGAAAGGTCGCCCGTGCGCGACCCAGAGAAGACCAGGATAGGTCGCTTGAAGAACAAGACAGTCCTCGTGGTAACAGGACAGACTAACAATCTATCAATGAAAGACAGGCAGGCGCTCTTTTTCCCACTGGGTTTTTTACTGAGGCATGACCTTTAAAAATCAAGTGTATACTTTACTGTTTCATGCAAATGTATGTCAGGTCGCTCGTCATGCCCGTGGCAGAAGAGCGATCGCGAGGTTACCGCGCTGACCTACATCAAGTGCCACCGAGTGGCACAACCACAGGCCATCGAATGGCTAAGGGGGCAAGCAATGTCCTACTAATAAACGAAGGTCGCCGAGTCGACCGAGGGCTGCCGAGTTGGCACCATCACGGGCCATCGAATGGCCTAGTGAACAAGTAATGTTCCGTGATAAATCGAGCGCCACCGAGTTGGCCCAATCGAAGGTCACCGAGTTGACCCTAACGAATGCCACCGAGTTGGCCCAAACAAACGTAGCCCAACGAATGGTCTATAACGAATGGCCAGAAGAGACCGGCCACAACTATCGTAATGAGGGCCGCCTAGATAGAATCTAGTAAGCCCGTTGCCAAAAAACGCGAAACACGTCGAACAAGTCCGCTACAATAGCGGCCCAACGAGGTCATGATCGAGCTGTTTCTAAAACGAACTCAATAGGCAATGCGTGGCAACGCTTGAACGAATTTAAGCGACCTGAGAATGATCGCACCTCCTAAGACGAGCAAGATCCAAGTAGACTTCGCAAGCCAAAAAATCATTTCGTTCACCATCCTACCATGCACCAATCATTACACGCGCATACATCATTCATTGCATTGTTAGAAATGCCAAGTATAAATAGCTTCTCCCTTCTCAGGAAAACACACTCATTGGGAATGTTCGGGTAGACACGCACAATGTCAACCCTATATTTTGCTCCTCCGAAATCAATGCTCCAAGCGTTTGTAACGCCCCAAATTTTATTAGAAATTATTTGGAGTTGATTTGATAGGGTAGTGGACCAAATTGGAGAGTTTTTGGCATAGGGACCAGGTTGAGAAGGACTAAAATTGATGTTAGAAATACTTAATATACGATGATGATGATTATTATTATTATTATTATTATTAAAAGCAAGTTTCTAGGGAAAACCAAAGCGGTTATGGGAGGGAGGAAAAGTAGGAGGAAAAGTAGCGTATGGTTGGGAATTAAAGATCAAATTAAGAATAAGGTATATAATTTAAATAAGGAGAGGGGTTTAGTAAATAAATGGGGAGTATTTTAGTTAAATAGGGAGGATATGGGAGAGTAATTAGGGGTGTGCAATTAGGGCCCATTGGAGTTAAGTGGCCCAAACCCATTTAATAAAACCTTAGGGTCTTAGGAGAAACCCTCATTAGAAACAAAATTTCAAAAATTAGAAAGGAGAGAAGAGTGAGGGAGAGGCGCGACGGCTAGAGAGAAAGGAAGAGAGGAGTTGGCGTGAAGCTTGGGAGGAGAAACAAGGCTTGGAGTGTTGGTGATTTGGGGAAAATTGCTTATGCTTAGGGTGTGGTCATCTTCTTCAATTAACAAGGTATGGGGGCTCTCTATCATAGTTAATAATTTATAAACCATGAAATCATAGGGATTAGGTGTTAGGAGTAGTTGTTTAAATTGATTCATGAAGTATTTGAGTGATTGGGTGATTGTTTGATTTTATATGTGATTGAATTGAAATGTTGTTCTTGATTGTTGGTGTTAAGGTGAGTTACATGAATTTAATGCAATATGATGTGTAATAGGTGTTAATTAATATGGAGATGATTGGTTGTTAAATTGATATAATTGAATAGGAGAAATATTGGTGCTTGTTAGGTGTTTGATAGATTGTTTGAATTAGAGTTGAGTAGGAGTGTGTATGTTGATGATGAGCTTTACTTGTTTATGATTTTTGTGTGTTTTCTGAACACTGTTTCGGTTTTTCTCAACTGGTACTGTTTGGTTGATCCAAAAATTTTGTGGCTAATTGTTTTTGAAAATAGACCTAAAGCCGGTCGATTTGGCACTGGTTTCGTTCAATTCGGAGATGTGTAGCTCAAGTTATAAGTCTCTAAAGTTAGGTCAAATTTCTGGAGTCAAACTGGGAGTAGGTTCAGTTTTTGCAGGTTTTGTGTGCTCAATTGAACTCCGTTTTGAGTGATTCTTGCTTCATTGAAAAATAGACTTAATTCTCTACGAAATAGGCACTGATTTCACTGAATTTCATTAAGAAATCAGAAAGAAAATTTGGTTGCAAGTTGGGTAACGCGTTCTGTCCGATTTTGGTACCTCAGTGTAGTGTTTTGAAAAACTGTACCAACTGGACACTTATTTTGAAAAACTAAAATCATAGGTAGAAAATAAACTCAGAGGGCTTTCCAATGAGTGGTCTTTTGTAATTTTTCGATGTCGTTTGCTATTTTAAATAATTCCCCGAAGTAGGAGTACTGCTGTAGGAATCCAGCACTTTGTGCGGGTGTTGCCAATGTTACCCAAAGTGTCAAAATACTGTTTTGGTCCCTCTGAACTTTCTAGTCCCCGAGGTGTCGAACTAGTCCCTGGGTGTTAAATTAATCCTTATGGTGTCGATTAGTCCCTAGGTGTCAAATTGGTCCTTGAGGTGTCAGTTTGGTCCTTAGGTGTTAAAATGGTCCCTAGGGGTGGAATAGGTCCCTAGGAGGTGTTTGGTCCCTAGGTGTGGGTTTAGTCCCGGGCGTTGACTTTAGTCCTTAGGATGACTTTAGTCCTTTGGTGTGGAAACACTTAGTGGTGTCCTTTTAGTCCCCGTAGGAGTATTAATTATGGTGTTATAAAATAAATGGTGAGTATATTGGTGATGAGAGGTCTATGACTCTCCTTGGTGAATTGGTGAACATACATATAATTATTGGCGAGCATGTTATTGCTATATTTTGGTGTATTGGTGTTTTTGGTGCATAGTTATGGTGTCGCATTATCATATGCATATTTTGGTGAATAGGCCTCGGCCTCTTAAATTATTGGTGAATGCCCTCAAGGCTATTTTGGTGATGGATCCACATGCATATGCCCGTGTAGTATTGGGTTGCATTTCATACATTACATACATGTTCGTGGTGATTGGGTGTTCATAAATTAATGGTGTATTTGATCGAATCTGTATTTACGTGTGTTGTAATCTCGTGTGCTGTATTTTCGTGTATTTGTAATCCCGTGTAATCTGTATTTACGTGTAATGCTTGTATTTACATTGTATCTGTATTTCTGGTGTAATTGTATTTTTGGTGTATCTGTATTAATGGTGTATTTGAATTGACTGTATATCTGGTGTGCCTATTCCACTGTGTTTCTTGTTTTATCAATTATTTCCTATGTATAGAGACTCACCCTACTGCGTCGTGTTGCTTCGTATGTCGGCAACCTGCAGGTGACGGTGACTGAAGGTGACTAGATATCCTTCTTCTAGTGTGGTCGAGTCGGCTCTGATACGTAGCACCGGGGGGATGTTTAGTTTGTTATTTCTTTTATATTTTGAACTAAGATGTTAAGTTATTATTTTCCACTGCTGTAGTATTTTGTCCTCGGACATTGTTGGTGCTATGTATCATACACTGGAGTTTATTTTAATTAATATTTTGGAGTTTGATTTTGGTGTTTTAAATGTGGCACCCTCGAATGGTCACACTAAAAGTTTTTACGCACTCTGATTTTCAAATTAATTAAATAGTAGTTATGGTAGAAGGGGGTGTTACATTAGTGGTATCAAAGCAAAAGTTCGGTCTGTCCGGCCAAGTTGTCGAGTCTGTTAACCCTCGAGTCTTGCTACTCGTTCTAAGTTATAGTTATGTTGTTGTTTATTGCTGTCGAATGTTGTGAACATCTAGGTCTTGTGTTGTCTGCTATGATTGATCTTGTATTGCCTGGTGTGTTCTCTGTGTCCCTTGTCGATCTTCGACAGAGACTTTGTTATGAATTTTTGTTTGCCGTTGAGTGGGGTAATTGTAATCTTGGGTATGAACTGGTTAGAGCATAACCATGTTCCTATTAGTTAAATTTTCGAAGACGAAAATATTCTAAGTGGGGGAGAGTTGTAACGCCCCAAATTTTATTAGAAATTATTTGGAGTTGATTTGATAGGGTAGTGGACCAAATTGGAGAGTTTTTGGCATAGGGACCAGGTTGAGAAGGACTAAAATTGATGTTAGAAATACTTAATATATGAAGATGATTATTATTATTATTATTATTATTATTATTATTATTATTATTAAAAGCAAGTTTCTAGGGAAAACCAAAGCGGTTATGGGAGGGAGGAAAAGTAGGAGGAAAAGTAGCGTATGGTTGGGAATTAAAAATCAAATTAAGAATAAGGTATATAATTTAAATAAGGAGAGGGGTGTAGTAAATAAATGGAGAGTATTTTAGTTAAATAGGGAGGATATGAGAGAGTAATTAGGGGTGTGCAATTAGGGCCCATTGAAGTTAAGTGGCCCAAACCCATTAATAAAACCTTAGGGTCTTAGGAGAAACCCTCGTTAGAAACAAAATTTCAAAAATTAGAAAGGAGAGAAGAGTGAGGGAGAGGCGCGACGGCTAGAGAGAAAGGAAGAGAGGAGTTGGCGTGAAGCTTGGGAGGAGAAACAAGGCTTGGAGTGTTGGTGATTTGGGGAAAATTGCTTATGCTTAGGGTGTGGCCATCTTCTTCAATTAACAAGGTATGGGGGCTCTCTATCATAGTTAATAATTTATAAACCATGAAATCATAGGGATTAGGTGTTAGGAGTAGTTGTTTAAATTGATTCATGAAGTATTTGAGTGATTGGGTGATTGTTTGATTTTATATGTGATTGAATTGAAATGTTGTTCTTGATTGTTGGTGTTAAGGTGAGTTACATGAATTTAATGCAATATGATGTGTAATAGGTGTTAATTAATATGGAGATGATTGGTTGTTAAATTGATATAATTAAATAGGAGAAATATTGGTGCTTGTTAGGTGTTTGATAGATTGTTTGAATTAGAGTTGAGTAGGAGTGTGTATGTTGATGATGAGCTTTACTTGTTTATGATTTTTGTGTGTTTTCTGAACACTGTTTCGGTTTTTCTCAACTGGTACTGTTTGGTTGATCCAAAAATTTTGTGGCTAATTTTTTTTGAAAATAGACTTAAAGCCGGTCGATTTGGCACTGGTTTCGTTCAATTCGGAGATGTGTAGCTCAAGTTATGAGTCTCTAAAGTTAGGTCAAATTTCTGGAGTCAAACTGGGAGTAGGTTCAGTTTTTGCAGGTTTTGTGTGCTCAATTGAACTCCGTTTTGAGTGATTCTTGCTTCATTGAAAAATAGACTTAATTCTCTACGAAATAGGCATTGATTTCACTGAATTTCATTAAGAAATCAGAAAGAAAATTTGGTTGCAAGTTGGGTAACGCGTTCTGTCCGATTTTGGTACCTCAGTGTAGTGTTTTGAAAAACTGTACCAACTGGACACTTATTTTGAAAAACTAAAATCATAGGTAGAAAATAAACTCAGAGGGCTTTCCAATGAGTGGTCTTTTGTAATTTTTCGATGTCGTTTGCTATTTTAAATAATTCCCCGAAGTAGGAGTACTGCTGTAGGAATCCAGCACTTTGTGCGGGTGTTGCCAATGTTACCCAAAGTGTCAAAATACTGTTTTGGTCCCTCTGAACTTTCTAGTCCCCGAGGTGTCGAACTAGTCCCTGGGTGTTAAATTAATCCTTATGGTGTCAGATTAGTCCCTAGGTGTCAAATTGGTCCTTGAGGTGTCAGTTTGGTCCTTAGGTGTTAAAATGGTCCCTAGGGGTGGAATAGGTCCCTAGGAGGTGTTTGGTCCCTAGGTGTGGGTTTAGTCCCGGGCGTTGACTTTAGTCCTTAGGATGACTTTAGTCCTTTGGTGTGGAAACACTTAGTGGTGTCCTTTTAGTCCCCGTAGGAGTATTAATTATGGTGTTATAAAATAAATGGTGAGTATATTGGTGATGAGAGGTCTATGACTCTCCTTGGTGAATTGGTGAACATACATATAATTATTGGCGAGCATGTTATTGCTATATTTTGGTGTATTGGTGTTTTTGGTGCATAGTTATGGTGTCGCATTATCATATGCATATTTTGGTGAATAGGCCTCGGCCTCTTAAATTATTGGTGAATGCCCTCAAGGCTATTTTGGTGATGGATCCACATGCATATGCCCGTGGAGTATTGGGTTGCATTTCATACATTACATACATGTTCTGGTGACTGATTGGGTGTTCATAAATTAATGGTGTATTTGATCGAATGTATTTACGTGTGATTTGTAATCCTCGTGTGCTTGTATTTACGTGTGTGTAATCTCGTGTAATGTATTTACGTGCTTGTATTTACATTGTATATCTGTATTTCTGGTGTAATTGTATTTTTGGTGTATCTGTATTAATGGTGTATTTGAATTGACTGTATATCTGGTGTGCCTATTCCACTGTGTTTCTTGTTTTATCAATTATTTCCTATGTATAGAGACTCACCCTACTGCGTCGTGTTGCTTCGTATGTCGGCAACCTGCAGGTGACGGTGACTGAAGGTGACTAGATATCCTTCTTCTAGTGTGGTGGTCGAGTCGGCTCGATACGTCGTAGTACCAGGGGATGTTTAGTTTGTTATTTCTTTTATATTTTGAACTAAGATGTTAAGTTATTATTTTCCACTGCTGTAGTATTTTGTCCTCGGACATTGTTGGTGCTATGTATCATACACTGGAGTTTATTTTAATTAATATTTTGGAGTTTGATTTTGGTGTTTTAAATGTGGCACCCTCGAATGGTCACACTAAAAGTTTTTACGCACTCTGATTTTCAAATTAATTAAATAGTAGTTATGGTAGAAGGGGGTGTTACATTAGTGGTATCAAAGCAAAAGTTCGGTGCCTGTCGGCCAAGTTGTCGAGTCTGTTAACCCTCGAGTCTTGCTACTCGTTCTAAGTTATAGTTATGTTGTTGTTTATTGCTGTCGAATGTTGTGAACATCTAGGTCTTGTGTTGTCTGCTATGATTGATCTTGTATTGCCTGGTGTGTTCTCTGTGTCCCTTGTCGATCTTCGACAGAGACTTTGTTATGAATTTTTGTTTGCCGTTGAGTGGGGTAATTGTAATCTTGGGTATGAACTGGTTAGAGCATAACCATGTTCCTATTAGTTAAATTTTCGAAGACGAAAATATTCTAAGTGGGGGAGAGTTGTAACGCCCAAATTTTATTAGAAATTATTTGGAGTTGATTTGATAGGGTAGTGGACCAAATTGGAGAGTTTTTGGCATAGGGACCAGGTTGAGAAGGACTAAAATTGATGTTAGAAATACTTAATATATGAAGATGATTATTATTATTATTATTATTATTATTATTATTATTATTATTAAAAGCAAGTTTCTAGGGAAAACCAAAGCGGTTATGGGAGGGAGGAAAAGTAGGAGGAAAAGTAGCGTATGGTTGGGAATTAAAAATCAAATTAAGAATAAGGTATATAATTTAAATAAGGAGAGGGGTGTAGTAAATAAATGGAGAGTATTTTAGTTAAATAGGAGGATATGAGAGAGTAATTAGGGGTGTGCAATTAGGGCCCATTGAAGTTAAGTGGCCCAAACCCATTAATAAAACCTTAGGGTCTTAGGAGAAACCCTCGTTAGAAACAAAATTTCAAAAATTAGAAAGGAGAGAAGAGTGAGGGAGAGGCGCGACGGCTAGAGAGAAAGGAAGAGAGGAGTTGGCGTGAAGCTTGGGAGGAGAAACAAGGCTTGGAGTGTTGGTGATTTGGGAAAATTGCTTATGCTTAGGGTGTGGCCATCTTCTTCAATTAACAAGGTATGGGGCTCTCTATCATAGTTAATAATTTATAAACCATGAAATCATAGGGATTAGGTGTTAGGAGTAGTTGTTTAAATTGATTCATGAAGTATTTGAGTGATTGGGTGATTGTTTGATTTTATATGTGATTGAATTGAAATGTTGTTCTTGATTGTTGGTGTTAAGGTGAGTTACATGAATTTAATGCAATATGATGTGTAATAGGTGTTAATTAATATGGAGATGATTGGTTGTTAAATTGATATAATTAAATAGGAGAAATATTGGTGCTTGTTAGGTGTTTGATAGAATGTTTGAATTAGAGTTGAGTAGGAGTGTGTATGTTGATGATGAGCTTTACTTGTTTATGATTTTTGTGTGTTTTCTGAACACTGTTTCGGTTTTTCTCAACTGGTACTGTTTGGTTGATCCAAAAATTTTGTGGCTAATTTTTTTTGAAAATAGACTTAAAGCCGGTCGATTTGGCACTGGTTTCGTTCAATTCGGAGATGTGTAGCTCAAGTTATGAGTCTCTAAAGTTAGGTCAAATTTCTGGAGTCAAACTGGGAGTAGGTTCAGTTTTTGCAGGTTTTGTGTGCTCAATTGAACTCCGTTTTGAGTGATTCTTGCTTCATTGAAAAATAGACTTAATTCTCTACGAAATAGGCACTGATTTCACTGAATTTCATTAAGAAATGAGAAAGAAAATTTGGTTGCAAGTTGGGTAACGCGTTCTGTCCGAGTTTGGTACCTCAGTGTAGTGTTTTGAAAAACTGTACCAACTGGACACTTATTTTAAATAACTAAAATCATAGGTAGAAAATACACTCAGAGGGCTTTCCAATGAGTGGTCTTTTGTAATTTTTCGATGTCGTTTGCTATTTTAAATAATTCGCCGAAGTAGGAGTACTGCTGTCGGAATCCAGCACTTTGTGCGGGTGTTGCCAATGTTACCCAAAGTGTCAAAATACTGTTTTGGTCCCTCTGAACTTTCTAGTCCCCGAGGTGTCGAACTAGTCCCTGGGTGTTAAATTAATCCTTATGGTGTCAGATTAGTCCCTAGGTGTCAAATTGGTCCTTGAGGTGTCAGTTTGGTCCTTAGGTGTTAAAATGGTCCCTAGGGGTGGAATAGGTCCCTAGGAGGTGTTTGGTCCCTAGGTGTGGGTTTAGTCCCGGGCGTTGACTTTAGTCCTTAGGATGACTTTAGTCCTTTGGTGTGGAAACACTTAGTGGTGTCTGTAACACCCCATTTCTACCCGGTAATTTAAATCAAAAATCAGAGTGTACAAAAATCTTTTCTGAATCATTTTCTAGTTTAGTGTGTTATAAAATAGTGCCTTTGGTCGACTATGGGATTACTCAGTAATCGCGATACTACTTGCAATGAGCATTGGCCACCTTTGCAAGGCTCTCAGTGATGCCCTTGTAAATACACCAGCGAAAGAAAATCTAGCCTTAGTGGCGAACCACAGTTTAGCCATAGTCATTCAGCACACTAATAGTATAACAAAATTTAGTAATCAACGAAATGGAGCGTCACGACTCTTTATCATAAACCAAAAACCAAATACGTAACACCAGCAGATAACTCATAGAAATATAGTTTCGCATAATGCAGCGGAAAACAAATCATTATCTCAACGGCATAATCCAGCAATATCAAAACAATACATAAAGGCTCAACAAGGAGCAAAACAGGCAACAATCGTCTAAACCCGGCCCCAGGTGCTACGTGACGAGCGCACGACTCGGGGAGTAGTGAAGGTGGAAAGCCCTCACTCCTGACTACCTGTGGTAAATAACAACAGAAAGGGTGAGTCTCGAACTACATAATAAAGGTGATAATAAGCAGTATACAAGCATAGTGTACAGCACTCAAACACACTAATCACTAGTCAATAATATTCATGCACTAATGAGGATGTATGCAATGTCATCATGCATGTGGTACCATTGGCCCACCGGCCGCCCTCAGGCTTCACAATCATCATACAAGGCCCCCCGGCCGCCCGCAGGCTTCACAATCACTTTATAAGGCCCCCCGGCCGCCCTCAGGCTTCACCAATCATATTATAAACACTACGACCGCAGCCAATGTATGCATGAGACTCCATGTACATCACAAACATCATTTCAAACAATTCAATACACCCAATTACTCTTACCTCGGTATCATCTTCATCTTATAGCCCTCCTGGCTTGGCCCACCGGCCCATGCCCCCATGGCATGCTCAATCACCTCATTATAACCCTCAACACCATTATGTCCCACCGGACTGTCCTCCTCTAGGGTACTCAACCTTACTCAGAGTCCTAAACCACCATTTAGGACCAAAACAATCATCTAGGGACCAAACTGTCACCTAGGGACCAAACAGCACCCTCTTAGGCACTTGGCAGCACCTTTAAGAACTTAGGAATTCAACAGCACAAGGTTTTGGAAAAATCCTCACTGGAGGCGCACACACCGGGCGCGCGAGAAGAGAAGCGCGCAAGAAGAGCGCGGGCGGTAGTCGCTCTAACTCTCAAAGTTTCGTCCTCCCGTGAGAGAGGTGCGCGCGCACGAGTTCTGTGTGCAGAGGACGCCGCGCAAGATGGCGCTTGATCTTGATCAAGCCTTGGCTTTCTTGCGCGTAAGTTTGCGCGCAAGACGCAGCGCAAGATGGCGCGCAAAGACACCATTTCCGGACACAGGCGGCACTGGTTAGCGCCCCCTGTTGACCACTCAAAGACCTTCAAACCAAAAACCACCCGAGCCAAAATGTTTAAAAATGAATTTGGGCGAGTAAACACAAAATTTGGTACAGATGAAATATGCCTAGAAAAGTAAGTTTCACTCCCGGGCTCCAAAACACACCCAAAACGAGCCTACCTGGGACATTTTCAAAAATACACCGCAATCGAGAAAACCACTCGAGCCAAAACACTTAAAATTGAAAGTTGGCGGTGAATACAAAATTTGCACGAGAAAATGTGCCGAAACACAAGTTTCCCTCCAGGCCCCAAAACACCCACATTCGCGCGCGCCAGACAAGAACATCACTGCTGCAGACCTCATCACTTCTGATGCTGCAGGCGCGAGAATCCTAGCCCTTTGGCGCCCTACACCTCAAAAACCCTCAATTCTCAATTTCTTCCAATTCTAACCACCATATATCATTCCAATCCACTCTATAATCATCTTAACATGTTCAATTTCACATTTCAAACATCAATTCACACCAAAACACGAAATCAAGCACATAAACCCTAACATTAAGCCCTAAATCAATTTCTCATGCAATTTCATCAAATTCACTCAATCAAATTCAATCAATCATTCAATTATCAACAAATAGGGACACTATAACTCCTATACAACCTATTATACCCTCTATTATAGAGTGAGACTCCCCTTACCTCAAATTAAACCGTAGAAAAGCACCGGAATCGAGTCACGAACAAAACCACCGCAACAATCCAAGCTTCAAGCCACGAAATTGTTCTTCTCCTCCTCTTCTCCTAGGGTTTGCGCCGTCTCTCTCTCTTTTCTCTCCTCTCCTTCGCAACTTTCTTTCTTTCTTTCACAAATGAAAGAAAATTCCACTTTTGGGTATATGTATATTGGGCCAAGTGCACCTTGGGCCCTTTTACACCCCGCCCATTTCTTCCACCACTCCTTCAATTAAAAATATTTTTCTAAATTATAAACACCGTATTATAATTTAATATAATTAAAATTTAGTGCAACACCTAAACAATTTAATCAATTTCTTAATTAAATTATTTGGGGTGTTACAACTCTCCCCCACTTAGGAGATTTCGTCCTCGAAATTCGTACCTGAGTCAAATAACTCTGGATAGGACTCCCGCATCTTGCTTTCCGGCTCCCAAGTCATACTCGCCAAGCGGCTCCCAACCACACTACCTTGACCAAGGCAATGTCTTTCCTCTCAACACCTTCGCTTCTCTATCCTCAATCCTCACCGGCATAGTCTCCACGGTGAGGTTCTCACGCGCACTCTCACATCGTCCATGTGGATCACATGAGACGGGTGCGGAATATACTCCAAGCGCGTGACACGTGGAAGACATCGCAAGTTCGAAAGATTGGGTGGCAAGGCCACCCTATAAGCAACCTTTCCAACCCTCTCGGTGATTTGAGTGCGGTCCAATAAACCTTGGAGTTAACTTCTTTGCCTTGAGCACGCCCAACACCGGTCATAGGCGTGACCTCAAGAACACATGCTCACCACTGAAACTCCAAGTTCTTCCTCCTCTTATCATGATAACTTTTCTCGCCGACTCGAGACTCTTTCATCTTCTCTCGATCATTTTCACCTTCTCGGTAGTCTCCTAACCAACTCGGTCCAAGGACAACACTCTCCCGGACTCATGCCAACACAAAGGAGTTACGCACCTCCGCCCATCTGATTGCCTCAAAAGGAGCCATCCCAATGCTCGAATGGTAGGTTTGTTATTATAGGTGAACTCAATCGGTGGAAGATGCGTATCCCACGCACCTCCTCGCTTCTAACACACAAGCTCTCAAAAGATCCTCCAAAGACTGGATGGTTCTCTCTGTCTCGACCATCGATCACCGAGGGTGATAAGTCGAACTCAACCTCGGCTTGGACCCCAAAGCCTCCCTGCAAGCTTCCCCAAAACTCGATGTAAACCGCGGGTCTCTATCCGACACAATACTCTTTGGAACCCCGTGAAGCTTCACAATTACTCGAATGTAAATCCTAGCCAACTTTGGCACAGAAAGGTGATGTTGATAGGAATGAAATGGGCGGACTTGGTCAACCTATCCACAATCACCCAAATAGTGTCGACCTCTCTCACGATTGCTGGCGGCTTGATCCACAAAGTCCATGGAAATCTTTGTCCCACTTCCATTCCGGAATCTCCAAAGGTTGCATCAGCCCCGCAGCTCAGTGCTCAATCTTTGACTTCACGGCAAGTCAAGCATGCATATACAAAGCCGCGCAACATCTCTCTTCATGCAGGCCACCAAAATAGTTTCTTGAGATCATGGTACATCTTAGTGGCACTGGATGAATGCTCAACTTACTCCTATGACTCTCCTCAAGTATCATTTTCTTCAACTCTCAGCATCATCCGGAACACGAGTTACGCCCCACGAACCTCAACACACCACGGGAATCCAACTGTAATCCCCATCGCCACTTGCTCACCAAAGAACCAACAAATCTACCAATTTCACATCTAACTTACGGCGTCTCGATACTAACCAAGAAGTCGTTCCCAATCCTCAAGATCCCCAATCGACACTCGAGGTGTCACCTCACGCAGACAAACTCAAGTCGCGGAATTGCTCAATCAATTCCAACTCCTCACCATCATAGCCGACATATGCAAAGTCTTCCGACTCAAGGCATCACCACGACATTAGCTTTGCGGGGTGATAGTTCAAGCCGAAATCATAGTCCTTCAATAGCTCTAACCAACGCCCCGCCTCATATTCAGCTCCTCCTACGGTCAAACAAGTACTTCGGACTCTTGTGATCACTGAACACTTCGAATCTAGTACCATAGAGATAGTGCCTCCAGATTTTCAACACAAACACAATCGCAGCCAGCTCTAAGTCATGGGTAGGGTAGTTCTTCTCATGGGTCCTCTCAGCTCGTCGGGACGCATAAGCAACCACCTTCCCATCCCGCATCAAAACACCTCCCAAACCCATCTTGGAAGCATCACAAGACACAACAAATGGTCGCTGCAGCCGCACAGCAACACTAACACCGGGACGTGGTCAACCTTCTCTTTAGCTCTTGGAAACTCTCTTCACACTTTGCATCCCACACAAATGCCTTTCCTTTACAGGTCAATCGAGTCAATGGAAGGGCTAGCTTAGAGAACCCTTCAATGAACCTCCTGTAATAACCAGCCAACCCCAAGAAACTCCCCGATCTCGATCGCGGACTTTGGGCTCTCCCAATCGTAACATCGCATCAACCTTGTTTGGATCCACGGCAATACCATTACGAAATAATATGACCCAAGAAGCTCACCTCATGCAGCGAACTCACACTTCGACAACTTGGCATACAACTTTCTCTCTTTCAAGACTTCTAGCACCAACCTCAAGTGCTCTGCATGCTCTTCCTCTGATTTGGAGTACACCAAAATATCATCAATGAAGACCACCACAAACCGATCCAGATAACTATGGAAAATTCGGTTCATGTACTCCATAAACACCCCTGGTGCATTTGTGACACCAAACGGCATTACAGAGTACTCATAATGCCCATACCTTGTCCTGAATGCTGTCTTCTGGATATCCTCATCCTTCACCTTAATCTGGTGATACCCGGACCTCAAGTCAATCTTGCTAAACACTTTAGCACCCACCAGCTGATCCATTAGATCATCTATCCTCGGGAGAGGATACTTATTCTTGATAGTCACTTTATTCAACTGTCTGTAGTCTACGCACAGACGCATACTCCCATCCTTCTTCTTCACCAACAAAACTGGAGCTCCCCATGGTGATACACTAGGCCTCACAAACTTCTTCTCAAGAAGCTCCTCTAATCGCTTCTTCAATTGACCAACTCGAAGCCGACATCGAGTGACGTGCACATAGACACGTGCCTAGTACTGTGCACAAGCTCAATCCCGAACTCCACTTCCCTCTCTGGGGGCACACTAGGAATCTCATCCGGAAACACTTCAGGGAACTCACATACCACCTGTAACCCATCAACCACAGCTCTGTTCTCAGCAGACATAGACGCCATCAAAGCAAACAACTCGACCACCTCTTTCATTACCTGCGCGCAATTGCTCGTGACAGACAAAGAAAGCGCACTCTTCCTCTTCAGGAAGGAGAAAACTAATAGACTTATCGAACAGTTGATGTGCACGTGGTTATCTACTAACCAATCCATGCCCCAGAATCACATCTAACCCACCCAAAGGCAAACAAATCAGATCAACGGAAAATCTCTCGCCAAGACCGACGAGAGGACACCTAGCACACATCGAGTAGTAGTTACGGACCCTTAGCTGGAGTGTCGATAACCATCCCTCTCTCCATAGTAGACATTACTAAATTTAACTTTTCAGCACAAACAGATGCAATAAAAGAGTGCGTAGCACCCGTGTCAACAATAGCAACTAAAGGAGTATCAGAGATGAAACATGTACCTCGGATATCATTAGGTCCCTCTGAACCTGCCAATGCAAACACCCTCCCAGTAGATCTTTCCTTCTTAGGCTTGGGACACTTGAAGCTAATGTGACCAGCTTCACCACAGTTGAAACATACAGGTTCCTTGCGATCACACCCAGATGCCATGTGACCACTCTTTCCACACCTAAAACATCTCTGCACTTCCACCTTACAGTCAAAACTCTTGTGACCTGGCTTGTCACATTTGAAACACACAATATCAGATGGGGCGTCTCCCCCACTTGGCTTCTTGCCCTCATGGTGTCTCCTACCCTCAGCAGACCTGTTCCCACCATTGTACCTGTTACCACCCGAATACCTTTGCTTCCCTCTGTCAGCAGACTTCTCATAAGGCTTACCTCCGTGATGAAATTTCCCCCTCTGGTCTCTCATGACCCTAGAGCGGGCATTGCTATCAGCCTCATAGATCCTACACGATCCAACCGGATCGTGAACACTCGATCTTACGATACCCCTACACCGCTTGATATCGGCTCTCAAACCATTCTCAAATTTGATGCACTTTGAGAATTCAGCCCGACCTCACGAGTAATGTGGGTAGAACTTAGCAAGGTCGGCAAATCTAGCGAAAGATACTCTGTGATCGACATATACTACCCTTCGACCCAAAAACTCTATCTCTTTCTGTCCTCTGACGTCCTCTGGAAAATACTTTCTTAGGAACTCCCTCCTGAATACAGCCCAGGTAACCTCCTCATGGGCAGCCCCTAGCCTCTCACCGGTCTCCAACCACGATCCATCGACCTCTTCGAGATAAGGTATGAGTTCCATACCTTACCTTACATTCATCATTACTGACCCAATTACCGGAAGATCCTCTCGATCTCCTTCAACCAAGCTTGAGTGCACCATCCGGATTGTACCTCCCCCTTGAAGGTGGGAGGGTTCTCTCTCGAAAGGTAGCCAAGCTGCGGGCCTCCGCATTCTGCTGGTACCCACGATCGCGCTATGGCTTGCAAGGCCTCAAGAAAAGCAAAGATCGATCCTTACGGCCATATCAACCTAACACTCAAATTAAACAACCGATTCGTAATTACTTTAAGACACCTAGTTGTCATACACACTATAATGATCGACACACTTGGCCGGACGGACGAAGCGCTCGATACCACTAATGTAACACCCCATTTCTACCCGGTAATTTAAATCAAAAATCGAGTGTACAAAAATCTTTTTCGAATCATTTTCTAGTTTAGTGTGTTATAAAATAGTGCCTTTGGTGACTATGGGATTACTCGAGTAATCGATACTACTTGCAACGAGCATTGGCCACCTTTGCAAGGCTCCGGTGATGCCCTTGTAAATACACGTGAAAGAAAATCTAGCCTTAGTGGCGAACCACGGTTTAGCCATAGTCATTCAAACACACTAATAGTATAACAAAATTTAGTAATCAACGAAATGGAGCGTCACGACTCTTTATCATAAACCAAAAACCAAATCGTAACACCCAGCAGATAACTCATAGAAATATAGTTTCGCATAATGCGTGGAAAACAAATCATTATCTCAACGGCATAATCCAAAGAATATCAAAACAATACATAAAGGCTCAACAAGGAGCAAAGCAGCAACAATCGTCTAAACCCCGGCCCCCCAGGTGCTACGTATCGAGCGGACGACTCGGGGAGTAGTGAAGGTGGAAAGCCCTCACTCCTGACTACCTGTGGTAAATAACAACAGAAAGGGTGAGTCTCGAACTACATAATAAAGGTGATAATAAGCAGTATACAAGCATAGTGTACAGCACTCAAACACACTAATCACTAGTCAATAATATTCATGCACTAATGAGGATGTATGCAATGTCATCATGCATGTGGTACCATTGGCCCATTGCCGCCTCGAGCTTCACAATCATCATACAAGGCCCCCTGGCCGCGCGCAGCTTCACAATCACTTTATAAGGCCCCGGCCGCCTCCGAGCTTCACCAATCATATTATAAACACTACGACCGCGCAGCCAATGTATGCATGAGACTCCATGTACATCACAAACATCATTTCAAACAATTCAATACACCCGATTACTCTTACCTCGGTATCATCTTCATCTTATAGCCCTCCGGCTTGGCCCACCGACCCATGCCCCCATGGCATGCTCAATCACCTCATTATAACCCCTCAACACCATTATGTCCCACCGGATTGCCCTCCTCTAGGGTACTCAACCTTACTCGAGTCCTAAACCACCATTTAGGACCAAAACAATCATCTAGGGACCAAACTGTCACCTAGGGACCAAATAAACACCCTCTTAGGCACTTGGCAAAGACCTTTAAGAACTTAGGAATTCAACAAAGACAAGGTTTTGGAAAAATCCTCACTTTGGAGGCGCACACACCTGGCGCTTGAAGAAGAGAGAGCGCGCAAGAAGCGCGCGGGTAGGTCGTCGCCTAACTCTCAAAGTTTACGTCCTCCCGTGAGAGGTGTGCGCACGAGGTTACGCTGTGAGGACGCGCGCGCAAGATGGCGCTGCAGATCTTGATCAAGCCTTGGCTTTCTTTGCGCGCGTAAGTTTGCGCGCCAAGACGCGCAAGATGGCGCGCAAAGACACCATTTCGGACACGAGCGGCCACGGTTGGCGCCCCTCGTTGACCACTCACCCAAAGACCTTCAAACCAAAAACCACCCGAGCCAAAATGTTTAAAAATGAATTTGGGCGAGTAAACACAAAATTTGGTACGATGAAATATGCCTAGAAAAGTAAGTTTCACTCCAGGGCTCCAAAACACACCCAAAACGAGCCTCTAGGGACATTTTCAAAAATACACTGCAATCGAGAAAACCACTCGAGCCAAAACACTTAAAATTGAAAGTTGGCGGTGAATACAAAATTTGGCACGAGAAAATGTGCCCGTAAACACAAGTTTCCCTCCCGGCCCCAAAACACCCACATTCTCGGCGCGCCAGACAAGAACACGCGACCGCGACCCTCTTGCACAAAGGCACAGGCGCTGAATCCTAGCCAGCCCTTTGGCGCCCTACACCTCAAAACCCTCAATTCTCAATTTCTTCCAATTCTAACCACCATATATCATTCCAATCCACTCTATAATCATCTTAACATGTTCAATTTCACATTTCAAACATCAATTCACACCAAAACACGAAATCAAGCACATAAACCCTAACATTAAGCCCTAAATCAATTTCTCATGCAATTTCATCAAATTCACTCAATCAAATTCAATCAATCATTCAATTATCAACAAATAGGGACACTATAACTCCTATACAACCTATTATACCCTCTATTATAGAGTGAGACTCCCCTTACCTCAAATTAAACCAGTAGAAAAGCAGGAATCGAGTCACGAACAAAACCACCACATAACAATCCAAGCTTCAAGCCACGAAATTGTTCTTCTCCTCCTCTTCTCCTAGGGTTTGCGCCGTCTCTCTCTCTTTTCTCTCCTCTCCTTCGCAACTTTCTTTCTTTCTTTCACAAATGAAAGAAAATTCCACTTTTGGGTATATGTATATTGGGCCAAGTGCACTTGGGCCCTTTTACACCACGGCCCATTTCTTCCACCACTCCCTTCAATTAAAAATATTTTTCTAAATTATAAACACCGTATTATAATTTAATATAATTAAAATTTAGTGCAACACCTAAACAATTTAATCAATTTCTTAATTAAATTATTTGGGGTGTTACAACTAGTCCCCGTAGGAGTATTAATTATGGTGTTATAAAATAAATGGTGAGTATATTGGTGATGAGAGGTCTATGACTCTCCTTGGTGAATTGGTGAACATACATATAATTATTGGCGAGCATGTTATTGCTATATTTTGGTGTATTGGTGTCACAGCTTGCACGATGTCTTCCACGTGTCACAGCTTCGGAAGTATATTCCAGACCCGTCTCATGTGATTCACATGGATGATGTGGAGGTACGTGAGAACCTCACTGTGGAGACTATGCCAGTGAGGATTGAGGATAGAGAAGTGAAGGTGTTGAGGGGAAAGACATTGCCTTGGTCAAGGTAGTGTGGTTGGGAGCCGCTAGGTGAGAGTATGACTTGGGAGGTGGAAAGCAAGATGCGGGAGTCCTATCCGAGTTATTTGACTCAGTGCAATTTCGAGGACGAAATCTCCTAAGTGGGGAGAGTTGTAACACCCCAAATAATTTAATTAAGAAATTGATTAAATTGTTTAGGTGTTGCACTAATTTTTTAATTATATTAAATTATAATATGGTGTTTATAATTTAGTATTTTATTTTAATTGAAGGAGTGGTGGAAGAAATGGGCGGGGGGGTAAAAGGGCCCAAGGTGCACTTGGCCCAATACTTATATACCCAAATTAGGTATCAAAGCTCATTTGTGAAGAGAAAACGAAAAAGAAAAGAAAGGAGAAGAGAGAGGAGCGGTCTTGTACAGTAGCAAGAGAGGAGAGAAAGAGAAGGAATTTCGTGGCTTCAAGCTTGGATTGTTGCGGTGGTTTTGTTCGTGACTCGATTTAGGTGCTTTTCTACGGTTTAATTTGAGGTAAAGGAGTCTCACTCTATAATAGAGGAGATAATGGGTATTATATGTGTCATAGGGGCTGTTTTGATGTTAATTGATGGTTGCATGTTGAATTGATTCTTGAATTTGATGAGATTGTTGGTAAAAATTGATTTAGGTGTGAGTTAGGGTTTTGTAATATATGATTTGGTGATTTTGATGTTAATTGATGATTTGAATATGCAATTGGTTGTTTGATTATGCAATTAGGAGTGTTAGAAGGATTATTGGGTGAATTGGTTTGGAAGAGTTTGGAAAAATTGGGGTTTTAGTGTTTGGGGCGCCAAAATGCTAGGATTCAGCGCCGTGTAATCGCTATTTCACAGTGAAATTTGGAGTTTGTGCAGATCAGCACGCCAGTGGCGCCACATTCTTTGGGAAAATGGCGCCACGTACCTTTGTTCATGTCTTTGGAAAATGTTTTGTGCGCAGGTTGTTTCGCCAGTGGCGCCAAGTTCTTTGGGAAAATGGCGCCACGTGCAATCGCTTTGTGTGTTGGAGTGCGTGTGTGCGTGATGGCGCGCAAATGCTGCCCAGGGGTGCCTGAGAATGGCGCTGTGTCACAGTATGCTTGATGTCTGGGTGAGTGAGTTGTTGCTGGCGCGCGAATGTGGGTATTTTGGAGCCCGGGAGTGAAACTTGCATTTCTAAACATATTTCCTCGTGCCAACTTTTGTATTCACCGCCAACTTTCAATTTTAAACATTTTGGCTCGAGTGGTGTTCGATTGCGAGTGTATTTTTGAAAATGTTAGGTAGGGCTCGTTTTGGGTGTGTTTTGGAGCCCGGTGAGTGCAACTTGTATTTCTAAACATATTTTCTCGTGCTAACTTTTGCATTCACCGCCAACTTTCAATTTTAAGTGTTTTGGCTCGAGTGGTGGTTTCTCGAGTTCAAGTGTATTTTTGAAAATGTCCCGGTGAGGGGCTCGTTTTATGTGTGTTTTGGAGCGGGAGTGAAACTTACGTTTCTAGGCATATTTCACTGTGCCAAATTTTGTGTTTACTCGCCCAAATTCATTTTTAAACATTTTGGCTCGGGTGGTTTTTGATTTGAAAGTGTTGGGTGAGCTGGGTCAATGTGGGGCGCCAAACCGTCTTTGCGCTCGTGTCTTAGTTTTTGTGTCTCAAAGCGTATGCGAGTTTGTGTTCAGGTGCGTGTCGCCGGGGCGCCAGTTGCTAGGAAAGTGGCGCCCAGTGGGTGTGTTGCCACTGGGGCGCCAAAATCTTTGAAGTTCTGGCGCTAGTCTTTGTGTTGCACGTGGCGCCGAATGTGGGAAAATGGCGCTGGTCTTTGCCCAAGTGCCTAAGAGGTCTTTGTTTTGGTCCCTAGGTGACGATTTGGTCCCTAGATGATTGTTTTGGTCCTAAGTGGTGGTTTAGGTCCCCGAGTGAGGTTGAGTGCCCTAGAGGGGAATAGTCCAGGTGGGACATAATGGTGTTGAGGGTTCATAATGAGGTGATTGAGCATGCCATGGGGCATGGGCGGTGGGCCAAGCCAGGAGGGCTATAAAATGAGATTGACATCGAGGTAAGAGTAATGGGTGTATTGAATTGTTTGAAATGATGTTTGTGATGTACATGGAGTCTCATGCATACATTGGCATGGTCGTAGAGTTTATAATATGATGTGTGAAGTCCGAGGCGGCGGGGGGCCTTATAAAACGATTGTGAAGCTTCGAGGCGGCGGGGGCCTTATAAAGTGATTGTGAAGCTTCGAGGCGGCGGTGGGCCAATGGTACCACATGCATATCGACATTGCATACATTCCCATTAGTGCATGAATATTGTTGATTGATGTTTGGCGTGTTTGAGTATGCTGTAAACTATGCTTATATATTGCTTATTATCACTTTTATTATATAGTTCGAGACTCACCCTTCTGTTGTTATTTACCACAGGTAGTCAGGAGTGAGGGCTCCTACCTTCACTACTCCCGAGCCTGGTCCGCTCGACACGTAGCACCTAGGGGTGGGGTTTAGATCGATGTTGCTTGTTTTGCTCCTTGTTGAGCCTTATGTATTTGTTTTGATATTCTTTGGATTATCTTTGTTGAGATAATGATTACTTTCCGCTGCAATATGTGAAACTATATTTCTATGAGTTGATCTACTGGTGTTACGTATTCGGATTTTGTTTATGATAAAGAGTTGTGACGCTCCATTTCATTGATTACTAAATTATGTTATACTATTAGTGTGCTGAATGACTATGGCTAAAGCGTGGTTCGCCACTAAGGCTAGATTTTCTTCATTTGGTGTATTTACAAGGGCATCATCGAGAGCCTTGCAAAGGTGGCCAATGCCTCATTGCAAGTAGTATCGATTACGAGTAATCCCATAGTCACCAAGTGCACTATTTTATAACACACTAAACTAAAAGATGACCGTAAAAGATTTTTGTATACTACGATTTTTGATTTAAAATTGTAGGGTAGAAATGGGGTGTTACATTAGTGGTATCGAGCAAAAGTTGATGTCTGTCGGCCAAGTGCATGTCTGTCATAGTGTTTATGACAATTAGGTGTTGCTAGACTACTTCTAGATTGTTGTTCATGCTGCTGATAGAGGTGAGTTCCAGAACCAGAGTAAGCCATATGAGGTGTCTGCTGATAGAGGAAAACAGAGGTATGCTGGTGGTAGTAGGTCTGTTGAGGGTAAGAGGTCTGCTTGAGGCAAGAAGCCAAGTGGGGGAGATGCTCCCGCTGATATGGTGTGTTTCAAGTGTGGCAAGCCGGATCACAAGAGCTTCGATTGCAAGTCTGTAAGTTTCCTTCCTCCGTAAGAGGAAGAATCTGTTTTGTTGTCTGCGGGTCAGCTGCATAAAATTATGAAGGAGGGTGGTCATCTGTTTGCTTTGATGGCGTCTATGTCTGCTGAGAACCGAGCCGTGGTTGATGGGTTACAGGTGGTGTGTGAGTTCCCTGAAGTGTTTCCTGATGAGATTCCTAGTGTGCCCCCAGAGAGGGAAGTTGAGTTCGGGATTGAGCTTGTGCACAGTACTAGGCACGTGTTCATGGCACCGCACTGGGATGTCGCTTCGAGGTTATGCCGAATTGAAGAAGCGATTAGAAGAGCTTCTTGAGAAGAAATTTGTGAGGCCTAGTGTGTCGCCATGGGGAGCTCCATTCTCGTTAGTAAAGAAGAAGGATGGGAGTATGCGTGCTGCGTGCGTGGACTATGCACAGTTGAATAAAGTAACTATCAAGAATAAGTATCCTCTCCCGAGGATAGATGATCTGATGGATCAGCTGGTGGGTGCTAAAGTGTTTAGCAAGATTGACTTGAGGTCCGGGTATCACCAGATTAAGGTGAAGGATGAGGATATCCGTAAAAACCGCATTCGAGCGAGGTATGGGCATTATGAGTACTGTAATGCCGTTTGGTGTCACAAATGCACCGGGGTGTTTATGGAGTACATGAACCAAGAATCTTCCATAGCTATCTCGGATCGGTTTGTGGTCGTTTTCATTGATGATATTCTGGTGTACTCAAAATCTGAGGAAGAGCATGCAGAGCACTTGAGGTTGGTGCTAGAGGTCTTGAAAGAGAGGAAGTTGTATGCCAAGTTGTCAAAGTGTGAGTTCTGGTTGCATGAGGTGAGCTTCTTGGGTCATATTATTTCTGGTGATGGTATAGCTGTGGATCCAGCCAAGGTTGATGCGATGTGCGTGGGAGAGCCCAAAGTCCGTGGATCGAGATCGGGAGTTTCTTGGGGTTGGCTGGTTATTACAGGAGGTTCATTGAAGGGTTCTCTAAGCTAGCCCTTCCATTGACTCGATTGACTGTAAGGAAATGCATTTGTGTGGGATGCAAAGTGTGAAGAGAGCTTCCAAGAGCTAAAGAGAAGGTTGACCACGCCCCCGGTGTTAGTGTTGCTGTGCAGAGCGACCATTTGTTGTGTCTTGTGATGCTTCCAAGATGGGTTTGGGAGGTGTTTTGATGCGGGATGGGAAGGTGGTTGCTTATGCGTCCCGACGCTTGAGGACCCATGAGAAGAACTACCTACCCATGACTTAGAGTTGGGCTGCGATTGTGTTTGTGTTGAAAATGCTGGAGACACTATCTCTATGGTACTAGATTGAAGTGTTCGGTGACCACAAGAGTCAAGTACTTGTTTGACCGAAGGAGTGAATATGAGGCAGGCGTTGGTTAGAGTTTGTTGAAGGACTATGATTTCGGCTTGAACTATCACCCGGCAAAGCTAATGTCGTGGGTGATGCTTTGAGTCGGAAGACTTTGCATATGTCGGCTATGATGGTGAGGAGTTGGAATTGATTGAGCAATTCCGTGACTTGAGTTTGGTCTGTGAGGTGACACCTCGAGTGTCGATTGGGGATGCTGAGAATTGGGAACGACTTCTTGGCTAGTATCAGAGACGCCCAGAAGTTAGATGTGAAGTTGGTAGATTTGGTGGTTGCTGGTGAGCAAACTGCTGATGGGGATTACAGGTTGGATTCCCAGGGTGTGTTGAGGTTCAGGACAGAATCTGTGTTCCAGATGATGCTGAGTTGAAGAAGATGGATCTTGGAGGAGAGTCATAGGAGTAAGTTGAGCATTCATCCGGTGCCACTAAGATGTACCATGATCGAAGAAACTATTTTGGTGGCACTGGTATGAAGAGAGATGTTGCGCAGTTTGTATATGCATGTTTGACTTGCCAGAAGTCAAAGATTGAGCACCAGAAGCCTGCGGGGTTGATGCAACCTTTGGAGATTCCGGAATGGAAGTGGGACAGCATTTCCATGGACTTTTGTATTGGGTTGCCAAACACCGTGAGAGAGGTTCGACACTATTTGGGTGATTGTAGATAGGTTGACCAAGTGCGCTCACTTTATTCCTATCAACATCACCTTTCCCGTGCCAAAGTTGGCTAGGATTTACATTCAGTAATTGTGAAGCTTCATGGGGTTAGAAGAGTATTGTGTCGGATAGAGACCGCGGTTTACATCCGAGTTTTGGAGTAGCTTGCAGGAGGCTTTGGGGTCTAGGCCGAGGTTGAGTTCACTTATCATCCTCGATCGATGGTCGGGATGCAGAGGACCATCCAGTCTTTGGAAGATCTTTTGAGAGCTTGCGTGCTAGAGCAGGAGGTGCGTGGGATACACATCTTCCATTGATTGAGTTCACGATAATAATGTGACTATCATTCGAGCATCGGGATGGCTCCTTTTGAGGCATTGTATGGGCGAGGTGCGGGACTCCTTTGTGTTGGCATGAGTCCGGGGAGGTGTTGTCCTTGGACCGAGTTGGTTAGGGAGACTACCTGAGAAGGTGAAAATGATCAGAGAGAAGATGAAAGAGTCTCGAGTCGGGCAGAAAAGTTATCATGATAAGAGGAGGAAGGACTTGGAGTTTCATTTGGTGAGCATGTGTTCTTGAGGTCACGCCTATGGTGGTGTCGGGCGTGCTCGAAGGCAAAGAAGTTAACTCCAAGGTTCATTGGACCGCACTCAAATCACCGAGAGGGTTGGAAAGGTTGCTTATAGGGTGGCCTTGCCACCCAATCTTTCGAACTTGCACGATGTCTTCCACGTGTCACGCCTCCGGAGTATATTCGGCACCGTCTCATGTGATTCACATGGATGATGTGGAGGAGTGCGTGAGAACCTCACCGTGGAGACTATGCCGGTGAGGATTGAGGATAGAGAAGTGAAGGTGTTGGGGAAAGACATTGCCTTGGTCGGCGTAGTGTGGTTGGGAGCCGCCGGTGAGAGTATGACTTGGGAGCTGGAAAGCAAGATGCACGGAGTCCTATCCGAGTTATTTGACTCAGTGCAATTTCGAGGACGAAATCTCCTAAGTGGGGAGAGTTGTAACACCCCAAATAATTTAATTAAGAAATTGATTAAATTGTTTAGGTGTTGCACTAATTTTTAATTATATTAAATTATAATATGGTGTTTATAATTTAGTATTTTATTTTAATTGAAGGAGTGGTGGAAGAAATGGGCGTGGGGTGTAAAAGGGCCCAAGGTGCACTTGGCCCAATACTTATATACCCAAATTAGGTATCAAAGCTCATTTGTGAAGAGAAAACGAAAAAAAGAAAAGAAAGGAGAGAGAGAGGAGCAGCTTGTGTAGTAGCAAGAGAGGAGAGAAAGAGAAGGAATTTCGTGGCTTCAAGCTTGGATTGTTGCGGTGGTTTTGTTCGTGACTCGATTAGGTGCTTTTCTACGGTTTAATTTGAGGTAAGGAGTCTCACTCTATAATAGAGGAGATAATGGGTATTATATGTGTCATAGAAATGCTGTTTTGATGTTAATTGATGGTTGCATGTTGAATTGATTCTTGAATTTGATGAGATTGTTGGTAAAAATTGATTTAGGTGTGAGTTAGGGTTTTGTAATATATGATTTGGTGATTTTGATGTTAATTGATGATTTGAATATGCAATTGGTTGTTTGATTATGCAATTAGGAGTGTTAGAAGGATTATTGGGTGAATTGGTTTGGAAGAGTTTGGAAAAATTGGGGTTTTAGTGTTTGGGGCGCCAAAATGCTAGGATTCTCGCGCCACGTGTAATCATTCACAGTGAAATTTGGAGTTTGTGCAGAATCAGCACGCTGCGGGCGCCACATTCTTTGGGAAAATGGCGCCCAATGCCTTTATTCATGTCTTTGGAAAATGTTTTGTGTGAGGTTGTTTCGCCAGGCGCCAAGTTCGGGAAAATGGCGCCACGTGCCAATCGCTTGTGTGTTGGGTGCGTGTGCCGCGATGTGGGCGCCAAATGCCGCCCAGGTGCCCAGAATGGCGCTGTGTCAGCGTAGCGTTGATGTCCGGGTGAGTGAGTTCTTTGTCGGGCGCGAGAATGTGGGTATTTTGGAGCCCGGGAGTGAAACTTGCATTTCTAAACATATTTCCTCGTGCCAACTTTTGTATTCACCGCCAACTTTCAATTTTAAACATTTTGGCTCGAGTGGTTTTCTCGATTGCGAGTGTATTTTTGAAAATGTTCCGGTAGGGCTCGTTTTGGGTGTGTTTTGGAGCCCGGTGAGTGCAACTTGTATTTCTAAACATATTTTCTCGTGCCAACTTTTGCATTCACCTGCCAACTTTCAATTTTAAGTGTTTTGGCTCAGTGGTTTTTTCGAGTTCAAGTGTATTTTTGAAAATGTCCCGGTAGGCCTCGTTTTATGTGTGTTTTGGAGCGGGAGTGAAACTTACGTTTCTAGGCATATTTCATCTGTGCCAAATTTTGTGTTTACTCGCCCAAATTCATTTTTAAACATTTTGGCTCGGTGGTTTTGATTTGAAAGTGTTGGGTGAGCTGGGTCAATGTGGGGCGCCAACTGTGGCCGCTGTGTCTTAGTTTGTGTCCAAAGCGTATGCGAGTTTGTGTCTAGGTGTGTCGCCTGTGGGGCGCCAGTTGCTAGGAAAGTGGCGCCCGATGGGTGTGTTGCCCGGGGGGCTAAAATCTTGAGTTTCTCGCGCCTAGTCTTTGTGTTGCACCACGCGCGAGAATGTGGGAAAATGGCGCTGAGTCTTTGCCAAGTGCCTAAGAGGTCTTTGTTTTGGTCCCTAGGTGACAGTTTGGTCCCTAGATGATTGTTTTGGTCCTAAGTGGTGGTTTGGTCCCCGAGTGAGGTTGAGTGCCCTAGAGGGGAATAGTCCGGTGGGACATAATGGTGTTGAGGGTTCATAATGAGGTGATTGAGCATGCCATGGGGGCATGGGCCGGTGGGCCAAGCCAGGAGGGCTATAAAATGAGATTGACACTGAGGTAAGAGTAATGGGTGTATTGAATTGTTTGAAATGATGTTTGTGATGTACATGGAGTCTCATGCATACATTGGTCATGATCGTAGAGTTTATAATATGATGTGTGAAGCCTGAGGGCGGCCGGGGGGCCTTATAAAACGATTGTGAAGCCTGAGGGCGGCCGGGGGGCCTTATAAAGTGATTGTGAAGCCTGAGGGCGGCCGGTGGGCCAATGGTACCACATGCATACTGACATTGCATACATTCCCATTAGTGCATGAATATTGTTGATTGATGTTTGGCGTGTTTGAGTATGCTGTAAACTATGCTTATATATTGCTTATTATCACTTTTATTATATAGTTCGAGACTCACCCTTCTGTTGTTATTTACCACAGGTAGTCAGGAGTGAGGGCTCCTACCTTCACTACTCCCCGAGTCGGTCTGCTCTGATACGTAGCACCTAGGGGTCGGGGTTTAGACTGATGTTGCTTGTTTTGCTCCTTGTTGAGCCTTATGTATTTGTTTTGATATTCTTTGGATTATCTTTGTTGAGATAATGATTACTTTCATTGCAATATGTGAAACTATATTTCTATGAGTTGATCTACTGGTGTTACGTATTCGGATTTTGTTTATGATAAAGAGTTGTGACGCTCCATTTCATTGATTACTAAATTATGTTATACTATTAGTGTGCTGAATGACTATGGCTAAACTGTGGTTCGCCACTAAGGCTAGATTTTCTTCATTTGGTGTATTTACAAGGGCATCACCGAGAGCCTTGCAAAGGTGGCCAATGCTCGCATTGCAAGTAGTATCGATTACCGAGTAATCCCATAGTCGGCCAAAGTGCACTATTTTATAACACACTAAACTAAAAGATGACCAGAAAAGATTTTTGTATACTCTGATTTTTGATTTAAATTGCCGGGTAGAAATGGGGTGTTACACGGATCCTTCAGACCTCTTATTGGTCCATAAACTTGATCACCCAGATGATCCTCCAGACCTCTTATTGGTCCCTAAATTAGATCAATACAGACATATGTTGATCCATAAACCAGACTCATTATAGTCCATAGATCAGACCAATATGCAGACACATATTGCTCCATAATCCAGACATGTCGGTCCATAAACCTGATCATTAATGTTGATCCTTCAAGCCTATTATTTGTCAATAAATCAGATCACTCAGTTGATCCGCCTGACCATTGAGGTCCATAAATCAGACCAATATGCAGACACATATTGCTCCATAATTCAGACGTGTCGGTCCTTAAACTAGACCAATTCTGGTCCTTAAATCAGACTTATGTCAGATCATAATTCAGATCCCTAGTGATCCTTCAGAGCCCCAGCGCTCCATGAGACCATATCGGTCCTTCAGTTCAGTTCGAGTCAACGCGTCAAAACGCGACTCCGAGCTGCACCTTTAGATCATAACGTCGTCACTGAGCACGACGGATCCTTCGAACCCCGCAGTAGTCTTCGATTAGCCGTGTATCCGCCACAAGACATAGTGTAAATCCTTCGTGGTCAACATATCAGTTCTAGATCTGATCTTGACCCTCACGACCGCCACGACGTAGGTCACCCTTAGACTGTTTTATTAGTACCATAGCTAGTTGTAGTCCATCAGACCATTTTTTGGTCCATCAGGCCCAGACAGCCCTATCGGTCCTTCAGTTTAATTCGTTCAGACCCCCAGTGGTCCTTCAGAGCCCCAGTGCTCCTTCAAACCCCTAGTGGTCCTTCAGAGCCCCAGTGCTCCTTCAGACCCCCAGTGGTCCTTTAGAGCCCCAGCACTCCTTCTTTATTCGTTTCTTGTTAACGCGCCAGGTGTTAACTAGTCTTGTAAATAAGCAAACACAAAAAGCAAAAAGAGCATTATAGTTGCATCATTTCACATTTGCATTTTATGCATTCAACATATACCAAAAAGAAGAAGCAAAAGAGAGAAAGTCATTCATACATTTCATTCATCATTCCACTCAAAAAAAAATCATTGTGTGTGCATGCATTACATGCATGTACATAACATCTGTCATTCTCCATTCGACTTCAAATGTCGATCCCTACTTACTTCCATCCCTTAAGCCAACACGACAAGTGTTGGATCCTATAGCACAACAAATCTCAATGTTAGCACTAAGTCTAGCATCGATCTTTCAGAGCCCAGCGCTCCTTCAGACCATATCGGTCCTTCAGTTCAGTTCGAGTCAACGCGTCAAACGCAACTCCGAGCTACACCTTCAGATCATAACGTTGTCATTCAGCACGACGGATCCTTCAGACCCCCAGCGGTCCTTCAGACTAGCTGTGTCCCCCTAAGACATAGTGGACGTCCTTCGTGGTCAACATATCAGTTCTAGATCTGATCTTGACCCTCACGACCACCACGACGTAGGTCACCCTTAGACTGTTTTATTAGTACCATAGCTAGTTGCAGTCCATCAGACAAATTTTTTGGTCCATCAGTCCCAGGAAGCCCTTCAGACCTATCGGTCCTTCAGTTTAATTCGAATCAATGCGCCAAGTATCAACCGGAGGTTAGACCTTCAGACCCCCAGTTGTCCTTCAAAGCCCCAATGCTCCTTCAGAGCCCCAGTGCTCCTTCTTTATTCTTTTCTGGTTAACGCACCAAGTGTTAACCACTCCTGTAAATTCTCAAACCCTACATTTCCCTCTATACAGACAAAATTAGTGTTCTTTTATCTTTATTTCTATTTTACTCAAAAAATTTGGAAACCCTTCATATTTTCTAGTAAAATATTAATAAAGAGGGGCAGCTGTTATACCCCAATTTTGTCCGCCTTCTTTTTCTTTTTATTATTCTTATTGAGTCCATTTAATTTATTTTGAGCAACATCTGTAGTCCAAAAATGTCAAAAAAAATCAATTTAATTTTTATTACAATTTAGGAGTGTCCAAAATGTCCCAATCTCTAAAATACAAAAAAACAATAATCAAAAATACAAAAAATATAAAAAAACAAAAATTAAATAAAAGGAGCAGCATCAACAATCTCTAGGGTCTGTTCTTGCTTTCCAAGACTCCTCAGCAAGCCCACATTATCAGATCTGCGAAAGCCAAGTCAAAGCAGTCAAAACCAATTAAATGCTAACCCTAATATTTTAATATAAATAAGCGGTGCACCCAGAGTCAAAAGACAGAACAAGATTGCTAAGATCACCGAAAAAGGATTAACGGTTCAACATCTCAACCCTAATCCGAAAAATGCTTGATTCAAAAATTGGTGATACCGGAAGCAGTCGTCAACAATAAACAAGCGCAACACACAGCAATATCAGCGGTCATTGGCAACAATCACAGACAGACAGCTCTGAAAAATCGCTAAAAAATAAGGATTAAGGGCTTCACACTGAAACCCTAATCACATAAACACACTGAAGAACATTCTAGAAGTGAGGCATAATAGAAGAATCTGATCAAACAAACGCAGTCACAGTAACAGTGAAACCAGAGCAAGAATCAGCAGTGCAAAGCCATAAACAAGAGATTTTCAGAAGCTGGAAAACGGGTTGGTATTCATGTGTGTATCTGGATACTAAAATATGTGCATAAGTTGTTATTGCTTATTGTTGTATAAGTTAGCATGTTCTGTTTAGTCCTTAATAGTTAATACAAGTAATACAAATAGGATATGCATGAAATGCTATGTTAGAAATAGATCTTGATTTGTGGATAGAGGAAGCCGTAACTCTGTTATAGCGTAGATAATCAAAAGAGTGAAGGATTGATAACATGATAAAAATTCAGAAATTAGAAGTATTGAATACTGTGATTTTGAATCCAGACAATGTGGAGTAAATCATCCTAAGTAGAAATTGGGTCCCTTTTGATATGAAATCTGAAGAACGAAAAAGAAGGGATGAAATAAGAATTAGAATCAAGAAGAGATGGAGAAGAATGAGTGAAACCGAACCTGCCATCTTCTCCGCAGAGTAGTCATCGGCAACCACCGAAAAACCCCTTTGTTGCCACTAATAGCGACTCACTCTCTCACTCATTCGTTCCCGCAGCTGCACTCTCACCGGCGCCACCAAGCACTCCGTCTGGCGAGAGTGTCTCACCCAACACCGCTCCGTTCCCGACGAATCGCCATCTTCTCCGTGAGAAGCCCGCTCTCCGCGAAGTTCCGTAAAAACCGAACCACAACCATTAAACCACCACGAAACAAACACCAACACCGAGGGCAGAACGCACCAACCAAAACCGAACGGTGCCGTCGCCGGAAACTTCACACCATCACCTCCTGCCCCTTCGCAAAGCTCCCTCTCTCTCCCTCATGGAACCCGATCTGCGCTTCCCTCTCTCTCTCTCTCGCCGTGGAAACCGGCGAAATCTTCGCCGGAAATCTCTCTCTCTCTCTCTTTCTCTCGCGGCGCCGCAGTTGGAAGGGAAGGAATGGGATGTTGTTTTTAGGGTTTTGTTTTTTTACGTTTAGCTATTTATAGTGTCTCCTTTTATTATTTTATTTTAGATTTATTTTAATTATCAGATTAATAAGTACACCCCACGGATTAATGCACACACCCACTCTCACTTAAGCCCAGTTTCGCATACTGAGCCCTCCAATGCGAACTGGGCTTCCTTTTCACACCACCTATTTAATTATACCATTCACTCAACTAACTGCACCCCCAGTTTTAATTATGCAATATCCTTTCAGCTAACTACACTTCCCTCATTTCTATTTTAACAAATTACTATGTTTTGCCTATTTTACATCAATCAAAGTCATTTTCATTAATTAAAAAATACTCAACACACAAATTTTTTATATCAAGAACTACATGTGATTTGATCCCCCCCAAGGGGTATGTAGGAGCAGAGGGAGGCCGACCTCTGTCAATTGCACTAATAAAACCCTTTTTTTAAGTTTCTTTAATTATTTGTTTCTAACTCCACAAAATAACCAAAACAACTAACTTTTTATCTAGTCTTTATTTAATTATTTAACATTAAAAGAGTAAAATTCAATATATTTTAAATTAGCCTTTTTTACACATTTAATTAAGAGGCAGCCTTCCTTGAGAAGGATGTCGTGGGGTGCTAACACCTAGCCCTTATCCGAATTCAAAGGGATTTTCCAAATTTTCCCTTAAACTAAAATTTAGTGGCGGCTTCATTTTTCGAACTTTGAAGAATCCTAACCGGATTTTTCGGTCGCTACATTATGCTTATAAAAAAATCACTTGAGAATATAATATTCTAGAAAACTATTTTTTTGTTAATAATTTACACTTTACACTAGATAGTCGACATACATGACCAATTGAAATCATACCTATTTGCAACTCAAATATTCATCTAATTTTTTTGCATTTATCCAATAAAAAACTTTAACAATTCAATTGACGTTCTCAAAGTCTAATCGTGTAATTTTTAATATATTTCAAAAAATTAATTCCCTTTTTCTGTTAATCTATTGGATACAACATTTTTGTTTTAAGTGTAAGTATTTCAGTTAAAAACACTCACATAAAAATATTAAAAATAGACATGGGCTAGGTTATGGGCCTAACTACGCCAGCGTACAAGGTTTGTCAGCGTTTTTTTGGGCATTGGTAGCGTTTTAAAACGCTAGAGAAGCTGGCGCTACTAATGCGTACACCCCATTAGTAGCGTTTTAAGAAACGCTAGCCATTTACCCAGCGTGTTTTAGACATACGTGGCGTTTTATATAAAACGCTAGCCATTGACCCAAAGCGCCTTTTTACAATTCCTAGCGTTTTACGAAACGCTAGGGATCCCATAGCTCATTTTACTACCATTCCTAGCGTTTTAAATAAAAACGCTAGGGATCCCATAGCTCCTTTTTACTACCATTCCTAGCGTTTTAAATTAAAACGCTAGGGATACTATAGCCCTTTTTACTACCATACCTAGCGTTTTATAAAAAAACGCTAGGGATGCTATAGCACCTTTTACTAGCATTCCTAGCGTTTTATATAAAGCGCTAGGGATGCTATAGCATTCCTAGCGTTTTATATAAAGCGCTAGGGATGCTATAGCACCTTTATTAGCATTCCTAGCGTTTCAGTAAAAACGCTAGGGATCCTCTAGCTCCTCTTTACAATTCCTAGCGTTTTATCTTTAAAACGCTAGGTATTGAATGAATTTTTAACTTCATTTCTAGCGTTTTCACTCTAAAACGCTACCTATTGACTGAATTTTTTTAAATATTTTTTTATTTTGGTTTGTTCTCCATTTTAATTACAACCTATAAATTCATTCCTTTTCAACAAATTCAGAAAATACATTCCAATCCAATATATCATTCAAACAAAATTCGATCAACAAAATTCATCAAATAATATTTCCAATCCAATATATATCATTCTAAGAAGTACTTACAACATAATATAAATCCAATATATACAACATAAATAATAACTAAACTATTATGAATCTCAAAACTTGCTACAAAAAGCTAGAAACAAAATGGCACCACTCCCCACGATCACTGTAAGTTGTTCAAACAGAGTAATCTGGATTTTTTGAAGTGGGAAAATCTTGAAAAAAAATGAAATAAAATTAGAATTAAAATGTTTATTAAATGTGAGTAAGTATTATAATATCAATATAAAAATAAATCTAAGTAGTTACCTTGGTTGGGATTGTTACTTTGTCATGAGTGATAATCTCTTTCATATACCTCATAACATAGTACCCACAATCATTGCTATTTGGTTGTTTAGGACACTACAAAGCAAAAGATTATAACTTAATTGTCACATTTTTATGACCAAAAATCAATTAAAATTATAAGAATGATTCTTAAAAAGCTTACGATTATGGGTAGCCATCTTGTTTTAGTCGTAGATAATCCCAAGTATTCTTTCAAAGCAATCGTAACGTCATACATATATATATATAACGTTAAGTTGAACAAAATACATATATTAAATTATACAAATTAAAATGAGAGGGTTACACATACACACCTCTCAACCATCTGTACGAAGTCTTCGTAGACGTTGTAATGGCCTTGAAGTGAATCCAGATAATAGACAACATTTTGCTTAGGGTTTATTGCAAAGAGTACCCAATGTTGCCTGCAAGTAAATGAAGAACGAATGAGTACACATTAATTTACACTATAATACAATCCTCAAAATAATTAAACAAGTGATTGAAGACTAAATTTCTCACCCATTATTGAGTGGTGCCAAAAATAAAGAGTCGCCCTTCAAATGCTTGGCTTCCATGAAGCGTGAATGGATATAACTTTGTACTTCACTCTTAATCACGAATGTCGTTCCTCAGTATTACCTTGCTTAAACACAACGATACACGCGGACACAAGAAGAAATACTTACGTGTCCGTTGAGAAAGGACCGTAAGACGATTGTACAAAAACCTATAAATAATATATATACAACTTTGAGATCCTCATATATATACTCTAATATAAACAACTATTGTGTACAAATAATTTAATACATACCTCCGGTATACTCTAATATCGATGGCAAGTGGCCCAATCCATCTCAACTATAGCTTTCATATCCTCGATGTTGATCATTACCAAGCTTCTCCAGCCCACAATGTTATCGGGCGGTAAAAAAATTTGGTCGATCTGGTTCATTTTTTGAATGTGGACCTTTAGAGAATCGATGTAGTTCTGGAATTCATCATTGGGAAATTGACCAACATGTTGGACTAATTGTATAGAAGATGGTCGGGAGAGTTTGGTAGTGGAAGGGAAGGTTGGGACACTTTCATGGAAGTGGAAAGGTCGGGACACATGGGGTACCTAGTATATATTAAAAAAATGATTAATTAGCTAGTTAGTTAACACACATTATAGTCATTTAATTATTAACAAAAATATTGTCACTTACAACGACAAGTTGTTCAAAGCCATGCCACAAAAGTACTAAGTGCTTGATCCACGATAAATATATCCGCATTAGCAATTGGAGCAGGCAATGGTGCGGACCCTCTATTGAATAGTCTACCCTAACTCTCAAATGGTTTTCGGGCATGGCACGATTGTGCGATGTGGCACTCAATTGGTTACATATCAAACCCATCGCAACCTTTCGATGTGGGTTTGCAATATATAGCTCACATTCACGATTATCCTAAATCAATTATAAAGAAAAATAAATATACATGATAATTTTATCAAATACATATGTACAAAAAGCAGTCGAGTTTTGTTAAATAACTGTGTTGAAGGGATGGTGCGACTATCTTGGCGCTATGGGGGTGTGTAACACCCATTTCTACCCGGTAATTTAAATCAAAAATCGAGTATACAAAAATCATTTTACGGTCATCTTTTAGTTTAGTGTGTTATAAAATAGTGAACTCGATTGACTATGGGATTACTCGGTAATCGATACTACTTGCAATGTGTATTGACCTCCTTTGCAAGGCTCTCGATGATGCCCTTGTAAATACACCAAATGAAAGAAATTCGACCTTAGTGGCGAACCATAATTTAGCCATAGTCATTCAGCGCACTAATAGTATACATAAATCAGTCCTCAATAAAATGGAGCGTCACACATCTCTCTTAAAACATTCAATAGTTAACTCATCTCATAATATAATCAAAATACGTAACACCAAAGAATTAAACTTGTGGGACTATAGTTTCACATATTGCGATGGAAAATACTCATGATCTCAGCGAGAATAATTCAGTGATCTCAAAACAATACATAGAAGGCCCAACAAAGAGCAAAACAAGACAACTATAGTTCATAACCCCAACCCCAGGTGCTACGTATCGAGGCGCATCGACTCGGGGAGTAGTGAAGGCAGAAAGCCCTCACTCATGACTACCTGTGGTAAATAACAACAGAAAGGGTGAGTCTCGAACTATATAATAAAAGAGATAATAAGCAATATATATAATCATAGTTCACAAAGATACTCAAACACACCAATCATCACTCACAATATTCATGCACTAATGAGAATGTATGCAATGTAAGTATGCATGTGGTACCATTTGCCCTCCCGGCATTCTCATCAATAATGGAGTCCTCATGACTGCGGCCTCCCGCGCGCCTCAAAGCTTCACAATCATTTTATAAGGCCCTCCGGCGCCTCAAAGCTTCACAATCATTTTATAAGGCCCTCCCGCCGCCTCGAACTTCACAATCATTTTATAAGCTCTACGATCGCAAAAGAATGTATGCATGAGACTCCATGTACAACACAAATACAATCTCAAACGACAATACACACATTAACTCTTACCTCAAGATTCAAACTCATTTTATAGCCCCCATGGCTTGGCCTCCCGCCCATGCCCTCATGGCATGCTCACCACCTCATTGTATACTCAACACCATTAAGTCCCAAGGACTAATCCCCTCTAGTGTACTCAACCTCACTCAATGACCTAAACCACCATTTAGGACCAATTCAACACTTAGGGACCAAGTCGACATCTTTTGGACCAAAGCGCACCTAAGGACCAAATCAACACCCGTAGGACCAAATCTGTCACCTAAGGACTAAAACAAAGACACCTAGGACCAAACCATCACCTAGGGACCAAAACAAAGACACCTAAGACCAACACAAAGACTCGGGGACTCAAACAAAGACGTAAAGGACCAACACGGCTCCATCGGGACTACAAAGAAGCACCTAAGGACTAAAACAACTCCACGGGACTACAATGGCTCCTAAGGCTTTCAAAAGAGGAATCAATTCATAGCTACTTGTTTTCAAAAGAGGAATCGATTCATAGCTTTCATTTCTAAAGGAGGGAATCGATTCATGGCTTCATTTTCAAAGAGGGAATCGATTCTTGCTTCCTTTCTAAAGAGAGGAATCGATTCTTTGCTTTATTTTCAAAGAGGGAAATCGATTCCTTGCTTCCTTTCTAAAAGAGGAATCGATTCTTTGCTTTATTTTCAAAGAGGGAAATCGATTCCTTGCTTGCTTTCTAAAGAGAGGAATCGATTCTTTGCTTTATTTTCAAAGAGGGAAATCGATTCCTTGCTTCCTTTCTAAAGAGAGGAATCGATTCTTTGCTTTATTTTCAAAGAGGAAATCGATTCCTAGCTCATCATGTAGAGCCTGAGAATCGATTTCAAGCTTCACTCTAGAGTCAAACAATCGATTCTTGGCCTATTCCAACTACACTCCTCACAGTTTCAGGATCATTCACAGACAATCAAGTTTTCTCAAAACCAAACATCAACAACAATCCAATTACACGTTATAATCATGCCAACAACTACAATTTCACATTTAAACATCAAGAACACCTCAAAGTACGAAACAACATATCAAACCCTAACATTAAGCCCCAAATTGATTTCATGCTCTATTTCACATTCAAATTCATCAAACCAGACATGCAACCATCAAATTCATTATCAACAAATACAATTAAGGACTCTATGACCTATATACAACCTATTATACTCTCTATTATAGAGTGAGACTCCCTTACCTTAAGTTTTTCAAGATGATGATCCTTCTATTTAACCCCAAAGTAACCACAAGACAATGACTCTTCCTCTCTCTTCTCTCTTGTGTGATTTCCTTCTTTCTCTTGTGCGCTCTCTCTCTCTCCCTCTCTTCTCACGTTTCTCTTCTCTCTCCTTTCTCTCTTGTTTTCGTTTTCTTTCTTTCGACACAAATGATGCGACTTGCATCAATCCTAGGAGCCTAAGTCAATGGGCTTGGGCTCTTGGGCCAATCCTTGACACCCGGAATTCTGACACCACCTCCTTCACTTTAAAAAAATACAACAATATATTAATATTTTAATATACAATATTAATGCAACACTTAAATAATTCAATTAAATAATTAATTAAATTACTTTGGGTGTTACAACTCTCCCCCACTTAGGAAATTTCGTCCTCGAAATTTTTACCTGATTCAAATAGCTCTGGATAAGACTCCCTCATCCTGCTCTCCAGCTCCCAAGTCATGCTCTCTCCAAAGACTCCCAACCACACTACCTTGACTAAGGCAATGTCCTTCCCTCTCAACACCTTCACCTCTCTATCATCAATCCTCACTGGCATAGTCTCTACAGTGAGGTTCCCACTTACCTCTACATCATCCATGTGAATCTCATGAGACGGGTCGGGAATATACTTCCGAAGCTGCGACACGTGGAATACATCGTGCAAGTTCGATAGATTAGGTGGCGAGCCACCCTATAAGCAACCTTTCCCACCCTCTCAGTGATCTGGTACGGTCCAATGAATCTAGGAGTCAACTTCTTCGCCTTCAGTGCACGCCCAACACCTGTCATAGGCGTGACCCTCAGGAAAACGTGCTCACCAGCCTGAAATTCCAATTCCTTTCTCCTCCTATCATGATAACTTTTCTGCCGACTCTGGGACTCTTTCATTTTCTCCCTGATCATCTTCACATTCTCTGTAGTCTCCCTAACCAACTCCGGTCCAAGAATAACACTCTCACCAGGACTCATGCCAACATAACTGAGTCCTACACCTCCGCCCATCTGATTGCCTCAAAAGGAGCCATCCCTATGCTCGAATGATAATTTGTTATTATAAGTGAACTCAATCAGTGGGAGATGTGTATCCCACGCACCTCCCTGCTCAAGCACACAAGCTCTCAGAAGGTCTTCCAAAGACTGGATGGTTCTCTCTGTCTGACCATCAGTCTGAGGATGATAAGCTGAACTCAACCTCAACCTAGACCCCAATGCCTCCTGCAAGCTCCCCCAAAACTCAGATGTAAACCTCGGGTCTCTACCTGACACGATACTCTTCGGGACCCCATGCAGCTTCACAATCACCTGAATGTATATTCTAGCCAACTTTGGCACAGGATAGGTGATGTTGATAGGAATAAAATGGGCAGATTTGGTCAACCTATCCACAACCACCCAAATAGTGTCAAACCCCTTCACAGTGTTTGGCAACCCAGTCACAAAATCCATGGAAATGTTGTCCCACTTCCATTCCGGAATCTCTAACGGTTGCATCAACCCCGCAGGCTTCTGATGCTCAAACTTTGACTTCTGGCAAGTCAAACATGCATATACAAAGCGCACAACATCCTCTTCATACCGAGCCACCAAAGCAGCTTTCTTGAGATCATGATACATCTTAGTAGTAAAGCACCCGGATGAATGCTCAACTTACTCCTATGGCTCTCCTCAAGTATCATCTTCTTCAACTCAAAGATCATCCGAACACAAATTTTGTCCCGAATCTCAACATACCCTCGGGAATCCAACCGTAATCCCCATCTACGGCTTGTTCACCAAAGAACCAAAGAAGTCAACCGCTTCACATCTAACTTCGGGTGTCTCTCGATACTAACCAAGAAGTCATTCCCAATCCTCAAGATACCCGATCGACACTGGGTGTCACCTCACAAACCTGAGCTCAAGTCACGGAATTGCTCAATCAACTCCCATTCTCTCACCATTATAGCCGACATATGCAAAGTTTTCCGACTTAAAGCATCGCCCACGACATTAGCTTTGCAGGGGTGATAGTTCAAGTGAAATCATAATCCTTCAAAGCAGACTCTAACCAACGCCTCTGTCTCATATTCAGCTCCTTCGGTCAAACAAGTACTTGGACTCTTGTGATCACCGAACACTTCGAATCTAGTACCATAGAGATAGTGCCTCCAAATTTTCAACACAAACACAATCGCAGCCCAACTCTAAGTCATGAGTAGGATAGTTCTTCTCATGTGTCCTCAGCTGTCGGACGCATAAGCAACCACCTTCCCATCTCCGCATCAATACACCTCCCAAACCCATCTTGGAAGCATCACAAGACACAACAAATGGTTGCTGCCGCACAGTGCAACACTAACACCGAGACGTGGTCAACCTCCTCTTTAGCTCTTGGAAGCTCTCTTCGCACTTTGCATCCCACACAAGGCTCTTCCCTTACTGTGTCAATTGAGTCAATGGAAGGGCTAACTTAGAGAACCCTTCGATAAACCTCCCGTAGTAACCACCAAACCCAAGAAACTTTCGATCTCGATCCACGGACTTTGGGCTCTCCCACCGCAACCTGCATCAACCTTGGTCGGGTCCACGCCTATACCATCACCGGAAATAATGTGACCCAAGAAGCTCACTTCACGCAAACGTAACTCACATTTTGACAACTTGGCATACAACTTCTTCTCTTTCAAGACCTCTAGTACCAACCTCGAGTGCTCGCATGCTCTTCCTCAGATTTTGAGTACACCAAAATATCATCAATGAAGACCACCACAAACCGATCCAGATAGCTATGGAAGATTCGGTTCATGTATTCCATAAACACCCCTGGTGCATTTGTGACACCAAACGGCATTACAGAGTACTCATAATGCCCATACCTCGCTCGAAAATTTGTTTTACGGATGTCCTCATCCTTCACCTTATCTGCGGTGATACCGGACCTCAAGTCAATCTTGCTAAACACTTAGCACCCACCAGCTGATCCATCAGATCATCTATCCTCGGGAGAGGATACTCATTCTTGATAGTTACTTTATTCAATTGTCTGTAGTCCACGCACAGGCGCATACTCCCATCCTTCTTCTTTACTAACAAAACCGGAGCTCCCCATGGTGACACACTAGGCCTCACAAATTTCTTCTCAAGAAGCTCCTCTAACTGCTTCTTCAATTCGCATAACTCTCGTAAGCCGACATCCGACACGGTGCCATAGACACGAGCACTCTAGTACTGTGCACAAGCTCAATTCGAACTCAACTTCTCTGCGGGGCACACTAGGAATCTCATCCGGAAACACTTCAGGGAACTCACACACCACCTGTAACCCATCAACCACAGCTCTGTTCTCCGCAGACATAGACGCCATCAAAGCAAACAGCTGACCACCCTCTTTCATTACCCCGCGCAATTGCTCAGCAGACAGCAAAACATACCCTTCCTCTTCAGGAAGAAGAAAACTAGCAGACTTGCAACCGAAGCTCTTGCGACCCGGCTTGCCACACTTGAAACACACCATATCAGCGGGAGCATCTCCCCCACTTGGCTTCTTGCCCTCAGCAGGCCTCTACCCTCGGCATACCTCTGATTTCCTCTATCAGCAGACACCTCATATGGCTTACTCTGGTTCCGGAACTCACCTCTATCGGCAGCATGAACAACAATTTAGAACTAGTCTAGCAACACCTAATTGTCATAAACACTATGACAGACAGACACACTTGGTCGGACAGACCGAACTTTTGCTCTGATACCACTAATGTAACACCCCATTTCTACCCGGTAATTTAAATCAAAAATCAGAGTATACAAAAATCATTTCTGGTCATCTTTTAGTTTAGTGTGTTATAAAATAGTGAACGATTGACTATGGGATTACTCAGTAATCGATACTACTTGCAATGTGTATTGACCTCCTTTGCAAGGCTCGATGATGCCCTTGTAAATACACCCAATGAAAGAAATTCGACCTTAGTGGCGAACCATAATTTAGCCATAGTCATTCAAATAAGACTAATAGTATACATAAATCAGTCCTCAATAAAATGGAGCGTCACACATCTCTCTTAAAACATTCAATAGTTAACTCATCTCATAATATAATCAAAATACGTAACACCAGCAATTAAACTTGTGGGACTATAGTTTCACATATTGCAGTGGAAAATACTCATGATCTCAACAGAATAATTCAGCAGTCTCAAAACAATACATAGAAGGCCCAACAAAGAGCAAAACAAGACAACTATAGTTCATAACCCCAACCCCTGTGTGTAGGTGCTACGTATCGAGCGGATCGACTCGGGAGTAGTGAAGGCAGAAAGCCCTCACTCATGACTACCTGTGGTAAATAACAACAGAAAGGGTGAGTCTCGAACTATATAATAAAAGAGATAATAAGCAATATATATAATCATAGTTCACAGCATACTCAAACACACCAATCATCACTCACAATATTCATGCACTAATGAGAATGTATGCAATGTAAGTATGCATGTGGTACCATTTGCCCTCCGGCATTCTCATCAATAATGGAGTCCTCATGACTCTGGCCCTCCGGCCGCCCTCAGGCTTCACAATCATTTTATAAGGCCTCCGCCGCCTCGAAGCTTCACAATCATTTTATAAGGCCCTCCGGCGCGCCTCGAGCTTCACAATCATTTTATAAGGCCCTCCGGCCGCCTCGAACTTCACAATCATTTTATAAGCTCTCACGACCAGCGGCCGAATGTATGCATGAGACTCCATGTACAACACAAATACAATCTCAAACATTTCAATACACACATTAACTCTTACCTCAAGATTCAATCTCATTTTATAGCCCCATGGCTTGGGCCTCCGCCCATGCCCTCATGGCATGCTCGGTCACCTCATTGTATACTCAACACCATTAAGTCCCAAGGACTAATCCCCTCTAGTGTACTCAACCTCACTCAATGACCTAAACCACCATTTAGGACCAATTCAACACTTAGGGACCAAGTCGACATCTTTTGGACCAAGCGGCACCTAAGGACCAAATCAACACCGTGGGACCAAGCTGTCACCTAAGGACCAAAACAGCACACCTAGGACCAAACCATCACCTAGGGACCAAAAGCAGCACACCTAAGACCAACACAAAGACTCGGGGACTCAAACAAAGACGTAAAAAGGACCAACACAGCTCCATCAGGACTACAGCAGACCTAAGGACTAAAACAACTCCACCAGGACTACAACAGCTCCTAAGGCTTTCAAAAGAGGAATCAATTCATAGCTACTTGTTTTCAAAAGAGGAATCGATTCATAGCTTTCATTTCTAAAGGAGGGAATCGATTCATGGCTTCATTTTCAAAGAGGGAATCGATTCCTTGCTTTCTTTCTAAAGAGAGGAATCGATTCTTTGCTTTATTTTCAAAGAGGGAAATCGATTCCTTGCTTCCTTTCTAAAGAGAGGAATCGATTCTTTGCTTTATTTTCAAAGAGGGAAATCGATTCCTTGCTTCCTTTCTAAAGAGAGGAATCGATTCTTTGCTTTATTTTCAAAAGAGGAAATCGATTCCTTGCTTCCTTTCTAAAGAGAGGAATCGATTCTTTGCTTTATTTTCAAAGAGGGAAATCGATTCCTAGCTCATTGTGTAGAGAGCTCGAATCGATTTCAAGCTTCACTCTAGAGTCAAACAATCGATTCTTGGCCTATTCCAACTACACTCCTCACAGTTTCAGGATCATTCACAGACAATCAAGTTTTCTCAAAACCAAACATCAACAACAATCCAATTACACGTTATAATCATGCCAACAACTACAATTTCACATTTAAACATCAAGAACACCTCAAAGTACGAAACAACATATCAAACCCTAACATTAAGCCCCAAATTGATTTCATGCTCTATTTCACATTCAAATTCATCAAACCAGACATGCAACCATCAAATTCATTATCAACAAATACAATTAAGGACTCTATGACCTATATACAACCTATTATACTCTCTATTATAGAGTGAGACTCCCCTTACCTTAAGTTTTTCGAAGATGATGATCCTTCTACGAACCCCAAAGTAACCACAGCAACAGCTCTTCCTCTCCTCTTCTCTCTTGTGTGATTTCCTTCTTTCTCTTGTGCGCTCTCTCTTCTCCCTTCTCTTCTCACGTTTCTCTTCTCCTCTCCTTTCTCTCTTGTTTTCGTTTTCTTTCTTTCTGACACAAATGATGCGACTTGCATCAATCCTAGGAGCCTAAGTCAATGGGCTTGGGCTCTTGGGCCAATCCTTGACACCCCGGAATTACCGACACCACCTCCTTCACTTTAAAAAAATACAACAATATATTAATATTTTAATATACAATATTAATGCAACACTTAAATAATTCAATTAAATAATTAATTAAATTACTTTGGGTGTTACAGGGTGCAGCAGGCTCAATAGGTTCAGCAGGGGGTGGTGCAGCAGGGGATGGTGCACCAATCCTTTGTGCCAAGAGCTGCTTAAACATCTGTCTCTCTTCCATTAGCACAGCAACATTCTTGGATAGCTCGTCATACTTTTCCGCCATGACTTTACAATCCCCGCACCCCTTGCTTTGGCTCTTCTTTGGCCCAAACACAGTTGTCGGAGGAATCCCATATCCATAACCTCTAATCCGACCCTGTCTCTCTTCCCTTCCCAAGGCACGAGCAAGGACATCTTGGTGACCATCACAATCTGTTAAATCTCCTTGTGATACAGATTGTGATATGCTTTGCTGATGCACAAACATAAATAACGGATAAAATTAATAAACAAGTGTCAAGTGAAATTTAATCGACAATAAAAATATGTCCACGTGTCAAAAAAATCGAGTAACGGATAAAAATAATAAACAAGTGTCAAAGAAATTTAATCGAGAATAAAAATATGTCCACGTGTCAAAAAAATCGAGTAACGGATAAAAATAATAAACAAGTGTCAAAGAAATTTAATCGACAATAAAAAATATGTCCACGTGTCAAAAAAAATCGAGTAACGGATAGAAATAATAAACAAGTGTCAACGAAATTTAATCGACAATAAAAAATATGTTCACGTGTCAAAAAAAATCGAGTAACGGATTAAAAAATATAGTCAGACACAAATTCCAACTTGCAATTTTTTCATGAATTTTGGAATACTTACAATTTTGTCCTTGACCTCCTTAGTTTTCGGATCCACAATCTCCCCATCCTTGTTTTGTCGGGCCTCTAACCAGACAATTATACGATCAAGGGATTCTTGAGTTGGATCTTTCCCCTCTTCCAGTAACTATTTAAGTTTAATAATTGTTAATCAACTGTAAATTAAAAGATTCATTAAATCATAATAAATTAAACTAATTGTGTCTTACCAATCTTTCTTCGAGAATTTGATATCCACTAGAACCTCCTCTATAAGGGTACTCGGGATTAGAAGCTCTTTCTTTATTCGCTTTGCTCTTTTTCTATTTAAAAAGATAAGTATACATTAATGAATGATATCTACTTGTGAAATATATATACAACTTAAATAATTAATATACTAACCAGGAAATCCGGATCTGTAGTGCGTATATCTACAAATTTGGTCCAATCCTCCTTAGTTATAATTAGGCATACGATCTTTGGAGGCTCTGTCGATGGTCCCATCAGACGTTTGAGATACTTTTTCCCCACATCGATTCTACGTAAGCCCTATGCAACCTTCCCGCTTCCTTCAAGATTCAATCTCTTGGGACTCATCGACATCAAAGTGTTTCTAGTTATACATAAAAATGGATTAAATAAATATAACTAAAAATCACTAAATAAGATTATTAAAGAGGTCTAAAATTATATACCCGTATTAAGTCCCAAAAATCATCTTTCAGTTTAGGCAAAACTCGATTATCTTTCTCATTCCAACTTTTAATTGAAATTGGAAAGATTTGCTTCACCTTAGTACCAATAAAGCTAATTAAATTTGTGCCGTTGTCTCCAATTGGCAAACCTTTAACACTCCATCGGACCTTAAATAATTAAATCATTAAATAATTAGATAACTTGGAAAGGTAGAAAACAACATTAATAATTAGTAATTAACTTACCTTATATTTCTCGTGTCCTTTACTTATCCGATTGACGATATTCTTTTTCGATGTAATTCCTCGGGAGTGAACTTCTTTGTGTTTCTATCACCCCCATCACCACACCACGACTACTCGTGATCACTATGTGATGCCATCCGACTTGCAATGACCCAAATGAAATAGACTCGAGTGAGTTTTAGCTTTAAAATTGTTTAGAACCAACAAACACTTAACAAAATATAGAAGAAGCCATGCACTAAGTAATGATGAAAGCCATGCACTAAGTAACCTAGAGTAAACATACAGAGGAAAGCCATGCACTAAGTATATAACCTAGAGTACTAAACATATATAGGAAAGCCATGCACTAAACAGAGAAAGCCATGCACTAAGTAACCTAGAGTAAACAGAGAAAGCCATACACTAGGAAAGCCATGCACTAGTCAAGTTAATAATGCTATCTAAGCTAGACTAATCTAACAACTAATTAGATACAACATTGAGCTAAGTAATGAGAAAGCCATACAAAAGATACATAACAAACCATAAAAAACCATAACAAATAGTCATTGCGGTGAGAGAGGTGGAGAGTACGTGAGTGCGAAATACCTTTTGAAAAAGGGGAGAGAGTGCGAGAAAAAGGAAACAAATGGGAGTGAGCTGCGTGGTAAGATAGCACCAACGAGAGAGAGGATGAGCGAAGAGGATAGGTTTCTGCGTTTACGTTTCTGGGTCGCGTTTATGGGTTTCTCGGGTCGTAGCACCAAGGAGATGAACGAAGATGAGCGAAGAGGGTTTCTGGGTCGTGGAGGTTCGCAAGGCACGATGAGCGAAGATGAGTTCGGGTTGTTCGTGGAGAAAAGTTAGGTAGATGAGTTCGGGTTGTGCGTGAGTGTGTGAGGAGAGATGAGAGGGCGCGCCTTGTAAAAATTTTAATAGCATTCCTAGCGTTTTTACATAAAACGCTAGGGATCAACTAAGCGCGTGTTTACCATTCCTGGCGTTTTGTCAGAAAGCGCTAGGAATACTAGTAAAAGGTGCTATAGCATTCCTAGCGTCAGAAACTGCAAAAGCGCTAGGGATGCTATAGCACCTTTACTAGCATTCCTAGCGTTTTATGTAAAACGCTAGGGATCAACTAGCGTGTGTTTACCATTCTAGCGTTTTTCGTAAACGCTAGGAATGCTAGTAAAAAGGTGCTATAGCATTCCTAGCGTTTTTCAGAAAAACGCTAGGGATGCTATAGCACCTTTACTAGCATTCCTAGCGTTTTATGTAAACGCTAGGGATGCTATAGCACCTTTTATTAGCATTCCTAGCGTTTTTCAGAAAGCGCTAGGGATCCTCTAGCTCCTCTTTTACAATTCCTAGCGTTTTAACTTTAAAACGCTAGGTATTGAATGAATTTTTAACTTCATTTCTAGCGTTTTCACTCTAAAACGCTACCTATTGACTGATTTTTTTAATTATTTTTTTATTTTTGTTTATTCTCCTTTTAATTACAACCTATTAATTCATTCCCTTCCAGCAAAATTCATCAAATATCATTTCAACAAAATTCAGCCAATATCATTACAATCCAATATATAGATACACACAAAATTCAACCTATTAATAGATATTTTTGTTTACAAATCATACAACATCATAAGTAACTTACATTATGAAACTCAAAAGTAGCTACAAATTAAAGCTATACCATATATAACATAAATGACTACTGTCTTGACCACTAGATCTCATGATCACTAAGTGATGCCATCGACTGCAATATAACATAATCCATGTTATTGTTAAATTTACAAAAACAATATAATAATTATCTATTAATAAAAATAACGAGAAATCATTAAGTCTATATTACCTTTTCCTTTTCCTAGATAAAATTTTGTTTGCAATTCGCGTCTTGGTATTTTTTTCCGATTTAATAAAAATTCCATCATTATGATCTTTTCTAAAATATACAACATCCTCTATAGAAGTATTTTCCCTATTATTGGTTACGATGTTTCAAGAACGGGTCCGCCCTCAACACCAACATCATCGGGTGCTTCATCATCATCGTTGTTATACACAAATTTTTTGTCATCAATAGAACAATAGACCAATTGATATTAAGCGGATCGGTGACATAAAACACTTGTTGAGCTTGCGATGCTAAAATAAAAGGTTCATCTTTATATCCTAACTTGTTGAAATTCACCCGCATGAACCCTAATTCATCAATCAGAAACCAAGATATTGTCAACCCATTCACATTTGAACACGTGCTCCTGAAACATATTGTAATCCAACTCCCATATGTGTTCAATGAAGCCAAAGTAAGACATATTCGCATATATGGGATTTCTATCTTTGCAATGGATGCATGCATAGAATGAGCTACAAGAGTCACCCCACTATTTTGCATTTTACTCGATCATCTTGTTCTTTTGTATAGAAAGTGCACTCGTTCATTAGATAGTTGTTGTAAGAGAAGACATGTATATTTGGACCTTTTGCTAACCATCTCAATCTTTTTGAAATCAAGTAGGATTCAAACACACTCACCATCAATGTGATGTTTTAGCCACACTATGAAACTCCTATTGTGTTCTTTTGCTAACCAAACTTGCTTCTTTCAGGGAATTGACTCTTAAGAATCTCCTTGTGCTTGGCAACATATGAATCAACCTCACTATCATTGTGAAGAACGCACAAGTGTGCTTGCTCTAGTTCTTTCCTTGATACCATCACTAATTTATTTCCTGTCATCCCTTTACTAATCCTTCCCGCATGACGAGACCTTGGCAAATCCCACGAATATTCAAGACTAGATAGATAGCAGTGCAAAACTCAATAGCCTCTTCAACTATGTAGCGCTCAACAATACAACCTCGTGTCGTGATCGATTTTTCACATATCCTTTTAATATCTTCATGTAACGCTCAAACGGATACATCCATCTCATGTAACATGGGCCACACAATTGTGTCTCTCTAACCGGATGAACTATTAGATGAATCATTATGTCGAAAAAGGAAGGTGGGAAATACATCTCAAGCTCACACAAAGTGACAATAATTTCTCTTTGCAATGTTGGCAACTTTCCAGTGGTCAATCACTCTACTACAAATCGCCTTAAAGAATAAACAAAGTTTGGTTAAGGTCCGACGCACTTTCTTAGGCAAAATGGATCGTATACCAATGGGTAGCAAATTCTCCATGAGAACATGACAATCGTGGGACTTTAGAGACTTTAACTTGAGGTCTTTAATCGATACAAGAGTCGCCACATTTGAAGAGTATCCTCTGGAACTTTAACTCCATGAAGAAACTCACAAAAGATGCTTTTCCTTTCTAGATAGAGTATGAGTCACGGAGGTAGATATGTACGTGTACCCTTCTTTACCTGGACCCAATTCGGGTCTCAAACCCATACTAACCAAATCCAACCTTGAGTTGATGGTATCTTTAGTCTTACCCGGCATATTGAGTAAGGTACCAATGACACTTTCAAGACATTCTTTTCAACATGCATCACATCAATGAAATGCCTTACATATAATGACTTCAAGATGGCAACTCAAAGAAAATCGACTTTTTCTTCCACCCCGTTTGGCAATCTCTCCTGCAAAAGGCTTCCCAAATTTAATGTTCAAATCTTCCACCTTTTCAAATACCTGTTCGCCCGTCAAAGGCGGGGAGCTCTACGTGTTTCTGTATTCCCATCAAATGCCTTTCTCCACAATCGATAGTGATGAGTTGATGGCAAAAATCTACGATGACCAAGATAGATATTCTTCTTACCATGTTCCAACCACATCCAATCTGTGTTATCTTCACATATAGGGCATGCACACCGCCCTTTGTTCTGCATACCGGATAGATTGCCGTATGCGGGAAAGTCGTTAATTGTGCCAAAGATCATAGCCCTCGTGGTGAAACTTTCTTCTCTCGAACCCATCATACACCTCTACCCCGCCTCCCACATTTGCTTCAAGTCTTCAATTAAAGGAGCCAAGTATACATCAATATCATTTCGGTTGTTTGGGCCTGTAAATTAACAAAGACAAAGATCATATATTTGCGTTTCATGCAAAGCCACTACGAGTAAGTTATAAATCGCCAAAATCACGGGCCATGTATCTTGTGGGAGCTACTCGATACCGTGCGGGTTAAATCCATCGCCAGACAATGCAAGGCGTAGGTTTCTCGGGTCATCCCCGAAATTAGGATACTCAATATTGCTTTTTTCCATTGCGGAGAATCACGGGTGTCGAGCATACCATCTTTAATCCTTTCATCCTCATGCCATGTCAAGTGTTTTGCATCTTTCGAACTACGATACATGCGCCTAAATCGAGGAATTATAGGAAAATACCACAACACCTTTTGTGGAGCGGACTCTTTCTTCTTATACTGCATGGTGCATTACATTTAGGACACGACTTTAACAACGCATGTTCATTCCAGAAATAAAATGCAATCATTCGGACAAGCGTGTATCTTCTCATAGTTCAAGCCAATAGACCCCAACATTTGCTTTGCATCATACGTCCGAGAAGGAAGCACATTATCATTCGGCAACATTTCTTTCGTAGTGAGAGTAAATCGGTAAAGCTCTTATCCGTCCATCCGTGGCGAGTTTTCAAGTTATACAACTTGATCACGGCCAATAATTTTGTGAATTCATTACAACCCGCATACAATGGTGTCTCTCGCATCGCTTATCAACTTCTCAAACATTTCGGGACAATCATTAAGATCCTCTTCAACCACCTTTGCCATCTCTTCAAATTCGTTCGCATCAAATGAATGTGTTCCGTGTCAACCGCGGCGCATATCTCTTACTAATATCATTCATATTTGAAGATTCACCTTTTTCTCACCGTGCATTATCCAACAAGTGTAACTTTGATCAATTCCATTCGCCTTTAAATGTCGTGCCAACTCCTCTGCGAAGAATCGATTTTACATAACAACACCTTAAACAAGGACATTTCATACCACTAGAAGTCCCTAAACGCTCAAACAAATTTCACAAAATAATCCACTCCAATGCGTATACTCCTTGGATAGCGATTGGCGGACATCCAATTTCTATCCATAATTGCCAAATATTTATAATAAAATCCGAGAAGAGAACTTTAACATATGACCCATCAAGCAATTCGAATATAATGAAGAATCAATTCATATAAAAAAACAAAGGAACCATATAATCTAGTCTTCCAAATAATTAATTTATGTGTAACAAGAAGAGGCTAGTGGTGAAAAAAAAAATAAGAAGAGTCTAGTGTGCACAAGTGACAAAACTAATATATTTCTAAACTAGCTAGAACCCACAATTAATATCTAACAAGAAACAGAGAAAGGAGCAGTAAAACTCACCAATGTTGTCCGAGTGAGAGAGATGATGTTCATCGAGAGAGATGATTTTCGTTGAGAGAGATGATGTTAATTTGAGTTAGGTGTTAGGGTTTTGCGTTTCGGGTGAGTGATTTTGCGTTTCAGGTAAGAGTGTTAGGAATAAAGAGGGAAGTAGCTCAATGGGAAACAAAAAAATTATTTAACCATACCTAGCGTTTTCTAAAAACGCTAGGATCTATCTAGCGTGTTTTCTAAATACCTAGCTTTTTGAGTAAAAGCGCTAGGGATATGTCTAGAGTGTTTACTAAATACCTAGCGTTTTATAAAAACGCTGAGGATCTATCTAGCGTGTTTTCTAATTGGCTAGCGTTTTGAATAAAAGCGCTAGAGGATCCGTCTAGCGTGTTTTCTAAATAGCTAGCGCTTTCTAAAAAAACGCTAGGATCTATCTAGCGTGTTTTCTAATTGGCTAGCGTTTTGAATAAAAGCGCTTAGGATCCGTCTAGCGTGTTTTCTAATTTGCTAGCGTTTTAAGCAAAAGCGCTAGGATCCGCATCTAGCGTGTTACCTAATTGGTAGCGTTTTACTTTAAAACGCTACTAATGGTGTAGCGTGTTATTAAAATGGCTAGCGTTTTTTTATAAACGCTACTAAAGGTGGCGATCTCTTTTTACAATTCTGGCGTAGTAAGGCTTTGGCCTTTCTGGCCTAGCCCTCTTCACGACACTGACTTGACCTAACAGCCTTTCGTTATAAATGTGTGCTTGCATCGTCACTTTCACAACACTTGCGATCTTGTGTCGCTTCCCAAATCTTACGGCGGCCTCTCCCCTCTTCTCTCACATGTTCTCCTCTTCCTTTCCTGTATTACTTAGAATTAGGAAAGAGTTGCAAAATTATCCTTCATCAATTCTTTATTATAGAGTTGTATTATTAATTTGATTAAGATGATTTGGTAGGGTGGGGACAACTTTATTCCACTGATATAGGTATTGTGGATACAACTAATCCCATATTAATCTTGATCTGTTTGATTGTATAATTTTTTGCGGTCTTTTATTCCTTTTGTTTAATGTTCCGTGGTTTTTTCTCCAGCAGATTCATGACAAGACCCAACAATTGATTATTGGAATATCATTACTGGTTTGATCAAACGTGAATTATCTATATCGCTTTATGTTTGTATACCTTACGGTTATGTTCAACTCTACTGTTCATTTTGACATAGTCCAACACAGAACTCTGGCGACTGTGATTTCCTTGATTAAACATTACAGAAGGTATTATATTTGAAATTTATATATTCATATTTACTACTATAATTTTCTATGATTTACTTCCTTTTATTTGACGAATTATTTACCTTTATTTGATAGATGCTGTCTATTTTTATTTGAATTTGTGAATTTTACTTTGCAAACATGGTTTAGGAAATTAATAGAGGAGGTTTTATTTATTTTTGGTAACGATACTTAACTTTTTTTCATGTACACTTTGATCTATTTTGTTATAATTCATAAAATAAGCGATTTTTAAGAAGATAGAGTTCTTACTGGTATCTTCGCTAAGTTGAAATCCTAAACATGGTATTATGTTTTGAAGTTTCAGGAATCCTGACTTCTAAAAGTGATGTGTATAGCTTTGGGGTTGCTCTCCTTGAGATGCTAACTGGGAGAAGAGCAAATGATAAGCGAAGGCCATATAAGGAGAAATAAATTCAAGACTTTTATTTAGACACCTCTTCATCTGGTGCCAATAAATATGGTCTAATAGATGGCTCATCTTCAAGAAGCACACCATCAGAATTTCAAACCTCTCCACTAAGCTTTACTCCTCCTTTTCGTTCACAAAAACCAAGTTGTGAGAAGCCATGAGATAAAATGAGATGCATCTCAATCTTATTTTATGTTACCTTGTATTGTAGTTTAGGGATGTTTTAATCAAAAACTACAATCATCTATTTGTATTAGCAAAGTTTCCTCATTTTGATATTATTATATGGGGGAGGGAGGGCTGCAAGAAAAAGAAAGGAAGGAAGTGAAGAAGAAAAAGAAGAAGAAGAAGAAAGGGAAAGCCCCACCTTGAATGGAAAACATATTCTTCTTCACAAATATACTATCTCAAAGTGAATCTTCAATATATTTTTGGAGTTTCCTTTGAGAAGCTTAAACATATTTTTCTTGATATACCTTAGTTGTTGTTTTTATGCTGTCAACTCTGCTTTGGTAAGCTTCTTTTCCTGTTTATTTTTTTAACATGACAATACATTTTTTTCATTGAAAACTTGCATTACTAAAACTTCACTGACATGAAAATTGATGACTTCATGTATTTCTTATTTCTTATTTGCATACTCAAAGCAGAAAATGGAGTCAATATATAGGTAACGTTGAAGCTCTTAATATGATATTTTATCTGTGTATCTCATTGTAGGCTAAGTCGATCACGATATTCACATGCAAAGGAAAAAGTGTGGCACTGCTATTAATACCACCAAGTCAATTTGAAGTTAATTTGATGAAAAAGCCCATGGAGGAGTGGAATTGTGCAATATGTTTGATTAAAACCACGAGTAAGAGGAACTTGAGTGACCATCTGAACAGTAAGAAGCACAAGGCGAAGAAAGCGGCACTGAGAAATCAGGAAGTTCTTAAGAACGCGGAAGCGTCTATGTGGTTAAAAGAAAGTGAAAAAAGTATGAAGGCTTTTGAAATCAACCTTACTACATCTCCGTGGTTTCCTTGGAGATGCAGTAACGATGATTTCAGGAACCTTCATACTTTTTTCACTTTCCTTTAACGACATAGACGCTTCCGCGGTTTAAAGAACTTCTTGATTTCTCAGTGTCGCTTCCTTCGCCTTGTGCTTCTTACTGTTCAGATGGTCACTCAAGTTCCTCTTACTCGTGGTTTTAATCACACATTTTTCATAATTCCACTCCTTCCATGGGCTTTTTCATAAAATTAACTTCAGATGACCTGGTGGTATTAATAGCAGGTGCCATAGCTTTTTCCTTTGCATTGTGGATATCAGGATCAGACTTAGCTTACAATGAGATACACAGATAAAAGATCATATTAAGAGCTTCAACGTTACCTATATATTCACTCCATTTTCTGCTTTGAGTATGCAAATAAGAAATAAGAAGTACATTAAGTCATCAATTTTCATGCGAGTGAGGTTTTATAATGCAAGTTTTCAATGAAGAAAATGTATTATCATGTTAAAAAAATAAACAGGAAAAGAAGCTTACCAAAGCAGAGTTGACAGCATAAAACAACAACTAAGGTATATCAAGAAAAATATGTTTAAGCTTCTCAAAGGAAACACCAAAAATGTATTGAATTTGGGGGGCTTAGAAAAAATCTTCAATTTCTTTACATCTTGTTATAAAGCTCTCTCTCAAAATTGAAGTTATATTGATCATAAACATATTATTCCATTTCTTTACAAATATACTATCTCAAAGTAAAATTTGTAACACCTCAAAGTAATTGTTTTAATTCTTTGTTGCTAAGTGAAATAATTATTGTATGATTAAATAATTTAATTGGCTAAATAGAATGCTTGTAGGAATTGAGTGTTTATTTTGTTAATTAGATATAGTTAAGTGTAGAAGTAGGAAGTAAGGGCAATATAGGGAACACACTCTCCAAAAACATACTAAAACGCACTCTCAGTTGAACTAATAAAACACATACTCACGCATTTACTTCTCACTTATCTCAAAGGAGACATTTTATCTAAAGTGAATGTGAGTTAGGGAAGATTCACCACAACCATTGAGCTAATCCACTCAAGCGAACTAATTTCCTCACTATTGCAAGCACATCCTAGCCTCAAACTCTTCTCTAAAAATTCAGAATTTGGTTTACTCTCTTTCTTCTTCCCCTCATATTCGATAGATACATGTTGGTGTAGAAGCTTGTTTGAGGGATTCTAGTGTGTTGCATGTGTGTTTTGGGAGTTGAGGTAGATTAGTTGGAACCTACATTGTTGATCGGAGTGCTTACATTGAGGATTTGGAAGCTGAAAACGAATTTGGAGATTGTGGGAGCCGTTTTCTGAAGAGAGAGTCTCAAACTCAAGTTGAGTTTTAAAATTTCAACTTTTGCATGTGAGTTCTTTTTCTTTTATGTTTTCACAATGTTTTTTGATGTGTTTGGGAACTTAATGTCATGAATATTGAGTTGCATGAGTGTTTGAACTGATTTTGGGTTTTCAACCTCGAAAGCTTATTTTTGCTTGGCTCCTTTTTCTCTTTTTTCCATATCTTTTTTATAGGCATGGTATTTTTTGACTGCATTAGAGTTAACTTGGAGCGGGAGATCTTACCATCGTGAGAATTAAGGCTCCTTCAGAGAATGATTTCTCCACCACATAAGGTCCTTCGTAGTTCGGAGTCCATTTCTCGCGGGAATCCTTTCAGATAGGTAAGATTTTCTTGAGAACCAAGTCTCTTTCCTGAAATTGTCGAGGACAAACCTTCTTCTATTAAGCTTTCTTTGTTCTTTTCTGATATAACTCGTCATGACATAGGACAGCCATTCTTTTGTTTGATGAGATTTAATGGAAGTACTGCTTCAATTGTATGGGGTTTCCCTTGCTGAAGTGTGAACGGGGTCCAATCTCCATGTTAAGCAAAAGGAAGCATTTGCAGGTCACCATCACTTTCTGCACGATCTTCTTTATATTCTTGTTTGCTGCTTTGTCTGCCCCATTCGTCTTTGGACGGCATGGGTAGGGGTTATGATGCTCGACTTGAAGTTCTCAAACAGCTCTTTCACCATTGTACTTGACGATATTATTTGGAAGGCTGTAAAAACGGACCAAATTTTTATGAACTTGACAATCACAGATCTTGTTAGACCTGTGGGCGTTCAAACTTTAACAACCTCTTATGACTTGTTTCGATTGATTCCCCGTGGGGTTGGATCATCTTAACTTCTTGCTTCAACATTCTCGTTAACTTTGACACCTCCCTCAGCTTGATTAATAGGGTGATCAAAGTTATGATATGAGTTACCGACGTTGTTATTTTCAAGGAATTTTTTTTTTAGATTTGCATTAGTAGAAATTGACAGAACGAAAACGGGTAGAAGAGAAAGCAAAGCGAGCAAATGAGAAAAGAAGAAAGAAAATTTATTTGAGAATTCAAAATGCTATTATATTAATACTGGTATTGAAATGAAACATGCATGCCCTTATGAGATATGCTAAGTTCTTGGGCAAAGCCATAGGATTTGCATTACAGAAAATTACTTTGAACAACAAATCACAAGAAAATCAACAATCTCCCAATTCTTGAGCTCTTCATTTGGAGGACAAGGGCTAAGGTTGGTGACACCATCTTCAATACTCTGATCACCTTAAATGGCATAGGCAGATGGTTTCCCATGCCCTGGTAGTGGGTTTGTGGCAACATTTGGACCCTCTTCTTTGAAAATGAGCCACTTAGACTTGATCAAGTCTAGGACAACATATTTTAGTGCCTTGCAGTTTTCTGTTGAATGCCCAACTGCCCCAGCATGTAATCCACATGTAGTGTTTTGCGTCATATCCTCTAGGGAAAGGAAGTTGATGTTGTAATAAGAATATCATTTTGATGATAACAAACTAAGTAAGATTTAGATTTTCTAATGAAGTGTTATCTAACATGTTTGCCAAGTGCTAAGAACAGGTTACCAAACTTAGCAAATTAAGGCTCTATCAAGGCTCTACCATGGACTAAAATATTGGCAAAATATAAAGGTAGAAAGGCCTTGAGAAGGTTAAATATGAGAAGTTTGACGCAACTACAAAAGGTTGACCAAAAGTCAACAGAATGTTTGACTGAAGTCAAAAGTAGGTTGACTCATCAAAACACCTTGGAAGCATAAATTGAATTGTGAGAAGGTTAAAGTGAAGAAAGATACAATGTTGAGAAGGTTGCTCGAAACCGTATCAAATTTACCCCAAACAAATTAACTCCTTATAATGTTCTTAAGATGCATTAAATGAAGATTCCAAGTAATAAATGAGCTGGAAGTTTGAAGCATTAAAGAAGGTAATGCATGATTATTCCTATGGCATATTTTGGGTGTTTGTTCATACTAGGAAGCTTGAGAAGATTCGTTTAAATCAGTCACAGCATGGCCTACAACATAAAATCAAATCATAGTTGTTTAATAGAAGACTAGAAGAGTACATATCTAGCTGGAGAAAGTTCATATCTGCAGATAAAGCAAAAAGCCAAACCTGAGAAGGTTCAAAGACTGTCAACTTTGGTACCTTACTTGAAGTCACTCCTATAGACCAATGGATATTCCAAACGGCTCCCTTCAAGTTTCTAACGGCTATATTCTCACTCCATGGCTATTTAAAGATCTCATTCTGAAGATTCAAAGTATGAGATTTTATTTCAACCTACACAAAGTCAAGTTACTCTACACAATCAACCCACAGCGGCTGTAACGCCCAAAATAATTTAATTATTTAATTAATTAAGTTATTTAAGGCTTGCAACATTTAATTAAGTTAATTAAATAGTTAAAGTTTATTATATCTAAAAGGAGTCTAATCTATTTTAAATAGGATACTTAAGTTGGATTTATTTTTATTTCAGGAGGTGGAATGAATTAATTGTAGGAGTGGGAATAAGGCCCAAGGGCCATTATTGGGCCCAATGGTAGTCATAAAACTTAGGAGTTTTTCCATTAGGGTCTCATTACCCTCATTTTGAAAGAAAGAAAAATAGAAGAATAGAGAGAAGGAGAGGGAGAAGCCGACGGCGTGAAGGAGGGAGGGGGAAAGGAAGAAACTTTCCTTGAGCTTTTGGTAGGGTAAGTGAGATTCTAGTCTCAATCTTCATCATTTCTTTTCCCCATTCCATTTCCTTAAGTTCCATAAGCTCACTCTTGTTATTTTGAATTTCCATTTTCACCCAAGCAAGGAGGCATTTCGTTTTGGGCTGGAAATCAAAGGTGGGGGTCTTGTTTTGTTGATTCTTGGTGGTTAGTTGAAATTTTGGCTCATTAAAGGTTAGGGGATTCTCTACTACATTTATAATAATTTGTAGGATATGTATTATAGGTGGAATAGCTCTAGGAATGACTTGTTTGTGTTATTTTGATGTTGATTATATGTTGGTTGATGTATGAGATGCCTAATTTGTTGATATCATGTTGCTTGTTGTTGGAAAAATATGTGTTGTGAATTATGTATGTTATATGTTTGAGGAAATGTTTCCATGAAGAGGAGTATGAGAATATGGTAATTTAATGAAGTTGATTTAATACCTATATGTGTGTTGTTTATGTGGGAATTAAGTTGTTGAGTAAAAATTTGGTTTGAGTTGGTTTAGTGAAGGTGTTTGGAGGAGGGGCGCCAAATGCCTAGGCAAATGGCGCCTAGAAGCTGTTTTGGGCTGGGAATGGTTTAGTGCAGGGAGAGGGGCGCCATTTGCTAGGCAAAATGGCGCCAGGTATGCTGTCTGTTGTTTTGGCAGGGTGCAGGGCGCCAATTACCCCTGAATATGGCGCCTGGTGGAGTGAATAGGTGCTGGTGTGTGTTTGTGCAGGGCAGGGGCGCCATTTGCTAGGCAAAGTGGCGCCCAGTTTACTGTTTTTGTGAGTGTTGTTTTGATGCAGGTTGGGTTTTTAGAGGGCGCCAATTCCTTAGGAATATGGCGCCTGTGTCTAGTGTGTGGCGTGACATGTGCAGGGAGGGGCGCCAATTCACTAGGAAATTGGCGCCAGGTGCGTGGGTGTGTGCTGCGTGCGTGCAGGGGATGGGGCGGGTGCAGGGGGCGCCAGTTGCTGGAAACTTGGCGCCCTGTGCTAGTGTGTGCGTGTCTTCTCTTGCGCGTAGTGTGGGGCGGTTGGTGTCAAGGTATGGGGCGCCATTTTGGCTGCCCCTTGGCGCCTTGGTGCCCAAAAATGTGTCTAAGTGATGGTTTAGTCCCTAAGAATTAATTTAATCCTTGGTGTGACAAAATAGTCCCTAAGAATTAAATTAATCCTTGGCGTGACAAAATAATCCCTTAGTGTCTAATTAATCCAAATATGTCAACATAAGTTCCTAAGTACCAAATTAATCATAATGTGTCAAAATAATCTTTGTGTACTAAATTAATCTTTGGTGGGTCAAAATGGTCCTTAAGTGTGAAAAAGGTCCTTATGGGGTGGTTGGGTCTTTAGGGGAGATTCAATTTAATAAATGGTAAGGTGGTGGTTAATAAATGACGTGGGCTTCGGCCAAAAAGGTGGTTAATAAATGACATGGGCTTCGGCCAAAGAGGTGGGTCAATGAATGATGTGGGCTTCGGCCAAAGTGGTGAGTTATTACTTGATGTGATAAATTTGTAATGTTGTGATGCATTGTCATAGTGTCACATAAATCATATGCATTTCAAAAGTGGTGGGTGGCTTCGGCCAAAACATGGTGGGTGGCTTCGGCCAAACGTGGTGGTTGCCCGACGGGGTTATTGAGGTGGTTATGGATCCACATGCATATTGCACACATGCATATAACCATGCATTCTTTGAATTCTTGTTGATGATTAATTAATTCATTATTGTTGTTTGTTGGTATTCTAATTGAATGGTAGATGCCTCGATCTCTGTGATTGTTGTTACTAGATGTTTTCCTAGTATAATGCTTATCTTATTTGTTATTATTTATGTAAAGAGACTCACCCTAGCATTTTTATGTTGCCTGCTCTCGTGGCGACATGCAGGTGATTCTGAGTGAAGACGTCTAGGCCTTCTTGGGATTTTTGTGTCGGCTCTGATCTAGTAACACCGAGGATGGGGTTTTAGTATCATTATTTTATGTTATGTGTTAAACTGATTTAAACTATGTATTGAGTATGTTGAACTGTTTCTCTGGATTATTGTAAACACTAAACAGGTTTTTAGGGTTTTAACCCACGTGGATATGATATGTATTTCACGCACTAGATGCGTTTGAATTTTAAATGTGCCTTGATGATGTTTTTATAAAATGTAGCACTCTCCTTGAGGTGCGTGGAAAAGTTTTTGAAAAACTCTGATTTTTATTAATGTAATTAGTACTTAGTAGAAGGGGGTGTTACATAAAGCTTCTTCTCTTTCAGCACCTCTAGCACCAATCTGAAGTGCTCTGCATGCTCCTCCTCAGACTTATAGTACACCAGAATATCATCAATAAAAACAACCACAAACCGATCCAAGTAGCTATGGAAGATTCGGTTCACGTACTCCATAAACACCCCTGGTGCATTAGTGACTCCAAACGGCATTACAGAGTACTCATAGTGTCCATACCTCGTTCAACATTTGTCTTACGAATGTCTTCATCTCTTACCTTAATCTGGTGATACCCTGACCTCAAATCAATTTTGCTAAAAACCTTAGCACCCACCAGCTGATCCATTAGATCATCAATCCTCGGGAGAGGATACTTATTCTTGATAGTTACCTTGTTCAGTTGCCTGTAATCCACACACAGACGCATACTCCCATCCTTCTTCTTCACTAACAGAACTGGGGCTCCCCATGGTGACACACTAGGCCTCACAAACTTCTTCTCAAGTAGCTCTTCCAACTGCTTCTTTAGTTCAGACAACTCAGAAGCTGACATTCGGTACGGTGCCATAGACACAGGCCTAGTACCAGGCACAAGCTCAATCCCAAACTCAACCTCCCTATCTGGTGGGACACTAGGAATCTCATCAGGAAACACTTCAGGGAACTCAGACACCACCTGCAACCCATCAACTATAGCCTGGTTCTCAGCAGACATAGAGGCCATCAAAGCAAACAGCTGACCACCCTCTTTCATTACCTCACGCAATTGATCAGCAGACAACAAAGCAGAATCTTCCTCTTCTGGAGGAAGGAAACTCACAGACTTGTTGAAACAGTTGATGTGCATGTGGTTATCTACTAACCAGTCCATACCCAGAATCACATCCAACCCACCCAATGGTAAACAGATAAGGTCAACCAGAAAATCTCTGCCGAAGACTGACAGAGGACACCTAGCACACATTAGAGAAGTAGTTACTGAGCCCTTAGCTGGAGTGTCGATAACCATCCCCCTCTCCATAGTAGACAAGACTAAATTCAACTTTTCAGCACAGACAGAAGCAATAAAAGAGTGCGTAGCACCCGTGTCAACAATAGCAACTAAAGGTGTACCATAAATAAAGCAAGTACCTCTAATCTCATTGGGTCCCTCTGAACCTGCCAATGCAAAAACTCTCCCAGTGGACCTCTCCTTCTTTGGTTTAGTGCACTTGGAGCTAAAGTGACCGGCTTCTCCACAATTGAAACACACTGCTTCCTTGCGCTCACACTCGGATGCCATGTGACCATCCTTCCCACACTTGAAGCATATCTTTCCCCCAGACTTACAATCAAAACTCTTGTGACCCGGCTTGCCACACTTGAAGCATACAACATCAGCAGGAGCATCTCCCCCACTTGGCTTTTTGCCCTCAGCAGACCTACTACCACCAACATACCTGCTACCACCAGCATACCTCTGTTTACCCTTATTAGCAGACACTTCATATGGCTTACCCCTGTTCTGAAACTTACCCTTCTGGTCTCTCATGACTCTAGCACGGGCATTGTTGTCATCCTCATAGATCCTGCAGCAGTCAACCAGGTCAGCAAACACTCTGATCTTCTGATACCCAATGGCCTGCTTGATATCAGCTCTCAACCCATTCTCAAATTTTATGCACTTTGAAAATTCAGACCCAGCCTCAGAGTAGTGTGGATAGAACTTAGCGGATCAAGAAACTTAGCAAAGATACTACTCGTGGCGGTCATACTACCCCGCTCACCAAGAAACTCCATCTCTTTCTTCCCTCTGACATCCTCCGGAAAGTACTTCCTCAGGAATTCCCTCTTGAACACAGCCCAAGTAACCTCCTCATGGGCAGTCCCCAACCTCTCACTGGTCTCTAACCACCAGTCATCAGCCTCCTCAGATAAAGTGTGCGTACCATACCTGACTTTCTGCTCATCATTGCAGCTAATCACCCGAAAGATCCTCTCAATCTCCTTTAGCCAAGCCAGCGCACCATCTGGGTTGTACCTTCCCTTGAAGGTAGGAGGGTTCTCCCTCTGAAATGTAGCCAGACTACGGGTCTCGGCGATTCTCACTGGGTACCCACGTCGCGCTTATAGCTGCAAGGCCTCAACAAGAGCAGCATCAATTCTTCTGGCCATATCAACCTAGCACTACAGCATAAACAACCAGTTCATAACTAATTCAGGACACCTATTTGTCATACACAATATGACAGACAGACACACTTGGCCGGACAGACCGAACTTTTGCTCGATACCACTAATGTAACACCCCATTTCTACCCGGTAATTTAAATCAAAATCAGAGTATATGAAAATTTATTTCTCGAATGGAATGCTACACTTATCTCTTAAAATTCCTCAAACAGTCAATTCAACTCATAAATATAATCAAATACGTAACACCATAAAACACGTGGAATAATGTCTCATATCACGCAGCGGAAATAACAACTACATGTCAAAGGAACAATCGTCAAGTCTCAATGCTACATAGTATAACAGTATGAAAGCTCAACAGTGAGCAAACAAATCAAACTAGAATCTATATCCCATCCCCTAGGTGCTACGTATCAGAGCAGACCGACTCGGGGAATAGTGAAGGTAGCAAACCCTCACTCATGACTACCTGTGGTAAACAACAACAGAAAGGGTGAGTCTCGAACTATATAATAAGGATGATAATAAGCAATATATACACAATCATAGCAGCACACAGTCACAATATACAGCACACAAAATCACACCACTCATTAATCAATAACACTTATACGTTTATGAGAATGTATGCAATGTAGTCATGCATGTGGTACCATTTGCCCCCATGGCAGTATCATTATCAAATTGAGCCCTCATTACTCTGGCCCCCATGGCCTGGCCCTCATGGCCTCACAATTAATTTATAAATGTCGCGACCGCAGCCGAATGTATGCATGAGACTCCATGAGCACATCACACCCATATTTACAACATCACAATTCACATATTATTTCTCACCTCATTTATTAATCTCATTTATAGCCCCCATGGCTCATGCCCCCATGGCATTCTCAATCACCTCAGTCACTAGCTCATCATATTCAAGTCCCAAGAACTAATCTCAACTAGAGGACTAAACCTCACTCAGGGACCTAAAACACTCTTTAGGACCAAATCAACACTTAGGGACCCAATTGACACCTTTTGGACCAAACTGGCACCTAGGGACCAAACTGTCACCTAGGGACCAAAACAGCACACACTTAGACACAAGGCAGCACTAGGCGCCATTTTTCCCACATTCTGGCGCCACCCTGTGCAACACAGCACTAGGCGCCTAAACTCAGCAACTTGGCGCCCTGGCAACACTGACCATCGGGCGCCATTTTCCTAGCAACTGGCGCCCCACGGGCAACACTGGTCTTAGACACGAACTAAGACACAAACCGAGACACGATCTCGCACACGAGCGCGACTAGCGCGCTGGCAAGACTTTTTGGCGCCCGCACTTGGCCCAAAGACACACAAAGACATGCAAAAGAAAACTACTCGAGCCAAAATGTTAAAAATTGATTTTTGGCAAGCAACTACAAAAGATGGCACGGTAAAATATGCTCAGAACTCTAAGTTTCACTCAAACCACCCCATAGGCGCACACATATAGCGCCACAGCAATACCCACCCGAACATCTCTCAAATGACACATGCTAAAATAAAACTACTCGAGCCTTAAAATTGATTTTGGGCAGGCAACTGCAAAAGATGGCACGGTAAAATATGCTCAGAACTCTAAGTTTCACTCAAACCACCCCATATGTGCACATGAACAGCGCACAGGGCGCCATATTCCCAAGAAGCGGCGCCCAGGGGCGACACACACGCGCACCCGGGCCATCGCTCTGGTGACACAGCGCCATTCGGGAATCTGGGCGGCATTTGGCGCCCGTGCCACTGGCACACACCCACAGCCACACAAACAGTGCACAGGGCGCCATTTTCCCAGCAACTTGGCGCCCTGGCAGAACACACCTACACACAGACACATAACTAGCACGTGAACAGTACACAGGGCGCCTTATTCCTAGCAATTTGGCGCCCCAAACCCCAAAAATCCCAAATTCCCTTAAATCAATTCACTCCATAATCATTCTAATCCTCCTAATTTCATATTCTAACAATCAATTGCATGTTTAATCATCAATTACATCACAAATCACGAAATCACATAAACCCTAATTTAAGCCCTAAATCGATTTCAACATGTAATTCATCAAATTCAATGGTTCAAATCATCAAACAATCATCAATTAACATCAAACAATACCTATGATCTACATATAACCCATTATCCTCTCTATTATAGAGTGAGACTCCCCTTACCTTAAATTACACCGTAGAAAGTCTCTTTCTCCGAGTCACGTACAAAACCCACAGCAAAAAGAGCTCCTTTCTTTTCTCTTTGATTGGTGCGATCCCTCTTCTCCTTCTTCTCACTCTCTAGCGCCGTTTTCTCCCTTTCTTTCTTCTCTCTTTTCGTTTCTTTCTTTCTTTGAGGGAATGGTGCGAATTGCACAATCCCTAGGAGCCTAAGTCATTGGGCTTGGGCTCCTGGGCCAATCCTTGCAGTTCCGGTATTTCCAATACCACTCCCTTCAATTAAATAAAATACTTTATTATAAATGCTATATTCTAACTTAATATAATTAAAATAAGTGCAACACTTTAAGTAATTTAATCAATTGCTTAATTAAATCATTTAGGGTGTTACACCCAACATTGACAAGCTGGTCAATGGTCCATCGGGCTACAAACTCTTGTCTTTCTTGGACGCTTATTCTGGCTACAATCAGATCACCACAAGACCGTTTTTATGACCGATTGTGGAAACTTCCAATACAAGGTCATGCCCTTCGTCCTGAAGAACGCAGGGACGACCTACCAACGAATGATGAACAAGATCTTCAGGAAGCAGATCAGTCGCATAGCTGAAGTGTATTTGGATAATATGATCATCAAGAGCAAGACCGACCAAGATCACCTAGACGACCTGAGAGAAGTCTTTGAGGAAGCTAGAAGAAATTCCTTGAGGCTAAATCCAGAGAAGTGCACCTTTGGAATAAGGGCCGGCAAATTTCTGGGCTTCCATTTAACAGAAAAAGAAATTGAGGCCAATCCTGATAAGTGCAGGGCGGTCGCCGATATGAGGCCGCCCACCACCAAGAAGGAGATCCAACGATTGAATGGCATGGTTGCTGCTCTGTCAAGGTTCATACCCAAATCTGCCTGCAAGTCACTCCCCTTGTTCAAGCTGTTAAAGAAAGAGGTGGATTTCGAGTGGACCGAGCAATGCCAGTGAGCATTGGACGACCTGAAAGGAACTTTGTCGAATCCGCCAATCATGACCAAACCGCTGTCGGGCAAAATGCTATACTTGTGCTTGGCAATAACCGAAGAAGTCTTGAGCGCCGTCCTGGTCAGGGAAAACGACTCAAAACAGAACCCGGTCTATTTCATCAGCAAGGTACTGCAAGGACCGAAAATAAGATACCAAAAGATTGAGAAGCTAGCCCTTGCGTTACTGCTGGGCGCCCGTAGGTTGAGGCCTTACTTCGTAGCCCATCAGGTTGTGGTAAGGACCGACCAGTCCATTAGGCAAATCCTCCATCTACCGGATCTGGCGGGCCACATGATCAAATGGGCGGTAGAACTCAGCGAGTTCAAAATAAAGTTTGAGTCCAGGTCGACCGCCAAGGCCCAGGTACTGGCCGATTTTATTGCTGAAATGACACCAGTCCTAGACGATCGTTCGACAACGACCTGGACCCTGCATGTTGATGGTTCTTCTAATAGCAAAGGGAGTGGGGCCGGCCTAATCCTGGAAAACTCTGAAGGCCTCACAGTGGAGGTATCTCTAACGTTTGCCTTCCACACATCGAACAATCAGGGAGAATACGAAGCATGTTTAGCCGGGCTGCAGCTTGCCAAGGAGTTCAACGTCGATTGCCTTGAACTGCTCTCAGATTCCTTGCTGGTCGTCTCTCAGATTCAAGAGCTGTATGATGCAAAAGACGATGTTCTGAAGAATTACTTGGCTAAAGTGAGAGAACTCCTCCAAGAATTCGGACAAGGCAGGAGGTAAGGCGCGCATCAAGAACGAGAACGTGCGGTGACATCCTTTCGAAGTTGGCCAGCACCAAAGCCCCTGAAATCACAGGAGTTTGATCCAGGAAACTCTGAGTCGGCCGAGTGTCTCAACTAAGCCAAGTCAATTGCTGGCCGTACTCTCCGTCGACCAAGAAAAGGACTGGATTGCCCCCATCCTGCGTTACATTGTGGCAGGGGAAGAGCCGAGCGACCCAAAGCAAGCGAAGTTGCTAAGGTTAAGGGCAACCAAGTATTCTATGATTGAAGGAAGATTATACCGAAGAGGATTTTCATCCCCATTGCTAAGGTGTCTGTCGTCGGTCGAAGTCGACCATGTGTTCCTGAGGGTGTTTGTGGCAGCCATCAGGGCGGCCGGGCTAAAGCCAAAAAGGCCCTCAGAAATGCAAGAAATGTCAGGTGCATGCTGACGTTTACGTTGCTCCTTCTTCAGAGCTACAAAGCCTTACCCCACCTTGGCCGTTCGCCTGGTGGGGGATGGATCTTTTAGGGCCATTTCCACCTGCTCCAGGTTAGTTCAAGTTTCTAATAGTCGCAGTCGACTATTTTACCAAGTGGATCGAGGCTGAGCCTCTAGCAACCATAACTGCAGCAAACGTAAGCAAGTTCTTCGGCCGAAATGTGCTAGCCCGATTTGGGGTTCCCTAGCAGCTGATCACGGACAATGGGACCCAGTTCGCAGACAAGAGATTCAGGGAAATGTTGGCTGGCCTAGGACAACGTTTTACTTCGGTCGAGCACCTAAAGACCAACGGCCAAGCGGAAGCGGCTAACAGAGTCATTCTGCGTGGTTTGAAAAGAAGGCTGAACGAAGCTAAAGGAAATTGGGCCGAAGAACTGCAATCCGTCTTATGGGCCTATAGGACGACCCCCCATTCATCGACCGGAGAGTCACCGCTCGATTGAGACTTGTCTCACGAATCGATCTTCGTCATCCCCATAGAAATGGGCGAGCTAAACTGGAGGACGGCCAACCCCCCAACTGTGATCGACAACGACTGGGATATACGAGAAGAGTTAGACCAGATCGAAGAGCTGCGCACCCAAGCATCGCTTAGAGAACAATTGATAAAACAGAAGGTCGCTGCTAGGTATAACGCTCGTGTTCAGAAAAGGGACTTCCCCATCGGGCAGCTCGTCCTTAGGCGTGCAGACGTTGGAAACAAGAACGCTCGGCAAGGAAAGCTCGCTCCTAATTGGGAAGGGCCATACCGGGTTGTCAATAAGACCGGCAAGGGGGCCTACAAATTAAAAACCATAGAGGGGGCGACCATCCCCAGGACATGGAACGTGGATAAGCTTAGGAAGTATTATGTCTAAGAGTAATGAACAACCAATCAATAAATGAATATCAGGCGGGCGCTCTTTTTCCCCACTGGGGTTTTTTACTGAGGCCCGACCTTTAAAAATCGTACTGGTACTTTAGTTTTTGATGCAAGAATGTATGCCTGGTAGCTCATCATGCGCGTAGCAGCAGAGCGACCGTGAGGCCACCGAGTTGGTCCAAAACGAGTGTCGTCGAATGACCCAAAACGAGTGCCGTCGAACGGCCCAAAACGAGTGTCGTCGAACGACCCAAAACGAGTGCCGTCGAACGGCCCAAAACGAGTGTCATCGAATGGCCCAAGGGTTAAGCAATGACCCACAAACGAGCGTAGGCCGCCGAGCGGCCTAACACGAGTGCTTTCGAAAAGCCCAAATATCGCCCGACGATCGGCCGAGAACGAGTGCCTTCGAAAGGCCAAAATAGCGGCCGATGATCGGCCGAGAACGAGTACTTTCAAAGGTGCGATGAACTAATGATGAATAAACTAACAACAAGCAAATTAAGGGAAAAGAGCGTCATTCATTACAAAATAAAGACGCCCGGTCGAAGCCGGGCGCCCAGAACATTCATCCGCTCGAAGGCGGAGCAAAAGTATTTAGATTACAGAGATTACACCGCTCGCAGGAGGGCAAAGGAAAAAGGCTATTCACTTCTTTTGACGGTGGAAGATGACCGACCGCTTTTGGAGCACTTTATCGTCATCATCTTTCTTGAGGGGCATCACGATCTCATCACCCTCGATCATATGATCGTGCCTCACAACCTTGTCGTCATACTAAATGCCTCGAGCGGCGTTGAACAGCCTCATCTGGGCAACAACATTGTCAAATTGGAAGACAGCCGCTCCTCTTGCCATCCCGGCCACTTCAGCTAACTTCACGGCAATGATCGCCTCCTTCTCCTCCTCAAGGCGAGCGACCTTTGCTTTGAGAGACTTCACCTGGTCAGCCAACTCTTTGTTTTTGCCCGACAGCTTGCCCCTGTTGCGCCCGAAAAAGTCCCCGAGGGGTTTTTCTTCGTTTACAACGTTTTAAAACAATGAAGTCGCCACCAATATTTTTGGGGTTGTGTAAAGTTTTAAAACCTTTTTCTGGAAGGCAGATGGTCTTTTGGAAAACCGGAAGATTTGGGTTCGAGGGTCGGTTAGGCATGGGGAATGTATTAACGCCCCACACCTCCTTTCTACTGAAAGGGAACCTTTAATTAATTGTGTGGTTCTAAGTGTTGATTTGGAAAATACTTAAATTTGCCTCTTGAGTGAAAAAGACTTAATGAAAATTTTTATTTGCGCCGCTTGACGAGAGTTAGTCGCTTTGGTTTTTTTGGAAGGGAAAATGTTTTTGGTTTGTTGTGCTTGATGGAGGGGAACCGCTCCTACGTATCTCCAGGTGCGATGGAGAATTCAAAGCTACGTAGTTCTAGGTTTTTTGGTTTTTATTTTTTTATCTTGTTTAATTGTGAAAATTGAGCTTTCATGATGATCAATTGAGCGAAGGCTCCAAGTGACCACCATTAGCACTCCATTGTTAATGATCAGGCAAGCAAAGGCTTCGCAGGACCAATGACAAAGTTTTTGATTTAATGAAAAGTTTTTTTTTAGGAAAATTAGGCATTCATGATGATCAATTGAGCAAAGGCTCCAAGTGATCACCACTAGTTCCTCATTGTTAATAATTCGTGCAAGCAAAGGCTTCGCAGGACCATTAACAAAGTTTTTCTGATTTGTTGAAAGTTTTGAGAAAAATTAGGCATTCATGATGATCAATTGAGCAAAGGCTCCAAGTGATCACCACTAGTTCCTCGTTGTTAATGATTATGCAAGCAGAGGCTTCGCAAAACCACTAACAAAGTTTTGATTTATTGAAAAATTATTTGAGTTTAAAGAAAAATTGAAAGGGAAAGAGAAAAAGGGGGTGAAAACTGCAAAATGGGGTATTATTAGTCACAGGGGGTTGTATAATTAATAGAGGGTGTAAAGAGGAAGCCCAGTCTGCATAGGAGAGCCCAGTATGCGAAACTGGGCTTAGGTGGGGGGAGGTGTGCGCGTGAATAAAGGGGTGTGGTTAAAAAAACACATCTGATGTACAAATAAATAAATAAAAGAAACGGAAAATTAAATAAATAATAATATAATAAACTAATTACAACATAAGCATATCGGATATAAATGGGGAGGTAAGAGAGTGAAACCCTAATCCCACTTTCTCTTCTCCATTGGCGCGCCGCCACTCTCTCTCGAGAGAGAGAGCGAAAAATTTCGGCGAGGCCGCCACGCGCGTTTCAAAATAAAGTGAGGAAAGAGAGCGAGAGACAAAGCGAAGGGAGAGAGAAGGCGAAATCGTGTGAGAGGAGGAAGATCGGCTGAGGGAAGGAGGAAAAGGGAAGGGGAAACACGAAGGTGTGGGGGTTTGCTCGCCGGAGGCGACGACCGACCGTGTCTTGGCCGGCGTCGCATGAACTGAGTGGGGAGTGAGAACGACGAAGCTCGCGAAGGGGGAGGGTCTGGTTTCCATAGCAAGGGGTCTCGGTTTGGGGGAGAGAGGGAGGACGGTGGCGAGGTGACAGGTGGGGCTGGTGGTTCGCGGCTGCTTATGGTGGCTTAGGGTCGATTTATGATGGTTTGTGATGAGGTTTGAGGGCTGGTCGGTTCTGTTAAGAAAGTGGGGGGAACTGGTCTTTGATTCCTTCTTCCTCTCCCTTTTGAAAACTCATTCCTCTCCTACTTTGGATCTGTTGTTCATTTCTGATTTTTCTTTTCACTGACCGTGTTTGTATGATTAGGATTTCAATATTAAACCCTAATTTTTTTGTGATTAATCTCCTCGAAAATCGTGGTTCATCTCTTTCTTCTTTGATTATTGCTCTTTTATATTAAAATATTAGGTTTCTGCATTAATTGCTCTTTGACTGGGCCTTGAATTATTTTCAGGTTTTGGAGCGGATCAACCCAGGCCCAGCTGCTTGGAGAGCAGCTGTTAGAACCCCATATTTGCTGCTGCTGCTGCCTTTTATTATATTTTTTGTATTTTCAGATTTATTTATTTTTGTATATTTTTTGTTATTATTTTTTGTATTTTTTGGACATTTGGACATTTGAACACTTCTAATTTGTAATAAAAATTAAATAGATTCTTTTTTGACATTTTTGGTTATATAACACTTTTAAATTGTAAATAACACTAAATAGAATTTTTGGCATTTTTGGACTATACATATATACTCAAAATAAATTAACTGCACAAGATAAGATTAATGATAAGAAAAAGAGTCGGGCCAAACACAAAGACGAGAACGGGCCCGACCAGACAAATACGCTAAAACGAGACCCAAAATAGAAGAAATGAGCTCATTAACTAAAAAACACTAAAATTAACTCATAGTTGCACTCTTAAGCCTGAATTGAAAAGACAAGCCAAATTTCAAAAAAAAAAAGATTTTTGGTAGACCTACTTATGTACGACTAAACCCAAATACGACGATTAAATTGAAGAACGCACGAAAAGATCGATCATTCGCGTGCCTGCCTAATTTAAACATCGTATTTCGATTTAATTGAGTTGGATCAGTGAAATTGGCTTAAGTTAAAAAGAACGGACAAAATTAGGGTATTACAGCTGCCCCTCTTTATTTCACATTTCGCCAAAAAATATGAATTGGCCTTTTCATATTTGTTGGTGAAATGGAAATAAAGATATAGAAATAATACTAATTTTGTCCGCTTCAGAAAAGTTCAAATCTTTTTGTTATTTTCCTTTTGAGAGAGAGGGTTAAAACTTGTCGCATTAACGAGAAAGCAATAAATTGGAAAAAGCGGTAAATTGGGAATTCGGAGGTTGCCTAAAACCTTCTAACGGACCCTTGTCGAGTCCGAGCTCTGGGGGTGGCCTTTTCGAGCGGCCGATCAACATCGGTCCGAATCGATTTGATTAATGGATTTCTGTGCGTGCCTTAGGTGACACAACTAATCCGAAGGACTTAACGGTCGATGGATCCATCGCGTGCTCGCGTACTGCGATGTTGTGATCTCGTGGAAGGAGTTCACTAACTCGTGGGAGTTCACTAACTCGGGTTGATGGAGTTTACGAACTCTGGGTTGATGGAGTTTACGAACTCTGGGTTGATGGAGTTTACGAACTCTGGGTTGATGGAGTTTACGAGCTCTGTGCTGATGGAGTTTACGAACTCTGGGTTGATGGAGTTTACGAACTCTGTGCTGATGGTGATTTTCTAAAAATGAGATTTTTGGGACTCTCTGGCCCGAAGTAACTTTTCTCTTGGATGGTGCATGAAATGCATGCACTTGGGTATTTGGGCGCATATGAATGCAATGATTGATTTTGGTGGGATGCTTCTTCTGTTTGATTTTTCATTCTCTTCTTTTCTTTTGTTATTCTTTCGCTCTTCTGAGATGCGAATTTGAAAGCGTAATGTACTGTTTGATGCCATGGGGTGATGAATGGTATGGATGATATGAGAATGATGAATGATATGAAGATGTTGTGTTCTTTTGTGTTTGTTTCTTCTTTGTAGTTTACGAAATGCAAATATCAACATAATGCTTTGATGTTTGAATGCAAGTGTATGCGGTGATTGATGTTTTGATGAATGGAATGCTCCTATTCTAACTTCTGTTTGTTTCTTTTTTGCTTCTTCTATGAAATGCAAACATTAATATAATGCAATGCTCTGATGTTTGATGCAATGATTTTTGTTCTTTTTCCTTTTATGGAAATGCTACCAGTAATATGATGCCAATGCAATGAAAAGATTCCTGCTTTTTCTCCTTTACTATTTTCCTCTATGAAATGCAGGTATGAATATGGTGCAACTGACGTGGAACGTTTCTTTTTCTTTTTGCTATGTGATGAATGCAAAAAATGTGAAGATGCAAATGTAATGCTTTGATGCATATGCCATAATGAATAGATTGAAATGCCTAGATGCATGAGGTAAATATTTTTGTGATGATGAGATGCGAGACTTGAGATGATTATTGACCATTCTGTTGAAAACTTGAATTTGATTCAAACTCCGGTGTCCTCAAGGTTTTTATTTACAAACAAACTCACTTGTTTTCTCTTTCTTTCCATGATGACTGAATTTTAGATATCACGTAAACAACTTGTGCTCTCTCTTTTTGAAGCATTATCTAGTAAGCATGCATAGGAGTGCAAATGTGAACGAATGAGTTAGTTAACTTGGAATTGGTTTGTGGCACGGACATTTATGGCAAGTGAAGGAATGACAGACATGGTTATTGTCGGAGCTCATGAGGGATCAAGAGATACAAGATTGCCCCAATTCAGGTCTTTGATGAGTGAATAGCTTGCCCCTGTCTAGTGGTGACAACAACTAGGGGTGTAGAAGAAGATGAATTGGGAATGCTTCGGCTTTTGAAATGAAGGGTGGAGCAGAAGAGATTTTGTCTCAACCCATAAAGTTTGATGTTGCCCAAGTCATAACAAGGACAAAGTTGCCCCAATTAGAATGACAATGCCTTGTTTAGGATAGTGGGTTGAGAGATTGCCCCGGTGAGGTTTTATAGGAATGAATGAGGTGAAGGAATGGGAACGCACTTGCCCCACTTTCGAATGACATTTCAAATGGTTTCTTTGAGTGAGGTTGTGAAAGGCGACAGAGTTATGGTGATGGTTATGAACTAAGGGTGATATATGAATGGGGTGGGCAATGAACAAACCTCCCCAAAGTTGAGCGGAGTGAGAGGTGAAGTGAATGCCCCCTAGTACACACTTTTGGTTCTCTTTAAGAACAACTCAAATGCAATGCAAGTTTTGACTTTTTAGTATGAGGAGAGGCTCCACTTGGTGACCACTAAACCTTGTTTTAATGCAAAATGAATGCATCTTGGAGTGCAAGTCCTTCTCTCTTTTTTACCAACTTTTTTTTTTGTTTTTTTTTTTTTGAGCAAACACGTCGTAAATGGATAAACTTATTTGTCCTAAGATTAAAACTTGAGAAAACGAAAGCAATTAGTCATTCATCGGAATGGACTTTTTAGGATTGTGATGTGGAGAAGGGGATGATTGAACTTAATGAAGTGTTTGGGGTTGATGGGGAGGATGGGTCTTGTTCGGTGTTGGCCGATGGTCAATGGTTTATGAAGGAAATAGTTATTAGGTTTGATGAGGTGTTTGAAGGTTTTATGAAAGAAAAGATGGTTAAACCCAATGAATTGAGGGCCTTTTTGAGAGGGGAAACGATTGAACCCATAGAATTTGAGGGCCTTTTTGAAGGGGAGCTCTTATGCTTCATGGCAAAATGTATTGACTCTTAATTTATACCCCCTTTGTCTTCCTTTCTTTGTTTTTGGGATTCTCCTTTTTGATACTTTAATATTCCCCTCCTTTCGTGAATTTCCTTTCCTTTTAACTTGGGTGAAAATGATATACCATCTTTGATGTGAAATTAACCTTCGTCTAGGGTGATGGGGATATTTTGGGCTTTTCTCGGCTTAAGATGGGTAACAAAGGGTATTTTTGTGATTTTGAATCTTTGGCTTAAGAGGGGTAGAAAATGGACTTTTTGGGATTTTAGGTTTTTGAGGGTATGGAGAGATGACCAAATTTCATTTCAAATCCCGATTGCTTATTTCTGTAAGACTTAACTTTAGGACAATAATTTATCTATCTTCATGTGTTTGCTCTTTTTTTTTTCCTCTTTTTTTTTTTTGTATCCCAATTTTTGCCTGGACCGCTCTTTACGAGTTTTCAATCCACCGGGCGCTTTTTTTTGCCTAGGCCGCCCTTTGCGGGTTTTCAGCCTAGCGAGCTTATTTTATCTTTTTTATTTATTATATTATTTTTTTAAAAAGACTTGCACTAAAGGAATATGATACTGACAAGGAAATTAGTGATCACAGAATTGCCCCAGCATGGAGGACTTAAAGTGTTAGCGAGAATGAACCAAAAAGTCAAGTACGTACTGATGGGAGAAAATATGCACTTTATGGGTGGACGGGGCGGGATTAGACTTGGATGGGGAATGATAATGGAAGGAAATTGACTGACTCAAACAAGAGAAACTGCACGTAGCATGCATACTTACTAGAAGAACGCTTCACAGAGAGTTAACATTGGTTAAAACATGATATAAAAACTTTTTGATGGATGTTTGATCTTTTATCATGGAATGGATGAGATGCAATGATTTTTTGACGGAAATACAAATGAGCTATTGATGTGAAAAACTGAGGGCCTTGGAACACCTTGAGTTTGCAAACGAGTGAGGGTAAACTTTTCCAAAAAAGAAAGATTACTTTGCAAGAACATCTCGTCTCTCATCACAACATGTTTGTTGTATGCAATGCATGGATGAAAACATTATGATGTATACATGATGAAAATGAAATGCATGAAAGCATGTTCACATGAAAAATGTGATTATTCTAAAAGTTTTTTCCTTTTGATGTTTTCTTTTTATGCAAGACGAAATATGAAATGCCAATGCATTTTTGAATGATGCAAGACTGATGCTTCTTTTCAAAATGATTTTTATAGAGGCAAGACAAGATATGAAATGCCGATGCCCCCTTCTCTTTTGAATGATGAAAGATGCAAGAATGATGTTTTTTTTCCTAAATGATGATTTTTAGAGGCAAGGCAAAGTATGAAATGCCAATGCCCCTTCCCTTTTTTGAAAGATGCATGTATGGAGGAATGATGTATTGGAACTAAAGTGATGAGGTTAATGAAATGATGCATGAATGCTACATTTTGAATAAATTTGATGATGATTTTTGTTCATGATTATGAATGAGATGCTTTCTTGTTTTCATTTTTTGTGTAATGAAATGCATGATGCTCACAATGACTTTTTTTTTTAAAAGATTTTTTTATTGAATGGAATTGCATGCAAAATGAGAGGTTAATATATTATTTTTTCATGATGCGTGAAAAAGGAAAACAATAATGCATGAGACGCGCCCCTAATAAGACACGATTTTTTGATCTTTCGAGAAAATTAGGGGAAAAAGCCTTAGTGAATGGAAACGCACACGTGCGGAGAATGCACTCCTGACAAACCTTAATGAGATAGAGAAAAATTCATGTATGAATTTTATCAAGTTTCTGTTTTATGCAATGCAAATGATGTCTTTATATGAAAATGACGGCGATAATCCGACTTGACATGCATGTGAAAAATAAGATGAAAACATTTTTCGAGTTTGGTGATTGAAATTTTGGGAACATCACCTCATATAGCCGGCAAAAAAAAAAAGACTATGATGATTTTTTGAACGTTTTTTTTTTGCCTTTTTTTTGAAAATTTTGTTTTATGTAATGCAAGGATGTATGCAAATGATGATTGTTTTTTCTTTTCAAAGTTTTGTTAGATGTAAATGCAATGGTGCAAAATGATGTGAATGCGAAATGAGGTGGATGCGAAATGATGTGTTATGTACATGGAAGAATGGTAAGAAAATGAGGTTATTGGTGGTACTTTGAACATTTTTAAAGATACACGCCGCATGCCACCTCATGTAGGTGTTTATGAGGGGAAAAGAAAAATTACTTTCTACAACTTTTGAAATAGAGTTTGAGAAAAAGGAATGCTTAAGCTAAATGCAACAAACAAAGGCGTGCCCCCGTGTCTTACGAAGGGTGGGAATCCTAGGGTCTAAAGTCGACGAAAAGGGTAATCCTCCCATGTAGGTTCTAATCACTTCCTCACAATGGCAACCAAGAGCTAAAGTCTCTCTCATGATGACACCCACAATCGTAGAAAGCTACCGAGTGTGAGGCAACATGACAAAGCGCACTCTTGGGCGAAACTTTAGACAACTACCGAGTGTGAGGCAACATGACAAAGCGGAAATACAGAAACAGTTCCAAATCATCGTTATAACAACATCAATACAAAATATCCAATAAAACATAAAGTTCAACAACTAAAGTAGCTAGAGATCGCCCCCCTAGGTGCTACGTATCAGAGCAGACCGACTCGGGATGTGAAGGAAACAAGCCTTCACTCATGGTTACCTGTGGTAATAAACAACATAAAGGAGTGAGTCTCAAACCGCATAATAAAGGCTATAATAAGTAGTATATTAGATAAATGAACTATACCAATCACGACTTCATATATATATATATATATATATATATATATATATATATATATATATATATACATACAACCTTCATTATTTATTTATAACAACTATAATAACCTATTTATATACAAACAGTAGTCACTACAGTCACTACAGTCACGTCATATATCCACCAGCAAAATAATTATCATTTGTGAGAATGAATGTATGAAATGCAGCAACGCATGTGGTACCATTCATCGTCGTTAGTTTTTGCCAATTGGGCACATCGTCGTTAATTGAGCCTTATTCATCGTCGTTAGCTCAAAGGCCGAAGGCTCACATCGTTAATAATTATGCACATGTAATGCATGTGACTTCATGAACAACCAACAATCATAACTTACACATCATCAACATCATCTCTCACATCATCGTCATTTTAAATTTTTGGTCAATAGACCCATCGTCATTAATATCATCATCTAATCATACATCATCAACTTCGTCATAGGAAATTTGCCACAAGGACTAAAACAGCACCAAAGGACTAAACAGCACCTAAGATACAAGCAGCAAAGCACTGGGCACCAAAAGCAGCCAAAATCGCGCCCGGTGGCAACTGACCACCAGCGCCAAAAAGTAGGAAAGCTGGCGCCCGGTGGCAACACATGACCACAGCGCGCTAAAAGCAGAAAAGCGCCTCGGTGGCAACACTGACCACCCGAGCGCAAAGCAAGAAGAACAAGCTGGCGCCCCAATGGCAACACAGCCACCCAGGCGCCAAAACAGCGAGAATTGGCGCCCGGCAACAACACCACCACCACGATTGCCAAGCAACCGGGCAACATCTGGCGCCCGAAACGCAACACAACACTAGACACTGGCGAGACACGATCTCGCACACAAAGCGCACACACAGCGCGCCTGGGCGCAAGCTGGCGCCAAAGACAAACTCAAGCAACAACATGGGCGCACCAGGCCAACCATTTGGCGCCCTGTGCAGCACCACACACACACACACACCCTACCACAGCAACTTGGCGCCTCACTAGGCGCCCTGGGCACCCACATTGGCGCCCAGGACACACGCACAACACACACACTCAGCAACATGGTGCCACACTAGGCGCCCTGGGCAGCCACATTGGCGCCTAGCACTCAGACAGGCCACACACAGGCGCATGGGCAGCCACATTCTGGCGCCCTGTGCCTAGACACCAGCAACACAGGCGCATGGGCAGCCACATTTTGGCGCCCTGTGCCTAGACACCAGCAACACAGGCGCATGGGCAGCCACATTTTGGCGCCCAGTGCCTAGACACCAGCAACACAGGCGCATTGGCAACCACATTTTGGTGCCCTGCACCTAGACACAGCAACACACAGCACATGGCGCCTTACCAGGCGCACACAGGCGCCATTTTGGGCAGCCATTGGCGGCCAGTACAACAACACACAGTGGGGCGCCATTTTCCCTAGCAATTGGCGCCCTAGGTGCCTCAAAACACACAAATTTCTATTTTTCTTGAATTGTTCCATGATTAAACCGTAACCACAACACACCAACAACATGCATTCATTCAAGAATAATTGAAAACACAATTTTATCATCAAGAACACATCAAAAACACAATCAATGCTATAAAGATCCTAACCCTAACATACAACCCATTATATCCCTTATTATAAGGCAAGACCCACCCTTACCTTGAGTACAACGGAGATGACGATCCCTCTACGTGAACACCGGAATAACCACAGCAACAGCTCTCCCTCCCTTCTCCTTTCCTTGCGCCGATCGTCCCTTTCTCTCTTCTCCTCTCTTCGCAACTTTCTTTTCTCCTCTCCTTTCTTTTTTCGTTTTCTTTCTTTCACAAGTGAGCATTGTTATCTTCTCCTTTACCGCGACTCTGAAAGTTGTTTCTCTTATCCTTCGTAACTCTAAGGTGAGCATTGTTATCTTCTTCAAAGATTCTACAGCTATCAACCAATTCAGAGAAGACACAGATCTTCTGATATCCAATTGCTTTCTTGATCTCAGGTAGCAGCCCATTCTCAAATTTGATGCATTTAGAAAACTCAGCATTAGCCCCATCGTAATGCGGATAGAATTTTGCCAACTCAGTGAACTTGGCCGCATACTCGGTTACCGACATGTTTCCCTGCTTCAGCTCTAGGAACTCAATTTCCTTCTTGCCCCGAACATCTTCCGGGTAATACTTCCTTAGGAACTCCCTACGGAAAACAGCCCAGGTAATCTCTTCGTTCGCAGTTTCCAACCTCTGCCTCATCTCTAGCCACCAATCATCAGCTTCCTCGGCCAGCATATGAGTACCATACCTGACCTTTTGAGCTTCAGTACAATCCATGACTCGGAATATCCGCTCCATTTCCTTCAACCATGCCAGTGCACCATCAGGATCATATTTACCCTTGAAAGTAGGCGGATTCTCCCGCTGGAAAGTAGCCAAACTCCGAGAACCAGCATTCTCACAAGCACCCTAGGATGACTTTAAAACCTTAAAAATGCATGCAAAATGCTCCTCACACTCTTCTTTATTTATTTTTTGTGGAAAATTAGGGTTTTGACCTAAGCTGGACAAAATTGGGGTATGATAGCTGCCCCTCTTTATCTGGATTTTAACGAGGAATATGAATTGGCTGAAACATATTCCGAGGCAAAATAAAGATAAAGAATTCAGAAATTATACTGATTTTGTCTACTTAGGGAAACCCGAATTTTCCTTTTTCCATTTCTACCATCTTTCTAGTTTTTCTGTTTTTGTTGATGCAAGATGAAAAATGAAATTCTATTGCATGCGAGGATAAAGATTTTTTTTTTGGCCGAGACAAGAAATGAAAAGGTCAATGCCCCTCTTTTTGCAAAAATGATGACACGAGGCAACCAATTGTCGTTACTATGAGTAACTTGCGTGAAACACTGAGTGGATCCGGACTCAATACTTCACGCAATATACTGAAATGCTTCGACATTTGGTTGACTCCACTTGTTCATTTTATGCGCCTTTTTTCTTTTGTTTCTTTTTGGATAAATGGGTGTTAGCCCGAGATGAATGCAATGGATGAAGCGTCAGTCCTTAGTAAGTCAACAAAAGCAGGAAATAGATTGGTGCCAGCCCTCGGGCAGCAAAAGCGGGAAATCAATTGGTGCTAGCCCTCAGGCAGCAAAAGCAGGAAATAAATTGTTGCTACCCCTCGGGCAGCAAAGGCAGAAAATAAATTGGTGCTAGCCCTCAGGCAGCAAAAGCAGGAAATAAATTGGTGCTAGCCCTCGGGCAGCAAAGACGGGAAATAAAGCAATAAAGAAAGCGATAAAGAAAACAGTAAAGAAGGTACCGGCTCACAGTAAGCCGACACCGGAGGCTGCCTAAAGCCTCTTAACGAATCGCACACGATCCGAGTTCGCCCTCGGGCATGGTGGTCTTCAAGAGCGACCGGGGGGGGGGACAATATCAAGTCTAGATCTCGATACTTCCCTAGGGCTGCGCCATGTCTTAGGCCAACACAACTATCCTTTTCGACTGAACCCAATGGGGTCGAAGGACTTACCCGCAGCTCGAATACGAGGTGAAGTCTGCTTTTTGAAGGGACGCTTGAGTCCTGAAGGGATTCACGAATCCTGTTGATTGATTGATTGAAATGGCTAATGTTGCCGCACTGGATTGAGGTACCTGCATACATCAACTGATGCGAGGAATGGTGCATGCAGTGTGGATGCATGTTATGCAAGGGCGTGCAATGCTATGATTTTGGTGTAATGATGAATGTGGTGGAACGCTCCTGAAATTCCCCTCTTGATAAGCTTTCTTTTTTCTGACCACTTGTTTTTCTTTGTTTGTTTTTTCTTGAATGATTTTGCCAGATCAGCTTTCTTTTTTCTGATCATCTGCTTTTTCCTTTTTTGCTCTTTTGCTCTTTTGGCTTATTTTCTTTTGTTGGTTCGACCAACCCGCTACGAGACTGAGGAACCGATTAGCATTGTGGTGGCGTATAAGCCAAGTGCCGGTTGTTTTGTGATTTGCCATCTGAAATGGCCTATGAGTGCAATTATTTCCTTGCAAACTTAATTTGCTCTGAGAAGTTGCTCCCTTCCCATGACTTTTAGAAATTTCGCAATGATTGTGATGCTCTATGCTTTATGCACATGTTTTACAGGTCAGTGTTACCATCATCATAAAACGTTTATTTGAGCAGAAAAAGCAGGGAAAAAGAAAAACAAACAGATATGAGCAAGATTGAACTTTATTGATGTGAAAACCGGTCGTACAGAAAGTTACGCCGACTGTTCAATACATTTGAAAGTTTAAACTACAAAAAGACAAGGAAAAAAAAGAGGAGCTAATTTCCGACTGTCCATCTCTGTGGGACAGTGCCAACCATTTATGTCCTTAACCTTGATCACCCCTTCATCCAAATCTTCAAGGAAGTTGTATGCCTTTTCTTACTTTTCATGCCCAAGTTTTCTAACCCTAATTTTTGCCTGGATCGCCCTTTGCGGGTTTTCAATCCACCGGGTCGCTCTGATTTTTCCTAGGCTGCCCTTTGCGGGTTTTCAACCTAGTGAGCTAATTCTTACTTGGCTTATCTTTCTATTTTTGCGTCTATTTCTTTCAGGCATAATACTTCTTCACTTGATCAAAATTAACTGGGTTCCTCAGATCCTCGCCGTCCATATTTGTGAGCATCAGCGCTCCTCCGGAGAAGGCTTTCTTGACTATGTACGGGCCCTCATAGATGGGAGTCCATTTTCCACAGGGATCACTTTGAATAGGCAGGATCTTCTTGAGCACCAGGTCTCCCTCATTGAATTCTCGGGGACGAACTTTCTTGTCGAAAGCGGTTTTCATCCTTTGCTGGTATAACTGCCCATGACACAAGGTTGTGATCCTTTTCTCCTCAATGAGATTTAGTTGATCTAGGCGAGCTTGTACCCACTCTGCTTCTTCCAGCTTAGTTTCCAAGTACCCGCAGGGAGGGTATTTCAACCTCGATAGGGAGCACTGTGTAACACCTAAATAATTTAATTAAGTAATTGATTAAATTATTTAAAGTGTTGCACTAAATTTAATTATATTGAGTTATAATGTGGTGGTTATTTTATTGTGTTAGGGAGTGGTGGAAGCGATGGAAGGGGGGTGTAAAAAGGGCCCAAACCTTTTGAGCCCAAAATATAAATAAACTAGGCTTAGTTGCAAAGGAAGGAAAGAAAAGAAAAACTACAGAAGAGAAAAGGAATAGGGTTTTGCGCCGTGGGAGAGGAGAGGAAGGAGAAGAGAGAAACTTCTCAAGGTTGCTCAAGGTAAGGGTTTTGGTCCTTTCTTTCTCAATTTTTTTCCTTTTCCTGTTGTGGTGATTTTCAATCACTCATTGCTTGTTGTTGTTGGTTCGCAAGTTGCTCAAGGAGGAACATCCATCGTTAATTTCGAAGGAGAGGAAGGGAAAGCTTGCTATTTGGGTGATTTTTGGTGTTAGTGGAGTCCTACGATTTAATTTAAGGTAAGGGTGAGCGTTTCATCTAACATAATTAGGAATATGATGGGTTTTGTTGGGTTTTGATGTTGTATGATGTATTATTGATGTTATCACGTGATTAAATTTATGGGATGATGAATTGAGTTTCGAATTGGGTGAGTTGATGGGGTTAAAAATCGATTTCCATGTTTTGGTGATTAAATTGTTGCTGTTTGCTTTGTTAAATTATGTGGAGTTCTTTGTTTTTAATTGGATATAGTCTTTTTTTTTGAAAAATACAAGGTCTTTGTTTTGGTGATTAAATTGTTTTTGTTTGCTTGTTAAATTTGGTGTTGTTGCTATTTTAAATTGAAGATAGTTCTTGTTTTTCAAGGATATAAGGTGTTGTTTTTGGTTGTTAAATTGTTGCTTTGTTTTGTTAACAAATAATTGACGTTTTCATGAAAATATAGTGCGCTTTTTTAAAAATAAGTTCTTTGTTTTGTCACAAAAAAATTGATCTTTGTTTTGTGAAAATATAGTGCTTTTTTTTTTATATATAAGTTCTTTGTTTTGTCACTAAATTTGATCTTTGTTTTGCGAAAATATAGTGCGATTTTCTTTAAATATAAGTTCTTTGTTTTTGTTACTAAAATGTTGTACTGCTGTTTTTGGCTCGAAAATTCTGCTGTTTGGTCACCGTTACGCGCCTCAAAGAGTCACTGTTTTCTCAAATTTTGTTGCTGGATGAGGATCAAATTTTTCTGAGTTTATTTTATGATTGAATTGCTGTAAGAGGTTATACTACTAGTGTACTCCTTGACTATGGCTAGACTGTGGTTTACCACTAAGGCCAGAATTTCCTTCACTGGTGTATTTACAAGGGCATCACTGAGAGCCTTGCAAATGTGGCCAATGCCTCTTGCGAGTAGTACCAGTTACCTGAGTAATCCCATAGTCAATCAGTTTACTATTTTATAACCCACAAAACTAAAAGATAACCGTAATGTATATATATACTTGCTTATGATGACGTGACTATATGATGTTGATGTGTAATTTAATGATTGTGATGTGAATGACGAATGCACTCTACGAGTGTTTTATGATGATGTGTTATTTAATGATTGTGATGTGAATGACGAATACACTCTATGAGTGTTTTATGATGACATACCTTGAGTGGTTATTTATTTTATGATGATGATGATGAGTACTCCGAGTGAGTGTTGGTTGAATTGCACATGTATTATAGGATCTCATGGCATGTGCATACTATGACTTATATTGATGATGTTATGCCTTGAGTGGTTTTTCTTCTATAATGAAGATATGCCTTGAGTGGTTTTTAAAGATGATATGGTACCATCATGCATATGCCCGCGTGTGGGTTGCATTTTCATACATAAACATAACTGTGAGTGGTGCTGTTGTGATTTGAACTGGTGTTGTGTATTTATGATGTGGTGATGATACCTTGTGATTGTCCCTTCCCATTCCTCTATTGTGTATCTGATTATGTTCCTTTGAAATTCTCACCCCTTCTGCTTGGAATGTTGCTCTATTGTGGCAACGCTGCAGGTACCCGCGAGTGAAGGCTGCAGGTGCCTTATTCTTTTAATTTGTGGGATGTAATGTTGTGTCGCTCTCTGATACTGTAACACCTAGGGGCGTGGAGTGGGATAATTTGTTTAATAGTTGTATACTGATTTTTATTTGTTACATTGAGACGTTTTGAGAGTAATTGGTGAGCTGGTGGTTATGCCGCTGCGATTATGTTTTATGAGAATGGGATTTTCCATAACATGATGTTTGATTGCACAAATTGAAGAGTGCATTATTTGATGAGTTTTTAATGAAGTGTAGCATTTCTTTTCTATCAAGTAACGAAATTTTATGTTTAAGAAAAAGGAATTACTCTGATAAATGACACGTAATATAAGGGTAGAAAAGGGGTGTTACATTAGTGGTATCAGAGCAGTTCGGTCTGTCCGGCCGGTGGTTGAGTCGTCAAGTTGAGTAACATTTGAGTTTTGTTACTCGTTTCTGATCTTTGTTCTCTGTTGCAGTACTAGGATGGCAGGACGGAACGATGTCGCGCACTTGCTGGCGCGCTTTACAAAGCTATTCTTTGGGGTTGTGGGTAACATACCCAATGCTATGGGTGATGGAACACGTAGTCTAGCCACGTTCCAGCGTGAGAACCCTCCTACTTTTGAAGGCGGGTATAATCCTGATGGTGCCCTTGAGTGGCTAAGTGAGATGGAGCGGATATTTCGTGTCATGGATTGCACCGATGCCCAAAAGGTTCGCTATGGCACACACATGTTGAAGAAAGAGGCTTATGATTGGTGGAGGACAGCTAGTCAGGGGTTGACGACTGCCAATGAAGAGATCACGTGGGCAGTATTTGAGAGGGAATTCAAGAGGAAATACTATCCGGAGGATGTCCGTGGAAAGAAACAGGTGGAGTTTTTGAGACTTGAGCAAGGTAGCATGATCAGAATCGAGTATCTTTGCAAAAATTCCATCGAATGGTGTCTAAGTTTTACCCACACTATGATGGAGGAGAGGTCTTTGAGTTCTCCAAATGCATCAAGTTTGAAAAGCGGGTTGCGTCTTGACATTAAGAGAGCTATAGGGTATCGCAGATCCGTGTATTCCCATTGTTGGTTAATAGTGCGGAATTTTTGAAGAGGACAATAATGCTTTCTAGAGCTATGAAGGAAAGGCAAAAGAATTTTTTGGGTCGGGAAAGCCATATGAGGTGCCCTTTGGTAAGGGCAAAGGGAAGTTTGTTGGTAAATTTGTTGGTGGGTCTAAGCGAAGTGAGGAGATGTCTGCGGCCGGTGTTACTTGTTACACGTGTGGGAAAGCACAGCCATAAGAGTCAGGGATTGTCCAAACAATGAGAAAAGAGATGTTACAAGTGTGGAAAAGAGGGACACATGGCTTCCAACCGTGATAGGAAGGAGGTGTTGTGCTTTAATTGTGGGAGGGTGGTCACATCAAGACACCAAAGTGTCCAAAGCCAAAGAAAGAGAAGTCCACTGGGAGAGTTTTTTTGCACTGGCGGGGTTCAGAGGGACTCAATGATATTAGAGGTACATGTTTCATCTCCGTACACCTTTAGTTGCTATTATTGACACGGGTGCTACGCGACTCTTTTATTGCTTACGTTTTGTCTTTGAAAAGTTGAATTTAGTATTATCTGTTATGAGAGAGAGGATGGTTATCGACACTCCGGCTAAGGGTTCGTGTAACTACTTCTCTAATGTGTGCTAGGTGCCCTCATCGGTCTTGGCAGGATTTTTAGTTGATCCGATTTGTTTGCCTTTGGGTGGGTTGGATGTGATTACGGGCATGGGGTGGTTAGTAGATAACCATGTGCACATCAACCGCCCTAGTAAGTCTGTTAGTTTTCTTCTTCCCGAAGAGGAAGAGTGCGCTTTCTTTGTCACGAGCAATTGCGCGGGGTAATGAAAGAGGGTGGTCGCTTGTTTGCTTTGATGGCGTCCATGTCTGCACGAGAACCAAGCCGTGTTTGATGGGTTGCAGGTGGTGTGTGAGTTCCCTGAAGTGTTTCCTGATGAGATTCCTAGTGTGCCACCAGAGAGGGAAGTTGAGTTTGGGATTGAGCTTGTGCCTGGCACTAGGCCTGTGTCTATGGCACGTCTGCAGAATGTCCTGCATCCGAGTTAGCGAGAATTGAAAAAGCAACTTGAAGATTTGTTAGAAAAGAAGTTTGTGAGACCGAGTGTGTCACCTGGGGAGCTCAAAGTCTTTGCTAGTGAAAAAGAAAGATGGGAGTATGAGGTTGTGTGTAGACTACCGTCAGTTGAACAAAGTTACAATCAAGAATAAATATCCTCTTCCGAGGATTGATGATCTGATGGATCAGCTGGTGGGTGCTAAGGTTTTTAGCAAGATTGACTTGAGGTCGGGGTATCATCAGATCAAGGTGAAGGATGAAGACATCCAGAAGACCGCGTTCAGGACGAGGTATGGGCATTATGAGTACTCTGTAATGCCGTTTGGTGTCACAAATGCACCAGGGGTGTTTATGGAGTACATGAACCGGATCTTCCATAGCTATTTGGATCGGTTTGTGGTTGTGTTTATTGATGATATACTGGTGTACTCTAAGTCTGAGGAGGAACACGCAGAGCATTTGAGGTTAGTCTTTGGAGGTCTTTGAAAGAAAGAAAGCTTTATGCTAAGTTATCAAAGTGTGAGTTCTGGCTGAAAGAGGTAAGCTTCTTGGGCCACATTATCTCTGGTGATGGTATAGCTGTGGACCCAGCGAAGGTTGATGCAGTGTTGCAGTGGGAGAGCCCAAAGTCTGTGACTGAGATTAGGAGTTTCTTGGGGTTGGCTGGTTACTACAGGAGGTTTATTGAGGGGTTCTCTAAGCTAGCCCTTCCGTTGACCCAATTGACTGTAAGGGAAGAGCTTTTGTGTGGGACGCCAAGTGTGAAGAGAGCTTCCAAGAGTGAAAAGGAGGTTGACAACATCTCGGTGCTAGTGTTACTGTCTTAGGACCGGCCTTTTGTTGTATCTTGTGATGCTTCCAAGATGGGTTTGGGAGGTGTATTGATGCGAGGATGGGAAGGTAGTTGCCTATGCGTCTGTGCGATTGAGGATACATGAGAGGAACTATCCTACTCACGACTTGGAACTAGCCGCTATTGTGTTTGCGCTAAAGATTTGGAGGCACTATCTCTATGGTACCCGGTTGAGGTGTTCGGTGATCACAAGAGTTTGAGGTACTTGTTTGACCAAAAGGAGAGTGAATATGAGACAGCAGGCGTTGGTTAGAGTTCTTTGAAAGATTACGATTTCGGCTTGAACTATCATCCCGCAAAGCTAATGTCGTGGTCGATGCTTTAAGTCGGAAAACCTTACATATGTCGCCAATGATGGTGAAGGAATTGGAGTTGATCGAGCAATTCCGTGATTTGAGTCCAGTTTGTGAGGTGACACCGCAGAGTGTCGGTGGGTATCTTGAGGATTGATAATGACTTCTTGATTAATATCGAGACGCCGTAAACCGGATGTGAAACCGGTGGATTTGTTGGTTGCGGGTGATCAGCGGTGGATGGGGATTTGGTGTTGGATTCGGGAGTATTGAGATTCGGGGACGGGATATGTGTTCTCGATGATGTTGATATGAAGAGAATGATACTTGAGGAGGGCCATAGGAGCAAGTTAAGTATTCATCCAGTGCCACGAAAATGTACCATGATTTGAAGAAAGCTGTTTTGGTGGCCTGGTATGAAGAAGGATGTAGCACAATTTGTATACGCATGTTTGACTTGAAGTCAAAGATTGAGCACCGTAGGCGTGGGGTTGATGCGGTAGTTGGAGATTCCGGAATGGAAGTGGGACAACATTTCCATGGACTTTGTGATGTGGTTGCCAAACACTTTGTGAGAGAGGTTTGACTCTATTTGGGTGATCGTGGATAGGTTGACCAAGTCTGCTCACTTCATTCCTATCAACATCACCTACCCTGTGTACAAAGTTGGCTAGAATATACATTCAGGTGATTGTGAAGCTTCATGGGGTTCCGAAGAGTATTGTGTCGGATAGAGACCCGCGGTTTACATCAGAGTTTTGGGGAAGCTTACAGGAGGCGTTGGGGTCCAAGCTAAGGTTGAGTTCAGCTTATCATCCTCAGACTGATGGTCAGACAGAGAGAACCATCCAGTCTCTGGAGGATCTCCTGAGGGCTTGTGTCTTTGGAGCGAGGAGGTGCGTGGGATACACACCTTCCAGCGATTGAGTTCACTTATAATAATGGCTACCATTCGAGTATAGGGATGGCTCCTTTTGAGGCCTTTGTATGGGCGGAGGTGTAGGACTCCGTTGTGTTGGCATGAGCCGGTGAGAGTGTCGTTCTTGGACCGGAATTGGTTAGGGAGACTACCGAGAAGGTTAAGATGATCAGGGAGAAAATGAAAGAGTCCCCAGTCGCGAGAAAAGTTACCATGATAGGAGGAGAAAGGACTTGGAATTTCAGTGGTGAGCATGTATTCTCGAGGGTCACGCCTATGTGGTGTTGGGCGTGGTTGAAGGCGAAGAAGTTGACTCCTAGATTTATTGGACCGCACCAAATCACCGAGAGGATAGGAAAAGTTGCTTATAGGGTGGCTCGCCACCTAATCTTCGAACTTGCACGATGTATTCCACGTGTCACGGCTTGAAGTATATTCGAACCGTCTCATGTGATTCACATGGATGATGTAGAGTGCGTGAGAATCTCACGGTGGAGACTATGCCAGTGAGGATTGATGATAGAGAGGTGAAGGTGTTGAGGGGAAAAGACATTGCATTGGTCAAGGTGGTGTGGTTGGGAGCTGCTGGTGAGAGCATGACTTGGGAGCTAGAGAGCAGGATGAGGGAGTCCTATCCAGAACTATTTGACTCAGGTATGAATTTCGAGGACGAAATTTCCTAAGTGGGGGAGAGTTGTAACACCTAAATAATTTAATTAAGTAATTGATTAAATTATTTAAAGTGTTGCACTAAATTTAATTATATTGAGTTATAATGTGGTGGTTATTTTATTGTGTTAGGGAGTGGTGGAAGCGATGGAAGGGGGGTGTAAAAAGGGCCCAAACCTTTTGAGCCCAAAATATAAATAAACTAGACTTAGTTGCAAAGGAAGGAAAGAAAAGAAAAACAACAGAAGAGAAAAGGAATAGGGTTTTGCGCCGTGGGAGAGGAGAGGAAGGAGAAGAGAGAAACTTCTCAAGGTTGCTCAAGGTAAGGGTTTTGGTCCTTTCTTTCTCAATTTTTTTCCTTTTCCTGTTGTGGTGATTTTCAATCACTCATTGCTTGTTGTTGTTGGTTCGCAAGTTGCTCAAGGAGGAACATCCATCGTTAATTTCGAAGGAGAGGAAGGGAAAGCTTGCTATTTGGGTGATTTTTGGTGTTAGTGGAGTCCTACGATTTAATTTAAGGTAAGGGTGAGCGTTTCATCTAACATAATTAGGTATATGATGGGTTTTGTTGGGTTTTGATGTTGTATGATGTATTATTGATGTTATCACGTGATTAAATTTATGGGATGATGAATTGAGTTTCGAATTGGGTGAGTTGATGGGGTTAAAAATCGATTTCCATGTTTTGGTGATTAAATTGTTGCTGTTTGCTTTGTTATAAATTATGTGGAGTTGCTGTTTTTAATTGGATATAGTGCTGTTTTTTTCGAAAAATACAAGGTGCTGTTTTGGTGATTAAATTGTTGCTGTTTGCTTGTTAAATTTGGTGTTGTTGCTATTTTAAATTGAAGATAGTTGCTGTTTTTCAAGGATATAAGGTGTTGTTTTTGGTTGTTAAATTGTTGCTGTTTTGTTAACAAATAATTGACGTTTTCATGAAAATATAGTGCAGTTTTTTAAAAATAAGTTGCTGTTTTGTCACAAAAAAATTGATGCTGTTTTGTGAAAATATAGTGCAGTTTTTTTTTTATATATAAGTTGCTGTTTTGTCACTAAATTTGATGTTGTTTTGCGAAAATATAGTGCAGTTTTCTTTAAATATAAGTTGCTGTTTTTGTTACTAAATTGATGCTGTTTTCCTAATTAAAATGTTGCGGTTTTACAAAATAATGAGGTGCAGTCTTGTATTAAAATCGCAGGTCGTTGTATCTTTGTTTTTGGCTCGAAAATTTCGTTGTTTGTCAGTCGATACAGCGCCTCAAAGAGTCACTGTTTTCTCAAATTTTGTTGCTGGATGAGGATCGAATTTTTCTGAGTTTATTTTATGATTGAATTGCTGTAAGAGGTTATACTACTAGTGTACTCCTTGACTATGGCTAGATCTGTGGTTTACCACTAAGGCGAAATTTCCTTCATCGTGTATTTACAAGGGCATCACCGAGAGCCTTGCAAATGTGGCCAATGCCTCTGCGAGTAGTACCGATTACCGAGTAATCCCATAGTCAATCGGGTTTACTATTTTATAACCCACAAAACTAAAAGATAACCGTAATGTATATATATACTTGCTTATGATGACGTGACTATATGATGTTGATGTGTAATTTAATGATTGTGATGTGAATGGCGAATGCACTCTCTACGAGTGTTTTATGATGATGTGTTATTTAATGATTGTGATGTGAATCACGAATACACTCTATGAGTGTTTTATGATGACATACCTTGAGTGGTTATTTATTTTATGATGATGATGATGAGTACTCCGAGTGAGTGTTTGTTGAATTGCACATGTATTATAGGATCTCATGGCATGTGCATACTATGACTTATATTGATGATGTTATGCCTTGAGTGGTTTTTCTTCTATAATGAAGATATGCCTTGAGTGGTTTTTAAAGATGATATGGTACCATCATGCATATGCCCGCGTGTGGGTTGCATTTTCATACATAAACATAACTGTGAGTGGTGCTGTTGTGATTTGAACTGGTGTTGTGTATTTATGATGTGGTGATGATACCTTGTGATTGTCCCTTCCCATTCCTCTATTGTATCCGATTATGTTCCTTTGAAATTCTCACCCTTACGCTTGGAATGTTGCTCTATTGTGGCAGCTGCAGTACCCGCCAGAGTGAAGGCTGCAGTGCCTTATTCTTTTAATTTGTGGGATGTAATGTTGTGTCGCTCTACGATCATTGTAACACCTAGGGCGTGGAGTGGGATAATTTGTTTAATAGTTGTATCTTGATTTTTATTTGTTACATTGAGACGTTTTGAGAGTAATTGGTGAGTGGTGGTTATCTGCATTGCGATTATGTTTTATGAGAATGGGATTTTCCATAACATGATGTTTGATTGCACAAATTGAAGAGTGCATTATTTGATGAGTTTTTAATGAAGTGTAGCATTTCTTTTCTATCAAGTAACGAAATTTTATGTTTAAGAAAAAGGAATTACTCTGATAAATGACACGTAATATAAGGGTAGAAAAGGGGTGTTACACACTGCTTCTGACCCATATACCAGAGAGAAAGGGGTTGCTCCGGTCGATGTACGCATAGAAGTACGATAGTCGTGTAGAGCGAAAGGAAGCATCTCGTGCCAATACTTGTAGATTACCACCATTTTTTGCACAATCTTCTTGATGTTCTTGTTGGCTGCTTCAACTGCCCCGTTCATCTTGGGACGGTATGTGGAGGAATTGTGATGCGGAATTTTGAATTCTTGGCACAGATCCTTCATCATTTTGCTGTTCAAATTACTACCATTATCAGTGATGATCTTGCCTGGAAGTCCATAACGACAAACCAAATCCTTCTTTACAAACTTAGCAACCACAGAGCTAGTAATACTGGAGTAGGAAGCAGCTTCGACCCACTTAGTGAAATAATCAATTGCAACCAGAATGAAGCGATGACCGTTCGACGCTTTAGGTTCAATAGGATCGATAACATCCATCCTCCACATTGAGAACGGCCAAGATGCAGTCAGAACATTCAGTTTGGCAGGCGGCACATGGATATGATCGGCGTAGATCTGGCATTTGTGGCACTTTCTTACAAAGCTGTAGCAGTCTGATTCCATCTGCAACCAGTAGTAACCCGCCCTTAAGATCTTTCTAGCCATGGTGTGCCCACTGGAATGAGTTCCAAAAGAGCCTTCATGCACATCTCTCATGATTCTTTCAGCTTCTTTTTTGGCAACACACCTCAGGAGAACCATATCATAGTTTCTTTTGTAGAGAACTTCACCACTCAAGAAGAAATTCCTTGACAATCTTCTGAGAGTTCTCTTGTCATTCTCTGATGCCCCAGGTGGGTATTCCTGATTAGTGATGTATTGCTTGATGTCATGATACCAAGGCTTATCATCAGGCTCTTCGTCTATGAATGTACAGTAATGATGCGCAGGCAGGCTCTGGTGCTGGATTGTGACATGGGTCAAGCTTTTATCACAATTGATATTGAACATGGATGATAAGGTTGCCAATGCATCAGCCAGCTGATTTTCACCTCGAGGGATATGCTGGAAAGTAATTTCGTCGAAAGACTCCATCAATTCCTTTAGGGCTTTGGGTTATAATCACTAATAACTTGCATTAATTAGAAAAGAGTTTGAAAGATTTTTGGGAAAAGGGCGAAGTTATCATCAATGGTTGGTTACAAAATTCAAACACATTCAATAATCAAGTATTCATGCATATGTCAAACATCAACTAAGACTAAACATGCCGATACAATCAAAGATTCAATTGTCAAGGATGCAAGGTGAATTTCTCAAAACAAATGCGTGTGTGTGAGGAGGAGTGCATTCACCCTAATGACTCTATGCTACAACAAGCAAGTAGGCTTACGTCTTCATTAGGAGTTCATACACATGGAGGGAATGGCACACAATTAAATCAAGACAATTTAAGTAGCATCAATAACAAGTAAACAATTGATCATAGGCATAGAATGATCTTAATTAAACTAATGACATGTGAGCAACGATTTCTTAATAACATGAACAAAGAGGAATTGCATCAAGGCTAAGGTAAGCCTATCCTTTGCAATACTTCACGAACCCTAAACCCTAAACATACAATCTCATTTGTTATTCACTAAGAAATTAAAAGGGGAAGGTTGAATCGTCTAAGATCATCTTCACCACTTAAAACATGATGCACTAGGCATAAGTGGGAATCATATGATTTATCATCAACAATGGGCAATAATAAAGCTAGAATACAAGAGCAAGTAAATAAACACTAAAACAAAGTTGAATCACATAAAGCAATCTTTTCACTTGAATCAAAGCGCCCTAGGCACAAGTGAGAATCAACTTGCCTATCATCAACAACTTAACAATAAGCAAACTAAAATACAAGTGAACACATAAGCTAAATTGAGTCCTTTCTAGCAATCTTCACCACTTAGATCAAGGTGCACTAGGCACTAGTGGGAATCATATTGCTAGATTATCAACCACTAACGACAAGCAAATTAAAATACAAAGATTAACTAAACACACAACAAAGTTGAATCACATAGGGCAATCTTCTCACTTGAATCAAAGTGCCCAAGGCATAAGTGAGAATCAACTTGCCTATCATCAACAATTCACAATAAGCAACCTAAAACAATATTTAAATAAACACAAAAACTAGGTTGAATCACATAGAGCAATCCAAACAACATAGATCAATTTTTTGCAAGGATTCACATGATTCAGCAAAGAAGTGCAACAAAATCATATAAACCCTAATTTCTTCCTAATATGCGAAATGACAATAGCCATAAACAACAATTTTATTCATGAAAATGCAAGCAAACAAGAAATATACACAAGCACACAATTTATTCCAAGTGAGAGATGCATTTCAAACACCCAAACCTCCCTAAGTGTTTGTCAAAATGCTTGAAACACACCTCTCATTCAACAAAAACAATCAATTCAACATTAAACAATAAAATGCAAAGATGATGATGAATATGCGAAATTAACCTATGATCTACATTTTTGATGCTAAAGTTTTGAAGATGATGCAAGGCTTTAGGAATCACTACTAGAAAAAAAGCTTTTTATATCGGTTAAAAAAGACATTTCATATCGGTTAAGGAACCGATATAGATAAAGGGGATATTAAAAAAAGACGCTTTCTATATCGGATGAAGAACCGATATGGAAAATATTTTTCATATCGGTTCCGTGTACACCCGTTATGGAAAGTCAGTTTTTAAGCCTATACAAACGCTTTTTTATATCAGTTTTTTAGTTGAACCGATATTAAAAATCACTTTTTATATCGGTTATCAAAAGTAACCGATATTAAAATTGGAGTTTTTTTAAATAAAAAAAACCTGATTAGCATACAAAATCACAACAAATAGTATATTGCAAGAAAACATAAACCACAAATTATACATTTCATTAATTGCTCAACATAAATCCCAAAAGTGAGGGATTGAGAAGCTTAAAATTGCCAAAAACTCATCACTCATTGTTAGTGATAATACATTATTTGATCTGGATGTTGAATATCAGCCTTTGGATGCTAATATATTAAGACTAACTTCACTAAAACATGAAAATAAGCATAACAATTATTCCAAACACACTATAAATTAACTTTGAGGCAACAAAACATAGACTAGATCCAACTAGCTAAGCACCTGATCGTGGCAAAGTCTAGTGGCAAGCCTTTGGTCCAGTGGATGGTGGCAATACTGTTAATTACATTGTTGGGTGGTGCTCAAGCTACTGTATTATGTAACATAGACTCCAGTCGGCTAAGCTTATGTCGTGCAGCAGCTACTGGTCGATCCCCGCCACTGCCAGATGCAAGATGTTGTGCCGTTATTCGCCGTGCTAGTCTTCAACGCCTCTGCACATACAAATATATGCTAGCTGCAGTTGATATAAACCCCACTAATGCTTTGGTCTTGCCTAGTGGATGTGGTCCGAGAACTCTTCCTGGATGTTAAGGTGGTAATCAAATTAAACCATAAGTAATAGACCTTGAGCTTGAATTATAAACTACTTTGTGCTTATATTTGATGACTCTTACCAGAATTTTTGTAGTGAAGGTCTTGTCCATTAAAAGCACCTCTACATGTGGTTCAATTCCATGAATATTTATCATTCCCTGATTAAGTGGTTGACTCCATGAATATCAAAGGAAGCAATTCCAAGCCAACAATCACCAATGACCTATGCCTTTGTTTATGCCTAGTTTTCTCCACTTGCAATAATACAAATTAAATAATTAAATTGATAATAAATAGGTTGCAAAAGTGTGATGTAATAAAATGGTAAATAGAAGGTGAAAACACTCATAGCAGAAGAGAAATTGGACCGGTATAACACCACAATAAACAAAGAAAATAGCTGATGAAAATAGATAAAAACACATAACAACTATACCTCATTTAACAAAGCTTGATTAGCCACATGCATCAGGGTGTAAATCTAAAGCAGCTTAAACTTTGAGCACTACAAAAACCTACAAACACATGTTAAAATTAGAATTGGTGAATTAAAAGCGCAAGCCTAGAATATGAAAAGTAAACAAATGTTTACAAACATGTCAAAGTGTCTTCTCCATAATCTTGGAACAAATACTAATTAAACATTTGAGGGAGCATTTCACATTTCACAATAGATACATACAGGGATACATATAGTCTTTGAAAATGTATACAAATCCTCTGTGAAAATCATCTTCAATAACTTGTTGATTTCTCTTCCTAGAACATATATTCCTCATCACTTAATTTTTTATGATACCCAACATTGAACATTAATAGTAGAAATCATATCATATTCAAAACAGAGGATACATCTAAACCAACATTTTATCAAACATCTAGTGTGAAATCATGTTATAAATAGCCAAATAACATAAATAGTGGAATCAAAATAGAAAACTTACAAAAGCAAACTCATGTTCAGTACAACTAACATATTAACATATAAGATACATCTTGAATAACAGAAACAAGAGAGATTATACCTCACCGAACCTCCGCTTTTTTGCTCCACTCTCGAAGTAATTTCCAATCTCTGAAAAAGAAAATAAAAACACGGCAAAAGATAAAACAAAACTGAGAATCATTGGAAACACCGAACACTAGCGATGGTACCTGAAATTGCTTCTGAAATCAACTGGTTTTGCTCACATGGAATCCAAAAGAGCTGAAATCTCCTTTCTGAAATTTATAGAGAAATAAAAAACTAAAACAAATCACAAATTCAATCGGAGTTGAGGAAGAAAGATGGAAATCCATGGAGAAGGAACGAATAAATACAAGACGAATGATTTAAAGCATTTAAATCACCCGATCAGAATCCATTACTCTCTAAAAATGTACTATCCAAACACACTGTAATGTTAGTAAATCACACAAACCCCAAATCCCAAATCACACAAACCCTAAAATTCGTTTCCCCAATCCCAAATCACACAAGCCCTAAAATTCAAAATCAAGAAGAAGGATGAAAATGAAATCAAGAGGGAAGGAAAACGAAATGAAAGAGGAAGAACATTCAACACAACTACAGTGGGTTAGTTTCGAAAACTTACTAGCGAGAAGCAGAGATGGAGGCGGAGCAGAGCAAAGCAAGAGAAGCACCCCAATGGAGCCATGGGCGAGTGGGTTGAAGGTGGAGCGGTGCTGCAATCAGGGTGGAGGCGCGGAGGGGGGAAGGCGAAGGGCGGAGAGTGATTGAGAGTGACGAAGCGTATTGAGAGTGAGAGAACGAGATGAAGAGAACGATAGAGCGTGCTTTTTTTTAATTGGAATTTGCGTTTTCATATCGGTTAGTTTCTCAACCGATATGAAAAATGTAATCATAATTTCAAAAATGCCACCGCCTCCTTTTTCATATCTGTTAGTATTTGAACCGATATAAATTGCTGATATAAAATCCGTTTTTTCCACTAGTGAATATACCTTAACTCCAAGCTAAACAAACAAGAAACAAGATGAATGAACTCTAAAACACTTCAATCTACCCTCTAGTCTTCAATTTTGAGCTTGATTCTTCAAAGTTACCCTTGATCTTGAATCCTTGATTGCTTGAATTTGAGAGGAATTGATGGTTGGAATTTTTGGTTAGGTGAAGGAAATGAGTTTGGAGATGTGATTTAGTGATGAAATTGAAAGAAAATTGTAGAGAGAAGGGAGAGGTGGTTTCGGCCAAAGGGTTAGAGAGAGGAAGGGAAATGTGCAAAATGAGCTTCTTCCTTTTATTTTTGGAGTGGAGGCTTATCTATGGTGTGAAGTAAAATTAGGGTAAAGGGTAGAATAGGAATGGGGTGTTCTATAAGAGGGAAGTTTGCAAAAATGCAAAGGTGAGCTAAACTAAAGGGTGGGTCGAAATTACCAAGAGGGGTAGAGTAGTGCCCAAGTTTTGCATTTTGTCTTATTGAGGACACTTCCTTATTTTTACCATTTTTGATTATTCTTTTCATGATAATTCCATAAATTCCACCCATTTTGGGCCATATCCTAGGAATCAATGATTGGGCCCAAACTTCTATGATATCACCATTCCCAAAATTGATATGAGACCTCACCTTACAATTTTGAAGGAAATCCCCTTTTTGCCCCTTTTGTTCAAAATTTGAATTTTATGCCAAAATCAGGCATGCATGCGCACAAATATATAACCCAATTCATTTTGATCCAAATGCATTCTTCTGATATTGAACAATGTTTTTTGGTGAGAAATTGCTTAATTTTGGAAATGACCAAAATACCCTTTTTGCTCCAAAAACCCTAATTTTGCTCGAAAATGCGTTTTGACCCTAAAAATGATTCTAAAAAACCCTAGGATGACTTCAAAACCTTAAAAATGCATGCAAAATGCTCCTCACACTCTTCAATTTATTTATTTTTTGTGGAAAATTAGGGTTTTGACCTAACCCGGAAAAAATTGGGGTATGACAAGTGCAACTCGGAGTTCTCGAGAAAGATACATCAACACCTAGTACCATCTTCAAGCCTTGAGAAGCGGAACCAACCTTGCTCCTCGGATAAGGTACCTTCCATTTCCAAGACCGAACAACATCATTTGAAATAATTTGAAGTTTTTGTGAGCAGCAAATGCAAGTAAGATTCTAGTAGCTTCTAACCTTGCTACAGGAGCAAAAGTTTCATCATAGTCAATACCTTCTTGTTGATTGTACAATTTTACCATTTTCATCTAGCTTCTTGTTGATTCTAACCTCGTTGAAAGTCTTGCCTTGTTTCTCACCACCTTACCATTTTCATCTAGTTTGTTTCTGAACACACATTTAGTTCTTATGACTAACAGATGTTTGGGAGGTAAAACTAGGTTCCATACCTCATTCTTTTGAAATTGAGAAAGTTCCTAAGTCATAGCTTCTATCCATGATTGGTATTGTATGGCTTCATTGATAGTCTTGTGTTCTATTTCAAAAATGATGGCCATTCCAGCAGTCTAAATGATGTTTGATAATATGAGTTATTTATGCACTTATTACTTAAATTAATGCAAGTTCTTAATTAATATTGTTGTTAAATAAGTAAATATATGTTGTTTAGTGTAAAAGAGGGTTAGGAAATGATTATGTGACTAATTGGCACTTTTGGTGCATTCTTGTTATTTTTAATGTGTTTGTTCAGTGTTATAGCATCAGGCGCTATAGCGGCAGACGTTATAGCGTTGGATTCTGCAGCTGATGAGAGAGAAAACGAAAAAGAAATTTTGTAATGGAAGATGAAAATAGTTGGTGGGATGGCTTGTCACCTTTTTTGGGAGATATTTTCTATATAGAGAAGTCAAAAAACTTCATCTTCATCATCTTGGTTTGCTGGTCTGATGAGAGGAGGGTTAGAAATAACTCTCTTGCACTCCATTTTCGTCCAAACTCCATTTTCACAATAAAATGTAGATTTTCTGCAGTGCTGAGAGAGACGTTATAACGGCAGACGCTGTAGCGGCACAAGAGCTGTCATCATTTGGAGTATTTTCCATCTCTTTGTGATTTCGGTTTTATGGCTTTAGGTAACACTTTTATGCTGTATTTCTTGTGTTGTTGCTCATCATGAGCTGATTCTCTTGTAGTTGGATTGCTTTGAGCTTTGTAATGAATCTTTAGTATTTCGTTATTAACGTTTAATGTTTTGCGTTTCAATCTTTGTATTTTAATTCTTCCAAACTTTTTTTAGAATTGATCAGCTAAAATGGGTATATTTATGGGTACAAACATGGTCCATGAATCGAACTCAAAGATTGATTTGAATGAAAGGTTGTTTAAAGACATTTAACCAACGTTTGCTAAATCTAGACATAGAAAGGCAATAGTTCATAGGGCAAAAGGTTCTTCTACTGTTTGAGTCCTAAGGTTGTATACTCTATAAGCCTTAGAAGATGTTGAATATCCAAGAAAGATTCCTAAATTTGCTAAAATTATCTTTGTTATTCAAAATGAAACAATTGCAACCAAAAACACGAAAGTTTGCAATGGTTGGTTTTCTATTTTTCATAATTTCATAGGAGGTTTTCTCAACAATTTTTCTAATGGAAACTCTATTCAAAATATAGCATGTTGAGTTTACAGCTTCAACCCAAAAGTGCTTTTCAATTTTTGAATCTTCTAAAAGAGTCATTGCCATTTCTTGCAAGTTTCTAGTTTTTCTTTCAACAACTCCATTTTGTTGTGGAGTTCTTGGGCATGAGAAATTATGAGTGATTCCATTTTCACCAAAAAAGTTTTGAAAAGAGAAGTTTTCAAGTTCTCCCCCATGATCACTTCTTATAGAAATGACATTTGTTCCTTTTTCATTTTGAAATTTCTTTAAGAAAACTTTGAATGCTTCGAAAGTTTCATCTTTATTTTTCAAAATTAGCACCCAAGTGAATCTCGAGAAATAATCCACAATTACAAAACCATATCTCTTTCGACTAAGGCTAGCAGTTTTGGTAGGGTCAAATAAGTCTATGTGTAACAGCTCCAGTGGCTTTTGAGATGTGATCATGTTTTTGGGTTTAAAACTTGATTTGAAATGTTTTCCATGAACACGTGCTTCACACACTCTACATTTTCAAAATTGATTTTTTAGCCCTTTGACTAGTTCCATTTTGGAGAGTTTTGAGATGGTTTGCATGTTTATGTTGTCAGTTCTTTTATGCCTAATCCATTTGTCATTTTCAGAAGACATAAGACAAGTTTCATGAGATAGTTCATCAAGACATAGGCTATACAGATTTTTATTCCTAGATGCAATAAACAAGACCTTTCTAGAGGAGATTTCTTTGATAAAACATTTATCTGATTTAAAAGATACTTTATGATCACTATAACATAATTGACTAATACTTAATAAGTTATGCTTTAAACCATCTACATATTGAACATTTTTAATTTTAGGGGATTTAGAATTACCTATAGTACTGATACCTTTGATGCAAGCCTTATTATCATTGCCAAATATGACATAGCCTCCATCGATTCTCTCCATAAAGAGAAATTTATCCTTTTCCCCTGTCATGTGCCTTGAATATCCAATGTTCTAAGAACCACAACTTTTTCTTGGATGCTAAGAGGCATTCGTGTTTCAAAGCTTAGTAAAGATTTAGGTACCCAAAATTTCTTGGGTCCTTCATGGTTAGTTTTCTTTCAATAAAAGCTTTTCTTTTTTCTAAAACATACAGAATTATCATGACCAAACCTGTTGTAGTATGTGCATCTTGTCATTCAAAATTTTGTGTTGTTCAGAAAGCTTAAACTGAGAATTTTGGAGAGTTTGAACAATTTTGATCAAATATTCATTTTGCTTTTGAAGCTCCTCATTCTCTCTTTTTGCATTAAAGAGTTAGTTTTTTAACACCACAAATTTTTTAGCCAAGGTGTTTGAATCAGATAATAAGTTTTCAAAAGCATCTCAGTTTCTTTGCGTGAAGTACAAGTACGTGGTTTATAAGTGATTACCTATTCTAGGTCAGTATCTCCCATGACGCAAGAGTTGATAGAATCCTCACTTGATGCGGGACAGATTTGAGAAGGTTCTTCAGAGTCAGCCATGAGACAAGAAGAGCCTTCTTCTTTGGTGGAAACTTTCCGTTGCCTCCTTTTAGTCTTGGACATTCATTTTTGAAGTGTTCAGATTCGTAGCATTCAAAGCACACAAGAGCATCTTTGCTAGTACCTTCTCCTTTTGGTTGATTTTTCGTGAAGAAGGGTCTTCTGTTTATTTATTTTTTTTCTAAAAGCCCATCTTCTAAACCTTCTGGTGATTAGGGCCATTTCATCTTCTTCATCAGTGTCAATTTCATCATCTTCACTTTCCTCTTGAGTATGTTCTTTAGCTTTAAGTGCCATAGCTTTGGAAGGTTGTTTTAACCTTCTTGGGATGAAGTTCATTTAGATCTTTAGCTTCTGTTATAGCAGTCACTTTGAGTCTCCATACCTTTGGTAAGCATCTTAGAAGCTTTCTAACTTTAGCTTGATTTGTGTAGGTGTTTCCCAATGAGTTCAAATCATTTGTTATTGTTGTGAACATGCTAACCATTTCAGAGATCGTTTCTTGCTCTTCCATTTTGGATGTTTCAAATTTATGGATGAGAAGGTTGATCTTGACTTCTTTGACTTGATCAGTTCGTTCATGAGCAGTCTTTAATGTATCCCAGATTTCTTTGGCAGTTTGTTTCCCAACTGCTTTATCATATTCACTTCTACCTAAAGCACATGTTAGATATAATCTAGCTTTAGAGTTTAGAATTACCATGCATTTGTCTTAAGGTGTCCAGGTGTTTTTGGGCTTGGGAAGAGTACTCCCATCATCAAGAGTTGTTGTAGGTTCATAAGGACCATCTTCCACAATTCCCCAGACATCAGTGTCTTGAGATTCTAGGAACAATCTCATTTGGTCTTTCCAATAGTAGTAATGTTCACCAGTGAATCCTAGAGGTCTATTTGCAGAAGCTCCTTCGAGAAGGAACATCACAGAGTTTGGATTGTTCATCACTTCATCGCGGATCTTTCCTCTCACACTGTAAAGGGTGCTCAGCCCTAGAGGTGAGCTCTGATGCCAATTGAAGTGATTAAGTTCCACAAGAAGCGAGGTTGAATTGTGTGACCTTTTAAAATTTAAGTCCTGAAACCTTCTACGTAAATTATTCTCAAGGTAAACGTGGAGATGAGAAGGTTGAAGTTAGTTCCACAAACAAACAGCAAATATATCTATAGTGAATGACAAATAGCTATGATGATTTCAGATGCTTTTAACTTATTAGAGAGGTGTTGTTCTCAAACATATATTATCCTCTTTAAATATTTGAAGTTCGGTTGAAAACTAGTCTAAAGAAGGTTGAAGTAATTAACCTTCTTTAGGGTTTGAAAACAATAACAAGTGCAAAGCAATTTAAGCAAGTAATATGGAAAGCAAGTACTGACATAGTAGAGTTATAGAGGTTCACCCAATTCTTGGCTACTTCCTCTTCCCATTTCCAAGTGAATGTTTCCACTATTATCTAAAAGACTTTCACCACCACTCTCTTTTGAGCAAAACACAAAAGACAAGTGTTCTCTTTCACAGCTTCCCCAAGCTGTTTCTACCTACTAGAAAACTCTCTTCTAGTTTCCTAAAGGTTCCTCTATCAAGTAGAATCACCAACAACACTAACCTCTCTAGGTAGTTTGTTGTGAAGTTTACAAGATGATGTTTACAATAAGGGGTTTGGGTTTGGGATGTTTTAGAAGCTTGAATACAGATAAAGACATTGTATTGGATAGAACAAACAAGCTAACGCACACTCAAGAAAGTATTCCCAGAAATGAACTTGAAATAGCTTTGAGTGTGGAATGAGAAGGTTGGATAACTTGAGAAGCTTGACTTGTTAAGGTTCCAATTAACTCTCATGAATTGTAACTTCGTAATACATCCTTCAAGTAGTCTTTGAAACTTGAATATAGCTGTTAGAAGGTTGGAGATAGTCGTTGGGAAGTAGTTCAAGGCTTGTAGGTATGTCATGATAAAGTTTTCTTTAGTTGATAGCCTTTGAACCTTCTTCAGTAGCATTTGGTGCTTTATCTGACCCATTGAACCTTGATCTTGTGCTTTTTGACATTTTGTATGCTTTTATTTGACACAAAAAACAAGTGTTCTCTTTCACATGCTTTGTTTATACATGGAATAATCAATGAGTTCCTCTTTACATATTACAAATATTCTATCACATTTATTCCTTGGATATACATTTAATGCGCATATGATCATAGAAGAAGAATTAATGTGTTTGTCTTCTTGAGAAGGTTGCTATTTCTTTAACCTTCTCAACCTTAACCTTCTTTCTCAATCAACCTTCTTTACATTAATTTTGATGAGGTCAACCTTCTTTTGTCTTCTAGTCAAACCTTCTGTTGGCCTTCGGTCAAACTTTCTGTTGACTTTTTAGTCAACCTTCTGTAGACTCATTTTTGATTTATTTATTACATTAAATATTAAATAAATCTAAGAGCACTACCAAAGTTTTTCAAAGAAGAATGTTATCCTGACGTAGGTCTTCTTCTGACCTGGATCAACTTGAGTTAAATGGACTCTCTATCAACCTACTTCAATAAAAAAAAAATATCAAATAGGAAATGAAACTTCATAAACCTTAAAGTTCATAAGATAGGAAGAAAAGAGAATTTTTTTGAGGTCCCTAGACTCATTATTCCTAGCATTGAATAGATTAAGTATTCACCTTATCAATATCTCAAATCCTTGATGGATTCCATTTGACGTCTAAATCCTTTGCTAAATCCTTTGTCAGGCTATTGTTCTCCTGTTTTTTTCCCGGAGTAAGACATCGAGATCTCAATAAAATCAACTCTTTTAATTACATGATGGACTCCTATGAAAAAACATTGGCGCGTGTGTAAACGAGGCGCTCTACCTAACTGAGCTATAGCCCTAGTGCTTTTGATACATATTTGATCATATTAGATAAATAAATTCTTGTCAAGATGAATATTACATGACCCAATCTCTTTGATAACCAAGAGATTTCTAGGTGGGAAATTTGAGATGAAATCCTGGTAATGCATCTTTTGTACAGGGCATACAGATACATCGAGATAGTTCTTGAGGTATTCTTAGATAGTCACAAAAAACTATATTAAAAAGGTTCTCAATAGATATGGCATTCAGGATTGTAAACCAGGTGATACCCCTGTGGCTAAGGGAGACAAGTTTAGTTTCAATTAGTATCCTAAGAATGATTTTAAAGTAAAGAAAATGCAGAACCTTATGCATTAGCAGTAGGGAGCCTGACATATGTTCAAGTTTGTACGCATCCAGCTGTGGCGTGCATTATGGGATGTTGGGGATATTTTAGTAATTCAGAAATCAACTATCGGAAAGCAACCAAATGGATCATACGGTACTTATAGAGGCCAAAAGAATATATGCTCTCATATCGAAGATCAAATCAGCTTGAGATCATTGGGTATACTGACTCCGACTTTTGGTATAAAATCTGTTGGGCTATGTGTATCTTCTTGAAGGAAGTGTTATTTCCTGGAAGAGTGCTACACAGTCTATTATGGCCTCTTTCATTGTGACAACAGAGTTCATATGTTGTTATAAGGGATTCAATCGTGGAATTTGACTGCAAAACATTGTCACGGGGCTGCACATAGTAGATGGTTTAAAAAACCACTAAGATTATTTTGTGACAATAACTCGAGAATTCTATTTTTCAATAGTAGTAGGAGCTCGACGAAGCCGAAGCACATATACATCAAGTTCCTTGTCGTTATAGAAAGAGTTTTGTTTGGTACCTAGACTTCAAACACATCCCGAGTCCGGGGTGCTATCTTTGTGACGTCTAGGAAAGAGAGAAGTCTTTGGGGAGAGAAGACAAAGCTCGGAGGTTGAAGGTCATGCTTGGCCAGTCCGGGATAGCTTGAAGATCCACGTCAGGTGGGGGTACCTGCTGTAACACCCCATTTCTACCCGGCAATTTAAAATAAATATCAGAGTTTAAAATTTATTTATTTTAATTCATCCAAACGGGATGCTACACTTACTTCAGCTAAAACAACAGCAAACTAACACAAATTATTTATTACATCGAAATAATACGCAACACCCATCAATGGGATGGAATTCTCAAAAGTTTATTCATTAAGTCCACGCACTAGAAAGTAAACATCACGCAGCGGAATAAAATACAGTCTCAACACTAGCATAGAAATATCAAATATAATAGTTCAACAGCCAAAAAGGACTAAACAGCTAGAATCCTAAGCCCATCCCCTAGGTGCTACGTATCAGAGCAGACCGACTCGGGGAATGAAGGAAATAAGCCTTCACTCATGGTTACCTGTGGTAAATAACAACAGGAAGGGGTGAGTCTCAAACCACATAATAAAGACTATAATAAGTAGTATATTAATCACAGAATACTATCTATCACAGCATCACACTCATACAGTTATACAGCAGTCATGGTCATATCAGTTATCAACTAGCAACACATTTATCATTCATGAGAATGAATGCAATGCAATGCAATGCAAGCATGCATGTGGTACCATTATCACTTCTCATAGCCACTTGGACACGTCGCGACCGTCGCGACCGCATCCGAAAAATAAAACGTCAAGACCGCAGCGGAATGTATGCATGTGACTCCATGTACACACCACAAGTACAATTTCTCACAACAACAAGTCACACACATCATCAATTTTCAATTATAACGTCAAGACCGCAGCCTAAAATTCATCACTCAACATCAACTCTCACATCATCGTCATTTTTAGTTTTTGGTCAATAGACCCATCGTCAATAACATCATCATCAACCCATACATCATCAACTTCGTCATTTAATCACACATCATCATCTTTGTCCTAGAAATTTGGCCACAAGGACTAAAACAACACTCAGGGACCAAAACAGCACACAAGGACCACAACAGCACCTAAAGGACCAAACTAGAACATAAGGACCAAAACAGTACCTAAAGGACCAAAATAGCACCTAAAGGACCAAACTAGCACATAAGGACCAAAACAGCACCTAAAAACACAAAATGGCAGCACCAGGCGCCAAAAACCCCCAAAACTGGCGCCCCTAGTGGCAACACAGCCACCAGGCGCCAAAACACCAGCAAACTGGCGCCCCTGTGCAACACCAGCACACGGGCGCCAAAACTCTAGCAAATCGGGCGCCAGGCAATGCGACACGCAGGCACACAGCGCCAAAAACACAAGAAATCGGCGCCTCGTGGGCAACACACCACACAGCGCCAAAGCGGGCAACATTGGTGACCAGAGCGCAAATACGCATTTTAGACACAAACTAAGACACTGGCGAGACATCATCTCGCACACAAAGCGCACTCACAGCGCGCCTCGGGCAGCTAAATGGCGCCGCCAGCCACAGTGAAAGCAACATGGGGCGCGCTGGGGGCAGCCATTTGGCGCCTCGTCTTTGCGCCACACATGCACACACACCCTGCCACACAACCTGGCGCCACACTAGGCGCCATGGGCAGCAACCTTGGCGCCCACATACACGCACGCACCCAAACATGCAGCAACTTGGCGCCTCACTTGGCGCCCTGGGCAGCCACTTTGGCGCCCAGTGCCACACACAACCACCTAACCCAGCAACACACAAACTTGGCGCCTCAACAGGCGCCATGTGTAACACCCCATTTCTACCCGGCAATTTATAATAAAATCAGAGTGATAAAAATTTATTTCTTTAATTCATCCAAACGGGATGCTACACTTACTTCATTAAAACAGTCAACAGAATAAAACAAAACATCTCTTTAATCAAGGAATACGTAACACCACATAAAGTGGGAATAGGAACCTCAAAATAATTGTTTTAATCCACGCACTGGGAAATTCATACGTCACGCGGCGGAAATGAAAACAGTCTCCAAGAGATAAACATCAGTCTCATCAATACATAAAAACATCAAACATAAAGTTCAATAGCAAAAAGGACTAAACAACTATAATCCTACGCCCATCCCCTAGGTGCTACGTATCTGAGCAGACCGACTCGGGGGAAGTGAAGGATATAAGCCTTCACTCATGGTTACCTGTGGTAAACAACAACAGAATAAAGACTATAATAAGCAGTATATTATTCATAGCATCACACACATACAGTCACACAACAACATTATTCATATAATCATCAACAAGCAAACATGCACCAATTATGTGAATGAATGTGATGCAATGCAGCCATGCATGTGGTACCATTGGCCCCCATGGCCTCATCATCAATAGTATTAGCCCCCATGGCTCATGCCCCCATGGCATCATCATCAACAAATATACGTCGCGACCGCAGCCGAATGTATGCATGAGACTCCATGAACATGCCACAAGCACAATCACACATCATTACATCATTTCATCATTTCTCACCTCATTGTCAATTCTAGTTTTAGCCCCCATGGCTCTAGCCCCCATGGCCTCATGCCCCCATGGCATCATCATCAATCATGTCCCAAGGACTACCCCCACTAGAGGACTAAAACCTCACTCAAGGACCTAAACACCACTTAGGACCAAAATAGCACTTAGGGACCAAAACACAACACCTAGGACCAAAACACCACCTAGGGACCAAAACAGCACACCTAGGACCAAACTAGCACATAAGGACCAAAACAGCACACACAACACAAAATGGCAGCACCAGGCGCCATTTCTCCCACAAACAGGCGCCCACTGTGCAACACAGCACACAACGCCAAAACTCTAGCAAAGTGGCGCCCCTGTGCAACACAGGCACTAGGCGCCACAAACTCAGCAAATTGGCGCCCTCGTGGGCACCTGACCACACACAGCGCCAAAAACACAGCATTCTCGCCCCCCTGGGCAACACAGACTTAGACACAAACTAAGACACAAACTGAGACACTGCTCTGCATACATACGCCCGCACTCCTAGCGCGACTGGCAAAGACATTTTGGCGACCCCCGCTAGACACACGTAAAGAACCCAGCGCGCTGTGGCGGCCATTTGGCGCCTGCATCTCGCGCCACATGCACACACACACCCAAAGACATGCTGGGCGCCACACTAGGCGCCATGGGCAGCCAAAATGGCGCCCAACACTTAGACACACCCACAACCAGAAACTTGGCGCCACACCAGGCGCCACAGGGCAGCCACATTGGCGCCCTGCACCTAAACAAGGCACAACCAAACGCATGGGCAGCCACATTTGGCGCCCTACACCTAGACACAACACACACACAAAGACGCTCAAAGACACACCTACACCTGCCGGCGCCATTTTGGGCGCCTTGGGGCAGCCATTTGGCGCCCCTGCACTCACAAACAGTGACACAGGCGCCACCAGGCGCCATTCTGGGCAGCATTTGGCGCCCAGTCACTGGCACACCTGCACACACACGCAACACATCACATGCACAGTGCACAGGGCGCCATTTTTCCAGCAACTTGGCGCCCCATACCCCAAAAACTCCAATTCTTCAAATTTCATTAAACTAAATCATCAATACACTCTTAAAACAAATCTCATCAATCCAACAACATCAATTTCATATTTTAACAACCAATCATATATCAAAAACGAAAATCAACACAACATAAACCCTAACACTAGCATGCAATCGATTTCTACCCAATTCACAATTTCAATCAATCAAATATTCATTCAACAATCCAATTCAACATCAAATGCTAGTAAATAAAGATCCTATGACCTACATACAACCTATTATAACCTCTATTATAAGGTGAGACTCCCCTTACCTCGTATAAACCGTAGAAAACCTTCTCTATTGAGTCACCTACAAAACAACCGCAACTAGAGCTCCTTCCTTTCCTTCTTCTCAAGGTGCGATCCACTTCTTCCTTTTTCTCCCTAGCTAGCGCCGATTCTCCTCTCTCTTTTCTCCTCTCTTTCGTTTTCTCCTTTCTTTTCCCAATTGGTGTGAAATGCACTAACCCTAGGAGCCTAAGTCATTGGGCTTGGGCTCTTGGGCCAATACTCGCAGTCCCGGAATTTCCAATACCACTCCATTCAATTAAAATAAAATACTACATTATAATTTAATATAATTAAAAAATAGTGCAACACTTTAAATAATTTAATCGAATAATCAATTAAATCATTTAGGGTGTTACAACTCTCCCCCACTTAAGGAAATTTCGTCCTCAAAATTCATACCTGAGTCAAATAGCTCTGGATAAGACTCCCGCATCCTACTCTCCAGCTCCCAAGTCATGCTCTCACCAGCAGCTCCCAACCAAACCACCTTCACTAAGGCAATGTCCTTCCCTCTCAGCACCTTCACCTCTCTATCATCAATCCTCACTGGCATAGTCTCCACAGTGAGATTCTCGCGTACCTCCACATCATCCATGTGAATCACGTGAGACGGGTCTGGAATATACTTCCGAAGCTGTGACACGTGGAACACGTCGTGCAAGTTCGAAAGATTAGGCGGCAAGGCCACCCTATAAGCAACCTTTCCAACCCTCTCAGTGATCTGGTACGGTCCAATGAATCTAGGAGTCAACTTCTTTGCTTTCAGTGCACGCCCAACACCAGTCATAGGCGTGACCCTCAGGAATACATGCTCACCAGCCTGAAATTCTAAGTCTTTTCTCCTCCTATCATGGTAACTCTTCTGTCGACTCTGCGACTCTTTCATCTTCTCCCTGATCAATTTTACCTTCTCTGTAGTCTCCCGAACAACCTCAGGTCCAAGAACAACACTCTCACCAGACTCATGCCAACACAACGGAGTCCTACACCTCCGACCATACAGTGCCTCGAAAGGAGCCATCCCTATACTCGAATGGTAGCTGTTGTTGTAAGTGAACTCAATCAAGGGAAGATGTGTATCCTACGCACCTCCCTGTTCCAGAACACAGGATCTCAATAAATCCTCTAATGACTGAATGGTTCTCTCTGTCTGCCCATCAGTCTGAGGATGATAAGCTGAACTCAACCTCAATCTGGACCCCAATGCCTCCTGCAAACTCCTCCAAAACTCCGAAGTGAACCTAGGGTCTCTATCCGATGTAACACCCTAAGTAATTTAATTATTTATTTAATTAAGTTATTTGTGGATTACAACATTTTTACTAAATCAAAGAACTAACTTAGAATTGTATGGTTTTTAGGAAATGTATGAGTATTGGAGGGGGGTGTGATTAGAGGCCCATAGTCCATAATGGGCCCATATCCATAATTAATTTTGTTGGGCTTCATATCTTGAAGATAAGTAAGAAGACTTGTCTTCTTGATATTTATAAGAAAAGGAAGAAGCAAAATCATACAAGTAAGTGAGAAAAGTCAACAAAGGGAGGAAGGAAAAGACAAAAGAGAAAGAAAAAAAGAAGAAGCAAGAACGGAGAAGAAGAGGAGAGGAAGCCGTGGGTTTTCTAGAGTTTTGAGATTGGGGTTTTCATCATCTAGCAATTTTGGTAAGTGATTTTGATGCCAATCTCACTAGTTTTTCATTCTCTTTCTTTTGGTATAAGTATTAACCTATGAATCCCACTATTTTGGAATCTACCATAAAAGGGGTTTCAAGCTCAAAGAAGTGAAGTTTTGGCTTGTTGGAGTTTTGAAGAGTGAAGAGTTAGTTGATCTACAATTCCTAAGGTTAGGGGACTCTTTTTATACCTATGATAGTTTATAGGATTTGTATTATGTGATGGTTAGGGTTTAAAATTGAGATTGGATAGATTATGTGATATTGGATTGTGTCTTGATGGATTAAATGTTGTTTTGATGCCTTTGATTGAGTATTGAGTTGCTTGAATTGATTTGGTGAGTTGTTTGAAGGTGGTGCTCAAAAATCAAATTTTTGAGGTTTATGTGTGCTTAGGGTTTTGATGGAAATGGTGATTGAAAAATGAGATTTTATTATTTGATGTGTTAATGAGTTATTTGAAGTGGTTTGGTGTTGAGTTGAGTATTGAAATTGTGTTGGAAAAGTTATTTTGAAAACTGAATTTTTGGTGGTTGGTGTGCTAAGGGGGGCGCCAATTCAGGCTGCCCCTGGCGCCCATTGGCGCCTAGCACAGGGCGCCAAAATGGCTGCCCTTGGCGCCTGGTGAGGCGCCTGCGTGCTAGTGTGTGCGTGTGTGGGTGTGGCGCGCAACAGGGCGCCAGTGTTGCGTGTTTTTGGCGCCTGTGTGTGCGCCGGTGTGTTGTGCGTGTCTGGCAGGGGCGCGGATTGCCTGCGTTTTGGCGCCTGTGTGTGCGCTTGGGTGTGTGTGTGGTGCAGGGGCGCCATTTTGGCCGCCCCTGGGCGCCCATTGGCGCCTGGTTGCTGTGTTTGCATGGCAAGGGCGCCATTTTGCTAGGCACTTGGCGCCTAGGTGTGCCCTGGAAACCCAAGACGCTGTTTTGGTCCCTAATTGTTCTGTTGGTCCCGAAATGTCTTTATTTTGGTTCTCGTGTCTTATGCTTTTGTCCTTGTGTGTGTGATTTTGTCCCCGGTGTACTATTTTTGTCCCGGTATGACAGTTTTGTCCCCGGTATGCTGTTTTGGTCCCTATGTGACAGTTTGGTCCCTGGGGCGTGTTTTTGGTCCCGGTGTGAGAATTTAGTCCTTGGTGTGATTTAATCCATTGACTGTGATGTGTAAAAATTATTGTTGGCCCACAAGGCTATTTTTGGTGATGGCAATAATGATGATGTTGATTCTTATGATGTTGAATTTGATGATGGTGATTAAATTGATGATGAATCTATGGTGTTTGAGATTCATGTATGATGTATCCGTGTGATATAAATTATGACGTTGGAATTAATGATGATGATAATTCCGGTATGAGGTGATGATGATGATTGATGCATTGTTTATCGAGTCTCATGATTCATATGCATCAAAAGTGACGTTGTTGTCTTTATGGCAATGGTAAGGGACGTTGTTGCCTATATGGCAATGGAATATGATGATTATTGGTACCACATGCATGTGCCCTAGGTGTGAAGGGGTTGCATTCATGCATTTCACTCATGAATTTGGTGTTGTTCATTGGTGTGATATGTGATGAGTTGTTGATGTGTTTTATCCGTGTGATACCCGATATGGTGAATCTGTGAAATAAAATATATCGCCGAGGTTGTGGTAAGTTGATGTTGGTAGGGTGTTTGCCTCGAATATAATATTCATCTTATTGGCTATTATTTGTGTAAAGAGACTCACCCTAGATCGCTTGGAATGTTGCTCTATTGTGGCAACGCTGCAGTCTTCAAGATTGAGATTGTTCAACCTCATTGACGGGTTGTTTTGAGTCATGCTCGACACGTAGCACCGGGGCGTAGTATTATGTTGTATTTTCTTTGTCTTTGTTGTATTACTCTTTACCGTGTTGTAAAAGAGTTGTTGCTAATATTTTGATGTATTCATTTGTGAGTTATGTTTATGATCAGTCTTTGTATTGAGACAGTGATTGTTTGTATCGCCCGGATTTACGTGCTATGTATTGTAAATATATGTATATATGAGCATGAATCGTTGTTGTTATTTATGAAGTAAATGTGACACTTTCTTCCTTATGTGCGAAAAATTTTGAAACTCTGATTTTTAATTACTAATAAGATAGATATTAGAAGGGGGTGTTACATTAGTGGTATCAGAGCGATTCGATGCTCGTCCGCGAAGTTGTCTAGTGTCGAGTCTTGGTACTGCGTTTTAATCAAAATTTGTGTTGCGGTGATTAGTCAAGTGGGGACAGAATGATATGATTGCTATTGTTGATTTCTTCGCTAAACGTGTTGTGTGCTCTTAGCATATGTGTAAAATTTGGAGGATTGTAGTTGTTACCTTAATTAATTGGTTACGTGAGTAGGAGGGTGATCACCCCAAGAACTCATCACCAATGAAAGAGGCGACAATCACTTATCGTTATTATTATTTTGGGTTAGATGTGATTCTTGATATGGGTGGTTGGTGGATAACCATGTTTGTATCAATTGCTTTGGTAAGGCGGTGAGTTTCCTTTCTCCGAAGAGGAGGAATCATTCTTTTTGTCCTTTGGTCGGTTGCATAAGGTAATGAAGGAGGAAGTTAACTGTTTGCTTTGATGGAGTCGTTGGGTGTTGAGAGTCGGTCTAAGATTGATGAGTTGTCGGTAGTGCGAGAATTTTTCGAGGTATTTCTGATGATATTCGGATATACCACGAGAGAGGGAAGTTGAATTCGCTATTGATCTAGTACCAGTACTAGGCACGTGTCTATGGCACCTTATAGGATGTGCGCATCCGAATTATGCGAATTGAAGAGTCACTTGAGGATTTGCTTGAAAAGAAATTCATCAAAGCCGAAGTGTGTCACCTTGGGAGCTCGGTGTTGTTAGTAAAGAAGAAAGAGCGGTACTTATGAGGTTATGTGTTGATTATAGGCAGTTGAATAAAGTGACAATTAAGAACAAGTATCCGCTTCCAAGAATTGATGATTTGATGGATCAACTGGTGGGAGCCTGTGTGTTCAGCAAGATTGATTTGAGATCGGGGTATCATCAGATTAAGGTGAAGGATGAGGATATTCCGAAGACGGCTTTCAGGACGAGGTATGGTCATTATGAGTATTCGGTGATGCCATTCGGTGTTACTAATGCTCCGGGGGTATTCATGGAATATATGAATCGTATTTTTCATGAGTATCTTGATCGTTTTGTGGTGGTCTTCATTGATGACATTTTGGTGTATTCTAAGTCCGAGGAGGAGCATGCGGAGCACTTGAGGTTAGTGTTGGAAGTATTGAGGGAAAGGAAGTTGTATGCCAAGTTGTCTAAATGTGATTTCTGGTTGAAAGAGGTGAGCTTTCTTGGGCATGTTATTTCGGGTAGAGGTATTGCGGTGGATCCTTCTAAAGTTGAGGCTGTGTTGAATTGGGAGGCTCCTAAGTCAGTCACTGAGATTAGAAGCTTTTTGGGGTTGGCCGGTTACTATAGAAGATTCATTGAGGGTTTTTCTAGTTTGGCCCTTCCGTTGACTCAGTTGACTTGTAAAGGGAAAGCTTTTGTTTGGGATGCTCGTTGCGAGGAGAGTTTTAATGAATTAAAGAGGAGATTGACAACTTCGCCTATTTTGACTTTACCTATTCCGGGTAAGTCATTTGTGGTTTATTGTGATGCTTCCAAGATGGGTTTGGGAGCTGTGCTTATGCAAGAGGGTAAGGTAGTTGCTTATGCTTCTAGACAGTTGAGGACTCATGAGAAGAACTACCCTACGCATGATTTGGAACTTGCTGCTGTTGTGTTCGCATTGAAGATTTGGAGGCATTATTTGTATGGTTCCCATTTGAAGTGTTTAGTGATCACAAAGGGTTGCAATATTTGTTTGATCAAAAAGAGCTGAATATGAGGCAAAGAAGATGGTTTGAGCTGTTGAAAGATTATGACTTCAGTCTGAATTATCATCCGGGAAGGGCTAATGTGGTAGCTGATGCCTTGAGTAGAAAGTCTTTACATGTGTCTGCCATGATGGTGAGAGAACTAGAATTGATCGAAGCAGTTTGAGATATGAGCCTAGTTTGTGAGGTGACACCTCGAGTGTTAAGTTTGGGGATGTTGAAAATTACTAATGAATTTGTGAGTAGCATTGGGAAGCCCGAAGCTAGATGTTAAGTTGGTAGATTTGGCGGTTGGAATTGACCAAGTGAAAATAAAGATGTGGAATTGGATGCTCAAGGTGTGTTGAGGTATCGTGGTCGTATTTGCATTCCGAGGATGATGAGATAAAGAAGGCTATTCTTGAAGAATGTCATAGAAGCTGATTGAGTATTCATCAGGGAGCTACAAAGATGTATCAAGATTTGAAAAAGTTGTTTTGGTGGCGGGGATGAAGAAAGATGTGGCTAAGTTTGTTTATTCTTGTTTGACTTGCCGGAAGTCAAAGGTGGAGCATCGAGGCTGCGCAGGTTAATGCAACCATTGGATATTCCAGTGGAAGTGGAAGTGGGACGGCATTTCTATGGATTTTGTGTGGGTTTGCCACTTTACCGTGAGGAAGTTTGATACTATTTGGGTGATTGTTGATAGGTTAACAAAGTCGTCTCACTTTATTCCTATCAACATCACATATCCAGTGCCTAGATTGGCGGAGATTTATGTTCAGGTGATTGTGAAGCTACATGGGGTTCCATCCAGTATTGTTTCAGACAGAGATCCTAGATTTACTTCTGAGTTTTGGAAGAGTTTACATGAGGCTTTGGGTTCTAAGTTGAGAATGAGCTCGGCGTATCATCCGCAGACTGATGGTCAGACAGAGAGGACTATTCAGTCATTAGAAGATTTGTTGAGAGCTTGTGTACTTGAGCATGGTGGTGCATGGGATACTTATCTTCCATTGATAGAATTCACTTATAATAACAGTTTTCACTCGAGCATTGGTATGGCACCTTTTGAGGCATTATATGGTCGGAGGTGTAGGACACCGTTATGTTGGTATGAGACTGGGGATAGTGTGGTACTTGGACCAGATATTGTTAGGGAGACCACTGAGAAGGTGAAGTTGATTCGTGAGAAAATGAAAGCTTCGCAAAGTAGACAAAAGAGTTATCATGATAAGAGGAGGAAAGATTTGGAATTCCAGGCGGGTGATCATGTGTTTTTGAGAGTCACTCCGTGTTTGGTGTTGGTCGTGCTTTGAAATCAAAGAAGTTGACTCCTCGTTTTATTGGACCGTATCAGATTTTGGAGAGAGTTGGGAAGGTGGCTTATCGGGTGGCTTTGCCACCTAATCTTTCAAATTTGCATGATGTGTTTCATGTGTCTCAATTACGGAGTATGTTAGGATCCATCTCATGTGATTCAAATGGACGATGTGGAGGTGAGGGAGAATCTCACCGTGGAGACAATGCCAATTAGAATTGAAGATCGTGAGGTGAAGGTCTTAAGGGGTAAGGAGATCAACTTAGTGAAAGTGGTTTGGTTGGGGGCAGTGGGTGAAAGCATGACCTGGAAGTTAGAGAGTAAGATGCGGGAGGCATATCCAGAGTTGTTTGATTCGGGTAATTTCGAGGACGAAATATTCTAAGTGGGGGAGAGTTGTAACACCCTAAGTAATTTAATTATTTATTTAATTAAGTTATTTGTGGATTACAACATTTTTACTAAATCAAAGAACTAACTTAGAATTGTATGGTTTTTAGGAAATGTATGAGTATTGGAGGGGGGTGTGATTAGAGGCCCATAGTCCATAATGGGCCCATATCCATAATTAATTTTGTTGGGCTTCATATCTTGAAGATAAGTAAGAAGACTTGTCTTCTTGATATTTATAAGAAAAAGGAAGAAGCAAAATCATACAAGTAAGTGAGAAAAGTCAACAAAGGGAGGAAGGAAAAGACAAAAGAGAAAGGAAAAAGAAGAAGCAAGAACGGAGAAGAAGAGGAGAGGAAGCCGTGGGTTTTCTAGAGTTTTGAGATTGGGGTTTTCATCATCTAGCAATTTTGGTAAGTGATTTTGATGCCAATCTCACTAGTTTTTCATTCTCTTTCTTTTGGTATAAGTATTAACCTATGAATCCCACTATTTTGGAATCTACCATAAAAGGGGTTTCAAGCTCAAAGAAGTGAAGTTTTGGCTTGTTGGAGTTTTGAAGAGTGAAGAGTTAGTTGATCTACAATTCCTAAGGTTAGGGGACTCTTTTTATACCTATGATAGTTTATAGGATTTGTATTATGTGATGGTTAGGGTTTAAAATTGAGATTGGATAGATTATGTGATATTGGATTGTGTCTTGATGGATTAAATGTTGTTTTGATGCCTTTGATTGAGTATTGAGTTGCTTGAATTGATTTGGTGAGTTGTTTGAAGGTGGTGCTCAAAAATCAAATTTTTGAGGTTTATGTGTGCTTAGGGTTTTGATGGAAATGGTGATTGAAAAATGAGATTTTATTATTTGATGTGTTAATGAGTTATTTGAAGTGGTTTGGTGTTGAGTTGAGTATTGAAATTGTGTTGGAAAAGTTATTTTGAAAACTGAATTTTTGGTGGTTGGTGTGCTAAGGAGGGCGCCAATTCGAGGCTGCCCTGGCGCCCATTGGCGCCAGCATGTGGCGCCAAATGGCTGCCCTTGGCGCCTGGTGAGGCGCCTGCGTGCTAGTGTGTGCGTGTGTGGGTGTGGCGTGCAACAGGGCGCCAGTGTTGCGTGTTTTTGGCGCCTGTGTGTGCGTCGGTGTGTTGTGCGTGTCTGGCAGGGGCGCGGATTGCCTGCGTTTTGGCGCCTGTGTGTGCGCTTGGGTGTGTGTGTGGTGCAGGGGCGCCATTTGCGCGCACAGGCGCGCCATTGGCGCTGGTTCTTTGTGTTTGCATGCCAAGAGGCGCCATTTTGCTAGGCACTTGGCGCCTAGGTGTGCCCTGGAAACCCAAGACGCTGTTTTGGTCCCTAATTGTTCTGTTGGTCCTGAAATGTGCTGTTTTGGTTCTGGTGTACTGTTTTTGTCCCGGTGTGACAGTTTTGTCCCCGGTGTACTATTTTTGTCCCGGTATGACAGTTTTGTCCCGGTATCTTTGTTTTGGTCCCTATGTGTGATTTGGTCCTCGGGCGTGTTTTTGGTCCCGGTGTGAGAATTTAGTCCTTGGTGTGATTTAATCCATTGGATCGTGATGTGTAAAAATTATTGTTGGCCCACAAGGCTATTTTTGGTGATGGCAATAATGATGATGTTGATTCTTATGATGTTGAATTTGATGATGGTGATTAAATTGATGATGAATCTATGGTGTTTGAGATTCATGTATGATGTATCCGTGTGATATAAATTATGACGTTGGAATTAATGATGATGATAATTCCGGTATGAGGTGATGATGATGATTGATGCATTGTTTATCGAGTCTCATGATTCATATGCATCAAAAGTGACGTTGTTGTCTTTATGGCAATGGTAGGGGACGTTGTTGCCTATATGGCAATGGAATATGATGATTATTGGTACCACATGCATGTGCCCTAGGTGTGAAGGGGTTGCATTCATGCATTTCACTCATGAATTTGGTGTTGTTCATTGGTGTGATATGTGATGAGTTGTTGATGTGTTTTATCTGTGTGATACCTGATATGGCTGAATCTGTGAAATAAAATATATCTTTGAGGTTGTGGTAAGTTGATGTTGGTAGGGTGTTTGCTGAATATAATATTCATCTTATTGGCTATTATTTGTGTAAAGAGACTCACCCTAGATCGCTTGGAATGTTGCTCTATTGTGGCAACGCCGCAGTCATCAAGATTGAGATTGTTCAACCCTATCGATGGGTTGTTTTGAGTCATGCTCGATACGTAGCACTTTGGGGCGTAGTATTATGTTGTATTTTCTTTGTCTTTGTTGTATTACTCTTTCTTGGTGTTGTAAAAGAGTTGTTGCTAATATTTTGATGTATTCATTTGTGAGTTATGTTTATGATGTCTTTGTATTGAGACAGTGATTGTTTGTATCGCCCTGATTTACGTGCTATGTATTGTAAATATATGTATATATGAGCATGAACTGTTGTTGTTATTTATGAAGTAAATGTGACACTTTCTTCCTTATGTGCGAAAAATTTTGAAACTCTGATTTTTAATTACTAATAAGATAGATATTAGAAGGGGGTGTTACATCCGACACAATACTCTTCAGGACACCATGCAGCTTCACAATCACCTGAATGTATATCTCAGCCAACCTCGACACCGGATACGTGATGTTGATAGGAATGAAATGAGCAGACTTAGTCAACCTATCCACAATCACCCAAATAGAGTCAAATCCCCTCACAGTGTTTGGCAACCCAGTCACAAAATCCATGGAAATTCTATCCCACTTCCATTCCGGAACCTCTAATGGTTGCATCAACCCTGCAGGCTTCTGGTGCTCAATCTTTGACTTCTGGCAAGTCAAACAGGCATACAAAAACTGTGCTACATCCTTCTTCATACCAGGCCACCAGAATAATTTCTTCAAATCATGATACATTTTGGTAGCGCCTGGATGAATACTCAACTTGCTCCTATGGCTCTCCTCAAGTATCATCCTCTTAATCTCAGCATCATCAGGAACACAGATCCTGTCCCTGAATCTCAATACACCCTGGGAATCCAACCTGAAATCCCCATCCACAGCCCAGTCACCCGCAACCAACAAATCCACCAGCTTCACATCCAACTTTTGGGCGTCTCTGATACTAACCAAGAAATCATTACCAATTCTCAGCATACCCAATCTAACACTCTGTGGTGTTACATCACAAACCAGGCTCAAATCACGGAATTGCTCAATCAACTCCAACTCCTTCACCATCATAGCTGACATATGTAAAGTCTTCCGACTTAAAGCATCATCCACGACATTAGCTTTGCCGGGATGATAGTTCAAGCAGAAATCATAGTCCTTCAGCAGCTCTAACCAACACCTCTCCCTCATATTCAGCTCCTTCTGATCAAACGGGTACTTCAAACTCTTGTGGTCACTGAACACCTCAAATCTAGTACCATACAAATAGTGCCTCCAAATCTTCAGCACAAACACAATTGCAGCCAACTCCAAATCATGAGTAGGATAGTTCTTCTCATGTGTCCTCAACTGTCTGGACGCATAAGCTACTACCTTCCCATCCTGCATCAACACACCTCCCAAACCCATCTTGGAAGCATCACAATATACAACAAAAGGTTGATCCGGCACAGGCAACACTAACACTGGAGATGTAGTCAACCTCTTCTTCAACTCATTGAAGCTTTCTTCACACTTAGCATCCCATACAAAAGCTTTTCCCTTACACGTCAATTGAGTCAACGGAAGGGCTAGCTTAGAGAAACCCTCAATGAACCTCCTGTAGTAACCAGCCAACCCCAAGAAGCTTCTGATCTCAGTCACTGACTTTGGGTTCTCCCACTACAATACTGCATCAACCTTGGCTGGGTCCACAGCTATACCATCACCAGAAATAATATGACCCAAGAAGCTTACCTCACTTAGCCAGAACTCACATTTTGACAGATTAGCATATAATTTCTTCTCTTTCAACACCTCTAGCACCAACCTCAAGTGCTCTGCGTGCTCCTCCTCAGACTTAGAGTACACCAGAATGTCATCTATAAAGACTACCACAAACCGATCCAAGTAACTATGGAAGATACGGTTCATATACTCCATAAACACCCCTGGTGCATTGGTGACACCAAACGGCATTACAGAGTATTCATAATGCCCATATCTAGTCCTGAATGTTGTCTTCTGGATGTCTTCATCTTTCACTTTAATCTGATGATAACCTGACCTCAAATCAATTTTGCTAAACACCTTAGCACCTACCAGCTGGTCCATCAGATCATCAATTCTCGGAAGAGGGTACTTATTCTTGATTGTCACCTTATTCAGTTGTCTATAATCCACACAGAGTCTCATACTTCCATCCTTCTTTTTCACTAACAATACTGGAGCTCCCCATGGTGACACACTAGGCCTCACAAATTTCTTCTCAAGTAACTCTTCCAGCTGCTTCTTCAATTCAGATAACTCAGAAGCTGACATCTGGTACGGTGCCATAGACACAGGCCTAGTACCAGGTACAAGGTCAATCCCAAACTCCACTTCCCTCTCTGGCGGCACACTAGGAATCTCATCAGGAAACACTTCAGGGAACTCACACACCACCTGCAACCCATCAACTATAGTTTGGTTCTCAACAGATGAAGATGCCATCAAAGCAAACAGATGACCACCCTCCTTCATAACCTTATTTAGCTGACCTGCAGACAACATAACAGACTCTTCCTCTTCTGGAGGAAGGAAACTCACAGACTTGCTGAAACAGTTGATGTGCACATGGTTATCTATTAACCAGTCCATACCAAGTATGACATCCAGCCCACCCAATGGCAAACAAATAAGATCCACGGAAAATCTCGCCACAAGATCGACGGAGAGACACTTAGCACACAATAGAGAGGTAGTCACCGAACCCTTAGCTGAAGTGTCGATAACCATCCCCCTCTTCATAGTAGATAGAACTAAATTTAACTTTTCAGCACAAACAGCAGCAATAAAAGAGTGCGTATAGCACCAGTGTCAACAATAGCAACTAAAGGGGTACCATAAATAAAGCAAGTACCTCTAATCTCATTGGCCCCCTCTGAACCTGCTAGAGCAAAAACTCTCCCACTGGACCTCTCCTGCTTTGGCTTGGTACACTTGGAGCTAAAGTGACCCGATTCACCACAATTAAAACATATCGCCTCCTTGCAATCACACTCAGATGCCATATGACCTTCCTTCCCACAACGGAAACATATTCTTCCCCCAGTCTTGCAATCAAAGCTCTTGTGACCCGGCTTGCCACACTTGAAACACACAATGTTAGCGGGAGCATCTCCCCCACTTGGCTTCTTGCCCTCAGCGGACCTCTTACCATCACCAGACCTACTACCACCAGCATACCTCTGTTTTCCTCTATCAGCAGACACCTCATATGGCTTACCCCTATTCTGGAACTTACCCCTCTGATCTCTCATGACTCTAGAGCGGGCATTACTGTCTTCCTCATAGACCCTGCAACTATCAATCAGATCAGCAAACACCCTAATTTTCTGATACCCAATGGCTTGCTTGATGTCAGCCCTCAACCCATTCTCAAATTTGATGCACTTTGAGAATTCAGAACCAGCCTCAGTATAGTAGGGATAAAACTTAGCTAGCTCAGCAAACTTGGCAGCATACTCTGTGACAGTCATGTTCCCTTGCTTCAGCTCAAGGAACTCTAGCTCTTTCTTTCCCCTGACATCCTCCGGAAAATACTTCCTCAAGAACTCCCTACGGAACACAGCCCAAGTAACAGCTTCATTGGCAGTCCCTAACCTCTCTCTGGCCTCCAACCACCAGTCATCAGCCTCCTCTGCTAAAGTGTGGGTACCATACCTGACTTTCTGCTCATCATTGCAGTCCAACACTTTAAATAGGGTTCTCTCTCTGAAATGTGGCCAGACTACGAGTTTCAGCATTCTCACCAACATTCTGCTGGTTCCCAACAGCCTGAGCTATAGCTTGCAAAGCAGCAGCAAGAGCAGCATCATCTCTCCTAGCCATTTCAACCTAGCACTACAGCATGAACAACAATTTAGAACTAGTCTAGCAACACCTAGTTACCATAAAACACTATGACAGAAAAACTTGGTCGGACAGACCAAACTTTTGCTCTGATACCACTAATGTAACACCCCATTTCTACCCGGCAATTTAAAATAAATATCAGAGTTTAAAAATTATTTATTTTAATTCATCCAAACGGGATGCTACACTTACTTCAGCTAAAACAACAGCAAAATAACACAAATCATTTATTACATCGAAATAATACGCAACACCCATCAATGGGATGGAATTCTCAAAAGTTTATTCATTAAGTCCACGCACTAGAAAGTAAACATCACGCAGCGGAATAAAATACAGTCTCAACACTAGCATAGAAATATCAAATATAATAGTTCAACAGCCAAAAAGGACTAAACAGCTAGAATCCTAAGCCCATCCCCTAGGTGCTACGTATCGAGCGAGGCCGGCTCGGGAATGAAGGGAATAAGCCTTCACTCATGGTTACCTGTGGTAAATAACAACAGGAAGGGGTGAGTCTCAAACCACATAATAAAGACTATAATAAGCAGTATATTAATCACAGAATACTATCTATCACAACATCACACTCATACAGTTATACAACAGTCATGGTCATATCAGTTATCAACTAGCAACACATTTATCATTCATGAGAATGAATGCAATGCAAGCATGCATGTGGTACCATCATCACTTCTCATAGCCACTTGGGCACGTCGCGACCGCAGCCGAATGTATGCATGTGACTCCATGTACACACCACAAGTACAATTTCTCACAACAACAAGTCACACACATCATCAATTTTCAATTATAACGTTAAGACCGCAGCCTAAAATTCATCAATCAACATCAACTCTCACATTATCGTCATTTTTAGTTTTTGGTCAATAGACCCATCGTCAATAACATCATCATCAACCCATACATCATCAACTTCGTCATTTAATCACACATCATCATCTTTGTCCTAAAAATTTGGCCACAAGGACTAAAACAACACTCAGGGACCAAAACAGCACACAATGACCACAACAGCACCTAAAGGACCAAACTAGCACATAAGGACCAAAACAGCACCTAAAGGACCAAAACAGCACCTAAAGGACCAAACTAGCACATAAGGACCAAAACAGCACCTAAAAACACAAAATGGCAGCACCAGGCGCCAAAAACCCCCAAAACTGGCGCCCCTAGTGGCAACACAGCCACCAGGCGCCAAAACACCAGCAAACTGGCGCCCCTGTGCAACACCAGCACACAGGCGCCAAAACTCTAGCAAATTGGCGCCCAGGCAACACAGCACACACAGCGCCAAAAACACAAAGAAATCGGCTCCTCGTGGCAACAAAAGCCACACCGGCACCAAATCGGGCAACATTGGCGCTAGGAACACAACATGCATTTTAGACACAAACTAAGACACACCTGGCGAGACACTGTCTCGCATACAGCGCACTCACAGCGCGCCTGGGCAAAGAAATCGGCGCCCGCCTGACACACAGCAAAGAACAGGGCGCGCTAGGGCAGCCATTTGGCGCCCTGTGCTGCGCCACACATGCACACACACCCTGCCACACAACCTGGCGCCACACTAGGCGCCATGGGCAGCAACCTTGGCGCCCACATACACGCACCCACCCAAACATGCAGCAACTTGGCGCCTCACTTGGCGCCCTGGGCAGCCACTCTGGCGCCAGTGCCACACACAATCACCTAACCCAGCAACACACAAACTTGGCGCCTCAACAGGCGCCATGGGCAACCACCTTTGGCGCCCTGCACCTAGACAACCACAACATCCAGCAACTTGGCGCCACAACAAGCGCCACAGGGCAGCCACTTGGCGCCCTGCACATGAACAAGGCACACCCACGCGCATGGGCAACCACATTTTGGCGCCCTGCACCTAGACACAACACACACAGCACATGCACAACACCAGCAATTTCGCGCCTTACCAGGCGCCCTTGCCTAGGAACCAAAGCGCACATGCGCCATTCGGGCGCGATTGGCGCTGTGTGCAAGAAAGACACCTGATGGGGCGCCATTTCCCTTAGCATTTGGCGCCCTAGGGTGCCTAGGGTCCCCTAAATCAATTTTATTCAATTTTTCTCAAAATCAACCATCAACAACAAATCAAAAACACATCATTATCATGCTAGCACTTTCAATTTCACGTTCTAACACACCAATCACATACAATTTCAATTTTTGCTCAATTTCTCATAATTCATCAATCAAAAAATCATTCCAAATCAATTTCAACATCAAATAACTATCAATAAAGATCCTATGACTTACATACATCCTATTATATTCCCTATTATAAGGTGAGACTCCCCTTACCTTGATTAAACCGAAGAAAGCCCTCTCTACGGAGTCACCAACAAAACCACAGCAATAGTGAAGCTCTTCTTCTCCTTTCTTCTCTTGGTGCGATCACTCTCTCCTTCTCTCCCTAGGGTTTGCGCCGTTCTCACTCTCTTTTCTCCTTTCTCTCTTCGCTCCTTTCTTCTTTTTTTTCGTTTTCTTCCTTTCTTTTTCCAAATGGTGCGAATTGCACCAACCCTAGGAGCCTAAGTCATTGGGCTTGGGCTCTTGGGCCAATCCTTGCCATCCCGGTTTTACCGGCTGCTAATCCCTTCAACTAAAATAAAAGACTATATTATAATTTAATATAATTAACATAATGCAACACTTTAAATAATTTAATCAAATAATTAATTAAATCATTTAGGGTGTTACACCTGCAAGACACTCTGACGCTCAAGTCAGTATGTGACCGAGATAGCAGAGAGAGAGAAAGTAAAAAAGGGAGAGAGGTAAATGTGCCAGAATGTATCTGGGGAAAGAACGTACCGTGGTAGTGGGGTTACACCTCGATTTATAGAGGAAGGAGGCGTACCGTGTGTAACACCCCAAATATTAGTTAGGTGAATTATTTAATTAATTTGCTTAGGTGGTTAATTAATTAATTTAATTAAATGAGTATTTGACCAATTTAATTTAGTAGTATTTTAGTTGGCTATATTAAAATAGATTAAGGGTAAATAATTAATTTAAGGAGAGGTGTAGTAAATAAATGAGAAGTATTATAGTTAAATTGGGAGGATGTGTTGGAGTATCTAGGAGGTGCTAATAAAGGGCCCAAGTCACCTAGTGACCCAAGCCCAATGGCCTAAAACCCCTAAAACCTAAGGGAGGGTCTCATAACCCTCATTTTTGAGAGAAAGGCAACGAAAGAGGGAGAGGAAAAGGGAGGTGGGGCTGACGCTAGGAGAAGAAGAAGGAAGGAAGGGTTTCCTTGCTTGGGTTTTGTTTGGTAAGTGAGTTTTGACCTCAATCTTCCTCATTTCTTTTCCCCATTCCATTTCCATGAGTTCCTTAAGCTCATTCTTGTCATTTTGGAATTTCATTTCCACCCAAGGGAGAGGGTATATTCGGCCATAGCTGCATATTGAAGGAAGCTTGCTTCATTTGGTGACTTAGTGATTGTTTGGAGGTCTTTAGCTCACCCAAGGTTAGGGGACTCTCATTATGTCTATAATAACTTGTATGATATGTATTGTGTAGGAAATAGCTAGCATGACTTGATTGTGTGGATTGTGCGTTAATATTGAGATTGTTGTTGTAATTGTATTTGATTTGTTGTTACCATGATGCTTGATGTTGGAAATAAATGTGTTATCAAATGTGCATGCCATGTGTTTGATAAAATGCTTCAATGTGGTGAAATATGAGAATATGTTGATTTAATGATGTTGATTAAATGCCTAAGTGTTGTGGGACTTAAATTGATGCTCATGTATTTGTTGGATTAAATGGTGTTTAAGTGTTGTTGAATTTATTGGGGTTGATGATGAGTCTTACTTGTTTATGGTTTTTGTGTGTTTTCTGGACACTGTTTCGGTTTTCTCAAACTGGTACTGTTTGGTTGATCCAAAAATTATGTGGCTAATTGTTTTTGAAAATAGACTTAAGGCCGGTCGTTTTGGCACTGGTTTCGTTAAATTCGGAGTTGTGTAGCTCCAGTTATGAGTCTCTAAAGTTAGGTCAATTTTCTGGAGCCAAACTGGGAGTAGGTTCAGTTTTTGCAGGTTTTGTGTGCTCAATTGAACTCCGTTTTGAACTATTCTTATTTCATTGAAAAATAGACTTAATTCTCTACGAAATAGGCACTGATTTCACTGAATTCCATTAAGAAATGAGAAAGAAAATTTGGTTGCAAGTTGGGTAAAACGTTCTGTCCGATTTGGGCACCTCAGCGTAGTGTTTTGAAAAACTGTACCAACTGGACACTGATTTTGAGAAACTAAAATCATAGGTAGAAACTACACTCAGAGGGCTTTCCAATGAGTGGTCTTTTGTAATTTTTCGATGTCGTTTGCTATTTTAAATAAATCGCCGAAGTAGGAGTACTGCTGTAGGAATCCAGCACTTGTTGCCAATGTTGCCCAAATTGTCAAAAATACTGTTTTGGTCCCCTCTGAACTTTTTAGTCCTTAAAAATACTATCTTGGTCCCTATGCACTATTGGTCCTTCAAAAATGTTGTTTTGGTCCCTATGTGACTGTTTAGTACCTTAGGTGACTGTTTAGTCCTTGTGGGTGTCGGTTTAATAGTTGATGTGGGCTTCGGCCAAAGAGGTGGGTTAATACTTGATGTGATGAATTAATAATTGATGTGGTAGTTAATAATTGACGTGGTAGTTAATAATTGATGTGGTGGTTAATAATTGATGTGGTGGTTAATAATTGATGAGGTGGTTAATAATTGATGTGGTGGTTAATAATTGATCATGTGGTGGTTAATCATTGATCAAGTGGTGATCAATAAATGACGTGGTGGTGATCAATAAATGATGAGGTGGTGGTTAATAAATGATTAAGTGGTGGTTAATAATTAATAACGTGGTGGTTTAAAATTGATGTGATGTGATTGTTGTGTTTGTGATGCATTTGTCATAGTGTCACATAAATCATATGCATTACGCGGTGGGTGGCTTCGGCCAATTTGCGGTGGGAGGCTTCGGCCACATGCGGTGGGTACCCGACGGGGTTTTTGAGGTGGTTATGGATCCACATGCATATTGCACACATGCATACAAGCATGCATTCCTTGAATTCTCATTGATCCTTAATTAATTCTCTGCTGTGACTTGTTGATGTTCTAGTTGAATGGTGAATGCTTAATTGTTATGACTTGCTGTTGCTAGCTGTTTCCTGAATATAATGCTTATCTTACTTGTTATCATTTATGTAAAGAGACTCACCCTAGCAATTTTATGTTGCCTGCTCTCGTGGCGACATGCAGGTGAATCTGAGTGAAGATATCTAGACTTTGGGGGTCTTGAGTCGGCTCTGATCTAGTAACACCCGGGATTGGGGTCTTAGTATTGTTAATTTATGTTTTGGACTGAACTGATTTAAGTTGTATAATGAGGGTGTTGAACTTGATTTTATTTTCCGCTGCTGTGAACTATTTCTGGATGATTGTAAACATTAAGCGAGTTTTAGAGTTCTATTCCATGTGACCAAGATATGCAATTTACGCACTAGATGCGTTTGGAATTTTAAATATGTTTGACGAATGTTTTGTTAAATGTACCACCCTCTTTGAGGTGCGTGGAAAAGTTTTGAAAAACTCTGATTTTATTAAATGAATAATAAGAAGTAGAAGGGGGTGTTACATTAGTGGTATCAGAGCAGTTCGGTCCGTCCGGCCAAATGGTCGAGTCTGTTAACCCTCGAGTCTTAGTACTCGTTCTAAATCATAATTATGTTGATATTTATTACGGTGACTTTTGTTGGTTTGTTCCTTCACTGACATGCTTTGTGTAACACCCCCTTATATCTAATGCTAATTCAATTAATTAAAAATCAGAGTTTTTCAAAATACTTTCCACGCACCTCGAAGAGGGTGGTACTTTTCAAATAAAACATCATCAAAACATAATTAAAGTCCAAACGCATCAACGCGTATCATGCATACATAGTCAAGTGGGTTACAATCCTCAAAATAACCTGTTTAACGTTTACATTAGTCCATTAATAGTTTGCAGCACAGCGGAAATAAAATTGAGTTCACATACTCAATACATAGGTTCAAATAGGTTCAATACATAACCACAACTAAATAATACTGAGACCCCAAACCCCGGTGTTACTATCGAGTGACTCAATAAAACCCCAGGCACAAACACCATCACTCGGAATCACCTGTTTGTCGCCACGAGAGCGAGCAACAAGAAATGCTAGGGTGAGTCTCTTTACATAAATTATAACAAGTAAAATAAGCCGTATAGTAAGAACTAGCTAGCAATAGAGATTCACGAGAACAAGGCATTTACCATTCACATGAGATATCACGCAAGCAACCATAATGATTAATTGGACATTAACAAACAGCTAGGGAATGTATGATTATATGCATGTATGCAACATGCATGTGGATCCATATTCACCTCACCACCCCGTCGGGTATCTCATCACCTCCCCGAAGGGTATTCCATCACCTGTTGGCCGAAGCCATGCATATGATTCATGCGACTTTATGACAATGCATCACTCCACACCGAGCACACCACATCAATTATTTATTATCACATCATAAATTATCAACACCACCTCACCGATCATTTAGCATCTCTTCACCAAATATTTAGCATCACCTCACCAAGTATTTATTAATTCTCACCTAAGAACCAACACCACCCCATAGGGGTTTTCTCCTCACTTTAGGACCATTTTGACACACCAAAATAAATTTAAGAACTTAGGAATTCAACAGCACAAGGTTTTGGAAGATCCCCACTGGAGGCGCGCACTGGCGCGGCCAGAAGAGAGGCGCGCAAGAAGCGCGCGCGGGTAGGTCGCTCTAACTCTCAAAGTTTACGTCCTTGATGAGAGGAGAGGTGCGCGCGAGGTTACTGCAGAGGGCCGCCAGCAAGATGGCGCGTGATCTTGATCAAGCCTTGGCCTTCTTGCGCGTAAGTTTGCGCTTGCAAGATGGCGCGCAAAGACACCATTTCGGACACGGCGCCAAGTTGCCCAAAGAAGCGGCGCCCCCCCGCCACACACACACACACGGTTTCAGCAACGGCGCCAAAATGCTAGGCATTTGGCGCCCCCCCCTTCCAACCCATACCCAACACACTTCAAAAACCTAATTTCTTCCAAACAAATTAATCCTCACATAACCACACCAACATAGCCAATGAATTATTAATGCTAATTATCATATTTACTTGTTCATGCTCAAATGGCCAAATCATCAAACATACACTATGCATATATCACAACTCATGCTTCCAAAACAACAATCAACATGCTATAACCAAATTCAAGCATTTAACATCAATCATACAATCAACATACAATCAACATACAATCAACATACAATCAACACAATCATTCCTAGAGCTATTCTCACTATAATACACATCCTACAAGCTATAAAAGATGTATGGAGAATCCCCTAACCTTTGCAAATTGAAGAATGTAAGTCCTCTATCCTCCAAAAGCCCAAGAAACACCAAAACCATCACCAATTCCAACTTTGAGCTTGAAACCCCATTAATGGCAAAACAACAACAAATAGGAATTAGGGATTGAAACTAACATCAATAGCTAGAGGAGGAAAAATGGAGAAGATTGATACCAAAAAGTCCTCACCTTGAGCCAAGATGGAGAAGTTCTCTCCACTTCTTCTCCTCTTCCTTTCCTTCTTCCTCCCATGGTTTCCCCTCCTTTCTCTCCTTTACTCTCTCGGTTCCCTTTCAGTAGTCCCCCTCCCTTTAATTCATTTCCTTCCTTTCATTCATTAATTAATTAACTCTAGGCCCACTCATACCCTTACTTGCACCCCTCTCTTTTGCTTTCACACACCCATCCATTAAAAGCCCATAATGCTATCTACACCTCCCATTTCAATTGATTCCACCACTCCCTAATACTTAAACACCTCCTAATAAAATAAAACTCCAATAATTAATCAATTCTAATATTTCTCCACAACTTAATAAATCTACTTAAATAAATGTTGCAAGTCTTAAATAACTTAATTAAATAAATAATTAAATGAATAATTAAATAAATAATTAAATTATTTGAGTGTTACAATTCTCCCCACTTAGAATATTTTAGTCCTCGAAAATCTACGCTAATCTCAACAACGAGATGAATCTATTTCGCACTTAATCTCTTTGAAAACTTACACGATTTAAATCCTAATGTTAACCGGTACATCCACCTACAACCTTTTCAAAGTTCTATTCTTTGGTGCGTGAAACACTAACGTATGTGTCTACTTCTCCTCATGGATCTCAACCTAATATATTGACTCCACCTCTTAGGTTACATAAGCTGTGTACTTTCATTCTAATCATAAATCGCCACTTACGGGTTCAAGAATGACACACAATTCCCACGATAACGTCTCTCCCCACTTGGCTCCTTGCCCGAACTCTCCTCTCCTTCACTATTTTATACGAACGATTGCTACCCTCCTCAAAACCTATGCTAAACTCATGAAATCAACATCCACTCTTCTTATCTCCGCTAACCGTCATCATCCAAGTCCTATCATTACACGCAATGGATCAAACACTAACTTCGACTTACACTTTACCTCAATATCTCCATAAGCTGTACCATACTAGATTTCGATATACTTAATTGCACATACCTACTACTAGATTTTCGGCAATATATATACTTGACCAGACATACTCCTCACTTAGATATTTACACCTATTTCAATAACTCGCTCTTCGACCATGCTTACATTTCGACTCATCCATACTTAGTTAACACCACACTTCGATACCTATACACTTCGACACTCACTCATCAATCACCTTTGTATTTATAAAGACAAGAATGAACCGCACCCTTTTTATCTATAAGGACGGTAGAAAATTCAACTCAAAAACAAAGAACGCTAAGTTGCAAACCAGTAGCTTTTAGATAACAAAAGCAAATACGTACAATTTAAATCACTACACATAACATTTTCTCAATTTCATTTACCTTCCAATCACACAATTCAATTACCACTTTGAACATGTATCAAAATTCCTAACGAAAATTCGCAGAGTTTCCTCGAAATATGGACATTCCAAAAATATTTTTACTGTATAACGATCCGGACATCAATTCTTGTTCAAAACTCATTAATGCTCGCACATATAAAATCTACGGTTTTCCTCTGATTTGTAAATTCAACTAACACACGGACATAATCGAAATCCATACTCAAGTATACAATTAAACAATCAAATCTTTATGGTTTCGTTCTTAAGTTTCAAACAAACATAATTTCTCAAAATAGCGTTTTTGATTCGAAAATTCACGAAACTCCAATTTTCGAAAACCGTTCAAACATAACATAAACAACATTTTAAAATTTCCTAAGCGTGAGTAAAACTCACCTTTTTGCTTTCAAAAGATTTTACCTCGTCAAACCATGAAATTATTGTAAGACCTCGTCATTTTCAGACAACATCAATCCATGACCTAATCGGTCCTAAGGCTAAAATCACGTCACATCTCGTAATAAAATTCTAAACAACTTGGAACAAAATTTAACACAATTCTTGACATTACGTTCGTTCCCAAAAACACAGAATTTTCCAAGTACCGTTTCTTTTCGAAAATTATAGAATTCACAACTTTGTCCAAAAAGGAAAACTATCGTAACCCCAAATCTCTTTATAAGGCGAACACGTTGCCACACAAAACAACCACTTATTATTTTCAAAATTTAGTTTTCCGACATAAACTCGAAGTTAGAAAAGTCAATCATTTCATCTTTGCCAAAAAGGAGACTATACGCGAATCCTAACCTTAATTGTTATAAGCAGAGCACCGCATTTCATTTTGAGTACATACTTCAAACAATTTAGCACTAATCAAAATTAAACTCACGTGCATTCTGAGAGAAAACATCAACCTATAGCAAAACGTCAATCAAAGGTAACAATATTCACAAGCAATCCTTCAAATATTGTCTATCCACTACTCTTAGGCTTATTCACAACTCACTTCATCAACTACACTTAGTCACTTCACCCTTGACTACTATACTTAGGCACACTACACCTAAGAACTCCCTAACCTCGGCCATTACACTTCACAACACCTCGGTACACTCTTTTGGTACCTCGGTTCTCTACACTACGTCACGCTAAGCTTCACTACACTTACTATTCAAGCGTACCTAAACCTCGGTACTACATACTTTGACTCCCACATACTACGTCGCATGCCTATTACATTTCCACACACCTATGGTTAAGCAACTACACCTTAGTTCACATGTAGTCCTATGTACCTAACCTTCCCCTTCCTTCTTTCCTTTGATCCTCATACTATGATCATACTTGAGCCAACTACTAAACACTTTCCTTCACAATTAGTCCAATGCTCATTAAGAACTTCACGAAGGTTACCACACCCTTAGGCATACTTAATCTGCACCTTTACTTTGTACCAAAACTCTATTTTCAGGTTACCAAAGTCTCACTCGATTTATTCTAAACATCATTAATTTATCGCTAGGGAACTACGCCATATCAATCATTTAAATACCAATGCTCCTATCTTACGTAAATCCTTATTTTGACATCTCCCGACTATCAAACCCCAATTCAAACTCAAACTTCCATAAGGCACCTATTTTTCTAAAAATTAATGGTCAATCAGCTTGCACACACCACTCGATCAATCAAGTTGAAATTAGTATATATTCAAAATTTATAATAATTACGAGTTATTGTCGCCTCTTTCATTGGGGATGAGTGATTGGGGTGATCAGTCCCTCCTACTCATGCAACCAACTAATTAAGGTCACAAAAACTACTTTCTTTCAATTCTATATCTACCGCATTAAAAGACTTTTTAACGTGATCCGAGTGCGAAGGCATCGTCACGACTTTCACTCCTTTGGCGTCGTTAGAACTCTTTTAATCACACATATCTTAATGATACAAACAACGAACCAAGAAACAGAGACAAAATCAAGGCTACAACCACGATTCACTTGATTCGGTCCACATATACCTCAATAATACAATATCATTTCCAATCGTAATCTAACAATTAAGTCACAAGGCACGTCAATGAATGAACAAACCAACAAAGTTAACTTGATAATATGCAGCAACATGATTTATGATTTAGAAGCGAGTACCAAGACTCGAGGGTTAACAGACTCGACAACTTGGCCGGACGGACCGAACTGCTCTGATACCACTTTGTAACACCCCCTTATATCTAATGCTAATTCAATTAATTAAAAATCAGAGTTTTTCAAAATACTTTCCACGCACCTCGAAGAGGGTGGTACTTTTCAAATAAAACATCATCAAAACATAATTAAAGTCCAAACGCATCAACGCGTATCATGCATACATAGTCAAGTGGGTTACAATCCTCAAAATAACTTTGTTTAACGTTTACATTAGTCCATTAATAGTTCATAAAGACAAATGGAAATAAAATTGAGTTCACATACTCAATACATAGGTTCAAATAGGTTCAATACATAACCACAACTAAATAATACTGAGACCCCAAACCCCGGTGTTACTATCAGAGCTGACTCAATAAAACCCCAGGGCACAGCACCATCACTCGGAATCACCTGTTTGTCGCCACGAGAGCAGGCAACAAGAAATGCTAGGGTGAGTCTCTTTACATAAATTATAACAAGTAAAATAAGCCGTATAGTAAGAACTAGCTAGCAATAGAGATTCTGAGAACAAGGCATTTACCATTCACATGAGATATCACGCAAGCAACCATAGCAGATTAATTGGACATTAACAAGCAAACTAGGAATGTATGATTATATGCATGTATGCAACATGCATGTGGATCCATATTCACTCACCACCACCCCGGGTATCTCATCACCTCCCGAAGGGTATTCCATCACTGTTGGCGAAGCCATGCATATGATTCATGCGACTTTATGACAATGCATCACTCCACACCGAGCACACCACATCAATTATTTATTATCACATCATAAATTATCAACACCACCTCACCGATCATTTAGCATCTCTTCACCAAATATTTAGCATCACCTCACCAAGTATTTATTAATTCTCACCTAAGAACCAACACCACCCCATGGGGTTTCTCCTCACTTTAGGACCATTTTGACACACCAAAATAAATTTAAGAACTTAGGAATTCAACAAAGACAAGGTTTTGGAAGATCCCCACCGGAGCGCGCGCACATCGGGCGCGCAGAAGAGAGCGCGCAAGAAGCGCGCGGGTAGGTCGCTCTAACTCTCAAAGTTTACGTCCTTGGTGAGAGTGTGTCTTGCGCGAGGTTCTGTGAGAGGAGCCGCGCGCAAGATGGCGCGCAGTCTTGATCAAGCCTTGGCCTTCTTGCGCGTAAGTTTGCGCGCGCGCGCAAGATGGCGCGCAAAGACACCATTTCCAGACACCGGCGCCAAGTTGCCCAGCAACTGGCGCCCCCCTCCCCCTGCCACACACACACACACACAGTTTCAGCAACCAGGCGCCAAAATGCTAGGCATTTGGCGCCCCCCCCTTCCAACCCATACCCAACACACTTCAAAAACCTAATTTCTTCCAAACAAATTAATCCTCACATAACCACACCAACATAGCCAATGAATTATTAATGCTAATTATCATATTTACTTGTTCATGCTCAAATGGCCAAATCATCAAACATACACTATGCATATATCACAACTCATGCTTCCAAAACAACAATCAACATGCTATAACCAAATTCAAGCATTTAACATCAATCATACAATCAACATACAATCAACATACAATCAACATACAATCAACACAATCATTCCTAGAGCTATTCTCACTATAATACACATCCTACAAGCTATAAAAGATGTATGGAGAATCCCCTAACCTTTGCAAATTGAAGAATGTAAGTCCTCTATCCTCCAAAAGCCCAAGAAACACCAAAACCATCACCAATTCCAACTTTGAGCTTGAAACCCCATTAATGGCAAAACAACAACAAATAGGAATTAGGGATTGAAACTAACATCAATAGCTAGAGGAGGAAAATGGAGAAGATTGATACCAAAAAGTCCTCACCTTGAGCCAAGATGGAGAAGTTCTCTCCACTTCTTCTCCTCTTCCTTTCCTTCTTCCTCCCATGGTTTCCCCTCCTTTCTCTCCTTTACTCTCTCGGTTCCCTTTCCAGTAGTCCCCCTCCCTTTAATTCATTTCCTTCCTTTCATTCATTAATTAATTAACTCTAGGCCCACTCATACCCTTACTTGCACCCCTCTCTTTTGCTTTCACACACCCATCCATTAAAAGCCCATAATGCTATCTACACCTCCCATTTCAATTGATTCCACCACTCCCTAATACTTAAACACCTCCTAATAAAATAAAACTCCAATAATTAATCAATTCTAATATTTCTCCACAACTTAATAAATCTACTTAAATAAATGTTGCAAGTCTTAAATAACTTAATTAAATAAATAATTAAATGAATAATTAAATAAATAATTAAATTATTTCGGGGCGTTACACTTTGTGATTTATTTTATGGATGACGATTGAAAGCTATATTGCGTTATTAAGGTATATGTGACTGAACTGTGTAACTGGTGGTTGTAGACTTGATTTTGTCTGTTCGTGACTGTTGTCTGTGTCATTAAGATATGTGTGATTAAAAGAGTTCTAACGACGTCAAAGGAGTGAAAGTCGTGACGACGCCTTCGCACTCCGGACTGCGTTAAAAATCTTATAATGTGGTAGTTATAAATTGAAAGAAAGTAGTTTTTGTGACCTTAATTAGTTGGTTGTGTGAGTAGGAGGGACTGATCACCCCAATCACTCATTCCCAATGAAAGAGGCAACAATAACTTATGGTTATTATTAAACTTGGACGCATGCACTAATCTTAAATTCGGTTGATTGTTTGACTAGCTTATTAGAATATAGAGAGTACTTTTGTGTGACCCAATCTTGGTAAATTATACACTAGACAATATCTGCAAGATTATTTGTTGAATATTGTTGTACTTGATTGACATGTTTGTTATTGGTTGATTGTTGCTGCGATGTGTAGGAATTCGAGTTGACTTGTGATTAATTGTTTCTAAGATTGAATGCCAAAATGAGATGATATGTAATGCTATATCTTCGTTATCAAAATTAAAGTTGCATAACTTGAAGTTTTAACATTTTTAATGTTGTAATTTGACTTGTTTCGTGAGCATAATGTGATTTGTCAAAGACTAAATGATTAACTTCTCTTACCTTCTGGGTTATGTTGGAAATCAAATTTTGAACTAATAAGTAGTGTTTATGTGGTTGCATGCTTGAGTGAAAGTAAAGTTGAAGTTTGCATATAGTTTCCCTTTTTGACAAAACAATGAGTTTTATGATTTTCAAAAGGAAACATTACATGGAAAATTTTATGCTATCGGAAAGTGAATGTGAGGTCAAGTTAGTGTCGAATTCTGTTTCCAAAATGTTCTAAGATTTTATTTCAAAATGTGACATAAATTCAGCTTTTGAACCGATTAGGTTGTGATTTAATGATGTTGAAAAAAAATTAGGAGATTAGACATAAATTGCATGATTAAATGAGTTAAAAAAAAAAAAATTTAGACTACGAGAATGTGAGACCGATAATAATTGTCAAGGTTTTAGAAACAAATGTAAACAATTTTAAGTACTTCTTGACTGTGAACTATAATTGTGAAAATTTTGTTCGAGTATGACTTAACTTTGACATTGGGGCTGCTATCGCTAGTGTTGACTATCACTTCTTAAAAATTGTTTTACGTGGGATATAAATTTAATGATGAAAAACCGTGCAACTAGATTTTTGTGCACTTGTCTTACTTGATTGGTTTTCTTTGCTAAATGTTGACAAGAGTATGTGATTTCATTTGGTTAACCCAATATCAAGTCTTGAATCAAATCAATTGTTTTAAGAAGCATAAATTGGTTATATTATTTTTGGTGATATGAAATCAATTGAATTTGGTAGAATTATATGTCCATGGTATTTTCTAGGGAAGTTGTAAAATTGCATGTAGCCAATCCCTAGGAATAGAGAAATTCGAAGAATATGCCTATATGTTTAATCTTTCGGAATTGTGTGTATAAATTAGTTGCATGATTGGCTATGCATACTTTTGCGAACTTTCTGAAAATGCTGTTTCTATAAAGCTCGGTGTAGGATTATTAGTAATGGTGGCTGAATTATGATGTTTGATTGTGCTGTTGAGTTCACTGTTTTGAGATGTTCTGACATGAGTCCAGTAGTTCAGTGACTGAGAACGTTTTACTAATTGAAAAATTATGTGGTTTGTCATTTTGAAAACTTGATTGAATGCTTGTTAATTTACCACTGATTTGGTTGCATTTGGAGTTGTAGAACTTGAGTTATAGGTGAAACAAGTTAGGTTAAAATTCTGGAAACAATCTGGACATAGGGTCAGTGTTTTGGTTACTGCGTTTTCAAAAGAGCTCATTTTCGAACGAATCCAATTTCTTTGAAAACTTGACAGAATTTGCCTCACTTTATGCACAAGTTTCATGCAATTTGATCGAGTTTTGGTCATTATAGAACTGCTTGAATTTGAAGGACAAAAACTGCATCTTTTGAAACTAGTATGCGTATTTTTGAAAACTGTACCTATTGTACACTCTCCTTCAAAAACTGAACTTAGGGGTAAGAAATAGACCCATAGGGCTTTCCAACGAGTATTTATTTGTCGAAATCCGAGGTCGTTTACTATTTTAATTAATTCGCCAAAGTAGGCGCAAAGTTGCAGAATTTTCTGCACCTGAGTTTAGAAAGAATAATTTGAACGTTGAATAAAATGAATAATTGTGGGATAGGTTGAACTTGAATTTTGTTGTTATGATTGTGTAATTGTTGATGTGAAAAATATTGGATATATGATAATTGTTGAGACTGGTATTGTTGTGTTAATTACGGTTGTTAGGTTGTTGGGCCTCTGGCCATAATTGTTGTTGTTCCTTGTGTTGGGTAGTCGGGTAGGAGTTTGACAACCTACAGATTAGGATACCAAATTGGGGAGTAAGGATGGTTAGAGGGATAAGAAGGGTGGATGTTGATTCATGAGTTAGCGTAGATCTTCGAGGAGGATAGCAATCGTTCGTACAAGATAGTGAAGGAGAAGCGGAGTTCTCGGTTTAGTGGGAAGCCTATGATGTGTCAGGTGGTAAGGGCAAGAGTGTAACACCCCATTTCTACCCGGTAATTTAAATCAAAAATCAGAGTATACAAAAATCTTTTCTGGTCATCTTTTAGTTTAGTGTGTTATAAAATAGTGAACTGGCTGACTATGGGATTACTCAGGTAACTGATACTACTTGCAACAGGCATTGGCCACCTTTGCAAGGCTCTCGGTGATGCCCCTTGTAAATACACACGGTGAAAGAAATTCTAGCCTTAGTGGCGAACCACAGTTTAGCCATAGTCATTCAGCACACTAATAGTATAACATAAATTAATACTCGATGAAATGGAGCGTCACAACTCTTTCTCTTAAACAAAATCCGAATACGTAACACCAGTAGATAAACTCATAGAGATATAGTTTCACATAATGCAGCGGAAAATAATCATTATCTCAACAGCATAATCCAGCAATATCAAAACAAATACATAAAGGCTCAACAAGGAGCAAAACAAGCAGCAACAGTCTAAACCCCGACCCCTAGGTGCTACGTATCAGAGCAGACCGACTCGGGGAGTAGTGAAGGTAGAAAGCCCTCACTCACGACTACACGTGGTAAATAACAACAGAAAGGGTGAGTCTCGAACTATATAATAAAAGTGATAATAAGCAATATATAAGCATAGTTTACAGCGTACTCAAACACGCCAAACATCAATCAACAATATTCATGCACTAATGGGAATGTATGCAATGTCAGTATGCATGTGGTACCATTGGCCCACCGGCCGCCCTCAGGCTTCACAATCACTTTATAAGGCCCTCCAGGCGCCTAGAAGCTTCACTGATCATTTTATAAGGCCCCGGCCGCCTCGAGCTTCACACATCATATTATAAACTCTACGACCATGACCCAATGTATGCATGAGACTCCATGTACATCACAAACATCATTTCAAACAGTTCCACACACCCATTAACTCTTACCTCAGTGTCAACCTCATTTTATAGCCCTCCTGGCTTGGCCCTCCGGCCCATGCCCCCATGGCATGCTCAATCACCTCATTATAAACCTTCAACATCATTAAGTCCCACCGGACTATTCTCCCCTAGAGTACTCAACCTCACCCAGGGACCTAAACCACCATTCAGGACCAAAACAATCATCTAGGGACCAAACTGTCACCTAGGGACCAAAACAGCACCCTCTTAGGCACTTGGCAGCACTAGGCGCCATTTTCCCCACATTCGCGCGCCCGCGGTGCAACACGGCACTAGGCGCGCGGCTTCGGCATTTTGGCGCCCCCGTGGCAACGACCCTTTGGCGCCATTTTCCTGCTGTCTGGCGCCCCCGGGCAACACAGACCTAGACACAAACTCGGACACGATTTGAGACACAAACTAAGACACGAGCGGCCACGGTTTGGCGCCCCCCTGTGACCAGCTCACCCAACACTTTCAAACCAAAAACCACCCGAGCCAAAATGTTTAAAAATGAATTTGGCGAGTAAACACAAAATTTGTACGATGAAATATGCCCGAGAAAAGTAAGTTTCACTCCCGGGCTCCAAAACACACACAAAAGCGAGCCCCACCAGGACATTTTCAAAAATACACTGCAACGAGAAAACCACTCAAGCCAAAACACTTAAAATTGAAAGTTGGCGGTGAATACAAATTTTGTACGAGGAAATATGTTTAGAAATACAAGTTTCACTTCCAAGCCCCAAAACACACACAAAACAAGCCCCCAAGGACATTTTCAAAAATACACACTGCAAGAAAACCACTCGAGCCAAAACATTTAAAATTGAAAGTTGGCGGTGAATACAAAATTTGCACGAGAAAATGTGCCCGAGAAATGCAAGTTTCACTCCCGGGCTCCAAAATACCCACATTGCGGCGCCCGGAAAGCAACTCACTCACCCGGACATCAACGCATACGGTGACACAGCGCCGTGCGGGCACCACAGGGGCAGCATTTGGCGCCCACATCGCGCACACACGCACCCGACACACAAGCGATTACGGGCGCCATTTTCCCGGCAACTTGGCGCCCTGGCGAACACACGCACGCAGAACACATTCCGGACATGAGCGATTGCACGGGCGCCATTTTCCAAAGCAATGTGGCGCCACTGGCGTAGCATTCTGCACAAACTCTCAATTCGACTGTGAGCGAGTATACTGGGCGCGAATCCTAGCATCTTGGCGCCCGAACTCCAAAACCCCAATTTTCTCAAAATCTTCCAAACCAATTCACTCAATAATCCTTCTAACACTCCTAATTGCATAATCAAACAACCAATTGCATGCTCAAATCATCAATTAACATCAAAATCACGAATTCATGCATTACAAAACCCTAACTCACGCCTAAATCAATTTTTACCAACAATTTCATCAAATTCAAGGAATCAATCATCATGCAATCATCAATTAACATCAAAACAGCCCCTATGATACATATAATACCCATTATCTCCTCTATTATAGAGTGAGACTCCTTACCTCAAATTCACCGTAGAAACGTTCCTTTCTCCGAGTCACCACCAAAAACCACCACAATGACTCCTTCCCTTCCTTTCCTTTCTTCTTCTCCTCATGCGAAGCTTTCTCTCTTCTCCCTTAGGTTCTAGCGCCGTTTCCTTTCTCTCTTCTCTTCTCTCTATTCGTTTCTTTCTTTCTTTGCAAAGTGGTGCAGTGCGCTACTCCTAGGAGCCTAAGTCATTGGGCTTGGGCTCTGGGCCAATCCTTGCGATCCAGGTATCTCAATACCACTCCCTTCAATTAAATAAAATACCAAATTATAAAACACTATATTATAATTTGATATAATTAAAATAGTGCAACACTTAAACAATTTAATCAATTTCTTAATTAAATTATTTACGGTGTTACAACTCTCCCCCACTTAGGAGATTTCGTCCTCGAAATTCATACTGAGTCAAATAACTCTGGATAAGACTCAGGCATCTTGCTCTCCGGCTCCCAAGTCATACTCTCACCGGCGGCTCCGGCCACACTACCTTGACCAAGGCAATGTCTTTCCCTCTCAACACCTTCACTTCTCTATCATCAATCCTCACCGGCATAGTCTCCACGGTGAGGTTCTCCGCATCACCTCCACATCATCCATGTGGATCACATGAGACAGTGCGGAATATACTTAGAAGGCGTGACACGTGGAAGACATCGTGCAAGTTCGAAAGATTAGGCGGTAAAGCCACTCTATAAGCAACCTTTCCAACCTCTCGGTGATTTTGCACGGTCCAATAAACCTTGGAGTCAACTTCTTTGCCTTGAGCACGCTGACACCGGTCATAGGCGTGACCCTCAAGAACACATGCTCACCAGCCTGAAACTCCAAGTCCTTCCTCCTCTTATCATGATAACTTTTCTGCCGACTCTGAGACTCTTTCATCTTCTCTCTGATCATTTTCACTTTCTCAGTAGTCTCCCTAACCAACTCTGGTCCAAGAACAACACTCTCACCGGACTCATGCCAACACAAAGGAGTTACGCACCTCCGCCCATCTGATTGCCTCAAAAGGAGCCATCCCGATGCTCGAATGATAGTGCATTATTATAGGTGAACTCAATCGGTGGAAGATCGTATCCCACGCACCTCCCTCGCTCTAACACACAAGCTCTCAAAAGATCCTCCAAAGGCGGATGGTTCTCTGCTGCCGACCATCGATCCGAGGGTGATAAGCTGAACTCAACCTCAGCTTGGACCCCAAAGCCTCCTGCAAGCTTCCCCAAAACTCTGATGTAAACCGCGGGTCTCTATCCGACACAATACTCTTCGGAACCCCGTGAAGCTTCACAATCACTTGAATGTAAATTCTAGCCAACTTTGTACGGGAAAGGTGATGTTGATAGGAATAAAGTGAAGCGGACTTGGTCAACCTATCCACAATCACCCAAATAGTGTCGGACCATCTCACGATTTGGCAATCCGGTCACAAAATCCATGGAAATCTTTGTCCCACTTCCATTCCGGAATCTCCAAAGGTTGCATCAACCCGCGAAGCTTACGGTGCTCAATCTTTGACTTACGGCAAGTCAAACATGCATATACAAAGCTGCGCAACATCTCTCTTCATACAAGGCCACCAAAATAGTTTCTTGAGATCATGGTACATCTTAGTAGCACTTTGGATGAATGCTCAACTTACTCCTATGACTCTCCTCAAGTATCATCTTCTTTAACTCGGCATCATCCGGAACACAAATTACGCCCACGAACCTCAACACACCACAGGAATCCAACACTGTAATCCCCTCAGCGGCTTGCTCACCCGCAACCGGCAAGTCTACCGAACTTCACATCTAGTCTACGGCGTCCTCGATACTAACCAAGAATTCGTTCCCAATTCTCGGCATCCCCAATCGACACTGCGAGGTGTCACCTCACGAACAAACTCAAGTCACGGAATTGCTCAATCAATTCCAACTCCTCACCATCATAGCCGACATATGCAAAGTCTTGGGCTCAAAGCATCGGCCACGACATTAGCTTTGCGGGGTGATAGTTCAAGCCGAAATCATAGTCCTTCATGCGGCTCACAACCAACGCTCTGTCTCATATTGACTCTTACGGTCAAACAAGTACTTGGACTCTTGTGATCACTTTGAACACTTCGAATCTAGTACCATAGAGATAGTGCCTCGCATTTTCAACACAAACACAATCGCGGCCCGGCTCTAAGTCATGAGTAGGATAGTTCTTCTCATGGGTCCTCAAGCTGTCGGGGACGCATAAGCCACCACCTTCCCGTCACGCATCAAAACACCTCCCAAACCCATCTTGGAAGCATCACGGTACACAACAAATGGTTGCTGCGCACAGCAACACTAACACCGGAGGCGTGGTCAACCTCTCTTTAACTCTTGGAAGCTCTCTTCACACTTTGCATCCCGCACAAATGCCTTTCCCTTACAGGTCAATCGAGTCAATGGAAGGGCTAGCTTAGAGAACCCTTCAATGAACCTCCTGTAATAACCGGACCAACCCCAAGAAACTCCCGATCTCGATCGCGGACTTTGGGCTCTCCCAACGTAACCTTGCATCAACCTTGGTTGGATCCACGGCTATACCATCACCGAGAGATAATATGACCCAAGAAGCTCACCTCATGCAAACAGAACTCACACGCCCGACAACTTGGCATACAACTTCCTCTCTTTCAAGACCTCACAGCACCAACCTCAAGTGCTCTGCATGCTCTTCCTCAGATTTTGAGTACACCAAAATATCATCAATGAAGACCACCACAAACCGATCCGGATAGCTATGGAAAATTCGGTTCATGTACTCCATAAACACCCCGGTGCATTTGTGACACCAAAGCGGCATTACTGAGTACTCATAATGCCCGTACCTTGTTCGAATCTTTGTCTTACGGATATCCTCATCCTTCACCTTAATGCGGTGATACCGGACCTCAAGTCAATCTTGCTAAACACTTTAGCACCCACCACGGTGATCCATTAGATCATCTATCCTCGGGAGAGGATACTTATTCTTGATAGTCACTTTATTCAATTGTGCGTAGTCCACGCCTGCAGGCGCATACTCCCATCCTTCTTCTTTACCAACAAAGCTGGAGCTCCCCATGGTGATACACTAGGCCTCACAAACTTCTTCTCAAGAAGCTCCTCTAAGCGCTTCTTCAATTCACCAACTCGAAGGCGACATCCAGAGTGCGGTGCCATGAGCCACGAGCCTAGTGTGCTGGCAAGCTCAATCCCGAACTCAACTTCCCTGCGGGGCACACTAGGAATCTCATCCGGAAACACTTCGGGAACTCACACACCACACGTAACCCATCAACCACGGCTCTGTTCTCGTGGACATAGAGCGCCATCAAAGCAAACAAGCGACCACCCTCTTTCATTACCTGCGCAATTGCTCGTGAGACAATGGCAGAGACTCTTCCTCTTCGGGAAGGAGAAAACTAATAGACTTATCGAGCGGTTGATGTGCACGTGGTTATCTACTAACGATCCATGCCGAGAATCACATCTAACCCACCCAAAGGCAAACAAATCGGATCGGCGAGAAAATCTCTGTAGAAGAGGCGACAGAGGACACCTAGCACACATCAGAAGTAGTTCACCAGGACCTTAGCGTGGAGTGTCGATAACCATCCCTCTCTCCATAGTAGACATTACTAAATTTAACTTTTCAGCACAAACAGATGCAATAAAAGAGTGCGTAGCACCCGTGTCAACAATAGCAACTAAAGGTGTACCAGAGATGAAACATGTACCTCGGATATCATTAGGTCCCTCCGAACACCGCCAATGCAAACACCCTCCCGGTAGATCTTTCCTTCTTAGGCTTGGGACACTTGAAGCTAATGTGACCCGGCTTCACCACCTGATTGAAACATCACAGGTTCCTTGCGATCACACTCAGATGCCATGTGACCACTCTTTCCACACCTAAAACATCTCTTCACTTCCATCTTACAGTCAAAACTCTTGTGACCTGGCTTGTCACACTTGAAACACACAATATCAGATGGGGCGTCTCCCCCACTTGGCTTCTTGCCCTCATGGTGCCTCCTACCCCGTGAGACTGTTTCCACCATTGTACCTATTTTCAAAAATACACTGCAACTGAGAAAACCACTCAAGCCAAAACACTTAAAATTGAAAGTTGGCGGTGAATACAAAATTTGCACGAGGAAATATGTTTAGAAATACAAGTTTCACTTCAGGGCCCCAAAACACACACAAAACAAGCCCCACCGGACATTTTCAAAAATACACTGCAACTGAGAAAACCACTCGAGCCAAAACATTTAAAATTGAAAGTTGGCGGTGAATACAAAATTTTGCACGAGAAAATGTGCCCAGAAATGCAAGTTTCACTCCCGGGCTCCAAAATACCCACATTCTGGCGCCCAGACAGCAACTCACTCACCCGGACATCACTGCTCTGGTGACACAGCGCCATTACAGGCACCTGGGCAAGCATTTGGCGCCCGTCATCGCGGCACACGCGCACCTAACACACAAGCGATTGCCACGGGCGCCATTTTCCCAGCAACTTGGCGCCCTGGCAGAACACACCTGCACAGAACACATTCCAGCACATGAACAGTGCACAGGGCGCCATTTTCCCAGCAATGTGGCGCCACAGCGTGCATTCTGTACAAACTCTCAATTCGGACTGTGAGCGATTACACGGGCGCGAATCCTAGCATCTTGGCGCCCGAACTCCAAAACCCCAATTTTCTCAAAATCTTCCAAACCAATTCACTCAATAATCCTTCTAACACTCCTAATTGCATAATCAAACAACCAATTGCATGCTCAAATCATCAATTAACATCAAAATCACGAATTCATGCATTACAAAACCCTAACTCACGCCTAAATCAATTTTTACCAACAATTTCATCAAATTCAAGGAATCAATCATCATGCAATCATCAATTAACATCAAAACAGCCCCTATGATACATATAATACCCATTATCTCCTCTATTATAGAGTGAGACTCCCCTTACCTCAAATTCACCGTAGAAACGTTCCTTTCTCGAGTCACCACCAAAAACCACAAGAACCATGACTCCTTCCTTTTCCTTCTCTTCTCCTTGTGCGAAGCTTTTCTCTCTTCTCCTTAGGGTTCTAGCGCCGTTTCCTTTCTCTCTTCTCTTCTCTCTATTCGTTTCTTTCTTTCTTTGCAAAGTGGTGCGAGTGCGCTACTACCCTAGGAGCCTAAGTCATTGGGCTTGGGCTCTGGGCCAATCCTTGCGATTTCAGTATCTCCAATACCACTCCCTTCAATTAAATAAAATACCAAATTATAAAACACTATATTATAATTTGATATAATTAAAATAGTGCAACACTTAAACAATTTAATCAATTTCTTAATTAAATTATTTGGGGTGTTACAAAGAGAGAGGAGAGTTCGGGCAAAAAGCTAAGTGGGGGAGACGCTACTGCGGGGATTGCGTGTCACTAGCAGTGTGGTAGCCAGAGGCAAAAGAGTCCAGTTGTATGGTCGATAAGTGTTCCAAGGGTGATAAGGAGGTCATGTAAGCGCTAAGTGAGAGAAGGAGGATGTGGTGCATTACAAGCTGTGGGGAAATGGGATACATTAGTACCAAGTGTTCGGAGCCTACGGAGGAGTGATGGTTACATTTAGAGGTACGAGCTCCGTTAGGGTGCCTTGCTAGAATTTAATACCTGTTGTAGTGAGTGTTTAAGTTGCATATCCATGGTAGTTAGATTTTCGAGGACGAAAATATTCTAAGTGGGGGAGAGTTGTAACACCCCAAATATTAGTTAGGTGAATTATTTAATTAATTTGCTTAGGTGGTTAATTAATTAATTTAATTAAATGAGTATTTGACCAATTTAATTTAGTAGTATTTTAGTTGGCTATATTAAAATAGATTAAGGGTAAATAATTAATTTAAGGAGAGGTGTAGTAAATAAATGAGAAGTATTATAGTTAAATTGGGAGGATGTGTTGGAGTATCTAGGAGGTGCTAATAAAGGGCCCAAGTCACCTAGTGACCCAAGCCCAATGGCCTAAAACCCCTAAAACCTAAGGGAGGGTCTCATAACCCTCATTTTTGAGAGAAAGGCAACGAAAGAGGGAGAGGAAAAGGGAGGTGGGGCTGACGCTAGGAGAAGAAGAAGGAAGGAAGGGTTTCCTTGCTTGGGTTTTGTTTGGTAAGTGAGTTTTGACCTCAATCTTCCTCATTTCTTTTCCCCATTCCATTTCCATGAGTTCCTTAAGCTCATTCTTGTCATTTTGGAATTTCATTTCCACCCAAGGGAGAGGGTATATTCGGCCATAGCTGCATATTGAAGGAAGCTTGCTTCATTTGGTGACTTAGTGATTGTTTGGAGGTCTTTAGCTCACCCAAGGTTAGGGGACTCTCATTATGTCTATAATAACTTGTATGATATGTATTGTGTAGGAAATAGCTAGCATGACTTGATTGTGTGGATTGTGCGTTAATATTGAGATTGTTGTTGTAATTGTATTTGATTTGTTGTTACCATGATGCTTGATGTTGGAAATAAATGTGTTATCAAATGTGCATGCCATGTGTTTGATAAAATGCTTCAATGTGGTGAAATATGAGAATATGTTGATTTAATGATGTTGATTAAATGCCTAAGTGTTGTGGGACTTAAATTGATGCTCATGTATTTGTTGGATTAAATGGTGTTTAAGTGTTGTTGAATTTATTGGGGTTGATGATGAGTCTTACTTGTTTATGGTTTTTGTGTGTTTTCTGGACACTGTTTCGGTTTTCTCAAACTGGTACTGTTTGGTTGATCCAAAAATTATGTGGCTAATTGTTTTTGAAAATAGACTTAAGGCCGGTCGTTTTGGCACTGGTTTCGTTAAATTCGGAGTTGTGTAGCTCCAGTTATGAGTCTCTAAAGTTAGGTCAATTTTCTGGAGCCAAACTGGGAGTAGGTTCAGTTTTTGCAGGTTTTGTGTGCACAATTGAACTCCGTTTTGAACGATTCTTATTTCATTGAAAAATAGACTTAATTCTCTACGAAATAGGCACTGATTTCACTGAATTCCATTAAGAAATGAGAAAGAAAATTTGGTTGCAAGGTGGTGGTTAATAAATGATTAAGTGGTGGTTAATAATTAATAACGTGGTGGTTTAAAATTGATGTGATGTGATTGTTGTGTTTGTGATGCATTTGTCATAGTGTCACATAAATCATATGCATTACGCGGTGGGTGGCCCGGCCAATTTTTGCGGTGGGAGGCTTTGGCCACATGCGGTGGGTACCGACGGGGTTTTGAGGTGGTTATGGATCCACATGCATATTGCACACATGCATACAAGCATGCATTCCTTGAATTCTCATTGATCCTTAATTAATTCTCTGCTGTGACTTGTTGATGTTCTAGTTGAATGGTGAATGCTTAATTGTTATGACTTGCTGTTGCTAGCTGTTTCCTGAATATAATGCTTATCTTACTTGTTATCATTTATGTAAAGAGACTCACCCTAACAATTTTATGTTGCCTGCTCTCGTGGCGACATGCAGGTGAATCTGAGTGAAGATATCTAGACTTTGGGGGTCTTGAGTCGGCTCTGATCTAGTAACACCCGGGATTGGGGTCTTAGTATTGTTAATTTATGTTTTGGACTGAACTGATTTAAGTTGTATAATGAGGGTGTTGAACTTGATTTTATTTTCCGCTGCTGTGAACTATTTCTGGATGATTGTAAACATTAAACAGGTTTTAGAGTTCTATTCCATGTGACCAAGATATGCAATTTACGCACTAGATGCGTTTGGAATTTTAAATATGTTTGACGAATGTTTTGTTAAATGTACCACCCTCTTTGAGGTGCGTGGAAAAGTTTTGAAAAACTCTGATTTTATTAAATGAATAATAAGAAGTAGAAGGGGGTGTTACACCGTGAGTGTCGGATGTCGGGGGAAGAATCCTGGCTGTCGGAGGTGGGAGCGCGTTGCGCGTTGTCTATCTGGGTTGAGCTTCGCGCATGGATTGGGCCAGGCCCAGTTCTTTAGGGATTTCTAGCCCTGGTCGAAGCAGTAACCCCCTAAGTCGAGGACGAATGTCGAGGTCGGCCTCGACTTGAGTTGCTTGCAATTGAAGAGGGTGTCATGATGACGATGCCACGTGTTAACTAGTGGATGGAGCGACATTGACGTGACGTTTGGGCGTCTCGAGGTGATGCTTCGCAGGCCTACAGTAATCTTGTCGGGGAGAATTGATGAGGCGCATTGAGACGAGATGTCGCGTCGTCTTCGTGCCTGTTGGGGTGATATATAAGGCGAAGTGGCAGATTCATTTGTCACATCGCTTGTATTTGTGAGAGATCGTGCATCCAGAGCTTTTGAGAGAAAGAATTTTCGTCCACCGTCCGAGATCAGTCTTCATCTCAGTTTCCAGATTTTCCTACAAAAGGTTAGTTCCATGGTACTTTGTCTCTTAAAGTATTTAAGTTTTACCTTTAAAACTATTTTTCTTGCCGGGGTGGACTACGTCTATAGAGAGTCACCCTGTGTCCCTTGTAGAGGACGTAATCTCGCCTCGGCCTACCCGAGGTAGACATATGACAGAGTAGATAGAGTGAAGAGAGAAGAAGCTTTGTTTCCCCTTGCAAGCCAATCTTGAAGATGTCGGTCGATGGCCACCCCCTTCGGGCCCCCTAGGGATAGCGATCTCTTTTCAACACTACGTACATGAATGCTTCCGCTAAGACGAGTTTCTCGGCACCGACTCATAACCTAGAGAGGCATTCATCCGTGACCACCAGAGGTGGAGACACCAAGGTGAATTCCCCACCTACTGTTGGGGAAATTACTATGGAGGATCATGTCGAGCCAGTGGAAGAGATGTACAACTGGGTTTCCACCGAAGTTTGCAGAACACATGCCAAGCTGAAGCTGGAGAAACCAGTCTCTTACTTTGACAAGTATTACTTGATCCCGCCCGAGGGAGAAAAATGGAGGCTGACATTGGTACCCAGGTCTTGGTGTGCAGCGATCACAAGCATCTCGGGTATTTCTTTTACGGGGTAGCCCTGGAGGCAATGAACGTCCGTCTTCCCTTGAATTCCTTTTAGCAACAAGTATTGAGATATTTAAAGGCGGCACCGACGCAATTGTTGATGAACTGTTGTGGATTTCTTCGAGGATTTGAGCTTACCATGGAGTACCTTAAGAGGAAACCCACCGCCCGAATCTTCTTTACTCTGTTCAACGTGACACGCAAGGTCGAGCCTGGATCAGATGGGACTAGGCAAGGCCACATCGGGTTCCAAAACAAGACCGAGCGCTCGTACTTTTTCCCGGGGAATGATTCGAACAAGAACTTTAAACCGGTCTTCTTCTTAGTACAAGCTCTAAATGGTGCGGCCAAGAGGTCGATTGCCGAATTCAACAACGGGAACTTGGTCAAACCACACTTCCCACTCAGCTGGATCCGAGCTAACCTTTTCAGCCGTAGCGAGATTGAAATCGAAAACACTGATTACGCCGTAAAACCCCACACGCTGAAAGAAGATGACATGGAGTCATTTAAACTGATCAATCAGTGGGGGGAAAGTTGGCCAAGAGGGGACTGAAACTCCACTGTGGCTCCATGTTCGATGAGTTGGCCAAGTCTGAGGCCAAGCTCAAAGAATACTTTGATAAGTGTAGTTCTCTTGGATTTCTTTCAGTCTCTACTTTATAAAATAGACTCCTTTTAATTGTTCATGATGTCGATTCTATGCTGATTTATTCCTTGCAGGTAACATGGACAGACTCGAAGAGCTCATGGCCGGATCCACCGTCTACACCACCATCAGAATCCAAAAACCATCCGAGAAAAAGGCTGCCCCATCTGCCTCGAAGAAAGGCAAGTCAGCTTCTCGGACTGACTCGGGAAACAAATCTCAACAGCCCAAAGGGAACAATTTGAGCATCGGCAAGGGCTCGAACCAGAGCTCCGATAAAGGCAAGAAACACAAAGAGCAAGAGAAAACTGATCTTGTCGGCTCAAGCGCGTCGAGGACGCCTTCAAGAATTTCTTTGAAAGCGCGACGGGTAACCCCGGAGTTCCAAGCTTCAAAAGATGTCAGATCAGAGAAATAAAGAGAAGATTGTCAATTAGCTCACAGCTGCCGATTTTGACGCATTGGCTAAGGTCGGCAGGCTTGGGGCCGAGGCCTTTAGAAAGACGAATGCTGCTATAGAGGAGAACACTCCTACCAAGCTCAAAGGTACGTTCACCGAAACTCAAGCCTATAACCGTGCAATTGAAGTCCAGTTAAACCGCACATCCCGAGCTCTAAAGGTTGCCGTAATCATTGGTATGTAGAGCTTGTTGAAAAGAAACCAATTCTTTGAGGAGGAGTGCGAGAAGAATGTCGATCTGAAGAAAAGACTCTCTGAGGCGAATAAGAAGGCCAAGTCGTTCAAAGAGAAGGCAGACAATCTCTCCAAGGCGGCAGATGAGCTAAAATTGGCCCGGGAAGACCTTGACCGGCTCAGGAAAGAGGGAGAGGATACCAAGGTCAAGGCATCAGCTCGGATCTTCAAGCTTGAAAAAGATAACCGGCGATTGAAAGACGAGGTCGTGCTGATGCATGTTGACGGCTTCACTCGGTACCTAAACCAAGCTCTAATCCTTGAACCTAACCTCCGCTGCGAGTTCATGCAGTTAACATACAAAGTTGTTGAAGGCAAGATACTTTGGGGTGACGAGGTGGTCTTTCCTACCGCTGAGCTGGTTGTAGAAGAGGTCAACACTGCTGAGATTGACAATGCCGAGGCTAGCGATGTTGATGTTCAGAATGCTGATGAAGTTGACCGTGAGGTGCAGGTGAATGCTGACCACAACAGAGAGAGTGTGCCGGTCAATGCTGACGCTCAAGATGACGCCGAGGTGGAATCGGGGGAGATCTAGTGTTCAACCCTTTGTAATTTTCTCAATCATTTTCGAACAATGTTTGTAATTTTTTTAAAGCTGGCTCTAGGCATGTCCGGGGCCTGTTCGTGGTTGTACGTACAATGGGCGTCGTCCCTTTTTCCGGGATTTAATTCCCCGCACTTTCAATTATATTTTGCATGTCAAATACGAGTATGCATGTTTAAGTATTACTAACCTGTTATATATGACGAGTTAGCATGCGGCGGTCCGAGGAAACAGAGAGAGAGAGTGGGTCGTAGAGAACCTGTAGGAGATGTATGACTCGAAAGAATTCGCACAAGTGTTCAAACTTGTGGATTAGAGTCGATGTGGCAAGTAGGTGAGTGCCGAGGTGGCAGAGTATCGAGGTGGCAGGTTCCTTGAGCCGAGTTTAGTGATGAGAGCCGCTGTGGGCTCTCCTGGCGCATTTTTGATAGCAAGGCCGTTGTGGGCCCCCTTCTCCTCCATCTTCTTACCGATGCCGCTGTGGGCGATCAACCTTGGTACTGGAGCTGTTGAAGGTTTCTGGCCATCACTTTCATCCTACCGAGGCCGTTGTTGGCTTATCGGCCTTCTTACCGAGGTCGTAAGAGACGCTCGTCCTTCTTACCGTAGTCGTGTGAGACGTCAGACCTTCTTACCAGAGTCGTGTAAGACGTCCGGCCTTCGGGGGCGGAGAACGCGCAATGGGTCTCCTTCCTTCGGCCTCTGATGGAACTCGTCAGTTCAGGCATCAGAGGGAGGGCTCGCGTAAAGCGAAATTGAGAAACCGTTCAACCCCTGATGGAGCTCGTCAACTCGACATTAGAGGGAAGGGAAAACTCGCGCGAAGCGAGGAAAAGTTGCTGCAGACTGATTCCTTGAGGCCCTCTGATGGAGTGTTAGACTCGGCAGTCAGAGAGCCGTCGGGGCCGATGCGGGCCATTCTGCAGGAGCTTGTAGAGAAGAGCTGTTGAAGCCAAAATAGGCTAATCATAGGTGAGCTTGGAGGGGCGAGCTATTAGAGCCAGAATAGGCTATTCAACAACGAGCTCGGGAGAGAAGATCTATTGGAGCCAGATTAGGCTATTCAGCAATGAGCTCGAAAGAGACGAGCTATTGGAGCCAGATTAGGCTATTCAGCAACGAGCTCGCGCACATAGGTGGAAAGGATTTTGAGGTAGCAACTTGAGGAAATTCCCTCATGCGGTTCGCATACTATGTCGGGCCTGCAAATAACCAAGAGGTGGCAACAAGAATAAGTTAGTCGGGGGAATCGTACCTCGGTATATCCGTCACAGGCGAAGGTCACTCCGAGATCATTGCCGATCATCTGGTCTCTGAGAACTATGTAGTGGGTCGAGGACGGACCATCCTCATGAATCCTGGAAGCTAGTGATCTAGCTCCCACTGTGGTCGCCGTTGTTCGGTACCTAGACTTGCACACGATCCCGAGTCCGTGGTAATATCTTTGTGAGGTCCGAGAGAAGAGAAGTCTTCGGGGAGAGAAGAGGAAGCTCGGAGGTTGAAGGTCATGCTCGGCCAGTCCAGGATAGCTTGAAGATCCACGTCGGGTGGGGGGTACCTACAAGACACTCTGACACTCAAGTGAATATGTGACCGAGATAGCAAAGAGAGAGAAAGTAAAAAAGGGAGAGAGGTAAGTGTGCCAGAATGTATCTGGGGAAAGAACGTACCGTGGTAGTGGGGTTACACCTCTATTTATAGATGAAGGAGGCGTACCGTGAGCGTTGGATGCCGGGGGAAAAATCCTGGCCGTCGGAGGCGGGAGTGCGTTGCGCGTCTTCTATCTTGGCCGAGCTTCGCGCATGGATTGGGCTAGGCCCAGTTCTTTAGGGATTTCTAGTCCTGGCCGGAACAAGTTTAGAGTTAACAATTGTTTATATTGCATATCGGAACAAACTCAAATTTTTTGAATTCGCTCATTAAAGAATTACCACCCAAAAGTTGTCATGAGCACACTTCTCGTGTGGGTGTCACATTATTAAGTGGTTCAATTTTTGTGGGAGTTTGTTATATTTAATGCTTTTACGAAATGGACATATTTTAGTTTATGTAAGGTTTAAATATATTTTCTGCAGAAATAAAGTTTTTAAATTTGTTACACTTTGATTTTGTTACAGTTTGATATCACATTACATGAAAGTTCCATGTTACACATCCACATCAAGATCCATGTGATTCTTTTATGTCAGTGATGAGATGAGATATCAACTTGATGACAACGACAAGCCCAATTTTTTACAATGTGAAGACACTGCCGAGGATATCTCCAGGGATTCTTGGTGGCTAGAAGCCATAAAAGTTGTTGAGGATATGGAAAATAAGCAATTTTTCTATGGAGACAAGATGGAGAAAATAAAAGGGACACTTAATTTGCCAAATGGCCAAAAGGATAATTTAATGATTCATTGCGAGTAGAGTAGTTCTGCTCAAGCCAACTTTGAAACAACTAAAAGCATTTGTTAGTTTATGAGGAATTATAACTTTCGCAGGTAATAACATTCTTGGATTCTCTGTGTATCTCATATGTTTAATTGGTTTTTTGTTGACTTTGGTCTTTAATGATATAGTTACAATTGTGGATTGGTTTGTATGTTTTTACTGACCATCACTAATTATTTGAAACAACTAATTGCTTCTCACTTCCATAACTGCTTCCACTCTTACTCTTGATGTTGTTGGATTGGATACTACCCAAATTAGTTCTTTCAGATTTGACTTTTCTGGAAATGGGTAAGTTTATTATATTGCAGATGTTTGAAGGTTTCTGAGAAAATCGAAGATGAGTTCAACGAGGCTGAGTGGAAGTTGGAATTGTTCAATGATCAAAAGGGGATTGGATTCATAACCCTTGGCAGCGAGGAACTATTTGTTCACCAGTCCGAAGTGGTTAGGTTTTTGGATTGTTCATGTTTTGAGTCATTTTTTTAGCTATTTTTTAACTTAAATTTCAAGTCTACTCTGCAATAGCTTTTAGGGCTTTCGTGTTTCACGAAATATTATATAGGCTAAACAGTACTTTTGGTCCCTGCAAATGTCAAGAAAATCCAGTTTAGTCCCTGCAATTTCAAAACTTTTAAAATAGTCCTTGCAATTACTAAACGTTAATCGTTTAGTCTCACTGTTAACTTCCACTAACGCGTTCTTTGACGTGGCAATGCTTGTGTGTCATATTTTAATGAGTTGGAAAATAAGTTTTATTTCCATGTCAATATTTTAATGCCACATAAGCTACTGAAACTAAAACAAAAATGAAAAAAACAAAAACATTTCTCTCAAATTCATCTTCATCTTCTACTGTATTCTTCTTCTTCTTCATCCATCTCGTTATACTCATCTCCAGATCTCACTGTTCTTCTTCATCCATCTTCTTTATTCTTCTTCTTCTTCTTCTTCTCTCTTCTTCTTCAATCTATCTTCTTCCTCTTTGCTGATCTCCTTCCTCTTCCTCCATGGGTTGTCTTTGATTTGAACTCAGATCTAAGTTCCATTGAGCTGATTTGAACTCAGATCTAAGTGAATTAAACGAGGCACAACAGAAATTAAATCTGTAATAGACCCAGAAAATGAATTTGAAGATAAAGATAAGTTTTTTAAAGAAATCAAATCACCAATTGAAAGGGGTATTTCACCAGATAAAGCATTAGAAGAAAGATTCAAAATTTGAAGACTATCAAGCATAGTAATAAGGACCTGAAGCTTTAAGTTGAACATTAGAAAGCAGTGAGATCGGTGAGATTACGAAGTTGAGAGAGCCAAACACCAATGATTTTATGAAGACTGTTGATACAAGTGAAGGAACGAAGAGATGAAATGAGATCAGGAGGGAAACGAATAGGAGCAACAGGACAGTTTATAAGGTGAAGAGAGTTAAGTGTAGAGAGAGATTTGAGAGCTGTGAAGGAAAGAGCAACGTAGGAAAGAGGGTTTTGAGGAATCACAGAGGGTTGCATTGTGGAAAGAGGGTTGTGAACATGAGTCTTTTGATGTTGGGATGTTGAGAGATTGAAGTGCTGTTACTTGTTTTGGGTCAAGTGTACTTGGAGTTGAAGGTGGAGAGGTTGGTGATGGGGTTGGAGGAAGAAGGAGTGGTGAGAGTGAGAGAGATGAAGTAATGGTGAGAGTGAGAGAGATCTGGAGAAAGATTAAAATATGACACACAAGTAACAGTGCCTCGATTAAAATATGGGGTTGCAATGTAGCTTATTGTTAACTGTTAATAGTGCCTCGATTCTGCAGCAATCGATTCTGCTAAGGACTTTGGATAAAACTTCTTGGGTTTGTTAAAATGCTTTTGTCCCTCTGCCTCAGGTTTTGAAGTTTACTGGTGTTACCCAAAAGTGAAGGCAATGTTTTGCTATATCGACATTTTTTGGTAAAAGCTATGACACCAACACATATTTTATCCAAACTGAATTAGATAGTATGCATAGTTGGTAGTTAGTACTCATATATATAGCTTTAGTATAGAATGGCAAATTTATTTCTGCATTTTTTCATGACTCTTGTACATCAGAGGGAAAAACTTGAAGGGAGAATGTTGAACTCATTGTAACCTTATCAAGTTACGATGTCATGAAAACTAGGCTTATTTCAGTTCAACTTAGATGTTATTTTTCTTGTAAAAGATTATCTATGATATGTTTATTTTCATGTTCTTGAGCTCAGGTTGCTGACATGTTAGGAGCAAAATCATTGAATGTCGGATTATTTGTAGTTTCTGTGAGCCACTACCCATTGATTACAGATGATGCATTTTGTGAGTTTATAGAGATAAATTTGGAATCTGGTGCTTTTTTCATGCATGTTTTCTTTTAGTTTGGATGGTCAGATGTCACTGATTACTATAGACATATGGAATTTGGACATGGCTTATAGGATCCAATATATGTTCATTAGCTTCATTTTTGTTATAGGTGGTTCTTTGTCAATGAAATTGTTTCTTTGTTTTTTTCAGCCTTTTGCATGAAATGATTGTATATGCAGGGTGAAGAAGAAACTAATCAAAGCAAAAAAATAAACTTTTAAAGTCGGATATTACTTTCACCCGACTTTAAACGTTTTCCACACACACCAAAAATACAATATACAGGAGGTCATTTCAGACTTTCTAAGTCGCCCTGATTGAAGTCGGACTAACATCCGACTTTAAAAGGCCAAAATATCCGACTTTAAAACCTTTTTTTTCCACTAGTGGTGACCATTGATAGGTATAGTTAAGATAGTTGTAAGGAATACTGCTTTGATCCTATGTTGGTATGATTGATGGACCGGATTGGTCATAGATACATTCAGCAATGACTGTTATTTGAGCTCATACAGATGATTCTTGCAACGCGTAATTATAAGATTGTTGGATCTATAATCTAACATTGGTCTTATATGTGAAAAATTATGTATTGCGGCCTGTCACTTATATGAGCTTAAGTATTTAAAAGGATGTGGGTCTTTAATGTAAAGATAGCATGATCAAAGCTGTTCTATTGTAGTCATTTTACATATAAAACGAGTAAAATCCCCTCTCTTTTTTACCGCGCAATTTATTGTGTTTAGTAGAGGAGGCAGGAAATAGGAGAAGGAAATGATGGTTGTTTGGTTTGCTTGTGTGCGGAGCATTTGGAAAGCAAAGAACAAGATGGTGTTTCATGCTAAATCAACTACTATTTTCAGCAAACATTCAAATGATTAATGTTTTGTTAGACTACCAAATGAATGATGTTGAACACATTCACAGCAATTTCCATCATTGATCGAGTCATAAGATATTAATCTAAATCCAAATCAAATCCACAACAATATTTGTATCATATAACTAGTTAAACACATCCATTGAAAACAACAATATCATTGTTGCATACATTAATATATAACAAGCTCAACCAATACCATGTCACATACTTTTGTTGCAAATATTACTGAACCAAGCAAAGTCTAAACATATATACCATGACTAGTAAACTTCCCAAACTTTAAACACTTGTTGATACCATATTAATCATTGGTTAAGGTACTCCCAAGTTAAGGGCCTAAAAACATGAGCAGCCTTAGACTCTATGATCTCCAACTGCTCCTTCATAAGGTGCATATACACAACCCAATCACCATTCCTTAAAGGACTTGGCATTGGCATCACATAACCAGCTTCACCACCCCAAGGAAAATGGTAGGACGCAAACACGACCTTACCCCACCCAAAATCCACCTTTTCCTCTGGAAACCTTTGTCCGGAAGACACGACAAAAGTCGGTCCCTCGTTGGCCCCACCACAATAAATTCTTGCCAACCCAGGAACCGGTCGGTGAGCTTCAACCCAATCAATGAGTCCTAAGAAGTGCTCGTTCGTTGTAGCTTCCGCCATAAACTCGTGAACCTCATTCGCCACCCAACCCAACGGCATATTAACCAACTCCTCCACGAGTTTTGCACCAAAGGGTATGGAAAGAACATTTCCAAAATAGCTTGCCATCATTGCTTCTCTCTCAATATTATCACCACTATCGCCAAGTCTCTTTCTTCCATCAACAACTACACCCATTTTCGATATGACCCTTTTGCCACCTACGCCTTTTGAGGCTGCTCTAGCAACAAGCTTCCACAAGAAGGCAGAAAAAGATTCAAGCTTTGTGGGCTTGGTGTTGCCATTGCTCGTGGTCGCAGCGAGTGATTGCATGCCGTGGAGTTGCTCTATAGTAACATAGTATATGCGGCTGAGTAACGGGCTAGTGGCGGCGGCTGGAGGAGGAGAAGGGAGGTTAGATATGGGAGTGTACATGTGGTGGAGGGAAGGGTGAATGGATCCTCCTGGGTTACGTGGGCTCAGGAGGGAGCGGCGAAAACATGGTTTGTGAATGGGCTTTGTGGGCTTTGTGGGGTGGGCCATCTCAGCCCATGATACTAGGAACATGTTAGTTGAATAGGCATCTGCTATGCGATGATCAAATGTGCATGCCACTACTATACCACCACACTTTAATGAAGTTGCCTGCATAAGGGTAGATTAGTTCAATTAACACGCTAATTTCAATTCACCATTCGCCTTTTTTTGGGTACAATCCGTTGGCCTTTAATATATATTACTTTGTTAAAATTCTTTTTTAAACATTCTAAAAAAGCTTAGAATTTTTTTTCTCAACCAAACATGTATTAGAAATAAAACACTTGTTATTTATCTACTACTTTTTTTCAAAATATATCTATTATAACAATAAATATTAGTTGAAAGATATATTATTGAACCCCAAAGAGTTGACCTGGTGGAGTATGATAGGATTGTATTTTGGAGGATCCAAGTTCAAATCTCTACTAGTCTCCTTTGGGTGAGGTAAATGATGTTACATTCGTAAGTGTTTAAAGACCTTGAAGGTATTGAGTTTGGGCGTCATCCCATCACCCTAAGGTTCTTGTAACCAAAAAAACTATTCATATCTTAGGATATCGAATGTGTAGACAATGAAAACATTGTATATTATTTGTGATTATAATTAAGGCTTAAATACTTATTACTAGAATTTGTCAATCAGTGGCTTTCGGCCCATTGAGCCAATTTATTCGGCCAACAACAATTTCGGGCTCGGGCGGGCTGGGCCAATTTTAATTCGGGCTCATGAATTTCGGGCTCTATGCGGACGGCGGGCCAAACGGGCTGGCCCATGGGCTCTCTTATTCAAAAAAAATAGTAAAATATTGATTTTATGAAATGTTTATTTCTAGTCCTCCTGAGTTTTCTTGAATATGAGTTGGGAATAACTTGAAGAAAAAACATTAAACTGGATCGGATTCAAACTATTTATACAAATGTGTTGTATATTTCCTTCTCTCTCACTTTTGCCATGTTTCTATATTTCCTTTCTCCGGATTTTTTTTCACTTGCATGGATTTTGAGAAATCACGTTGCTGCATACAACTCACCAAATTCATGTTCCTGCATGCAATTATAACACAAAGTATTGTTTCCCTTTTTGCATGCAAAATCTCCTCTGTTCACGGTTCACCATTCACAAGCTTATTACATCTTTTTTTTTCCAAACAAAAAGGGGGAGAAAACCATATATGGAATCTGAGATTTTATGATTTAAAAAATCAAGCGGAGGAACAAAGGTTACAAATTCGTTCTTTCAATTCAGAACAGTGCCCATTGAAGAACACATGAAGGAACATAGTTTATACAAATGTGTCCAGTGACTCGAGACCTTCAAAATTCCAATGGTTATACAAGCATTCCACCGTTAGACAAAAAAAATGCAATAACACTCTTTCTTTGGGTCAAACTAGATCAATTATTTTTGGGACTCAAAATGGGTCAGATTTTTTTTAAAAAATGTAATAACACTTTTTTAAAATTGTCGGGCCAGCCCAGCCCATGGCGGGCTAGCCCATGACGGGCTGACAAATTTTCGGGCGGGGTCGGGCCGGGCCAACAACAATTTCGGTTAGGACGGGCGGGCCCAAATCACTTATTTTGTCAGGCGGGTTGGGCCGGCCCGTCGGGCTGGGCTCATTTCGACAGCTCTACTTATTACCCCTGCAAATATAGTCTATATCCAAATACCCTCTTATTTTAAAGGGGGTAAATGAATAATTTTATATTTTTGCAGAGGGTAAATGAATAATTTTATATTTTTGCAGGAGGTAACTGGATAATGTTATATTTTGCAAAGGTTTTTAAACTTTTTATTTTTGCAATGGGGTAAATGGATAATTGCTATATTTACAGGGGGTAACAAGTATTTAAGCCTATAATAAATTTTTAACTCAATTTCAACCATTCCATATACATAAATCAAATTTAAAGTTTCAGTTAAAAAAATTCTTAGTTGTGCACAGAAGAGCAAGACCCTCCCTTTTTTCATAGATTAAAAATTCTATTATTAAATTTAAATTGTCAGTTATCAAATAAGGATAAAAAAGAAGGAAAAGTGGAAGTCAAAAAGTTGTAGTCCATATATTGATATAGATGAACTAATTTTATGGTAAACCAAATCTTTTGGTAAGTTAGGCTGTACTATACTAAACCTTGGTAGGTAGCTACTGATAAAAAAAACAACAATGTTATACAAACAAAAAAATTTAGACAAAAGTAGACAAACACCAACTTACAACACCAATTAACCAAGTTTTTTAGACCATTTAACCAAGTGATCAATTAACCAAGTTTTTTTATACGCCTCAAAAAGCGTGAAAAGCGAGTTGGCTAAATGGTCTAAAAACTTGGTTAATTGGTGTTGTAAGTTGGTGTTTGTCTGTTTTTGTCTGAAATTTTTGTCCAAATAACATTTTTGTAAAAAAAAACACTTTGTAGGTAGCTATCAATGTGTCATAAATTGTAATTGATGTTTTGTTGTTTAGGATTTTATATAGGAAATTCATGTGTTTGGTTTACGTTTATGGTTGTGACTTTGCTATCAGAAACATTAGTTAGATCAATTTCTGTTAGGGGTTGGGATCGACGGGACAACTCATGTTAACCAACTTCATAATTTAAATATTATGCATACGTTGTTTACAAAGGAACTTCAAAATCTTGCTTTCATTAAATACTTACGTTACTAGTAACTATCTCATCAGCAACAAAGGTTAATCTAATTGGGAATTAGGTTCGGATTCCTATAAGGTCTCAAGTTTGAGTTTTAAGTGTGACAAAAACTCAATTAAGATGAGAGAACCACACGGATCGGTATAGTCGAGTAAATATGTGGTAAGTCAGGTTTGTAACGCCCCGAAAATAATTTGAATATTTATTTAATTGATTACTTAGGAGTTATGTGGTTAGTCATATTTAATTAAATGAATTAGGTGTTTTAATTAAATTAGGAGGTGAGAGTTAGTAAATAAGATGTGGTGATGTTATTAAGTTAGGGGGTCTTTTTCATTTATAATAGGTTGTAATATTTGTATTGTATGAAGGTTAGGGTTTTAGAGTGGTTTATTGATTATTTGGTGAAGATGATGAATAGTGATTATATGTTGATTGAGTGTTATTTGGTTTGATTGTTGTTGTGTTGAATTGATTTTTGAGGAAAACACTATGTTGTTGTTGAAATGGAATTGATATGCATTTTGTGTGGGTTATGAGTGTGGTTGTTTGTTGTGAATAAATAGGTGTTAGGTGTATTTGGATTGTTTTGATGATATGTTTGTTGGAAGAAAATGAAGTATGAGTATATATGTGCAATAGGTGTATATGATTTAATTGGATAATTGATTTGTTGAATTAAAAGTGTGTCTAAGTGATGGTTTAGTCCCTAAGAATTAGTTTAATCCTTGGTGTGACAAATTAGTCCCTAAGAATTAAATTAATCCTTGGCGAGACAAAATAATCCCTTAGTGTCTAATTAGCCCCAATGTGTCAAATATTTTCCTAAGTCCCTAAATTAATTTTGGTGTGTCAAAAATGGTCCTTAAGTGAAGAAAAGGTCCTGGTGAGGGGTTTGGGCCCTAGGTGGGATTTAATTTAATAAGTGTCAAGATGATGATTAATAAATGATGAGGTGATGATTAATAAATGATGAGGTGATGATTAGTAAATGAGGTGAATGATGAATGATGATGTGGCATCGGCCAAAAATGGTGAGTTAAATGATTGTGGTGATGAATTGTGATGTTGTTAATGCATTGTCATGGTGTCACATACTTCATATGCATTACGAGACGAAGGACGTAGGATGATGTGGCTTCGGCCAAAATGAGGTGATGATTATGGATCCACATGCATATTGCACACATGCATAAACTCATACATTTGATTGATGCCTCCCGATGAGTGGGAGTTGAATGCTATATGACGGATGATGAGTGTTTGTGTAATTGAGCAGTGAGGCTTCTCGAGAGTTGTACTTAGTGACGTATGTTAGTATGGTTGTAGGGTGTGTCCTGTTTCCTTCCTCGTATAATACTCATATTACTTGCTATTATTTATGCAAAGAGACTCACCCTAGCATTTTATGTTGCCTGCTCTCGTGGCGACAAAGCAGTGTTGTGCGGTGATCTCGAGCGAAGGCGCCCATGCCTTCCGAGTTAGTGTGTCAAGCTACGAGTAGTCACATTAGGGATGGGGATTATAGTATCATTACTTTACTTGTGTATTGGTGGCTTAGAGTATGTATGTAGTATGTATTGTATGAGTAAGACTTATTGTCTTTCCATTGTACTAGTAAACTAGTTTTGGATATTGTTGTAAAGCTAAGCAATGTATTTTTGAGAGTTCGTCCTATTTAAGCCGTGATATGTAACACGCAATATATTTTATTAATGAAAGAGTATGTTGACTAATTTTAAGTCATATGTATGGTGAACGTAACATTCCCTTGAGGATATATCTTTTAAAAGAAAAACAATTTTTAAACTCTGATTTTAATTAAATACTTAAAGAGAGTAAGGGGGTGTTACAAGTTGGTATCAGAGCAGTTCGGTCTGTCCGGCCAAGTTTGTTCAGTCGTAGTGTCTCAGAGATCCCTTGTTGATCTCCAACAGAGACTTTATTAGAGATTTTGTTTGGTTGCTTGCAGCTGTGGATTGTAACATTGCTTGTAGTTGCTTGTGACTGTTGGTTGTATTAAGTGAGGTATGTGTGATTGGAAGAGCATTTTAACGACGTCCAAGGAGTAGGAATCGTGACGACGCCTTCGTACTCTGGACTGCGTTAAAAAGTCCTTCAATGTGAAAGGCGTAAATTTTGAAAGGACGTAGTTTTGTGACCTTAATTAGTTGGATGCGTGAGTAGGAGGGACTGATCACCCCGATAACTCATTCCCAATGAAAGAGGCGACAATAACTCGTAATTATTATAAATTTTGGAAATATACTAATTTCAACTTGATTGATTGAGTGGTGTGTGCAAGTTGGTTGATTATTAATTTTTAGATAAATAGATACCTTATGGATGTTTGCGTTTGATTTGAGGTTTGATAGTAGAGAAATTGTCTTTAAAGTATGGTAGTCCGAGGAGTACCTATCTAGGATTAGATGATTAAAAATTAGAGATGCGAAGAGTAGGAATGCCGGTGAGGAAGGCATTGTTTGTGGGGTTGGATATGGAGTGACATAAGATAGGAGCATTAGTACTTAAATGATTGATATGGCGTAGTTCCCTAGCGATAAATTAAAGGTGTTTGGATAATCTAGTGAGACTTTGGTGACCTGAAAATAGAGTTTTGGTACAAAGTAAAGGTGTAGATTAAGTATGCCTAAGGATGTTGTAACCTTCTTGAAATTCTTAATGAGTGTTGGACTAGTTGTGTAGGGGAAGCGTTTAGTAGTTGGCTTAAGTATGATCATAGTATGAAGATCAAAGGAAAGAAGGGAGAGGAAGGATAGGTGCATAGGACTACATATGAGCTGAGGTATAGTTGCTTAACCATAGGTGTGTTGAAGTGTGATATGCACGCGACGTAGTATGTGGGAGACAAAGTATGTAGTACCGAGGTTTAGGTACGTTTGAATAGTAAGTGTAGATGATGAAGTGAGTTGTGAATAGGCCTAAGTGTAGTGGATAGACAATATTTGAAGGATTTGCTTGTTGAATATTGTTACCTTTGATTGACGTTTGGCTATAGGTCGATTGTTTCTGTGATGCACATGAGTTTAATTTTGATTTGTGCTAGATTGTTTTAAAGTTATGTACTGAAATGAAATGCGGTGCTCGATTATAACAATTAAGGTTAGGATTCGCGTATAGTCTCCTTTTTGGCAGAGATGAAATGATTGACTTTTCTAACTTCTAGGTTTATGTCTGAAAACTAAATTTTGAAAATAATAAGTGGTTGTTGTGTGTGGCAACATGTTCGTGTTATAATAAGATTTGAGGTTGCGTATAGTTTTCCCTTTTGGACAACATTGTGAATTCTATAATTTTCGAAAGGAAACGGTGCTTGGAAATTCTGTATTTTTGGGAATGAGCGTAATGTCAAGAATTGTGTTAAATTCTGTTCCAAGTTGTTTAGAATTTTATTACGAGATGTGACGTGATTTTAGCTTTAGGACCGATTATGCCATGGATTGATGTTGTTTGAAAATGACGAGGTCCTACAATAATTTCATGGTTTGACGAGGTAAAATCTTTTGAAACAAAAAGGTGAGTTTTACTCACATTTAGAGAATTTTAAAATGTTGTTTATGTTATGTTTGAACGGTTTTCGGAAATTGGAGTTTCGTGAATTTTCGAGTCAAAAACGCTATTTTGGAGGAATTATGTTTGTTTGGAACTTAGAATGAAACCATAAGGATTTGATTGTTTAATTGTTATGCTTGAATATGGTTTTCGATTGTGGGTCTGTGTTAGTTGAATTTACAAATCTTTTGGAAAACCGTAAATTTTGTATATGCGCTTGAGTACTTCGAAGTTGAATTGAGATATGAGGTATGATATGTTCTGGTTTTAATTGATGTTCTGGACTGGTTATACAGGTAAAAATTATTTTTGGGATGTCCATATTACAGAGGAAACTCTGCCGAATTTTCGTTAGAAATTTGATACATGTTTAAAGTGGTAATTGGATTGTGTGGTTAGAGGGTAAATGAAGAATTGAGAAAATGTTAGAGTGGTGTTAACTAAGTATGGATGAGTCGGAATGTAAGCATGGTAGAAGAGCAGAGTTGTTGAAATAGGTGTAAGTATCTAAGTGAAGAGTATGTTTGTCGAAGTATATATGTTGTCAAATCTAGTAGTAGGTATGTGCAATTAAGTATGTCGAAATCTAGTATGGTACAGTTGTGGAGATATTGAGGTAAGGTGTAAGTCGAAGTTAGTGTTCGACGAAACGTAGGTAAGTTGAAGTACAGAGTTGTCGAAACGAGTAATGTCTAAGTGTACTTCTCTAAGTCATAGTAGAAGTGTCGGAAATATTGAAGTTGTCGAAGTATAGTGTGAGGTATATAACTTAAGAGTCAGGAGTGGTAATTGCTGTAGTGTGCATATACCTAGGTGCAGATGCCGTTTGATGTTAACATGGTTCAGAATTGTTGCTGGGAGCACCGGGAGTGCGGTTGTTATGAGACTCGAAGTGGAATTATTAGTAACGACGACGAGTAGGTCAATTAGATAAATGAGATAGGTTTGAGTTAGGAGTTTGAGTTCGGAAGTGAGCACCAGAGATTGAAAACTTAAAGAGGGTAAGCTAATCGCAAATCGTAGTTGAGGGTATAGTGTTACTGCCTCAGAATGGATGATATTTAAGTAGTCGAGTAGGATCTGGATATCCTACAGGTTAGAATATCTGCTAAGGGTAAGAGTGTAGAAAAGGTGTGTGTTTTGTTACCTTAGTGTACGATAGATTATGATAAGTACGGTTAGAGGTGTGAAGAATGTTGGGTATAACTTCGTGAGTATTTTCGAGGACGAAAATATTCTAAGTGGGGGAGAGTTGTAACGCCCCGAAAATAATTTGAATATTTATTTAATTGATTACTTAGGAGTTATGTGGTTAGTCATATTTAATTAAATGAATTAGGTGTTTTAATTAAATTAGGAGGTGAGAGTTAGTAAATAAGATGTGGTGATGTTATTAAGTTAGGGGGTCTTTTTCATTTATAATAGGTTGTAATATTTGTATTGTATGAAGGTTAGGGTTTTAGAGTGGTTTATTGATTATTTGGTGAAGATGATGAATAGTGATTATATGTTGATTGAGTGTTATTTGGTTTGATTGTTGTTGTGTTGAATTGATTTTTGAGGAAAACACTATGTTGTTGTTGAAATGGAATTGATATGCATTTTGTGTGGGTTATGAGTGTGGTTGTTTGTTGTGAATAAATAGGTGTTAGGTGTATTTGGATTGTTTTGATGATATGTTTGTTGGAAGAAAATGAAGTATGAGTATATATGTGCAATAGGTGTATATGATTTAATTGGATAATTGATTTGTTGAATTAAAAGTGTGTCTAAGTGATGGTTTAGTCCCTAAGAATTAGTTTAATCCTTGGTGTGACAAATTAGTCCCTAAGAATTAAATTAATCCTTGGCGAGACAAAATAATCCCTTAGTGTCTAATTAGCCCCAATGTGTCAAATATTTTCCTAAGTCCCTAAATTAATTTTGGTGTGTCAAAAATGGTCCTTAAGTGAAGAAAAGGTCCTAGTGAGGGGTTTGGGCCCTAGGTGGGATTTAATTTAATAAGTGTCAAGATGATGATTAATAAATGATGAGGTGATGATTAATAAATGATGAGGTGATGATTAGTAAATGAGGTGAATGATGAATGATGATGTGGCATCGGCCAAAAATGGTGAGTTAAATGATTGTGGTGATGAATTGTGATGTTGTTAATGCATTGTCATGGTGTCACATACTTCATATGCATTACGAGACGAAGGACGTAGGATGATGTGGCTTCGGCCAAAATGAGGTGATGATTATGGATCCACATGCATATTGCACACATGCATAAACTCATACATTTGATTGATGCCTCCCGATGAGTGGGAGTTGAATGCTATATGACGGATGATGAGTGTTTGTGTAATTGAGCAGTGAGGCTTCTCGAGAGTTGTACTTAGTGACGTATGTTAGTATGGTTGTAGGGTGTGTCCTGTTTCCTTCCTCGTATAATACTCATATTACTTGCTATTATTTATGCAAAGAGACTCACCCTAGCATTTTATGTTGCCTGCTCTCGTGGCGACAAACAGGTGTTGTGCAGGTGATACTGAGCGAAGGCGCCCATGCCTTCCTGAGTTAGTGTGTCAAGCTCTGAGTAGTCACATTAGGGATGGGGGATTATAGTATCATTACTTTACTTGTGTATTAAGCTGGCTTAGAGTATGTATGTAGTATGTATTGTATGAGTAAGACTTATTGTCTTTCCGCTGTACTAGTAAACTAGTTTTGGACTGTTGTAAAGCTAAACAGGTATTTTTGAGAGTTCGTCCTATTTAAGCCGTGATATGTAACACGCAATATATTTTATTAATGAAAGAGTATGTTGACTAATTTTAAGTCATATGTATGGTGAACGTAGCATTCCCTTGAGGATATATCTTTTAAAAGAAAAACAATTTTTAAACTCTGATTTTAATTAAATACTTAAAGAGAGTAAGGGGGTGTTACAAGGTTCCTTGATGTACATTAATCACCGACAACTCTAATGAATATTGCGCACCAATAATACGATAACCAAAAAGGTAACTATCTCATAAGTTCAACAATGCGTATTTTCGAAGTAATCAAACTATATTCTTGGAAGTTGTTATTTGTCAAGGCCAAGTTAGGTCATAACTTCTATGAATGGTATGTGGATCCTTTAAAATGTCTTTCAAGACCCTGGGAATCTTTGGTTTGGCGTCTCTACTAATTTTGGTTTGGAAGGATTTAATTCTCTCTAGGGGAAAGGGAGAGTCCTTGGATAGATAGGGGCCTTTGTGTTGCCTAATTCTTTGTTCTGATATACACACTCTAATTACTTCAGCTTTTTGAATTGAGCCGTAGTGTACTTTTGCCTATTTTGACCCTGGAAGGATTTACTTAGTTGGGTGATAATTGAGCCGCAGTGTACTTTTTGCCTATTTTGTGGAGACTCTATAGGAGTTGAGAGTCACATTTTTCTAATTATATATGTTATATATATTTTATTCAAGGATATCAAAACTGGATGGGACCGAACGGTTCAACCGGAAACCAGATTCAAGTCCGATCCAAATAAGCATGTTAAGCGCTTATAGCAAGAATTGAATTGGAAACTGGGAAACCGGCTTTTAACCGCCAAAATCGGAAAAAACAGGCGGTCAATCGGTTTGAGCCGGTTGAAAAAAAATTAAAAATAAAAACTCATTTTTCTCATGTCAGACACTTTTGAAGGACCAACGAAATTTTATATATGTTATATTTTGTGACCCGTGTTTGGAATTTGGTGTTTAGGTGGGTTGGAATAATAGTTGTGCTACCGGCCACTTGACCTCCCAACCCTATTCTTAGTCATTTATTATTGAGGGTTTCCAACCTTCAATAGGAAGGGTATGATTATGTTGTGGCATGTTGTTCTCTTAGCTTTTGGGGAATCCAAAAACGGGTATATAGTGAGACATTTTTTACAATTAAAAATGTACTCAAGGAGTCAAGGAGATAGTTTTTGTGTAGTGTCCTACGCAGTAAGGGATTCTCTCGCCGATTGAGCCTAGAGAAAATGTCACGCATTCTACCACGGCTACTGCGGATGAATCATTTATCCCTGCCTTGACTACTACGGATGTTGGTACGCCTTTCTTGAAGTCGGCTAGCACATTTGCAGCTAGCCGAACGGGTAGTGATTCCACTTAGCCTCCCACCACCAAGCTTGATTCGTTTTCTACTCATAGTTCTTCTGTTAACTCTTTGGAGGAGACTTCTTCAACCCAATCCCCCACGACTCAGCCAGATGCCTCCCTTCTAACGCTGTGGAGGTTCCTGACATGAGAATTTTAGGGAAGAAGTGGGGGGATGTCTCAGGTGATGATGATGTGCCTGTTGTCCAAGAACACGTTGCTACATCGAACCTGGTAGTTGAATCTGACATGAATATTTTAAGAAAGCTCTAGGATGGATCTTCAGATGGTGTTGGTGATCCTGTGACTTCTGACTCGCATGGAACAGCTGTGTCTGTGCTAGTTGGCCGTTTTTCCAAGTCTCAAAAGAAGAAGTTTAGACAGAAACAACGGTTGATTGTTGGTTACAATACTCGCTCAAAGACTAATTCTGTCTCTGAATCTTTTTAATCTGGCTTGTTTCTAGTTTGTATAGGTAGCTTGAGTATCTTCTATCTTCTGTTAATTAGATTGGTTATTGTCTAGCCTGTAGGCTACAGTATTTTAGGGGTCATCTTAGAGGCTTTCTATTATTGTTTTATTTTCTTTGATGACAAGGATTTCGGTCTAGTCCCCCCTTCGCTTACTCTGTCTTTTCCCTTTTCTTTTTTTTAATAAATTCGAACAATCAACTTGTTTGTCAAAAAAAAAAAGGAGATAGTTTTTGACTAACCCTCAGTCTAATCCGTCGTCTTTTGTGAATGGTGTGTTGATCCCCTAGAGTCAATCTTAAGAAAATGTGAGTCATAACTATAGTGGGGTTTACTTATTCACTAGTTTTCGAGGTAGCTACCAAGTGGGGTTTGTCTTTGCCCTCTTTTTTTTAAGAGCGTTGTGTGGTATAACACTTGTTAGTAAGGTGTATTTATGTTGTTGAGCTCTATTGTATAGTGTCTTGTGTATATAGTGATTAGTACCCTAAATACTCACAATATTTAATTTAATATATAAAATACTTTGCTTTGTTATAAAAATGAAAACTAAAAAAAATTGATTTTTACCAACATACAAAAACACCCAATAAATGCTAAATGTCTTTAGGTAAAGGTAGATTTGGCATTTATCCACGGTAACTATTCCTGCGCATTAAGCACAGCGTGTTTCAAGATATTTTGTTTGTGGAAAAATTTATAACTATCGTGCAGCTTTCTTACCTACATTTTTTTTAGTGTCATTATATATTTTACTTACCATCGATCCAATACCTTTACCTACAATTTTAGAGTCCAACAAATTAAAAACGTATGTGGGGGTATAGGTCATTTTGTTGTAGAGGAAGGTAAAGTTATGTGGTCTATTACCTGAACAGCGAGTACACCATGCTTCTTCTTGGGAACAAGCTTTCCTTCAAAGGCATGATCAGGGTTATAAAAGTTAAGGCACTGAAGTTCCACCTCAGCCACAACTTCAAGAAATTCAACCCCACGATTATTGCAGAGAAGCTCTGGTTCACCAACAGAGTTAAACACAACTTCACCAGCAAAGGCATAGTATGAAACCAAAGCCTGAGCCAATGCCTTTTTAAGACACCCCACCATTGATTCAAAGGATAGCAACGTTGTATTCTTGTAGCAAAAGAAAACTCCAACATCCACAGCTGGTAGAAGCAAGTCAAGGTTAGAAAGTGGGAGCCAATGCTCTTGCATTGGTAGCCCTGCTGCTACTATCTCTTCATTTGTCACACTCACGTTGAACTCTCCTCCATTTGAAATACTCATTTTTGATATAAAGATGTGAGAGACTGAGAATGTTTTGGCTTAACTTCTTTTGATATAAATAAAGGTCTTTGTTGTATATAATATATATAGCCCATAAGCACTTTCAGATATTGTTGGAGTGGTTTGTTTTGGTCAATGTTCGTTCATCTAGTACTCTATTAGTACACTCGGTAATGACGCCAAATCATCCAAAACATGTTGCTCAGCCTTAAGTTGCCCCTAAATTAAATAAAATGTGGCTAATTTACCTTATCACTCAAAAGCATTGCACTAATATCTATCATATAAATTTATTTATATTATTTGTTTTACAGCTATTACGATATATTTATATTATTTGCATATTCACCTCAATTTTAATAAATAATACATTTGTCTTTCCTTTATCTTCCCTATGTTTCACATTGAAGAAGAGGAGAGACAAGATAACATAGAGAACTATGTTATTCACTCATCCTCTTCTACCCTTCTAGATCACCTTTTGTTTTCTTGACTTATCTAAAAAAAACCTTTTTTTTTTCTTGAATATGGCTATGTCACGTTGGTTTTTGCTTCACATTCTTCTGCACCCTTCTACCCTTCATATTTTTTTCTCCAAAGATAATATTACATTGCATCCTGTGCGTCTCATTTTAGCTCCTGTGCGTCTCCTTCTAGTTCTAGAATCGCACCATCTCTCTATTTTTAGAACTAGTATACCTGCCCGTGCGATGCACGGGAAACATTTCGGGTACATTGGTCATTAAAAAATACAACTTATTAAATTCTTAAATGTCCCACCCACATATATATATATATATATATATATAGTATTGTTTTTTTTTTTTATAAGAAAGATAGTTATATATAAATAATGAAAGGAGCACTAGGAGTACTCCAACCCATTACACAAGTGTCTAAAACAAAAGATGTCAAACATTAATACAATGAAATGGTGAATTCCACCAATCCGAGATAATCACTCCAGCTGCACCACCTGCCTTTCCCATGTACCAACCCCGAGAAATATGATTGATCTGATTAACAACATTGAGAGTGTCCATCACCTCCCCATTGAAAATCATATTGTTTATCGCCTTCCATATGATCCACGTAGTAGCCATCCAAAACACAAATTGGCCCTTATTTTTCTTGTTGGGGTACTTCACAAGCCTATCATATTCCCAAAAATGTTGAACTCCCCCCATGGCTATAACATCTTCAATCCCCAACCAGCTTAAAATTTCTTTCCAAAGACATTGGGAAATAGCGCATTGGAAAAATAAGTGCGCAACTTTCTCATCACAAGTATCACATAAAGGACACCGACTGTTGTTAATGACTACATTCCTTCTAAGTAGATTATCCTTGGTTGGCAACCGGTCCAAGAATAACCGCCAACAAAACATCGCTACTTTGGATGACACGGGTACTTTCCAAACAATAGATAAAACATCCACCATATCACTGGTCAAAAGTGTCTGATTTACAAAAGACATGGCAAAAGAATAGCAAGAACTTACAGTGAATAAGTTCGATTTGTGCAGTGTCCATTTCCACCTGTCTTGTGAACCAGCCACCAATTGCACATCAAATAGAATGGTCTTCAAAGAGTGGAACATATTTTCTTCATTAGGTTGTAGTTGCCTAGTCCATGTCAAGTCCCACTGCCATCGTCCCATCATCCAAGAGCCCGCATTTCCCACAGAGACAAGTTGTTGAGATGAAATTTCATACAAGTCCGGGGAAGCCTCCTTCAAAGGCTCCTGAGCCTAACCATTTGTTATGCCAAAAAAGAATGGAGTATCCATCTCCTAAGACATTACTCACGGCCTTTTGAAAAAAATTCTGCTCTTGTGAAACATCTCTCTCCAACAACATCAAATCCCTCCACCATATTGAATCTTTTGGGCCCCAAGTTCGGCCAAAACTACATGATTGTTTTGCTGTTAAATTACCATATCTAAAGGACAACAACTCCCTCCATAAAGCAGTATGATCGTAAATGCAACGCCACTTCCACTTAGCAAGCAAAGAAATGTTGAATACTTCTAGATTCTTCACACCTAAACCTCCCTCCTTCTTAGGTTTGCAAATGTCTTCCCACGCCACCCAACAAATCTTCCTTTCCTCATCATGTGATCCCATAAGAAATCTCTTTGAATTTTTGTTAGCTTCTTAATAACAACTTTAGGAGCTTTGTAGAAAGAGAAAAAATATAAAGGTAGACTTGAAAGGACAGAATTAATTAGTGTTACCCTTCCTTCGATGGATAAATGACGACCCCTCCAATGTTTAATTGATTTATGTTTGTCACATAGATTAAAGACATTTTTATAATGAATATACTACATTTTGAGAGTTCATTAAAATCTCATTTAATCCTCAATTAACATTTTACTATTTTTCTTTGACAAAATTTAGGTATAAATCTCTTCATGTAGAAATAAATTAAATTTATTTGTCATATCTTTGCTATCCAATTAGGTATGGCAATGGGACTGGGTGGGGCGGAGCGGGGGCGGGAAGTACTCCCCGTCTCCGCCTCTGAAGTTGTCCCCATCCCCTATTCCTGGTTTGGGTAGTTTTTCCCCTCCACCCACATCCCTAGAAAACCCAAAGGTCCCTACGGGACCCCAGAAATTTATTATAAGTTAGAAAAACAATAAAATTGAAAAAATATATATAAAAGTAAGACTAAAAGACAAAACTTTAAATTTTAATATAAATAAAAATTAGTCAATTATATTTTAATATTTAGAAAGTATAAAAGTTAGAAAAATTTAATATTTTAAATTTTAAATTTTAAATTAAAAACACATATAAAAGACTAAAAAAATTAATACTTATAATATAATATATATCTATAACAAAAATATTTATGTAATATATTCGAGGCGGTATCTCTTGGGATGGCAAAAAGGCACCGTGTGTATCCCGGGCACTATCTACGACGCGTGCACGGGCGAGTAGCTTAACGGTACCCACGGGTTTACTATACGAATAATTAGACTACCCGTCAATAAATTGGGTGGGTCCCGGATATTGAGATACCTGTTTCATGGTACCCGTACCCAAAAAAAATATACTTATTTGAAAACTTTCCTAGTATTATTTATTTTATTGTTATTTATCTTCTTTCATTAACTACAATAAGCTAAAAAATAAATGATAAAATAAATATATAATGAAATGTCTAATTTTTTATATGAATGAAAAGAAAAGATTGTGTGTAAAAGGTTAATTTTGTATGGTACTTCAAATTTTATTTTCAAATAAATATATATCAACTAATATTGAAAGTATCCGTGGGTACTTGCGAGGAGATTGTACCCACGAGAAACCCGCTATGCGGTTACCCGCGCGAGTATGTGGCGGCTACAGGTATTATTTATATTAAACGGGACGCGTAGTGGGTATCTACTACCCGTGCCCGCCCCGCCCCGTTGACATCCCTAGGGATCCCTGAGGGGCTAGGTCCCCGCGGGGTAAGAGGGTATAATCCTCGTCCCCATCCCCGCTCGATCATGGGCAATTTTCTCTATCCCCATGGAGAAAATTCCCACCACGGGCCGCAAATGGGGAAACTGTAACACCCTTTTTTTTCAACGGTAATTTAATTTAAAATCAGAGTTCAAAAATCTTTTTCTCTTTTGTAATACATCCTCAAGGGAATGCTACATTCACCAAAACATCACTTTAATCTAGTCAACAATACTTTTCACTAATAAATATAATTGTGTGATACATAGCACGACTTTAATGGGGCGAACCCTCAAAACACCGATTTAGGGACATAACAGTCCACTTAATCATCACGCAACGGAATAAAACATGTTTCATAAAACATAATCGAATACATCACCAAGTTATAGTTCAACAACTTTAATCAAAACAACTAATAACTACTCGCCCCCCCAGTGCTACGTATCAGAGCAAGACGCCACAACACTACTAAAAAAACAAAAATTAGAGATGCCCAAAATCCCTCTCTAAATAGCCAAAATCCGTCACTAAATGATTTAGAGAGGAATTTGCGAGGAACCGATGATTCATCGGCAATTTTGGCGTCACAAAATTTTTAGAGAGGATCTCGATAATCCTCTCTAATAGCGAGGAAAAATTTGCCGCTAACGAGAGAGGAAACGAGCCCGTCTCTAATAGCGAGGAAACAAACACGCGTCTCTAATAGAGAGGAACACACACGTCGTCGCTAATAGTGAGGAAAATATCCCTCGCTAATAGAGAGGAATATTTTCCGTCGCTAACATGATGAGGAACAATTTCCTCTCTAATTTTGGTGATTTAAACAGAATTATTTTTTTACAAATACCAATTGTTTTAATTTATATATTTCCACCAAATACCAATTATTTTAATTTATCTATTTCCACCAAATACCAATTATTTTAATTTATCTATTTCCACCTATATTAGAAAACCTTTTGATTCAAAGGAGCTCTTTTAAAACATAGGCTACAAAATTTTTAAAAAACACAAACATCTATTACTAATAATAAAACGTGTAATCATAATCCATACAAGAGAAAAGTAAAGTTAATTAAGCTTACAATCCAAAAGACATATCATTGTTTGAAAAGAAAAAAACACATCAACCATCTAGTTCATCAAGAACACCCTATTGCTCTTCCTTTTCACTTTATTAAGCTCGTTCTCAATTGTAGATTCTCGGTCCGATAGAGTGGATAAAGAAGGAAAAGCTAAATGGTTAACAATCTCGAGAACCAACAAGTCTAAGAGAATAGGAGAGACCAAGCAAAGATCCCCGGATCGAGAGGAAAACCCATTATTAAGTTCAGTAAATTCTTTGTCACCTTTCGCCATCCGAATTCTCCTACAATGGCCGCAATGAATTGCATGTAATAGGTGATATCATCCCCACTTGGATGAAGTGTGGCAATCCACGGAGATAATAATTTCGCTCTGGATACAGTGAAGTTAGAGACAAGATAGGAACATTCTTTATGGAGTCATTGAGTTCACTTGCCAAAGTTGCTTGGCTATGTGTTATTGTTCCAATGATTGCCAATACTTTGTTGCTACGTGCGAGATCAATAGCTATATTTATAAGAGCATAATGGTGTTAGAATATTTCATTTAAGCTGAAATCCTCATAATCATAATGAATGTTAATATTATACTACCGCTTTAACTCCTACTAAACACATCCATAACAACCTTAAACAAGGAAGAATATTTTGTTTCTAAGGTATAAATGAAATGTGGAAAAACTCAAGTTAGAATGGACATTACCACTTGCAATTACTTGAGCCGAATTCCCCACGAATTTTTATGTGCAAATCCAAACTTGGAGAAACTCATGTTGTTGAACTCTTGATCGCAATTTCCATTGCTATCTTCTTTGTTGAAAGAAAGCACCGATGATCCTACTAGCAACAACTAATGGGAAAAAAGTTCGAAAAAAAAGTTCTTATTCTACTGATTACCCTTGTTTGGTTAACTAATTGTTAAAAATGTATAGCTCATTCTATTTGCTTATCTATAGGTTTACTTCATCCTGTTTCCAATGATATGATATTGCTTACAATTGTGATTTAACAAAAAATTCGTAAGTTTGGTTTTTTAAGAGTATCTTCATTTCGGATTCTCTACTTACAAAAATTCAAGTTTGGTTTTTAAGAGTATCGTTCATCACTTTTTCAATGTGAGTAATTCAATTCAAAGTCTCGAGCATGAAGTTCATCTAAGACAGAGGATTTGTTTGTTAGGATTAAGATCGTGAGTCGCAAATTTGAGTATATATAAGCAATCTGTGGATTTAGTATAGAATAACAGATCCAATACTCCATTGTGATCCACTAATACTACTAGAGCAAAACAAATGAGGCAGAGTCACCATCTTAACTCTTAATAAGGATTTCCCTCACTCATTTGTTATGCTTAATAGAGTGTTTGTTTTCACAGCAGGTACAAAGATTATGCGGCGTGTCCGCCATGAAAGCTATAGGAATGATAAGCTTTGAATGGGACGAGCATTCGATTTGAACGGCGGTTCAACAAACTTAATTCAAAACATTGCATAAAATACTCAAAGCCGAATCAATAAACAGGTTGATCGGTTGAATTTACGTAAAATGAATATGGAGTTCTTTGAAATACTATGAAGAGAGAAAGTGTGAGGACCAAACTACCTACACAACTTATCTCTATTTTCTTTCACCATAAATTCTTTACAATTTAAGCAGAATATCTCATTGTGTAATATACAAAGCACATATGATACAATTGCAAAGTGAGAAACTATAGTTCATCTTTCGGAGTTTATGCAGATATGCAGAACCGACAATGCAGATAGATATGCGATTTAAGCAGATCAAAAAATGAACCAGTTTAAGCAGATTATAAAAAGAACGATTATGCATAATCGAGACAGAGCATTATATCAACAGTAGCGAAGATACACATAAATGAACCGCTTTATAAATGAACCGATTATGCATAACATTTTGATTGGGTATAATAGGAGGACCAAAAGCGCAATTAAGCCTTACTTTTTTTGACCAACTATACTATATTTACTATCAATAGCAAAAAAGACAAAAATGGGGATAGATATCCACAAAACAAATAATGGTTTTGAAAACAAATACTTTCATGCAACAGATGCAAAGAAGTGCAAAGAAGTGCAAGGAGAAGTTTGAGAATGTATACAAGTATCATGGAAGAACTAAAAAGGGTAGATAATTCATAGAAGAACTAAAAAGGAGAAGTTTGAGAATGTATACAAGCTTCAGAGCTGTTAGATAATCAATGCAATCCAGCAGCATATGTTGGAATGAAACATAGAGATTACATGCAACTTCAAAAGAACAACCAGCTTTATGGGAAATCTGTGCTTAACAAAGTGAAAATCTGATTTAGTGATTTTGGTTCATCTCAAGTGTTGCCTTCCTTGAGCAATAGGCTCAAAACCAAAAGTTTAAGTTTGTAACAGAATTTGTACAGTACAATAGCATTATTTACACAGACAATGAACAAACCAGAGAACGAACAATAAAGAGAGCGAACACAACGACACAATAGCATTATTTACACAGACACAATTTCTCTGCTAAATAACACAATAGCATTATTTACACAGACAATGAACAAACCAGAGAACGAACAATAAAGAGGATTAAATGCCAAATCAAACATACCCGTAGTAACTAGATAATTCAGAGAGGGTCCTTATGCTGCTAAGTTTCCTCACGAGTTCCTCGGTTGCTGCAAAATTCTACCTGATATGATTAAATTTCTGTTACAGAGTTAGGGTTTTTGCAATTGCAACAAACTAGAATGTTAAACAATAAGAAGAGATTAACATACCTGATATGAAAATCGTCACCTGAGAGAAGCTGAATCGCTCGAGAGAAGAAGAATCGTTGATGAAGGGGAGTCGCACTTCACAGTTCTAATGAAGAGACTAAAACGTTAGGGTTCAAACATTAGGGTTCAAATAGTTTGGGTTTTGGTGCCGACGGTGAGTAGTTGGTGGCGACGGTGAGTGGTGGTGGTGACTGGTGAGTGGCGATGGCGAGAGGGTGAGGTTGAGTGCCGTCGGTGGCTGAGAGTGAGAGCGAGATCGAGTGGGTGAGTAAAAAAAGAAGAAGAAGATGGTGGCGCGACGGTGAGTGGTGGTGGTGACTGTTGAGTTGCTGGCGAGAGGGTGATGGCGAGAGGGTGAGGATGAGAGGGTGAGGATGAGTCTGAGAGTGAGATCGAGAGGGTGATGGCATCGATTGGTTAACTAAAAAAAATAAAAAATAAATAAATAAATGAGAAAGTAAAAGTTAGTGAGAGGGAAGTGGAAAAAAATGGAGCGGGATTGTTAGTGACGAACTTCAAGTTTCTCACTGTTAGTGACGAATCTGTAATTCGTCTCTATTAGTGACGAATCTGTAATTCGTCTCTAAACTTTTGAGATTTTGTGACGAATTTAGAGAGGGAATATTTAGTGAGAGATATTTTTCATCCCTACATTCGTCACAAAAATAAAATAGCAATAACTACATATTTTCCTAGCTAAATCCCTCACTAATAGTGAGGGATACATATCCATCTCAAAAAATCCTCACTAAATATAACTTTTCTAGTAGTGCAACTAGACTGAGGAAGGAGGAACCTTCACTCGGGATCACCTGCACGTTGCCGACATAAGAATCAACATAGAAAGCAGAAGGGTGAGTCTCTAGCACATATAATAGGATGTATGATAACCATCATGTTAGAGAAAGACAACTAGAAACATCACTGCTCAATAGACAAACACACATCATCAAGTTATAACACATCAACTCCTAATCATCAAGAAACATCACCAATATGCATGAGTATATACATGAATGCAACCCAACACCAAGGGTATAATGCATGTGGTACCATTCGCCATTCTGGCATGTCCGTCGCTAATGATATGAAGACCGAAGTCTACAATATCGAGGCCGAAGCCTATGTCCAACCCTAGTGATATGAAGGCCGAAACCTACAATATCAAGGCCGAAGCCTATATCCGTCACTTGTTGCATATGAGGCATGAGACTCCATGAACAATGCATCAACCACAAATGTTTCGGGGTGTATCAGCAAAACCGAGAGGTACGAACAGCATTTGGGCCGTCGGCCCATAATCAGCTCCAATCGGCCCAAGTCCATCGCTTGGAGCGCACTTCTCGCAACCGGCCGAAAATTTCGCGAAAGCGGTCGGACTTACAAGATATATACGCCATTCGCACATGGCATCAGGTACGTCCTCTTACCTTGTGTTATCTGCCCGAGCGACCACTCACTTGATCGTCGGAGTGTCTTTGCAGGTACCACCCGAGGTGCTCAGTGTGAAGCCAGGACCGGTCCTTTCTCCATACTCAACGACCGGCCCAGTTAACAGACAACAACAACACTTCATTGGTCAAGGTACGATCAATTGGCAACCGCAATGGGAGGCCCGAGCGCTATCCTACTTCGACTATGGATCCACGTGAAAGACCGCCCCAGACGCGGGCATCGTCACGACTTGACCCCCCGGGGCCGAATGCTCCTCAGCATACCCCGGAGGGCGTACCTGCAACCGAGCATGGATCGCAAGGAAACCCTCGCCAAGAGCCCTCAGTGCAGGGCGGCCTAGGACCTATCCTAGAACAGGTACAACGGCCCGCTCATCAACCGAGCACCGCCGAGCCGGGCCGAGGCGTGGATTGCGAGCCTTTTGCGGAGCATATCACTCGTGCCATCCTTCAAGTGCTACGAAACAAGAATCACTCATTGCGGATCGAGACGAGTTGATCGCCGCTACGAAGAGAGTCGACCTCACCGCCAATGAGCGGACAACGGAGAACCCTCACTCAAGGTCGCCGCTTCTTCGCAGACACCGTGCACGCCTCCTCGAAGGAGCGCCACTCGCCGAGGAAGTACTTCTCGCTGATAACTCTATTTTATATAGAGTATTTCATATGTTTAAACTTAGTATTTGCTCTCTTTCAAGTAATAATAAAGAGTTTATATAGTATTTAGTGTGATATATGATATCTTGAGTGATTTGAATGGTTATAGTTATTTATAGGCCATTTTGGATATATTGTGGTATGTTTGATGTTTTTGTTTAGTGCAGTCTCAATGCTAACTGCATCAATGCTCCTGCACTGATCCTGCATCAAATCTGCGCTACTTGGTGAATAAGCAGTCTGTTTCATATGCATCCACTTGCAAGTGATGACCTCCGCACTGGTTCTCTCGATGCCATCCCACCTTGTATAGTAGGCGCTACCATTCACACATAGCTATAGGCATAGCTTTGAAGAGTCACCTACATAGGGACACATGTTCACACATCAATGAACCGCCCTATGTCATTAGTCAAAGATTTCAACATGGATAAAGCTCTGGAAAGCAACTACAGCTATGATCCACTCAAGATTACTTCAACATGAAGGAAGGAAGCACCTCTCTTGAAGGCTATAAAAGGACCTCACATCTTCATTTGGAAATATATCACAATCCATAAGTTAGATCAAAATTTCAATATACATAGTTAGTTTTTATATTTTTAGAGGAAGAGGAAGGAATTCATAAATCCTCCTTAACCCGTTTTCATAGTGTTTGTATAGTGCTAAGGAGTAATGCTAGTGCATTGCTAGAAGATTTCATACAAAGGTTTTCAACATTTGTATCTTTACTCTTGTTGTTTCTCTTTTGTGATTTCTATATATATAAACATGGTCTATTCAGTTTATATATATCTTGCAATGTCTCTTGTTAGCTAAACCTTTCTTAGTTCGAATGTTCTAATCATTTAATGAGCTTTTAAGTAAGTATGTTGCATGTATGTATGTTTGTACTTTAGTTCTTGCTTGATAATGTTTCCAAACTTATTTTGAACTTGATCACTTAGAATAAGTAGATTTGTAAATGACCAGAAATGGCTTACAATTAAGAACTCAAGAACTAATATGGGTGAGTGTTTTACATAAAGAAAACTTTGTGAAAACCATGCTAAGTCCTAGAAATAGGATAGTATAGTCCATAGGATAATTGTGGGTACTTAAAATACACGAGTGAATTTACTTATGCAAATTGGATAATTGTTAGGAGGCAAGATTGGCACTAACACCCTTTCTTTCTTGTGATAGAACAAGGATCATAAGAGTGGTAATGATACTCTGAAAAAGTGACCGAAAGGCACATAGCTAATGCAACAAAGATTCAAAGTCAATTTGCATCACATAATCGCATCATACACTTATAAGTAAATTACTTGATGAAGACATTCCAGAAACAGAATCAACAAGCCAGCAACATGTCATTCAGTGAAGAACAAAGCTCAAGGCCACACTCAGTGAGAGGAGGCCCCGGTTCACAAAGATGCTATCAAGAAGAAGTTCATAGAGAAAATCTCATCCACATGGATCACATAGGTATGATTAATGATAGAGATAGACCTATGAGGATTATGCTCATTTGATCATCAAAACATGCAAACTAGTATAAATAGACCTCATATTGATGCCATGCATTTTGAATTTAAGCCTATGATGTTTCAAATGCTTCAAACTATTGGTCAATTTGGAGGATCTCCTCATGAAGATCCTCATTTGCATTTAAGGCAATTTCTAGAAGTATGTAGTAATTTTATTATACGGTGTTAGTGAAAATGCATTTAGATTAAGGTTATTTCCTTATTCTTTGAAAGATAGAGCTAAGGCTTGGCTAAATTCTTTAGAGCCTAACTCTATTCATTCATGGAATGAAATGGGGCTGAAAAATTTTAGGAAAATATTTCCCACCTATCAAAAATGCCAAAGTTAAGAAATGATATTACATCTTTTAGACAAAAAGAGTTTGAATCTCTATTTGAAGCATGGGAAAGATGGAAGGAACTTTTAAGAAAATGTCCTCATCATGGTTTACTGTTATTATTCAAATGGAAACATTTTATAATGGTTTAGAACCTCAAACCAGAATAATGCTTGATGCATCATCCGGTGGAGTGTTATTAAATCTGTCATACAATGAAGCATGTGAATTAATTGATAGAATAGCGACTAATAGCTCTAGTTGGCCTCTACCGAGAGGGTAAGTGCCCAAAAGAAACCATCAGGGTGCATGAAATTAATGATATATCGCTCTATCCGCTCAAGTAGCCACTCTAGCTAATTTGATGAAAAACTTCACTACGCAATGCTATCGCATCTAGTGCAAGTGCATCACCGGACAACAACACTATTGCTGTGAGAGAACAAGTACCTCCGTGCACACCTAGTTGTGTGTCTTGTGGAGGAGGTCACTTGTATGAGGAGTGTTCTAGCAACCCTATCTCTCAGTAAATTATGTAGGTTATAATAGGAATAACAACCCTTATTCCAACACTTATAATCTCGGTTGGAAAGATCACCCGAATTTTAGATGGAGCAACAATAGTGCACTGCACCTAGAATCGCACCAACTACACCACCAACCAACCCACCAGATTCCCACTCAAAATAACCAAAGAAACTCTCAACCTACCACCGAGAATTCTCTAGAATCCATGCTCAAAGCATTCATAGGTGAATCTAGAAGCTGCTAGACAAACCCAAGATGCTTCCATAAAGAACTTAGAGAATCAAGTTGGTCAATTAGCCATGACTCTGTATCAAAGGCCACAAGGTGCCTTACCTTCAATACTGAAGCTACTCCTTCTCAAAACAAAGGAAAGGAGCAGAGTTAAGGCTATTTCATTAAGAAGTGGTAAGGATTTGGTAGAGTTAAGCGGGAAGGAAAGTGTAGAAAAGGAGAAAAACCAAAAATCAAAAAGAAACCAATGCAGAAGCATCTAGTGCTCTGCATCACAAGAAGTTCAAAGTCCACTACCTAAGTTAGTACCGAATACCCTCCTCCTCCTTACCCTCAAAGACCTGAAAAAAGCACATGAGGAGAAGCAGTTTGGTAAATTCCTAGAGGTACTAAAACAATTACACATCAATGTTCCCTTAGTAGAAGCCCTCCAACAAATGCCAAATTATGCAAAATTTATGAAGGATGTGCTCACTAAGAGAAGAAGATTAGGTGAGTTTGAAAGCAATTGCCATGACAGAAGATTGTAGTTTGCTTATGCAAAATAAGATTCCTAGGAAATTGAAGGATCCAGGTAGTTTTACAATTCCATTTTCTATAGGAAAATCCTATACTGGTAAAGCTTTATGTGATTTAGGTGCAAGCATCAACTTGATGCCTAAATCTATTTTTGACCAGTTAGAAATAGGAAATGCAAAACGAACCACTGTGACACTTCAATTAGCAGATAGATCAATAGCCTATCCTGAAGGTATCATAGAAGACATCCTAGTCAAGGTAGATAAATTTGTATTCCCTGTAGATTTTGTTATCCTTGACTTTGATGCAGATAAAGAAGTGCATATTATCCTAGGTAGACCATTTTTAGCAACTGGTAAAACCATAATTGATGTACAGAAAGGTGAACTCACTATGAGAGTGAATGATCAAGAGATAAAATTCAATGTAATGAATGCTATGAAGTATCCTGCAGAGGATACAGAAGAGTGTTCATCCTTATTCTCTCTAGATCAATTGGTAGAAAAACAATTTTACAAACAGTATGATCACTTAGCCATTGCAGATGCATTAGATGCAGCTGCATTGCTAGATGATGAAATACTAGAAAAAGAAAATCTGCCAATAGAAAACTCTTGTAAGGAAATATTCTACAAGGTTCGAATCCCACGGAAAGAGTGGAACTTTGTATTTGAGCCCCATGTACAAGGTTCGAATCCCACGGAAGGCAAAAATTCTACAAGGGGGGTAGAAAAGACCGTGAGGTACTTGGTCTTAAGGGGTGGCAGCTGCGGTGGACACGGGAACATTACATAAAAAGGCGCTTTTTATATAACAGCCCGGGTCCACCACCCCAGCGCTATTACTCAAGATCTTTTCTACCCCCTTGTAGAATTTTTGCCTTCCGTGGGATTCGAACCTTGTACATGGGGCTCAAATACAAAGTTCCACTCTTTCCCACTACCAATTGAGCGCTGTAACACCCTAAATGATTTAATTAAGCAATTGATTAAATTATTTAAAGTGTTACACTGTTTTAAATTATAATAGAATATAAAATAGTGTTTATAATTCAGTAATTTATTTTAATTGAAGGGGATGGTGGAAGAAATGGAGAGGGGGTGTAAAAAGGGCCCAAGGTGCGCTTGGCCCAGTGTACATATATCCAAAATTAGAATTTTCTCTCATTTTGTGCAAAAAGAAAGAAAAGAAAGAAAGTTGCGAAAGGAGAGAAGAGAAAGGAGAGGGAGAACTCGGCGCAAAACCCTAGGAGAAGAGGAAGAGAAGAAGAATTCGTGACTTGAAGGCTTGGATTGTTGCAGTGGTTTTGTTCGTGACTCCATAAAGGTCCTTTTCTACGGTGAATTTGAGGTAAGGGGAGTCTCACTCTATAATAGAGGAGATAATGCGTTTTATGTAGATCATAGGCTTGGAATTGTGTCAATTGATTGATTGTTTGGGAATTGAGTCATTGAATTGAATATAATTGCATGTGGAATCGATTTTAGGGCTTGAAATTGGGGTTTTATGTTTTTGATTGGGTTTTGATGCATGATTGAGTGCTATGATGTGCAATTGAATGTGTTGATGTCGTTATATAATGTGTTTGTGTAGTATATGATGATTAGAATTGAAAGGGTTTGTGAATTGGGAGTTTTTGGGGCCGCTGGGCGCCAAGGTGCTAGGGATTTGGCGCTCGTGTAATGCATTCACGTCACGAGAAATTATTTGAGTCTGAGTTGTTTCTGCCAGGGCGCCACATTGCTGGGAAAATGGCGCCACAGGCACTCGTTCATGTCTTTGGGATGTGTTCTTTGTGCAGTGTGTTTCGCCGGGCGCCAAGTTCTTTGGGAAAATGGCGCCTGTAATCGCTTTTGCGTGTTGGGTGTGTGTGTGTGTCGATGTGGGCGCCAAATGTTGCCGGGGTGCCAGAATGGCGCTGTGTCACTTTATGCTTGATGGTGTGTGTGTGTGTGTTCTTTGTCAGGCGCGAATGTGGGTGTTTTGGCGCTGGGAGTGAAACTTTGTGTTTTAAGCATATTTTCCGTGCCAAATTTTGTATTCACCGCCCAAATCCAATTTTAAGTGTTTTGGCTCGAGTGGTTTTCGGGTGCAGTCTTATTTTGAAAATGTCCGGTGGGTGTGGTTTTGTGAGTGTAAAGGGGTGGGTTGAGTGAAACTCACATTTACAGGCATATTTTACCGTGCCATATTTTGCATTCACCGCTTAAAACATTTTTAAACCTTTTTAGCTCGAGTGGTTTTGTTTGCAAGCGTTGTGTGTCTTTGAGTCAAGTAGGGCGCCAAATTGTCTTTGCCAGGCGCCTAGGTGGTGCACGTGTGCAGGATCGCGTATGCAGGAATTGTGTCGAGTTTGTGTCGAGAACCTTTGTCTTTGCCTGGGGCGCAGATTGCTAGGAAAGTGGTGCCGATGGCGCGTGTGTTGCGGGGCGCCATTCTTGAAGTTCTGGCGCTAGTCTTTGTGTTGCACCGCGGGGCGCAGAATGTGGGGAAAATGGCGCCTAGTGCCGCCAAATGCCCGAGTGTGTCTTTGTTTTGGTCCACTAGATGACAGTTTGGTCCACTAGATGATTGTTTTGGTCCTAAATGGGGTTTAGGTCCTTGAGTGAGGTTGAGTCCTCTAGGTGAGATTAGTCCTTGGGACTTAATTGTGTTGAGAGTGGATAATGAGATAAGCGAGAATGCCATGGGGGCATGAGTAGGAGGGCCAAGCCATGGGGGCTATAAAATGAGATTAATCCGAGGTAAGAATTAGTGTGTGCATTGAGATGTTTGAGAATGTGGTTGTGTTGTTACATGGAGTCTCATGCATACATTAATTTCTTGATCGTAGAGCTTATAAAATGATTGTGAAACTGAGGGCGGCGGGAGGGGCAGAGTCATGAGGACTCCATTAATGATGAGAATCTTGGGAGGGCAAATATTGAGAACGCCGAAGGGCAAATGGTACCACATGCATAACTACATCGCATACATTCTCATGAGTGCATGAATATTATTGAGTGATGATTGGTGTGTTGATTATGCTATGAACTGTGATTGTATATATTGCCTATTATCACTTTTATTATATAGTTCGAGACTCACCCTTTCATTTGTTGTTTACCACGGTAGTCATGAGTGAGGGCTTTCTACCTTCACTATTCCCTGAGTCGGTCTGCTCTGATACGTAGCACCTAGGGGATGGGTTATGAACTATAGTTGTTCTCTTTTGCTCCTTGTTGAGCCTTATATGTATTGTTTTGAGACTGCTGAATTATTATGTTGGGATTATAAGTATTTTCCATTGCATTACGTGAAATTATATTCCAGCAGAGTTTATTTAATGGTGTTACGCATTTGAACTGCTATTGTGGTGAGATGATTGTTGAATGATTTTTAAAGAGATATGTGTAGCATCCCATTGGATGATTTTTAATTGAGAAATGAATTTTTACACTCGATTTTATTATAAACTACAGGGTAGAAATGGGGTGTTACATTAGTGGTATCGAGCAAAAGTTCGGTCTGTCCAGGCCAAGTGTGTCTGTTTGTCATATTGTGCATGACAATTAGGTGTCTTAAATTAGTTACGAGTGGTTGTTTATCTTTGCGGTGCTAGGTTGATATGGCCGGGAGGATGGACGCTGCTTTTCTTTGAGGCCTTGCAGGAGCTATAAGCGCGGTGTGGGTACCCAACAGAATCTTTGAGACCGTAGTCCGCTACTTTTAAAGAGAGGACCTCCTACCTTCGAGGGGAGGTACAATCCGGATGGTGCATGGCTTGGGTGAAGGAGATCGAGAGGATCTTCCGAGTAATTGGGTGTAATGATGAACAAAAAGTCGGTATGGCACTCATACCCTATCTCGAAGAGGCGATGGTGGTGGTTGGAGACCGGTGAGAGATTAGGGGGCTGCCCACGAGGAGGTTACTTGAAATTTTGTATTCGGGAGGAGTTCCTAAGAAAGTATTTTAGGAGGACGTCGGAGGACGAAAGAGATAGAGTTTCTTGGTGAAGGCAGGGTAGTATGTGATCCACAGAGTATCTTTGCTAGGTTTCACGACCTTGCTAAGTTCTACCCACACTACTCGAGGTGAAATTTGAATTCTCAAAGTGCATAAAATTTGAGAATGGTTTGAGAGCCGATATCAAGCGGTGTAGGGTATCAAAAGATCGTGAGTGTTCACCTGATCCGTTGGATCTTCTTGAGAATCTATGAGGCTGATAGCAATGCCCGTGCTAGACTTATGAGAGATCAGAAGAGTAAGTTTCAGAGCAGGGGTAAACCATATGAGACATCTGCTGGTAAGGGTAAACAAAGGTATGCTGGTCATGGTAGGTATGCCGGTGGTAGTAGGTTTGCTGAGGGCAAGAAGCCCAGTGGGGGAGATGCCTCATCAGATATTGTGTGTTTCAAGTGTGACAAGCCAGGTCACAAGAGTTTTGATTGTAAGATGGAGGTGAAGAGGTGCTTTAAGTGTGGGAAGAATGGTCACATGGCATCCGAGTGTGATTGCAAGGAAAGCTGTGTGTTTCAAGCGTGGTGAAATTTGGTCACCTTAGCTTCAAGTGCACCAAGCCTAAGAAGGAAAGATCCATTGGGAGAGTGTTTGCATTGGCAGGTTCAGAGGGACCTAATGATATCAGAGGTACATGTTTCATCTTTGGTACACCTTTAGTTGCTATTGTTGACACGGGTGCTACGCACTCTTTTATTGCTTCTGTTTGTGCTGAGAAATTGAATTTAGTGTTGTCTACTATGGAGAGAGGATGGTTATCGACACTCCACCTGCGGCGGTCCAGTAACTACTTCTACAATGTGTGCTAGGTGTCTCTCTGTCGGTCTTGGCAGAGAGATTTTTAGTTGATCTGATTTGTTTGCCTTTGGGTGGGTTGGATGTGATACTGGGTATGGTCTGGTTAGTAGATAACCATGTACACATCAACTGTTCTAGTAAGTCTGTTAGTTTTCTTCTTCCTGAAGAGGAAGAGTACGCGCTTTTTGTCTCACGAGCAATTGCGCGGGGTAATGAAAGAGGTGGTCGGTTTGTTTGCTTTGATGGCGTCTATATGTCACGAGAACCAAGTGTGGTTGATGGGTTGCGGTGGTGTGTGAGTTCCACGAGGTGTTCCCGGATGAGATTCCTAGTGTGCCCCAGCAGAGGGAAGTTGAGTTCGGGATTGAGCTTGTGCACAGTACTAGGCACGTGTCTCATGGCACCGTCATAGGATGTCTTCGCCGAGTTATGCGAATTGAAGAAGCGATTAGAGGAGCTTCTTGAGAAGAAATTTGTGAGGCCTAGTGTGTCACCATGGGGAGCTCGATTTGTTGGTAAAGAAGAAGGATGGGAGTATGTATGCGTGCGTGCGTAGACTACGTGCAATTGAATAAAGTAACTATCAAGAATAAGTATCCTCTCCCGAGGATAGATGATCGATGGATCGGTGGTGGGTGCTAAAGTGTTTAGCAAGATTGACTTGAGGTCGGGTATCACCAGTTAAGGTGAAGGATGAGGACATCCAAAACAAGCGTTCGAGCGAGCAGTGCGGGCATTATGAGTACTCTGTAATGCCGTTTGGTGTCACAAATGCACCAGGGGTGTTTATGGAGTACATGAACCGAATCTTCCATAGCTATCTGGATCGGTTTGTGGTTGTCTTCATTGATGATATTCTGGTGTACTCAAAATCTGAGGAAGAGCATGCAGAGCACTTGATATTGGTGCTAGAGGTCTTGAAAGAGAGGAAGTTGTATGCCAAGTTGTCAAAGTGTGAATTCTGGCTGCGTGAGGTGGGCTTCTTGGGTCACATTATTTCTGGTGATGGTATAGCTGTGGATCCAGCCAAGGATGATGCAGTGTTACAGTGGGAGAGCCCAAAGTCTGTGACTGAGATCAGGAGTTTCTTGGGGTTGGCTGGTTACTACAGGAGGTTTATTGAAGGGTTCTCTAAGTTAGCCCTTCCGTTGACTCAATTGACCTGTAAGGGAAGAGCCTTTGTGTGGGATGCAAAGTGTGAAGAGAGCTTCCAAGAGTTGAAAGAGAAGGTTGACCACGTCTCGGTGTTAGCATCTTGCTGTCTTGGAGCGACCTTTTGTTGTATCTTTGTGGCGCTTCCAAGATGGGTTTGGGAGGTGTATTGATGCGAGGATGGGAAGGTAGTTGCGTATGCGTCCCGACGATTGAGGACACATGAGAAGAACTATCCTACTCATGATCTAGAGTTGGCTGCTATTGTTTTTGTGCTGAAGATTTGGAGGCACTATCTCTATGGTACCCGATTTGAGGTGTTCGGTGATCACAAGAGTCCGAAGTACTTGTTTGACCGAGAAGGAGAGTGAATATGAGGCGAGGCGTTGGCTAGAAATTTCTTTGAAAGATTATGATTTCGGCTTGAACTATCACCCCGCAAAGCTAATGTCGTGGCCGATGCTTTAAGTCGGAAAACCTTACATATGTCAGCTATGATGGTGAGGGAATTGGAGTTGATTGAGCAATTCCGTGATTTGAGTCTGGTTTGCGAAGTGACACCCCAGAGTGTCAGATTGGGTATGCTGAGGATTGGGAATGACTTCTTGGTTAGTATCGAGACGCCCGTGAAGTTGGATGTGAAACCGGTTGAGTTGTTGGTAGCTGGTGATCAGTGTGGATGGGGACTACTGAGTTGGATTCCTGAGGTGTGTTGAGATTCGGGGGACGCAATTTGTGTTCCTGATGATGCTGAGTTGAAGAAATTGATACTTGAAGAGAGCCATAGGAGCAAGTTGAGCATTCATCCGGGTGCTACTAAGATGTATCATGATCTAAAGAAACTGTTTTGGTGGCCTGGTATGAAGAGAGATGTTGCGCAGATTTGTATATGCGTGTTTGACTTGCCGAGAAGTCAAAGATTGAGCATCGAAGCTTCTGCGGGGTTGATGCAACCTTTAGAGATTCCGGAATGGAAGTGGGGACAAGCATCTCCATGGACTTTGTGTGGGGTTGCCAAACACTTTGTGAGTAGGTTTGACACTATTTGGGTGATTGTGGATAGGCTAACCAAGTCTGCCCATTTTATTCCTATCAACATCACCTATCCTGTGCCAAAGTTGGCTAGTATTTATGTTCAGGTGATTGTGAAGCTTCATGGGGTTCCGAAGAGTATTGTGTCGGATAGAGACCCGAGGTTTACATCTGAGTTTTGGGGAAGCTTGCAAGAGGCATTGGGGTCTAGGCTGAGGTTGAGATCAGCTTATCACCCTCAGACTGATGGTCAGACAGAGAGGACCATCCAGTTTCTGGAGGATCTCCTGAGAGCTTGTGTGCTTGAGCAGGGAGGTGCGTGGGATACACATCTCCCACTGATTGAGTTTACTTATAATAACAGCTATCATTCGAGTATAGGGATGGCTCCTTTTGAGGCACTGTATGGACGGAGGTGTAGGACTCCTTTGTGTTGGCACGAGTCTGGTGAGAGTGTTGTACTCGGACTAGAGTTGGTTAGGGAGACTACTGAGAAAGTGAAAATGATCAGGGAGAAGATGAAAGAGTCTCAGAGTCGGCAGAAAAGTTACCATGATCGGAGGAGAAAGGACTTGGAGTTTCAGGCTGGTGAGCATGTGTTCTTGAGGGTCACGCCCATGACTGGTGTGGGGCGTGCTCTGAAGGCAAAGAAGTTAACTCCAAGGTTTATTGGACCGTACCAAATCACTGAGAGGGTTGGAAAGGTTGCTTATAGGGTGGCCTTGCCACCTAATCTTTCGAACTTGCACGATGTTTTCCACGTGTCACAGCTTCGGAAGTATATTCCAGACCCATCTCATGTGATTCACATGGATGATGTGGAGGTACGTGAGAACCTCACGGTGGAGACTATGCTAGTGAGGATTGATGATAAAGAAGTGAAGGTGTTGAGAGGGAAGGACATTGCCTTAGTCAAGGTAGTGTGGTTGGGAGCTGCTGGTGAGAGTATGACTTGGGAGCTGGAGAGCAGGATGCGGGAGTCGTATCCGGAGCTGTTTGAATCAGGTATGAATTTCGAGGACGAAATTTCCTAAGTGGGGGAGAGTTGTAACACCCTAAATGATTTAATTAAGCAATTGATTAAATTATTTAAAGTGTTACACTGTTTTAAATTATAATAGAATATAAAATAGTGTTTATAATTCAGTGATTTATTTTAATTGAAGGGGATGGTGGAAGAAATGGAGAGGGGGTGTAAAAAGGGCCCAAGGTGCGCTTGGCCCAGTGTACATATATCCAAAATTAGAATTTTCTCTCATTTTGTGCAAAAAGAAAGAAAAGAAAGAAAGTTGCGAAAGGAGAGAAGAGAAAGGAGAGGAGAACTCCTACATGAAAACCACAGGAGAAGAGGAAGAGAAGAAGAATTCGTGACTTGAAGGCTTGGATTGTTGCAGTGGTTTTGTTCGTGACTCCATAAAGGTCCTTTTCTACGGTGAATTTGAGGTAAGGGGAGTCTCACTCTATAATAGAGGAGATAATGCGTTTTATGTAGATCATAGGCTTGGAATTGTGTCAATTGATTGATTGTTTGGGAATTGAGTCATTGAATTGAATATAATTGCATGTGGAATCGATTTTAGGGCTTGAAATTGGGGTTTTATGTTTTTGATTGGGTTTTGATGCATGATTGAGTGCTATGATGTGCAATTGAATGCGTTGATGTCGTTATATAATGTGTTTGTGTAGTGTATGATGATTAGAATTGAAAGGGTTTGTGAATTGGGAGTTTTTGGGTCATGGGGCGCCAAGGTGCTAGGGATTTGGCGCCCTGTGTACTGTTCACGTGCAGGAAATTATTTGAGTTTGAGTTGTTTTACGCGCGCGCCACATTCTTTGGGAAAATGGCGCCCAGGCCTTTATTCATGTCTTTGGGATGTGTTCTTTGTGCGGTGTGTGTTCGCCGGGCGCCAAGTTCTTTGGGAAAATGGCGCCCTGTGCCTTCGCTTGCGTGTTAGGTGTGTGTGTGTGTGTGTCGATGTGGGCGCCAATCTTTGCCCGGGGCCCAGAATGGCGCTGTGTCACTTTATAGATGGTGTGTGTGTGTGTTGTTGTATGCAGGCGCGAGAATGTGGGTGTTTTGGCGCTGGGAGTGAAACTTTGTGTTTTAAGCATATTTTCCGTGCCAAATTTTGTATTCACCGCCCAAATCCAATTTTAAGTGTTTTTGCTCGAGTGGTTTTTAAGTGCAGTCTTATTTTGAAAATGTCCCGGTGGGTGTGGTTTTGTGTGTGTAAAAGGGTGGGTTGAGTGAAACTCACATTTCAGGCATATTTTACCGTGCCATATTTTGCATTCACACGCCTTAAAACATTTTTAAACCTTTTGGCTCGAGTGGTTTTCTGTTTGCAAGCGTTGTGTGTGCTGAGTCAAGTAGGGGGCGCCAAATTGTCTTTGCCAGGCGCCTAAGTGGTGCACGTGTGCGAGGCGTATGCAGGAATTGTGTCTCGAAGTTTGTGTCGAACCTTTGTCTTTTTGCGAGCGCAGATTGCTAGGAAAGTGGCGCCCGATGGCGTGTTGTTGCCACGGGCGCGCGCCAGTCTTTGCCGAAGTTTACGCGCGCTAGTGCCATGTTGCACTGCGGGCGCGAGAATGTGGGGAAAATGGCGCCTAGTGCTGCCAAATGCCTGAGTGTGTGCTGTTTTGGTCCCTAGATGACAGTTTGGTCCCTAGATGATTGTTTTGGTCCTAAATGGGGGTTTAGGTCCTTGAGTGAGGTTGAGTCCTCTAGGTGAGATTAGTCCTTGGGACTTAATTGTGTTGAGAGTGGATAATGAGATAACCGAGAATGCCATGGGGGCATGAGTAGGAGGGCCAAGCCATGGGGGCTATAAAATGAGATTAATCTTGAGGTAAGAATTAGTGCGTGCATTGAGATGTTTGAGAATGTGGTTGTGTTGTTACATGGAGTCTCATGCATACATTAATTTGTGATCGTAGAGCTTATAAAATGATTGTGAAGCTTGAGGGGCGGGGAGGGCGAGTCATGAGGACTCAATTAATGATGAGAATGCTTGGGAGGGCAAATATTGAGAACGCCAGAGAGGCAAATGGTACCACATGCATAACTACATCGCATACATTCTCATGAGTGCATGAATATTATTGAGTGATGATTGGTGTGTTGATTATGCTATGAATTGTGATTGTATATATTGCCTATTATCACTTTTATTATATAGTTCGAGACTCACCCTTTTCGTTGTTGTTTACCACGGGTAGTCATGAGTGAGGGCTTTCTACCTTCACTATTCCCCGAGTCGATGTCGCGCTCGATCACGTAGCACCTGGGGATGGGTTATGAACTATAGTTGTTCTGTTTTGCTCCTTGTTGAGCCTTATATGTATTGTTTTGAGATTATTTGAATTATTATGTTGGGATTATAAGTATTTTCCATTGCATTACGTGAAATTATATTCCCATGAGTTTATTTAATGGTGTTACGCATTTGAACTGCTATTGTGAGCTGAGATGATTGTTGAATGATTTTTAAAGAGATATGTGTAGCATCCCATTGGATGATTTTTAATTGAGAAATGAATTTTTACACTCTGATTTTATTATAAACTACCGGGTAGAAATGGGGTGTTACATGGAGAATCTGTATGGATTACAGAAAACTTAACAAAGCTACCAAAAAGGATCACTTTCCTTTACCATTCATAGACCAAATGTTAGATAGACTAGCAGGGAAAGAATTTTATTGTTTCCTAGATGGCTATTCAGGCTATAATCAAATAGCCATTGAACCTAAGGATCAACATAAAACCACCTTTACATGCCCTTATGGAACCTTTGCTTTTAGAAGGATGCCATTTGGCTTATGTAATGCACCTGCTACATTCCAAAGATGCATGATGTATATATTCTCAGATTTCATTGAGCAATCAATGGAGGTATTCATGGATGATTTCTCTATCTTTGGAGAAACATTTCAAGTTTGCTTAACAAACTTGGAACAAATTCTCAAAAGATGTGAAGAAACAAATTTAGTCTTAAACTGGGAAAAGTGCCATTTTATGGTACAAGAGGGCATTGTGCTAGGACATAGAATTTCAAAGAAAGGTCTAGAGGTAGACAAAGCTAAGGTTGATGTCATTGAAAATTTACCACCACCCAATACAATTAAAGGTATCAGGAGCTTCTTAGGCCATGCTGGTTTCTATAGAAGGTTTATCAAAGATTTTTCAAAAATCTCAAAACCATTATGCATGCTTTTGCAACATGATGTAGAATTTATCTTTGATGACTCTTGTATAGAAGCTTTTGATAAACTTAAAAAGGCATTGGTAACTACACCAGTGATAGTAACTCCAGATTGGAGCAGGCCATTTGAATTAATGTGTGATGCTAGTGACTTTGCAGTAGGAGCAGTCCTAGGGCAAAGGTATGACAAGGTTTTTCATTCCATTTATTATGCTAGCAAGACATTAATTGAAGCTCAAGTGAATTACACAGTTACAGAAAAGGAATTATTAGCTCTGGTCTTTGCATTTGAAAAATTTAGATCATACTTAGTTGACACTAAAATTATTGTCTATACTGATCACTCTGCCATTAAGTATCTAATTTCAAAGAAGGATGCAAAACCAAGGTTGATAAGGTGGATTCTACTCCTACAAGAATTTGATCTTGAAATTAGAGACAAGAAAGAAGTAGAAAATCAAGTAGCAAACCATTTATCAAGGATTGAAGGAGAATCACTTGGTACACAAGGAGAAGAAATCAAGGAGAGCTTTCCAGATGAGAAACTATTGGCAATTACAGTCAATGCAAAACATGAAACTGCATTTGCTATAAACAATGCAGGAGCATCAAATGCATCTGCACCATGGTTTGCTGATATTGTAAATTTCCTTGCAAGCAAAGTAGTACCAGTGAATATGACATATCAACAAAGGAGAAAATTCTTCCACATGGTTAAGCAATACTATTGGGATGATCCATTCATTTACAAGATGTGCCCTGATCAATTAATGAGGAAATGCATACACGAAGAGGAGCAACAAGCGATGCTTCGCATTGCCATTACGCACCTTATGGAGGACACTTTGGAAGCACTAGAACAAAGGCTAAGGTATTACTGATCTGGTTATTTTTGGCCTACATTATTTAAAGATGCTTATTTTATGGTCAAATACTGTGATAAATGTCAAAGAGCAGGAAATATTTCTGATAAGCATGAAATGCCTAGAACAAATATTTTAGAAATTGAATTATTTGATGTTTGGGGCATGGATTTCATGGGACCTTTTCCACTCTCTTTTGGCAATTTATATATCTTAGTAGCTATTGATTATGTGTCCAAATGGGTAGAGGCAGTATCATTACCTAATAATGATGCTAAATCAGTGAGTAAGTTTCTGCAAAGAAATATATTCACTAGATTTGGAACTCCTAGAGCTATCATTAATGATGAAGGTTCACACTTTTGCAATAAGATCATAGAAAACCTTCTAGCTAAATATGGAGTTAAGCATTAGATAGCTACAAAGATACCATCCTCAAACTAGTGGACAAGCGGAATTATCCAATAGGAAATTAAGAGAATGCTAGAAAAAATGGTTAGTCCAAATAGGAAAGATTGGTCTTTACATTTGGATGATGCTTTATGGGCATATAGAACAAACATTCAAAACACCCTTAGGAATGTCCCCTTACAAATTAGTCTATGGAAAAGCATGCCATTTACCTGTAGAATTGGAAAACAAATCTTATTGGGCTATCAAGAAGCTCAATTTCAATTTGAACAAAGCGGTAAAAAGAGAATGATAGAACTTGATGAGCTAGAAGAAATTAGGCAAACCTCTTATGAGAATGCTGAAATCTACAAAGCTAAAACTAAGAAATGGCATGACAAGAAAATTCACGTAAGAGAATTGAAAGAAGGAGGACTAGTTACGCTATACAACTCTAGGTTGAAGCTATTTCTTTGGAAAACTTAGATCAAGGTGGTCGGGACCATTTAAGTTGATAAAGGTTTATCCACATGGAGCGATAGACTTATTTGATAAATCCTCAAATATGTGTCTTCAAGGTGAATGGTCAAAGAGTTAAAATGTACTATGGTGAACATGTGGTGAGAGACAAAACCATCACCTATTTGAAAAATCTCTAAAGTGAAAAGAGGTAGTCAGGCTGACAAGACTCTTAAAACAAGCGCTTAATGGGAGGCAACCCATTGTTTTTAATTATTTTTGTGCAATTTTATGTTTTTAGTTGTTTTGCGTAAATGCAGAAACTAATGCATTTGCATCAAATGTACTGCATTGAAGAAAAACGTGCCTGCATCAGAAATTTGTAAACTTGAAGAAAATTGGTTAAGTGTGAATCATAAGGCTTCGGGAAGATCAAAGGGAGGTTAAGCAAGATTAATGACACATTGGTAGCCAAAGCAAGACACATGGCATGATGCATGCGCAGCACGCAATGCTAACGGCTACCTAATACACCCACTAACTTCCTTCTTCCTGAAACATAAAACCTTAACTTTGTTACCGTTACCCTTTCATTCGCAATCTCACAAATTTCTTTCATCTGAAACACAAACCACTCTTCACATTTGCATCTCCAATTTTTCTCAATCACACAAGCAATCAAAAACCTAGAAATTCAAAGAAATTACAATGGTGAAAAAGCAATCAGCACAGAAATCACCAGGCAAGCAGGCCAAAACTCCTCAGAAGGAAAAGAAAGCCATGCATGCAGGATCATCATCAAAGAAAGGCAAAGCCAAGGAATCAACAATCAGAACCGATGACAATGTTCATCTCTGGAACATGCATTTACTACCCGAGAGAGGGTATGATTTGAAGAAGGCAAGCCCATCATTCATGTCAACAGTGGCCAATCTCAATTGGGACCACTTTGTGCTACCAAGGGGAGGCTACATTGAAGATTTGGTGAGAGAATTTTATGCTGGCATCACACCACAAGAAGGAGCAGAGCATTCCTACACTTCCATGGTGAGAGGTAAACTTGTACACTTCCATTCCAAGAAATTGAATGAACATTATATGCTGAAGTATAATGGAAATGATTTTGAAAACAAAGTGGCCAAGTCCTTTAAGAAAGAAATGGAAGAACTGAGAAATAGGATTGCTATACCGGGTCTTGGTATGGAAAAATTTACACCTAATGAGATTAAGCTTAGAAGCAATTATTTGATAAATGCATTAGGTAATTGGCATTTGTTCATAGCCAATTCAATTCTGCCTACATCACATACATATGCTATGTGTAACACCCCCTTATATTTAAAAGTAATTAACTAATAAAATCAGAGTTTTAAAAAAACTTTCCACGCACCTCAAAGAGGGTGGTACATTTAATGAAAACAACATCGACATATTTAGAAATCCAAACTCATCAAATGCATAAAAGGCATATCATAGTCACATGGATTAAAACCATCAAAACCACCTGTCTAGTGTTTACAGTAATCCATCAAATAGTCTACAGCACAGCGGAAAATAAAACTGAGTTCACATACTCAATACATAAGTTCAAATCAGTTCAATACATAACCATAAATAAAGTGCTACTAAGACCCCAACCCCGGTGTTACTATCAGAGCTGACTCAATAAAACCCAAGAGGCATGGCATCATCACTCGGAATCACTGTTTGTCGCCACGAGCGGAGCAACAAGAAATGCTAGGGTGAGTCTCTTTACATAAATTATAACAAGTCAGATAAGCATTATAATTAGAAAGCATCTAGGCAATCACAATTCACAATAATAGATGAATCAATCATTACAATATTTTATGAAGGTATGAGTATATGCATGTGTGCAACATGCATGTGGATCCATAATCATCACCAAAATCCCGTCGATTTGGCCGGGCCAAGCCACATCACCATTCACCATACACCACGTAATGCATATGAAATATGTGACACCATGACAATGCATTCACAACATCACAACTCATCACCACAATTATTCAACTCACCATTTTGGCGAAGCCACAACACCATTCACCTCATTTAATAATCATCACCTCATCTTTTATTAATCATCACCTCATCATTTATTAATCATCACCTCATCATTTATTAATCATCACCTCGTCATTTATTAATCATCATCTTAACACTTATTAGATTAAATCCCACCTAAGGGCCAAACCCCTCCTAAGGACCTTTTCTTCACTTAAGGACCAATTGTGACACACCAAAAATTAATTTAGGGACTTAGGAAAATATTTGACATATTGGGACTAATTAGACACTAAGGGACTATTTTGTCGCGCCAAGGATTAATTTAATTCTTAGGGACTAAATTGTCACACCAAGGATTAAATTAATTCTTAGGGACTAAACCATCACTTAGACACATTTGGGTACCTAGGCGCGCGGGCGGCCAAAATGGCGCCCATAACCAACCACCTGACGACCACCACACCCACCAACCAAAGACCGGCGCCAAAATGCTAGCAATCTGGCGCCTCCCCGCAACACGCACAAGACACACACACGCCACACAACAGCGCCAAGTTGCCCAAAGAATGGCGCCCCCGCACACACACACACACACGGTTCCAGCCACAGGCGCCAAGTTGCTCAGCACAAGGTCACACAACACATCATTCCTAGAGCTATTCTCACTATAATACACATCCTACAAGCTATAAAAGATGTATGGAGAATCCCCTAACCTTGGGTGAGCTTGAAAACTTCACACAATCACCAAAATCACCAAATAAAGCAAGTTTCCCCAAAATGTAGCTATGGCCGAATGTTCTCTCTCCTTGGGTAACCATAGAGAATTCAAAATAACAAGGATGAGCTTATGTAACTCATGGAAATGGAACAAGGAAGGAAAATGATGAAGATTGGGACCAAGAACTCACTTACCCACCAAGAATCAAAGAAAAAGCTTTCACCTTTTCTTCCTCCCTCCCTAGTTGCTGCCGTCGCACACTCCCCCCTCTCTATTCTTCTATTTCTTTTCTTTCTTTCAAAATGAGGTAATGTTACCCTAGTTTAGGACCCCTAGTTTTATGACTAGAGATTGGGCTCACTAATGGCCCTTGGGCCTTATTTACACCCCTCCAACTAATTTAATTTACCTCCGGCACTAAATTAAATCCCATCTTAAATTATCCCACTTAGATAAATTAGACCCTTCATTTATTTACTACACCTCACTCCTTAACTAAATTAATTATTCACCCTTAATTTATTTTAATATAGCCAACTAAAATACTACTTAATTAAATTAGTCAAATACCCCTTTAATTAAATTAATTAATTAACCACCTAAGCAAATTAATTAAATTATTCACCTAATTAATCTTGGGGCGTTACAACTCTCCCCCACTTAGAATATTTTCGTCCTCGAAAATCACGCTAATCTCAACAACAAGATGAATCTAGTTCGCACCTAATCTCTTCGAAACTTACACGATTTAAATCCTAATGTTAACCCCGGTACATCCACCTACCACCCTTTCAAAGTTCTATTCTTTGGTCTGTGAAACACTAACGTATGCGTCTACTTCTCCTCATGGGTCTCAACCTAATATATATATTGACTCCACCGCTTAGATTACATAACTGTGCACTTTCATTCTAAGCATAAATCGCCACTACAGGTTCAAGGATGACACACAATCCCCGCAGTAGCGTCTCCCCCACTTGGCTCTTTGCCCGAACTTCTCCCTTACCACCGGAAACATCATACGGCTTTCCCTGGCGAGAACTCCTCTTCCCTTCACTATCTTATATGAGCGATTGCTATCCCCTCGAAAATCTACGCTAGACTCATGAAATTAACATCCACTCTTCTTATCTCCGCTAACCGTTATCATCCAAGTCCTATCGTACACGCAACAGATCAAACACTCTTACCTATATTCTTACTCCCCAATTAAGTATTCTAACCCGTAGGTTGTCAAAATCCTACCCGACTACCCAACACAAGAGACAACAGCAATTAGGGCCAGAGGCCCAACCACCTAACAACCGTAATTAACACAACAATATCAGTCTCAACAATTATCATATATCTCATGTTATTGTCATCAACAATTAACGCAATCATAACAACAAAATTCAAGTTCAACCTATTCCACAATTAATCATTCTATTCAACGTTCAAATTATTCTTTCTAAACTCGGTGCGAGAAAAATTTCGTAACTTTGCGCCTACTTTGACGACTTAATTAAAATAGTAAGCGACCTCGGATTTCGGCAAATAAATACTTTGGTTGGAAAGCCTCGGATGTGTAGTTTCTGAATATATCATTAAAGTTTCAAAACAATGAGCCAATTAATACAGTTTTTAGAAACAGCCCAAACAGTTTTCAGACTTGACATATTACTGCCTCCTATTTCATTTCACGCTAAATCGACTTCAACTTGACCGAATGAGACAAAACTTCGGCCCGAATAAAAGCATTTTGAGTATAGTTTCTAATGGAAAAAGAATCATTCAAAACGGAGTTCATTTGGAGACATAGAACTTCCAAAAACCGAACCTACCCAACACATTGATTCTAGAAATTTGACTCGACTTTGGAGATTCATAAGCTGGAGCTTCACAACCCCGAATTTAACGAAACCGAGTGCAAAAGCGACCGGATTTAAGTCTATTTTGAAACACTCAGCCACAAAATTTTTTTGACTCAACCAAACAGTACCAGTTTTCAAAAGATCAAAGCGATTGTCAGATTGCTTTCTAATTTTATCCTAACTTATTTCACCTATAACTTGAGTTCTACAACTCCGAATTCGACCCAATCAGTGGCAAATTAACAAGCATTCAATCAAGCTTTTGAAATGACGAACCACCTAATTTTTCAATTAGTAAAACGTTCTCAGTTTCTGAAATACTAGACTCATGTCAGAACATTTCAAACCAGTGCATTCAACAACACAAACAACCATAATATTTCAGCCACCATTACTAATAATTCTACACCGAGTTTTATAAAAACAGCATTTTCAGAAAGTTCGCAACAGTATGCATAGCTTTACCGGTCCCCATGAATCCCGACTTAAGACATTGATTCTGACATCATTCCTACTCTTAAGTTATATAACAATCATGTTTTCGTTCTAAGCACAAAATCTTAAGCAAGTAAAACTCATTATGATCAATTACTAAAAACCAATTATAATTATCACACACTCATGCATCTCATTCAAACACCAAGTAGGCATAACCAATCATGCAAATAATTTAAACACACAATTCCGAAAAGATTAAACATTTAGGCATCTTCTTCGGTTTTCTCTATGCCTAGGATTGGCTGGCTAGCATGTAATTTTTACATCTTCCTAGAAAATATTATGGGTGCATAATTCCACCAAATTGAATTGACTTTATATCACAAATAATACAACCAACATATGTTTCATAATACAATTGTTTTGGTTCAAGATTTGAAATTAGTTTAAACAAATGAAGTTACATACTCTCGTCAATTCTTAGCAAGGAAAGACTAATCAAATACTAGAAGTGCACAAAAGTCTCATTGCACAGTTTTTCATTGTTAGATTTATGAGCCACGTAAAACAATTTCAAGAAGTGACAAATCATAATAGTATTAGCAACAACAAAGACCATGATTAAGCCATAAATCGAACAAAATTTTCACCATTGTAGTTCTTTGTTAGAAGATACTCAAAATTGTATATATTTGTTTCTAAAACTTGACACTTGAAATTGGACTCACATTCTCATAACATAAGGACTTTAACTCACCTAATCATGCAATTAGTGTAATATCCCATAATCTCAAACAACACCTAACCACAACCTAATTGGTGCAAAAGTCGAAATCATGTCTCATTTTGAAATAAAATCTTAGAATAATTTGGAAACAAAATTTCAACACTAATTTGACATCCCCTTCATTTTCCAATATAAATTTGTCCAAGTACCATTTTTCGAAAACCTTGGAACTCACATTTTGTTCAAAAAGGAAATTGTATGCAAAACCCAAATCTCACTATCACATGAACATGCACCCACATAAACAACTACTTATTAGTTCAAAATTTAATTTCCGACATAGACACTAACGGTAAGGAAAATTAATCATTTAATTTTGACAAATCACATCATGCTCACGTCACACGTCAAATTGAAACACCGAAAGTGTCAAAACTTCAAGTTATGCAACCTTAATTGAATGAATGAAAATATATCCCTACACAACATTTCATTTTAGCACACTAACTTCGAAACAATTAAGCACAAACCAATTTAGTTCATATGCGTCACAAAAACAATCAACTTATGTCAAGGGCGTCAATCAAGTGCAATAATATTGAACAAGCAATCCTTCAAATATTGCCTAGTGTATAATTTACCAAGATTAGGTCACATAAAAGTACTCTCCATATCCTAATAAGCTACTCGAGCAATCAATTAAATTAAAATTAGTGCATGCATCCCAATTTAATAATAGCTCACGAGTTATTGTCGCCTCTCTCGGTGGTGATGAGTGATTGGGGTGATCGGTCCCTCCTACTCACACAACCAACTAATTAAGGTCACAAAACTACTTCCTTTCAAATTTATAACTTATCACATTAAAAGATTTTTAACGCGATCCGAGTGCGAAGGCGTCGTCACGACTTTCACTCCTTTGGCGTCGTTAAAACTCTCTTTAATCACACCTATCTTGATGATACAAACAACGATCACAAATAATCAAAATCAATGATACAATCAACGATCGCATATTTCAATCACACCTACCTCCATAAATCAATATAATCTTTCAATCGCTATCCATCAAATAAATTGCAAGGCATGTCAAGGAAGAACAAACCAACAAAGGCAATGATAATAAACAAACAACATAATTATGATTTAGAAGCAGTACTAAGACTCGAGGTTAACAGACTCGAAAACTTGGCCGGACGGACCGAACTGCTCTCCGATACCACTAATGTAACACCCCCTTATATTTAAAAGTAATTAACTAATAAAATCAGAGTTTTAAAAAAACTTTCCACGCACCTCAAAGAGGGTGGTACATTTAATGAAAACAACATCGACATATTTAGAAATCCAAACTCATCAAATGCATAAAAGGCATATCATAGTCACATGGATTAAAACCATCAAAACCACCTGTTTAGTGTTTACAGTAATCCATCAAATAGTCTACAGCACAGCGGAAAATAAAGCTGAGTTCACATACTCAATACATAAGTTCAAATCAGTTCAATACATAACCATAAATAAAGTGCTACTAAGACCCCAACCCCGGTGTTACTATCAGAGCTGACTCAATAAAACCCAAGAGGCATGGCATCATCACTCGGAATCACCTGTTTGTCGCCACGAGAGCAGGCAACAAGAAATGCTAGGGTGAGTCTCTTTACATAAATTATAACAAGTCAGATAAGCATTATAATTAGAAAGCATCTAGGCAATCACAATTCACAATAATAGATGAATCAATCATTACAATATTTTATGAAGGTATGAGTATATGCATGTGTGCAACATGCATGTGGATCCATAATCATCACCAAAATCCCGCGTCGGGTGGCGAAGCCACATCACCATTCACCATACACCACGTAATGCATATGAAATATGTGACACCATGACAATGCATTCACAACATCACAACTCATCACCACAATTATTCAACTCACCATTTTGGCCGAAGCCACAACACCATTCACCTCATTTAATAATCATCACCTCATCTTTTATTAATCATCACCTCATCATTTATTAATCATCACCTCATCATTTATTAATCATCACCTCGTCATTTATTAATCATCATCTTAACACTTATTAGATTAAATCCCACCTAAGGGCCAAACCCCTCCTAAGGACCTTTTCTTCACTTAAGGACCAATTGTGACACACCAAAAATTAATTTAGGGACTTAGGAAAATATTTGACATATTGGGACTAATTAGACACTAAGGGACTATTTTGTCGCGCCAAGGATTAATTTAATTCTTAGGGACTAAATTGTCACACCAAGGATTAAATTAATTCTTAGGGACTAAACCATCACTTAGACACATTTGGGTACCTAGGCGCGAGGGCAGCCAAAATGGCGCCCATAACCAACCACCAAACAGCCACACCCACCAACCAAAGACCGGCGCCAAAAAATGCTAATCTGGCGCCTCCCGCAACACGCACAAGACACACACGCCACACAACAGCGCCAAGTTGCCAAAGAATCGGCGCGCCCCGCACCACACACACACACACACGGTTCCGACCATAGCGCGCAAGTTGCCAAGAATGGCGCCCCCACACACACCCACACACACATTTTGATCCACAGCGCCAAGTTGCCCGGCAAGAATCTGGCGCCCCCCACCACACACACAATCACCCGGCCCAGCGCCATTTGCCTAGGCATTTGGCGCCCCCTTCCTAAACCTCACCCAACACACCTCAAACTTAATTTTTTCTCAACAACTCATTTCTCACATAACAACACCAACATAGCCATTAAATATTTATTACCAATTCATCATATTTACATACTCATTCTCATATCACCATTTCATCAAACATACACCATGCATAAATCACTACTCATGCTCTTACAACCACAAACAACATGTTATGACCAAATTCAAGCATTCCAAACATCAATCAACATACAATCAACACAAGGTCACACAACACATCATTCCTAGAGCTATTCTCACTATAATACACATCCTACAAGCTATAAAAGATGTATGGAGAATCCCAACCTTGGGTGAGCTTGAAAACTTCACACAATCACCAAAATCACCAAATAAAGCAAGTTTCCCTCAAAATGTAGCTATGGTCGAATGTTCTCTCTCCTTGGGTAACCATAGAGAATTCAAAATAACAAGGATGAGCTTATGTAACTCATGGAAATGGAACAAGGAAGGAAAATGATGAAGATTGGGACCAAGAACTCACTTACCCACCAAGAATCAAAGAAAAAGCTTTCACCTTTTCTTCCTCCCTCCCTAGTTCTTCTTAGGCCGCACACTCCCCCTCTCTATTCTTCTATTTCTTTTCTTTCTTTCAAAATGAGGTAATGTTACCCTAGTTTAGGACCCTAGTTTTATGACTAGAGATTGGGCTCACTAATGGCCCTTGGGCCTTATTTACACCCCTCCAACTAATTTAATTTACCTCCGGCACTAAATTAAATCCCATCTTAAATTATCTCACTTAGATAAATTAGACCCTTCATTTATTTACTACACCTCACTCCTTAACTAAATTAATTATTCACCCTTAATTTATTTTAATATAGCCAACTAAAATACTACTTAATTAAATTAGTCAAATACCCCTTTAATTAAATTAATTAATTAACCACCTAAGCAAATTAATTAAATTATTCACCTAATTAATCTTGGGGCTTTACAACTCTCCCCCACTTAGAATATTTTCGTCCTCGAAAATCACGCTAATCTCAACAACAAGATGAATCTAGTTCGCACCTAATGTCTTCGAAACTTACACGATTTAAATCCTAATGTTAACCCCGGTACATCCACCTACCACCCTTTCAAAGTTCTATTCTTTGGTCTGTGAAACACTAACGTATGCGTCTACTTCTCCTCATGGGTCTCAACCTAATATATATATTGACTCCACCGCTTAGATTACATAACTGTGCACTTTCATTCTAAGCATAAATCGCCACTACAGGTTCAAGGATGACACACAATCCCCGCAGTAGCGTCTCCCCCACTTGGCTCTTTGCCCGAACTTCTCCCTTACCACCGGAAACATCATACGGCTTTCCACAAACTGAGAACTCCTCTTCCCTTCACTATCTTATATGAACGATTGCTATCCCCCTCGAAAATCTACGCTAGACTCATGAAATTAACATCCACTCTTCTTATCTCCGCTAACCGTTATCATCCAAGTCCTATCGTACACGCAACAGATCAAACACTCTTACCTATATTCTTACTCCCCAATTAAGTATTCTAACCCGTAGGTTGTCAAAATCCTACCCGACTACCCAACACCTGAGAGACAACGACAATTAGGGCGGAGGCCCAACCACCTAACAACCGTAATTAACACAACAATATCAGTCTCAACAATTATCATATATCTCATGTTATTGTCATCAACAATTAACGCAATCATAACAACAAAATTCAAGTTCAACCTATTCCACAATTAATCATTCTATTCAACGTTCAAATTATTCTTTCTAAACTCAGGTGCAGAAAATTCTGTAACTTTGCGCCTACTTTGACGACTTAATTAAAATAGTAAACGACCTCGGATTTCGGCAAATAAATACTGGTTGGAAAGCCTCGGATGTGTAGTTTCTGAATATATCATTAAAGTTTCAAAACAATGAGCCAATTAATACAGTTTTTAGAAACAGCCCAAACAGTTTTCAGACTTGACATATTCTGCCCTCCTATTTCATTTCACGCTAAACTGACTTCAACTTGACCGAATGAGACAAAACTTCGGCCCGAATAAAAGCATTTTGAGTATAGTTTCTAATGGAAAAAGAATCATTCAAAACGGAGTTCATTTGGAGACATAGAACTTCCAAAAACCGAACCTACCCAACACATTGATTCTAGAAATTTGACTCGACTTTGGAGATTCATAACTGGAGCTTCACAACCCCGAATTTAACGAAACCAGTGCCAAAACGACCGGATTTAAGTCTATTTTCGAAACACTCAGCCACAAATTTTTTTTTTGACTCAACCAAACAGTACCAGTTTTCAAAAGACTGAAACAGTGTCCAGATTGCTTTCCAGAATTTTATCCTAACTTATTTCACCTATAACTTGAGTTCTACAACTCCGAATTCGACCCAATCAGTGGCAAATTAACAAGCATTCAATCAAGCTTTTGAAATGACGAACCACCTAATTTTTCAATTAGTAAAACGTTCTCAGTTTCTGAAATACTAGACTCATGTCGAACATTTCAAACGGTGCATTCAACAACACAAACAACCATAATATTTCAGCCACCATTACTAATAATTCTACACCGAGTTTTATAAAAACAGCATTTTCGAGAAAGTTCGCAGCAAGATGCATAGCTTTACGGTCCCCATGAATCCCGACTTAAGACATTGATTCTCGACATCATTCCTACTCTTAAGTTATATAACAATCATGTTTTCGTTCTAAGCACAAAATCTTAAGCAAGTAAAACTCATTATGATCAATTACTAAAACCAATTATAATTATCACACACTCATGCATCTCATTCAAACACCAAGTAGGCATAACCAATCATGCAAATAATTTAAACACACAATTCGAAAAGATTAAACATTTAGGCATCTTCTTGGTTTTTCTATGCCTAGGGATTGGCTAGCATGTAATTTTTACATCTTCCTAGAAAATATTATGGGTGCATAATTCCACCAAATTGAATTGACTTTATATCACAAATAATACAACCAACATATGTTTCATAATACAATTGTTTTGGTTCAAGATTTGAAATTAGTTTAAACAAATGAAGTTACATACTCGTCAATTCTTAGCAAGGAAAGACTAATCAAATACTAGAAGTGCACAAAAGTCTCATTGCATGAGCTTTTTCATTGTTAGATTTATGAGCCACGTAAAACAATTTCAAGAAGTGACAAATCATAATAGTATTAGCAACAACAAAGACCACAGTTAAGCCATAAATCGAACAAAATTTTCACCATTGTAGTTCACTGTTAGAAGATACTCAAAATTGTATATATTTGTTTCTAAAACTTGACACTTGAAATTGGACTCACATTCTCATAACATAAGGACTTTAACTCACCTAATCATGCAATTAGTGTAATATCCCATAATCTCAAACAACACCTAACCACAACCTAATTGGTGCAAAAGTCGAAATCATGTCTCATTTTGAAATAAAATCTTAGAATAATTTGGAAACAAAATTTCAACACTAATTTGACATCCCCTTCATTTTCCAATATAAATTTGTCCAAGTACCATTTTTCGAAAACCTTGGAACTCACATTTTGTTCAAAAAGGAAATTGTATGCAAAACCCAAATCTCACTATCACATGAACATGCACCCACATAAACAACTACTTATTAGTTCAAAATTTAATTTCCGACATAGACACTAACGGTAAGGAAAATTAATCATTTAATTTTGACAAATCACATCATGCTCACGTCACACGTCAAATTGAAACACCGAAAGTGTCAAAACTTCAAGTTATGCAACCTTAATTGAATGAATGAAAATATATCCCTACACAACATTTCATTTTAGCACACTAACTTCGAAACAATTAAGCACAAACCAATTTAGTTCATATGCGTCCACAAAAACAATCAACTTATGTCAAGGGCGTCAATCAAGTGCAATAATATTGAACAAGCAATCCTTCAAATATTGCCTAGTGTATAATTTACCAAGATTAGGTCACATAAAAGTACTCTCCATATCCTAATAAGCTACTCGAGCAATCAATTAAATTAAAATTAGTGCATGCATCCCAATTTAATAATAGCTCTGAGTTATTGTCGCCTCTCTCAGTGGTGATGAGTGATTGGGGTGATCAGTCCCTCCTACTCACACAACCAACTAATTAAGGTCACAAAACTACTTCCTTTCAAATTTATAACTTATCACATTAAAAGATTTTTAACGCAGTCCGGGGTGCGAAGGCGTCGTCACGACTTTCACTCCTTTGACGTCGTTAAAACTCTTTTAATCACACCTATCTTGATGATACAAACAACGATCACAAATAATCAAAATCAATGATACAATCAACGATCGCATATTTCAATCACACCTACCTCCATAAATCAATATAATCTTTCAATCGCTATCCATCAAATAAATTGCAAGGCATGTCAAGGAAGAACAAACCAACAAAGGCAATGATAATAAGCAAACAACATAATTATGATTTAGAACGAGTACTAAGACTCGAGGTTAACAGACTCGAAAACTTGGCGGACGGACGAATCGCTCGATACCACTAATGTAACACCCCTTATATTTAAAAGTAATTAACTAATAAAATCGAGTTTTAAAAAAACTTTCCACGCACCTCAAAAGAGGGTGGTACATTTAATGAAAACAACATCGACATATTTAGAAATCCAAACTCATCAAATGCATAAAAGGCATATCATAGTCACATGGATTAAAACCATCAAAACCACTGTCTAGTGTTTCTGGTAATCCATCAAATAGTCTACAAAGACAATGGAAAATAAAACTGAGTTCACATACTCAATACATAAGTTCAAATCAGTTCAATACATAACCATAAATAAAGTGCTACTAAGACCCCAACCCCGGTGTTACTATCAGAGCTGACTCAATAAAACCCAAGAGGCATGGCATCATCACTCGGAATCACTGTTTGTCGCCACGAGAGCGAGCAACAAGAAATGCTAGGGTGAGTCTCTTTACATAAATTATAACAAGTCAGATAAGCATTATAATTAGAAAGCATCTAGGCAATCACAATTCACAATAATAGATGAATCAATCATTACAATATTTTATGAAGGTATGAGTATATGCATGTGTGCAACATGCATGTGGATCCATAATCATCACCAAAATCCCGTCTTCGGGTGGCGAAGCCACATCACCATTCACCATACACCACGTAATGCATATGAAATATGTGACACCATGACAATGCATTCACAACATCACAACTCATCACCACAATTATTCAACTCACCATTTTGGCGAAGCCACAACACCATTCACCTCATTTAATAATCATCACCTCATCTTTTATTAATCATCACCTCATCATTTATTAATCATCACCTCATCATTTATTAATCATCACCTCGTCATTTATTAATCATCATCTTAACACTTATTAGATTAAATCCCACCTAAGGGCCAAACCCTCCTAAGGACCTTTTCTTCACTTAAGGACCAATTGTGACACACCAAAAATTAATTTAGGGACTTAGGAAAATATTTGACATATTGGGACTAATTAGACACTAAGGGACTATTTTGTCGCGCCAAGGATTAATTTAATTCTTAGGGACTAAATTGTCACACCAAGGATTAAATTAATTCTTAGGGACTAAACCATCACTTAGACACATTTGGGTACCTAGGCGCAAGGGGCAGCCAAAATGGCGCCCATAACCAACCACCAAACAGACACACCCACCAACCAAAGACCGGGCGCCAAAATGCTAGCAACTGGCGCCTCCCGCAACACTCACAAGACACACACGCCACACAACAGCGCCAAGTTGCCCAAAGAATCGGCGCCCCTCGCACTACACACACACACACACACGGTTCCAGCCATAGGCGCCAAGTTGCCCAAAGAATCGCGCCCCCCCCCCCTGCCACACACACACACACACAGTTTTGATCCACAGCGCCAAGTTGCCAAAGAATCGCGCCGCCCACACACACAATCACCCGGCACCAGCGCCATTTGCCTAGGCATTTGGCGCCCCTTCCTAAACCTCACCCAACACACCTCAAACTTAATTTTTTCTCAACAACTCATTTCTCACATAACAACACCAACATAGCCATTAAATATTTATTACCAATTCATCATATTTACATACTCATTCTCATATCACCATTTCATCAAACATACACCATGCATAAATCACTACTCATGCTCTTACAACCACAAACAACATGTTATGACCAAATTCAAGCATTCCAAACATCAATCAACATACAATCAACACAAGGTCACACAACACATCATTCCTAGAGCTATTCTCACTATAATACACATCCTACAAGCTATAAAAGATGTATGGAGAATCCCCTAACCTTGGGTGAGCTTGAAAACTTCACACAATCACCAAAATCACCAAATAAAGCAAGTTTCCCTCAAAATGTAGCTATGGCCGAATGTTCTCTCTCCTTGGGTAACCATAGAGAATTCAAAATAACAAGGATGAGCTTATGTAACTCATGGAAATGGAACAAGGAAGGAAAATGATGAAGATTGGGACCAAGAACTCACTTACCCACCAAGAATCAAAGAAAAAGCTTTCACCTTTTCTTCCTCCCTCCCTAGTTGCTGCCGTCGCACACTCCCCCCTCTCTATTCTTCTATTTCTTTTCTTTCTTTCAAAATGAGGTAATGTTACCCTAGTTTAGGACCCCTAGTTTTATGACTAGAGATTGGGCTCACTAATGGCCCTTGGGCCTTATTTACACCCCTCCAACTAATTTAATTTACCTCCGGCACTAAATTAAATCCCATCTTAAATTATCCCACTTAGATAAATTAGACCCTTCATTTATTTACTACACCTCACTCCTTAACTAAATTAATTATTCACCCTTAATTTATTTTAATATAGCCAACTAAAATACTACTTAATTAAATTAGTCAAATACCCCTTTAATTAAATTAATTAATTAACCACCTAAGCAAATTAATTAAATTATTCACCTAATTAATCTTGGGGCGTTACAACTCTCCCCCACTTAGAATATTTTCGTCCTCGAAAATCACGCTAATCTCAACAACAAGATGAATCTAGTTCGCACCTAATCTCTTCGAAACTTACACGATTTAAATCCTAATGTTAACCCCGGTACATCCACCTACCACCCTTTCAAAGTTCTATTCTTTGGTCTGTGAAACACTAACGTATGCGTCTACTTCTCCTCATGGGTCTCAACCTAATATATATATTGACTCCACCGCTTAGATTACATAACTGTGCACTTTCATTCTAAGCATAAATCGCCACTACAGGTTCAAGGATGACACACAATCCCCGCAGTAGCGTCTCCCCCACTTGGCTCTTTGCCCGAACTTCTCCCTTACCACCGGAAACATCATACGGCTTTCCACAAACTGAGAACTCCTCTTCCCTTCACTATCTTATATGAACGATTGCTATCCCCCTCGAAAATCTACGCTAGACTCATGAAATTAACATCCACTCTTCTTATCTCCGCTAACCGTTATCATCCAAGTCCTATCGTACACGCAACAGATCAAACACTCTTACCTATATTCTTACTCCCCAATTAAGTATTCTAACCCGTAGGTTGTCAAAATCCTACCCGACTACCCAACACAAGAGACAACAGCAATTAGGGCCAGAGGCCCAACCACCTAACAACCGTAATTAACACAACAATATCAGTCTCAACAATTATCATATATCTCATGTTATTGTCATCAACAATTAACGCAATCATAACAACAAAATTCAAGTTCAACCTATTCCACAATTAATCATTCTATTCAACGTTCAAATTATTCTTTCTAAACTCAAAGTGCGAGAAAATTCAGTAACTTTGCGCCTACTTTGACGACTTAATTAAAATAGTAAACGACCTCGGATTTCGGCAAATAAATACTGGTTGGAAAGCCTCGGATGTGTAGTTTCTGAATATATCATTAAAGTTTCAAAACAATGAGCCAATTAATACAGTTTTTAGAAACAGCCCAAACAGTTTTCAGACTTGACATATTCTGCCCTCCTATTTCATTTCACGCTAAACTGACTTCAACTTGACCGAATGAGACAAAACTTCGGCCCGAATAAAAGCATTTTGAGTATAGTTTCTAATGGAAAAGAATCATTCAAAACGGAGTTCATTTGGAGACATAGAACTTCCAAAAACCGAACCTACCCAACACATTGATTCTAGAAATTTGACTCGACTTTGGAGATTCATAACTGGAGCTTCACAACCCCGAATTTAACGAAACCAGTGCCAAAACGACCGGATTTAAGTCTATTTTCGAAACACTCAGCCACAAATTTTTTTTTGACTCAACCAAACAGTACCAGTTTTCAAAAGACTCAAAAGCGGTGTCAGATTGCTTTCGAATTTTATCCTAACTTATTTCACCTATAACTTGAGTTCTACAACTCGAATTCGACCCAATCAGTGGCAAATTAACAAGCATTCAATCAAGCTTTTGAAATGACGAACCACCTAATTTTTCAATTAGTAAAACGTTCTCAGTTTCTGAAATACTAGACTCATGTCAGAACATTTCAAACCAGTGCATTCAACAACACAAACAACCATAATATTTCAGCCACCATTACTAATAATTCTACACCGAGTTTTATAAAAACAGCATTTTCAGAAAGTTCGCAAGCGGTATGCATAGCTTTACCGGTCCCCATGAATCGACTTAAGACATTGATTCGACATCATTCCTACTCTTAAGTTATATAACAATCATGTTTTCGTTCTAAGCACAAAATCTTAAGCAAGTAAAACTCATTATGATCAATTACTAAAACCAATTATAATTATCACACACTCATGCATCTCATTCAAACACCAAGTAGGCATAACCAATCATGCAAATAATTTAAACACACAATTCCGAAAAGATTAAACATTTAGGCATCTTCTTCGGTTTTCTCTATGCCTAGGGATTGGCTAGCATGTAATTTTACATCTTCCTAGAAAATATTATGGGTGCATAATTCCACCAAATTGAATTGACTTTATATCACAAATAATACAACCAACATATGTTTCATAATACAATTGTTTTGGTTCAAGATTTGAAATTAGTTTAAACAAATGAAGTTACATACTCGTCAATTCTTAGCAAGGAAAGACTAATCAAATACTAGAAGTGCACAAAAGTCTCATTGCATGCTTTTTCATTGTTAGATTTATGAGCCACGTAAAACAATTTCAAGAAGTGACAAATCATAATAGTATTAGCAACAACAAAGACCACAGTTAAGCCATAAATCGAACAAAATTTTCACCATTGTAGTTCCTTTGTTAGAAGATACTCAAAATTGTATATATTTGTTTCTAAAACTTGACACTTGAAATTGGACTCACATTCTCATAACATAAGGACTTTAACTCACCTAATCATGCAATTAGTGTAATATCCCATAATCTCAAACAACACCTAACCACAACCTAATTGGTGCAAAAGTCGAAATCATGTCTCATTTTGAAATAAAATCTTAGAATAATTTGGAAACAAAATTTCAACACTAATTTGACATCCCCTTCATTTTCCAATATAAATTTGTCCAAGTACCATTTTTCGAAAACCTTGGAACTCACATTTTGTTCAAAAAGGAAATTGTATGCAAAACCCAAATCTCACTATCACATGAACATGCACCCACATAAACAACTACTTATTAGTTCAAAATTTAATTTCCGACATAGACACTAACGGTAAGGAAAATTAATCATTTAATTTTGACAAATCACATCATGCTCACGTCACACGTCAAATTGAAACACCGAAAGTGTCAAAACTTCAAGTTATGCAACCTTAATTGAATGAATGAAAATATATCCCTACACAACATTTCATTTTAGCACACTAACTTCGAAACAATTAAGCACAAACCAATTTAGTTCATATGCGTCACAAAAACAATCAACTTATGTCAAGGACGTCAATCAAGTGCAATAATATTGAACAAGCAATCCTTCAAATATTGCCTAGTGTATAATTTACCAAGATTAGGTCACATAAAAGTACTCTCCATATCCTAATAAGCTACTCGAGCAATCAATTAAATTAAAATTAGTGCATGCATCCCAATTTAATAATAGCTCTGAGTTATTGTCGCCTCTCTCAGTGGTGATGAGTGATTGGGGTGATCAGTCCCTCCTACTCACACAACCAACTAATTAAGGTCACAAAACTACTTCCTTTCAAATTTATAACTTATCACATTAAAAGATTTTTAACGCTTGTGATCGGGTGCGAAAGGCGTCGTCACGACTTTCACTCCTTTGACGTCGTTAAAACTCTTTTAATCACACCTATCTTGATGATACAAACAACAGTCACAAATAATCAAAATCAATGATACAATCAACAGTCGCATATTTCAATCACACCTACCTCCATAAATCAATATAATCTTTCAATCGTTATCCATCAAATAAATTGCAAGGCATGTCAAGGAAGAACAAACCAACAAAGGCAACAGTAATAAACAGCAACATAATTATGATTTAGAACGAGTACTAAGACTCGAGGGTTAACAGACTCGAAAACTTGGCCGGACGGACCGAACTGCTCTGATACCACTAATGTAACACCCCCTTATATTTAAAAGTAATTAACTAATAAAATCAGAGTTTTAAAAAAACTTTCCACGCACCTCAAAGAGGGTGGTACATTTAATGAAAACAACATCGACATATTTAGAAATCCAAACTCATCAAATGCATAAAAGGCATATCATAGTCACATGGATTAAAACCATCGAAACCACCTGTCTAGTGTTTACAGTAATCCATCAAATAGTCTACAGCACAGCGGAAAATAAAACTGAGTTCACATACTCAATACATAAGTTCAAATCAGTTCAATACATAACCATAAATAAAGTGCTACTAAGACCCCAACCCCGGTGTTACTATCAGAGCTGACTCAATAAAACCCAAGAGGCATGGCATCATCACTCGGAATCACTGTTTGTCGCCACGAGCAGCAACAAGAAATGCTAGGGTGAGTCTCTTTACATAAATTATAACAAGTCAGATAAGCATTATAATTAGAAAGCATCTAGGCAATCACAATTCACAATAATAGATTGTCATACCCCAATTTTGTCCGGCTTAGGTCAAAACCCTAATTTTCCCAAAAAATAAATAAATAAAAAAGAAAAAAGCATCATGCATTGCATTTAGGTTTCTAAAGTCATTTCAAAGTTTCTAAAATCATTTTTGGAGTCGGAATGCACTTTTTAAACAAATTAGGGTTTTTCAGTGAAAAAGGGTATTTTGGTCATTTCACAAATAAGGGACCATTCCTCAAAACAAGTCATCCAACATGTGTTTCAAGGTACTAGAGGTCACTCCTAGGGGGAAAAATCATTTTTGAAGTGGAAATGTGTTTCAGGCAAAAACTAGGGTTTTTAGAGTGAAAGGGCATTTTGGTCATTTCACAATAAAAGCGGTCTCTCGTCCCAAATCCTTGAATAATCATCAATGATGTATTTGAGGGATATTTGTGCTCCATTGTGATTATTTTTGCGCATAAATATTAAACCTTTTGGCCTAAAAACCTAGTTTTTGGATAGAAGGGTAAAATGGTCTTTTCCTTTGAGGTGGGGTAAATAAATCAATTTTGGGATTGGTGAGATCATAAAATTCAGAGCCCAATCATTGAATCATGGATATAGCCCAAAATGGCATGAACTAGGAAGAATAATCTAGAAAGGAATATTCTACATCTTTTTGAATTTTGAAAGGATAAGGATAAGAACAATAGTACAATTTGCAATTCCACTCACTCTCCACTACATAGCTGCGAATATCAGCTGTATTCCACCCCATTTTCATTTATTTTTATTGTTTGCAAATTGTACTAAATCATGGCCTTCCATTTAAATGTGAAATCCAATCCCCACCCTTCATTTGAATCAAAATGGCACTTGTGTAATAAGCTTTATGGAAAAATACAATTTTGTAAATGAGCTTATCCTTCACCCCACTCCTTATGCTGCACACTCAGCCCTCTCTCTCCTCACTTTATTGCCCTTAATCCATGTGATAATGCATCTTGACCATTGATTCAATTTCTTTCTCAAATCCTATTGATTTACAAGAGATACATTGTCATAAATACCCTTAAGTTTTCACCCCATATAAAAACCCAAAAATAAGACCAAAGGCAAGGACACCCTCATTTTTACCCTAGCTAGCACTCTTCCTCCTCTCCTCCCTCTCTTGGCCGAAATCACTCCCTCCTCCTCCTCCACTTTCTCTTCAATCTTCATCCACCAAATCACCTCAAACTCACTCCATATTCATATACCTTCTTCCTTTCATTTTTAACTCCATATTCATACCATCAAAGAGTAGTTTCTTCAAGTTTATTTGGGCTATTGTTGATTTGTGAAGATTGTTGGTGATTGATTACTTTTGATCTTCATTTTCTTCTTGTTTAGCTTGGATCTAGAGGTAATACTATTATCCTTTGCATTTTTTTTAGTTTTTCTAGCATGTAAATTCTTCTACTCCTCTTTCCTCTCTCAAAGAGGCTTAGAGGGATCATTTCAAACACTATGTCAAGGACATTGGGAGCCTTGGGTGTTTGAAGTGAGCCCTTGGCCTTGATGAGAGTGTTCTTGTGTTTTCACCATATGGTTTGCATTTTCACACTCATATTTCTCATTTCACCAAATATCATGTTGTGAATAAAGATTTTTTTGTCATGTCATATGTTTCATGTTAATCTTGCATTTTCTTGTTTCATGTCATGATGTGTGATTTAGTTTTTAGCTTGATGTTGAGATATAAAGGCTTTGATTGTGAGTACTAAAAACTAGGGTTTTTGTTGTTTTTCCCTTTTGATTGGTATGAATATGAAGCATGATTTTGTTTGACTAATATCTTGTAGCATGGCATGATGGTTTAGGGCTTAATCTTGTGTTGTTCTATGTGTTGATTATGAGTTTTAGCATGAAATAAATTGATGATTTGTTCTTGACATGGTTTCGGCCTAGAGCTCCATTTTGTGCATATTTTTGTGCTTGAATTGTGTTGATTGATCTTGTGTGAGATGCATTTAATTGTGTTAGTGTGTTTTAACTTTTAACCACTCACTTGTTTTTTACTTTACCATACACTAACTTTTTACTTAAAAGAAAAACAACTTCAACATTTTTACATTTTTTACTTTACCATTTCATTAAATAATTACCATTTACCTCATGCATCTTTTTACTTTACCATTCATTAACTTTTTACTAAAAGTTTTTACTACTTATCAATTTGCAAAAATACCCAAAACATTTTTACACTTTGCATTTCATCCCTTGTGTGATACATACTTGTGTTTGCACATTAATACTTGCATGCTTTCATATGCTCGCATGTTCATGCATTCTCATATGCTTATGCCTATTGCATTCTCTTACTCTCTTACATGATCATACATTCATTAATATTATATCATCCATTCATAAATAAAATGTTCATGCATTCCCATATGCTTATGCCTATTGCATTCATTAACCTTATGTTATGCATTCATTCTTACATGTTATGCCTCTTGCATTCATGCTTACATGTTCATGCATTTGTTTATACCATGTCTTGCATTCATTCTCACATGTTCATGCATTCATTTATACTATGTCTTGCATTCATTGATGCTCATTCATTCATTGTATGCTCATGCATAGTTACCTCGTGTGCATTCATGTCTACATGTTCATTCATCCAAACTAGGAATATCCTATGCCTATGATCAATTGCATTCTATTGTCTATGATGCCATTTAAATGTCTTGATTTAATTGTGTGCCCTTTCATCCCCTTGTATGACCTCCTAATGAAGACGTAAGCCTACATGCATGTTGTAGCATAGAGTAATTAGGGTAAATACACCTCTTTCTCACACACACACACACACAATTGTCTTGAGAAATTTGCCTTGCATCTTTGACAATTGAATCCTTTGATTATATTGGCATGTTTAATCTTGGTTGATGAATAACATGTCCATGATTGCTTGATTGTGGAAGTATGAGTCTTATTCATTCATTTGCACTTGGTTATGGATTTAGAATTGATTGAAAGGTTCCACTTGTTTTCAGAAATCTTTTTCCAAACCAAATTCTTTTCTAAAACAAATTTTCAAAGCAAAATCAAATGTTTTTCCAATAAAAACCCTTTTCCTAAAAACTCATAAGGAGGCAAGTCGGACGTCACGGTACGATGTTGTCTAGCGTCACGAGACCGGAGTCATATGACTCAAACGTCTTAGGATACTTATGAGAAATAAAACAAATATTAATAATTTCAAACCCTTTTTCCAAAATGAGCAAGGTATCGATTCGGATGTACTTCCGATATTGGTTAGCGTCTTAGGGTTAGCGAGTACATGCAGATTCGTGCGAGCCTAAGATACTTGCTCAATAAAAGCAATCAACCTCGTGAACAAACCTTTTTCCTAAAAATCAAAGAGATCATTTTTCAAAAAGTAGCGAGGGCACGTCGCCTCATGACAGCGGGGTTGTCTTTGTTCTAGGTCTATTGGATGCATCTGATCTAGGACCGAAAACCCCTACAATAAAAAAACACCAACACACTTCTCTCCTAAAAATCACAAAAGCCGTCTTGGACGCAAAAAGCGAGAACTACGTAGCTTTGATCCTCATCTCGGTGAGGGTGCGTAGGAGCGGGTTCTGTCCGTCAAGCACGCTTTTAAAAAATCCTTGTTTTGTTCCGCTTTTCAAGGATATCCAAAAATATTCTTTTTCTCGTTTCCAATAAAATATTTTCTCAATCAAAAGAAAAGAAAAGAAGTAGAACGATCGTTTCAAATCAAACATTTCAAAACCACACATCAAATTAAAGGTTCCTTTCGGTAGAAAGAGTGCACTGGTGCTTATACCTTTCCCGCACCTAACCGACTCCCGAACCTACATCTCTTGTTTTCGAAAAGACCACCCGCCTTGTATAAAAAGACGTTTTTTCAATGTTTTCGTCTCAAAACTAAAATATTGGTGGCGGCTTCATATTTTCCCACGTTGTACATTGAGAAGTCCAAATCGGATTTTTCGGGGTGCAACAGCTGGCGACTTCACTGGGGACTTTTTTTAAAAAAAAAAAAAAAGACGAGGGTCAAGCCTAATTAACTTGATGCGTGGTTTAAATTGTTTGACTTGAAAATTTGTTCTATCTCTTCTTTTTCCTCCTTTTCTTTTTCTTTTTCCTTTTCTCTTCTTTCTTTGTCTGTGATGCTTGATGGTTTCTCTTGCATTATCATGTTCATTGTGTTGCATTCATGTGCATTTATTTCTACACTTGCTTCTTGTTTCTTCTCTTACCCCTTTTCTTTCTTTACTTATGCATCATATTCCCCTCATCTTGCATGTTCCCCTCTTCTTCGCTCCCTTTCTTTGGTAAGTTCATGCATTTTCCCCTTCTATTATGATCCCCTCTTCTTAGCTCCTTTTCTTAAGGTAAGTAGAGTTTTAGATGATTGTTAATACCTTAGGTTGATTTCTTGCTTAGACTTGAATGATATGTGCAAAACCCTAGGATAGACGACTCTCTTTTTCTGGACTGTTTCTGGATTTTCTTTGCAGGTGGGGGGGTATATGCATCATTATGCTCCTACACACACTTTCACTGTTTTTACCTTGTGTGATTTTTGGTGAGACAGCCCTATACCCGGGCTAGAGTATATCTTAGGCTAGAACGAAGTCATTAGTGGCTGCACACCTTTGGACGTCACGTCTTTTCGTGGTTGCGAAGACTTCACCTAGAGTTTGGCTTTGTTCGAAGGGCTCATCACTTGGACGTACGTCCCTGCTGATCGGTGCGCTCGGATGAGGTCGTTGGCTCTAGGAACCTTATTTAGGGCCCTCTTTTTAGTGCTTTCCTTGAAATGTGCACCCTTAGAAAAGCCTTAGATCCTGTCTCTAAGAAACCCTGTAGGACACAAAGGAGCTGCATACCCTCAGATTCAAACTTTTTGAAAAAATGTATATATTTTTCCGAAGTATGAAGTTCCAACTTTTGAAAATCCTATGTTGTAAATAATGTTCTTTCAATCATCCTCATCATGCATTTCATTGCACAAAATATGAAAACAAAAAAAATCTCATTCATAATCATGAACAAAAATCATCATCAAATTTATTCAAAATGTAGCATTCATGCATCATTTCATTAACCTCATCACTTTAGTTCAAATACATCATTCCTCAATACATGCATCTTTCAAAAGGAAGGGGCATTGGCATTTCATACTTTGCCTTGTCTCAAAAAAAAAAATCATCATCATTTAGAAAAAGTATCATTCCTGCATCTTTCATCATTCAAAAGAAAGGGGGGCATCAACATTTCATATCTTGTCTTGCCTCTATAAAAATCATTTTGCATCCTACATCGTTGCATCATTTGCATTAAATAAAATTCTAATTTTGAATCATTCGTCTTGCATTCCATTTCATTACATAAAAATGAAAACAATTATCATCTTCATAGCATAAGCATTTCATTTATAATCAAAAAGAGGAAAAAGCTCCTCGCCAAGTTCATCCAAAACATGGCATTCATGCATAAGCATTATTTCAAAAAGGGACACGAGTAGAACTACGTGACGCTTTGATTCCTCAAGGAGGATACGTAGGAGCGGGTCCACCCCGTCAAGCATAACAAATAAAAATTTCATTTTGAAAAAATGTCTTTCTCACATCATTCGGAAATGCATTTCATTTTGCATCAAAATCACAAAAAAAACCTTTTAGAATAATTACACTTTTCAAGTGACCATTTTTCCACGCATTTGCATATCATAATGCTTTCACATACAATAAAGAGTTTTGATGAGAGACGAGATGGTCTTGCAAAACAATCATTCTTTCAAAATTTCCAGGTGTTCCAAGGCATTCGGTTTTTCACGTCAATAGCTCATTTGTATTTCCTTCAAAGAATAAAAAAGCATTGCATCCATTCCATGATAAAAGACTAAAACAGTTGATCAAAAAAAAAAAAAAGAAGTTTTCATATCATGTCTTAACCAATGTTAATTCTCCGTGAAGCGTTCTTCTAGTAAGTATGCATGCCACGTGCAGTTTCTCTTGTTTGAGTCAGTCAATTTCCTTCATTCATCATCATTCCCCATCCAAGTCTAATCCCGCCCCGTCCACCCATAAAGTGCATGTTCTCTCCCATCGGTGCGTACTTGACTTTTTGGTTCATTCTCACTAACACTTTAAGTCCTCCATGCTGGGGCAATTCTGTGATCACTAATTTTCTTTGTTAGTATCATATTCCTTTAGTGCAAGTCTTTCTAAAAAATATATATATATATATATATAATAAACAAAAAAGATAAAATAAGCTCGCTAGGTTGAAAACCCGCAAAGGGCGGCCTAGACAAAAAAAGAGCGCCCGGTGGATTGAAAACTCGCAAAGAGCGGTCCAGGCAAAAGTTAGGGCATAAAAAAAAATGTAAAGAAAGGAGCAAGCACATACAGATAGATGAACAGTTTTCATGTTTTACAAAAAATAAATAAGCAATCAGGATTTGAAATGAAGTTTGGCCATCTCCTCAAAAATCCCAAAATCCCAGAAAATCCCTTTCCTACCCACCTTAAGCCAAGAAAAACCAAAATCCAAAAATCACCCTAGACAAGGATCACCTCAAACATAAAAAAGAGGGGTGCATCACTTCTTATCAGCTCACCCGAGTTAAAGTAAAAAAGAAAAAAAAAAAAAGAAAGAAAGAAAAAAAGAGGATTCAAAAATGAAAATCCCAAAGCAAAGGAAAATACAAAAGAAATGTCAGTGGTGAGCTGATACATGTTACCACAAAACACAAAAGATCCTTGTCTCAATAAATCTTCCAATACCTTGCTGTGTATAACTACCACTCCTTCCATAAATCGTAAACACTTCCCTTTGACCTCGGCACCTTGCCCTCCACAAACCCTTAGCCAGGAATAAAACTTCCAAACACCTCATCAAGCCAAATAACCATCATAACACATCGATCGTCAGCCAACGCTGAATAAAAATCATCCTACCATTACCCCCAAATACTTCATTAAGCCCAATCATCCTTCGCCCACAAAACACCACAATCCCGAAAAGTCCATTCCGATCAATGACTGATTGCTGTTGTTTTCTCAAATTTTAAATCTTAGGACAACTAAGTTTATCTGTCTACGATGTGTTTGCTCAAAAGAAAAAAAACAAATGATCAGAAAAAAGAAAGCTGATCAAGAAAAAAAACAAACCCTCAGGAAAAAGAAATGAGGGAACAAAAATAAACAGTCAGAAAAAAGAAAGCTGACAAAATAAAAAGAGGGACTTGCACTCCGAAACCCATTCAAGCTGCATTAAAACAAGGTTTAGTGATCACCAAGTGAGGCTTCTTTCACGCTAAAAGTCAAGACATTTGCACTGAGAACACTACTCAGATCCAAAAGATGGGGCACTCTCTTCACCTCCCGCCCACCCCGGTCTTGGGGATGTACATTCAATGCCCTCCCATGTCACTCCCGGTTGTCAATACTTCCAAGCGAGGGGCAGGCGTTCTCCCATTCCTTCACCTCATTCAACCTCACCGGGGCAATCTCTCAACTCACTACCCTAAACAAGGCTCTGTCATTCTAATTGGGGCAGTTCTGTCCTTGTTATGACTGGGGCAACATCAAACTTTATGGGTTGAGACAAAATCTCTTCGCCCCACCTTTCATTTCAAAAGCCAAGCATTCCCAATTCATCATCTTTTACACCCCTAGTTGTTGTCACCACTAGACAGGGCAAACTATTCACTCATCCAAGACCGAATTGGGGCAATCTTGTATCTCTTGATCCTCTTGAGCTTGGTAATAACCATGTCTGTCATTCCTTCACTTGCCATAAATGTCCATGCCCTAAGCCAATTCCAAAGTCGATCGACTCATTCATTCACCTTTGCACTCCTATGCATGCTTACTAGACAATGCTTCAAAGAGAGAAAACACAAGTTAGTCATGCGATATCTAAAATTCAGTCATCATGGAAAGAAAGAGAAAACAAGTGAGGTTGTTTGTAAATAAAAACCTTGAGAACATCGGAGTTTGAGTCAAATTCAATTTTTCAACAGAATGGTCAATAATCATCTCAATTCCTTGCATCCAAAGTCTTGCATGTTTGCCTCATGCATCTAGGCAGTTCAATCTATTCATTATGGCATATGCATCAAAGCATTACGTTTGCATCCTCACATTTTGTGCATTCATCACATAGCAAAAAAAAAACGTTCCACATCAGAGCATTGCATCATATTAATGTTTGCATTTCACAGAAGAAGCAAAAAAAAGAGAAACAAACAGAAGTTAGAACAGTAGCATTGCATTCATCAAAGCATCAATCACCGCATACACTTGCATTCAAACATCAAGGCAATGCAGTTCCATCACATCAATACTTGCAAAGAAAGCCAAAACATCCCATGTCATTCATCATTCCATGTCATTCATCATTTCATGTCATTCATCATTTCATTTCGCATAATAACAATATTCACATTTCATAGAAAAAGGCAAAGAAGGAAAAGTTTTCCATTGCATTTGCATCTGCCATTTCATCAAAACACAAGAGCATTACATGTCATCAAACATCAAAATTTTGCATTAGCATGCCCGCATTTCATGAAAAGAGAAAGAAATGAGCAGAAAATAAAACAAGAGCATTCCATTCATCAAAACATGAATCACTGTCATTGCATCGCACACTTGCATTACAAGTATCAATCTTTGCATCAAACATCAAAGCGCTACATTTGCATATTCGCATTTCATAAAGAGCAAAAGAAAACAAACAAAGAAAAAGCAGATGACCAAAGAAAAGAAAGCCGATCAAGAAAAATCAAATCAAAAGGAAAACCTCAAGACTGTTTCCACCACATGCATCATCACACCAAAATCATGGCATTGCATGCACTCGCATAACATGCTCCTCGCATAACATGCCTTTGCATTACATGCACCCATACTTCATGCACCATCCTCGTGCATCAATCGACGTATGCGGTACCTCAAGTCAACGCGCCAAAGATTGGCCATTCCAACCAATCAATCAACAGATTTGTGAATCCCTTCAGACCGCGTGTCCCCTTCAGACTAAAGCGTCCCTTCGATTTCGCCGTTATCGAGCACCGACGAATCATCGGACCCTCAAGGTCCTTCGGTTTAGTTCAAATCAACAAAGTCAAAAGCGGCGACTTTGAACTCGACCTTCATTTTGCCAAGTCATCACCGAGCATGACGGATCGGCCCTCGGACACTCGTGTCCTTCATTTCGCCAAGTCATCGAGCATGACGGATCGGCCCTCGGACTTCGTGTCCTTGGACTAGCCGTGTCGAGTATAAAGCATAGCGTAAGTCCATCAAGGTAAAATGTATCGGTTCCACAACTTGATATTGAACCTCGGCGCTCGAGCAGCCACCTTCAGAGCCCAAGTGCTCCTTCGAGCCACAAGTGCTCCTTCGTAACCAAGTGTTCCTTGAGCCACAAGCGCTCCTTCTTTATTGCATTCTTTTCACTTTCTTTATTTCATGCCGTTGTCGCCACTGCAGGTCGATACCATCTTTCTCGCTTTATTTCTTGTTTTTCTTTGCTCGAGGTTGGCACCAATGCTTTCTCGCTTGTGTCGGCCTACCAGAGGCTGGTACACTCTTTATCGCTTTCTTTATTGCTTCCTTTATTTCCTCCAGTGTCGGCCTACCAGAGGCCGACCGGTACATTCTTTATCACTTTCTTCATTTTCTGCCAGTGTCGGCCTACCAGGGGTCGATACCATCTTTACTGCTTTATTTCTTGTTTTTGCCACCTGAGGGTGGGCACCAACCTATTTCCCGCTTTTGTTGGCTCGCTGAGGGCTGGCACTTCATTCCTTACAGTCATTTCTGGCTGGCATCCATTCACCCAAAAAGAAAAAGAAATTCGGGTTTTTCCCTAAGTAGACAAAATCGGCATAATTTCTGAATTCTTTATCTCTATTTTGCCTCGGAATATGTTTCGGCCAATTCATATTCCTTGCTAAAATCTAGATAAAGAGGGGCAGCTGTCATACCCCAATTTTGTCCGGCTTAGGTCAAAACCCTAATTTTCCCAAAAAATAAATAAATAAAAAAGAAAAAAGCATCATGCATTGCATTTAGGTTTCTAAAGTCATTTCAAAGTTTCTAAAATCATTTTTGGAGTCGGAATGCACTTTTTAAACAAATTAGGGTTTTTCAGTGAAAAAGGGTATTTTGGTCATTTCACAAATAAGGGACCATTCCTCAAAACAAGTCATCCAACATGTGTTTCAAGGTACTAGAGGTCACTCCTAGGGGGAAAAATCATTTTTGAAGTGGAAATGTGTTTGAGGAGCAAAAACTAGGGTTTTTAGAGTGAAAGGGCATTTTGGTCATTTCACAATAAAAGCGGTCTCTCGTCCCAAATCCTTGAATAATCATCAATGATGTATTTGAGGGATATTTGTGCTCCATTGTGATTATTTTTGCGCATAAATATTAAACCTTTTGGCCTAAAAACCTAGTTTTTGGATAGAAGGGTAAAATGGTCTTTTCCTTTGAGGTGGGGTAAATAAATCAATTTTGGGATTGGTGAGATCATAAAATTCAGAGCCCAATCATTGAATCATGGATATAGCCCAAAATGGCATGAACTAGGAAGAATAATCTAGAAAGGAATATTCTACATCTTTTTGAATTTTGAAAGGATAAGGATAAGAACAATAGTACAATTTGCAATTCCACTCACTCTCCACTACATAGCTGCGAATATCAGCTGTATTCCACCCCATTTTCATTTATTTTTATTGTTTGCAAATTGTACTAAATCATGGCCTTCCATTTAAATGTGAAATCCAATCCCCACCCTTCATTTGAATCAAAATGGCACTTGTGTAATAAGCTTTATGGAAAAATACAATTTTGTAAATGAGCTTATCCTTCACCCCACTCCTTATGCTGCACACTCAGCCCTCTCTCTCCTCACTTTATTGCCCTTAATCCATGTGATAATGCATCTTGACCATTGATTCAATTTCTTTCTCAAATCCTATTGATTTACAAGAGATACATTGTCATAAATACCCTTAAGTTTTCACCCCATATAAAAACCCAAAAATAAGACCAAAGGCAAGGACACCCTCATTTTTACCCTAGCTAGCACTCTTCCTCCTCTCCTCCCTCTCTTGGCCGAAATCACTCCCTCCTCCTCCTCCACTTTCTCTTCAATCTTCATCCACCAAATCACCTCAAACTCACTCCATATTCATATACCTTCTTCCTTTCATTTTTAACTCCATATTCATACCATCAAAGAGTAGTTTCTTCAAGTTTATTTGGGCTATTGTTGATTTGTGAAGATTGTTGGTGATTGATTACTTTTGATCTTCATTTTCTTCTTGTTTAGCTTGGATCTAGAGGTAATACTATTATCCTTTGCATTTTTTTTAGTTTTTCTAGCATGTAAATTCTTCTACTCCTCTTTCCTCTCTCAAAGAGGCTTAGAGGGATCATTTCAAACACTATGTCAAGGACATTGGGAGCCTTGGGTGTTTGAAGTGAGCCCTTGGCCTTGATGAGAGTGTTCTTGTGTTTTCACCATATGGTTTGCATTTTCACACTCATATTTCTCATTTCACCAAATATCATGTTGTGAATAAAGATTTTTGTCATGTCATATGTTTCATGTTAATCTTGCATTTTCTTGTTTCATGTCATGATGTGTGATTTAGTTTTTAGCTTGATGTTGAGATATAAAGGCTTTGATTGTGAGTACTAAAAACTAGGGTTTTTGTTGTTTTTCCCTTTTGATTGGTATGAATATGAAGCATGATTTTGTTTGACTAATATCTTGTAGCATGGCATGATGGTTTAGGGCTTAATCTTGTGTTGTTCTATGTGTTGATTATGAGTTTTAGCATGAAATAAATTGATGATTTGTTCTTGACATGGTTTCGGCCTAGAGCTCCATTTTGTGCATATTTTTGTGCTTGAATTGTGTTGATTGATCTTGTGTGAGATGCATTTAATTGTGTTAGTGTGTTTTAACTTTTAACCACTCACTTGTTTTTTACTTTACCATACACTAACTTTTTACTTAAAAGAAAAACAACTTCAACATTTTTACATTTTTTACTTTACCATTTCATTAAATAATTACCATTTACCTCATGCATCTTTTTACTTTACCATTCATTAACTTTTTACTAAAAGTTTTTACTACTTATCAATTTGCAAAAATACCCAAAACATTTTTACACTTTGCATTTCATCCCTTGTGTGATACATACTTGTGTTTGCACATTAATACTTGCATGCTTTCATATGCTCGCATGTTCATGCATTCTCATATGCTTATGCCTATTGCATTCTCTTACTCTCTTACATGATCATACATTCATTAATATTATATCATCCATTCATAAATAAAATGTTCATGCATTCCCATATGCTTATGCCTATTGCATTCATTAACCTTATGTTATGCATTCATTCTTACATGTTATGCCTCTTGCATTCATGCTTACATGTTCATGCATTTGTTTATACCATGTCTTGCATTCATTCTCACATGTTCATGCATTCATTTATACTATGTCTTGCATTCATTGATGCTCATTCATTCATTGTATGCTCATGCATAGTTACCTCGTGTGCATTCATGTCTACATGTTCATTCATCCAAACTAGGAATATCCTATGCCTATGATCAATTGCATTCTATTGTCTATGATGCCATTTAAATGTCTTGATTTAATTGTGTGCCCTTTCATCCCCTTGTATGACCTCCTAATGAAGACGTAAGCCTACATGCATGTTGTAGCATAGAGTAATTAGGGTAAATACACCTCTTTCTCACACACACACACACACAATTGTCTTGAGAAATTTGCCTTGCATCTTTGACAATTGAATCCTTTGATTATATTGGCATGTTTAATCTTGGTTGATGAGTAACATGTCCATGATTGCTTGATTGTGGAAGTATGAGTCTTATTCATTCATTTGCACTTGGTTATGGATTTAGAATTGATTGAAAGGTTCTACTTGTTTTCAGAAATCTTTTTCCAAACCAAATTCTTTTCTAAAACAAATTTTCAAAGCAAAATCAAATGTTTTTCCAATAAAAACCCCTTTTCCTAAAAACTCATAAGGAGGCAAGTCGGACGTCACGATGTTGTCTAGCGTCCTGAGACCGGAGCTGTACAGCTCAAACGTCTTAGGATACTTATGAGAAATAAAACAAATATTAATAATTTCAAACCCTTTTTCCAAAATGAGCAAGGTATCGATTCGGATGTACTTCCGATATTGGTTAGCGTCTTAGGGTTAGCGAGCTGTACAGTTCGTGCGAGCCTAAGATACTTGCTCAATAAAAGCAATCAACCTCGCAACAAACCTTTTTTCCTAAAAAATCAAAGAGATCATTTTTCAAAAGTAGCGAGGCACGCGCGTCTGCATGCACAGCGGGGTTGTCTTTGTTCTAGGTCTATTGGACTGCATGCCTAGGACCGAAAACCCCTACAATAAAAAACACCAACACACTTCTCTCCTAAAAAATCACAAAAGCCGTCTTCGGACGCAAAAAAACGAGAACTACGTAGCTTTGATCCCTCATCTCAGTGAGGGTACGTAGGAGCGGGTTCCTGTCCCGTCAAGCACGCTTTTAAAAAAATCCTTGTTTTGTTCCGCTTTTCAAGGATATCCAAAAATATTCTTTTTCTCGTTTCCAATAAAATATTTTCTCAATCAAAAGAAAAGAAAAGAAGTAGAACGATCGTTTCAAATCAAACATTTCAAAACCACACATCAAATTAAAGGTTCCTTTTCGGTAGAAAGGAGGTGCGGGTGCTTATACCTTCCCGCACCTAACCGAATTCCGAACCTACATCTCTTGTTTTCAAAAGACCACCCGCCTTGTATAAAAGACGTTTTTCAATGTTTTCGTCTCAAAACTAAAATATTGGTGGCGGCTTCATATTTTCCCACGTTGTACATTGAGAAGTCCAAATCGGATTTTTCGGGGTGCAACATAGATGAATCAATCATTACAATATTTTATGAAGGTATGAGTATATGCATGTGTGCAACATGCATGTGGATCCATAATCATCACCAAAATCCCCGTCGGGCTGGCCGAAGCCACATCACCATTCACCATACACCACGTAATGCATATGAAATATGTGACACCATGACAATGCATTCACAACATCACAACTCATCACCACAATTATTCAACTCACCATTTTGGCCGAAGCCACAACACCATTCACCTCATTTAATAATCATCACCTCATCTTTTATTAATCATCACCTCATCATTTATTAATCATCACCTCATCATTTATTAATCATCACCTCGTCATTTATTAATCATCATCTTAACACTTATTAGATTAAATCCCACCTAAGGGCCAAACCCCTCCTAAGGACCTTTTCTTCACTTAAGGACCAATTGTGACACACCAAAAATTAATTTAGGGACTTAGGAAAATATTTGACATATTGGGACTAATTAGACACTAAGGGACTATTTTGTCGCGCCAAGGATTAATTTAATTCTTAGGGACTAAATTGTCACACCAAGGATTAAATTAATTCTTAGGGACTAAACCATCACTTAGACACATTTGGGTACTAGGCGCGAGGGCAGCCAAAATGGCGCCCATAACCAACCACCAAACAAGCCCACACCCACCAACCAAAGACCGGCGCCAAAATGCTAGCAACTGGGCGCCTCCCCGCAACACGCACAAGACACACACGCCACACAACAGCGCCAAGTTGCCAAAGAATCTGGCGCCTCCTCGCACCACACACACACACACGGTTCAGCCACAGCGCCAAGTTGCCCAAAGAATCGGCGCCCGCACACACACACACACACATTTTGACACAGCGCCAAGTTGCCCAAAGAATCGCGCCCCACACACACACACAATCACCACCAGCGCCATTTGCCTAGGCATTTGGCGCCCCCCCTTCCTAAACCTCACCCAACACACCTCAAACTTAATTTTTTTCTCAACAACTCATTTCTCACATAACAACACCAACATAGCCATTAAATATTTATTACCAATTCATCATATTTACATACTCATTCTCATATCACCATTTCATCAAACATACACCATGCATAAATCACTACTCATGCTCTTACAACCACAAACAACATGTTATGACCAAATTCAAGCATTCCAAACATCAATCAACATACAATCAACACAAGGTCACACAACACATCATTCCTAGAGCTATTCTCACTATAATACACATCCTACAAGCTATAAAAGATGTATGGAGAATCCCCTAACCTTGGGTGAGCTTGAAAACTTCACACAATCACCAAAATCACCAAATAAAGCAAGTTTCCCTCAAAATGTAGCTATGGCCGAATGTTCTCTCTCCTTGGGTAACCATAGAGAATTCAAAATAACAAGGATGAGCTTATGTAACTCATGGAAATGGAACAAGGAAGGAAAATGATGAAGATTGGGACCAAGAACTCACTTACCCACCAAGAATCAAAGAAAAAGCTTCCACCTTTTCTTCCTCCCTCCCTAGTTGCTGCCGTCGCACACTCCCCCCTCTCTATTCTTCTATTTCTTTTCTTTCTTTCAAAATGAGGTAATGTTACCCTAGTTTAGGACCCCTAGTTTTATGACTAGAGATTGGGCTCACTAATGGCCCTTGGGCCTTATTTACACCCCTCCAACTAATTTAATTTACCTCCGGCACTAAATTAAATCCCATCTTAAATTATCCCACTTAGATAAATTATACCCTTCATTTATTTACTACACCTCACTCCTTAACTAAATTAATTATTCACCCTTAATTTATTTTAATATAGCCAACTAAAATACTACTTAATTAAATTAGTCAAATACCCCTTTAATTAAATTAATTAATTAACCACCTAAGCAAATTAATTAAATTATTCACCTAATTAATCTTGGGGCGTTACACTATGACCAAAGAGAGATTGATTTTGCTAGATACAATTCTCTCTGAAGGGAATGTAGACATAGGCAGATTGATAGCTAGGGAAATTCTTGCATGCTCAACAAAATCAAAGGGATTTCTGTTTTTCCCTTGTCTCATTACTGAATTGTGCATGAAAGAGGGTGTCCCTATAGCTGCTAATGAACAAAGGAAATTTCCCCTGGTAATTTGAGTGCTGAAGTGAAGGAGAAATTAAGAAATGTAAGAGGCCCTGCACCTGCAATGCAAGAGCATTACATGCAGAAGCAGAGGGCTGTATGGAAATTTCAAAATGATCAACATGATCTGGCTTCAATGGTCTTTGACAAGATCTTTGATCTTGTGGGCCAAGTGAATGCCCTGAATTCCCAAGTTGGGTACTGAGATCTGAAGGTGAAAAAGAAGAGGAGAAAGAAGTAGAAGAAGAAGGAAAAGGTAAAGAGAAGGTAGAGGAACCTAGCACCAAGAAGAAGGTGACTAGGAAGCAATCAAAAGGTAAGAAGAAGGTTGTGATAGAGCCTGTTGTGGAAGAAATGTATGACACAGAATCTGAGGATGAGGAATTAGAGAAAGAAATGGATGAAGGAATAGAGGAAGTTGAAGAAAAAGAAGAGAGTGATGAGGAAGTTGATGAAGAGGAGGAAGAGCAAGCTAGGGGTGTAATCCTAGAAGAAATTGCTAGGCAGAAATATGCCAAACAAACACCACAAACCCAGCAAGAAACCCCTATCATTTCACCAGTCACCAAAAAACCCATCATCTCACCAAACCAAGAATCATCTTCCATTCCTAAATCTCCATTACCCTCACTCAATGATCCACCAGTCTTATCACCACCACAAACAACCCCTCCACCACCCTCTCCAGCAAAAGAACCAGAGAAAACAACTCACACAGAAGAACCAATTTCTGAACAAACCCCTGTTATGCCAACAGAGAACCAAAGCGAGTATTTTTCGACCCAAGCAACATTATTTCTAATGTTGTTTCGCTCTTGAGAAAGAGATTGTGCGGGAAGAGAAGAAGAAGGACTCAACAAAGAAGACAAAGGAGAAGAATCATCTCGCAAAGGAGCCTCTAGCTCAATCTCAGAGATGCGAGTGATGCTCTGCATCACTGTCTGCTTTGATCTGCAAAGAAACTGATGCGATCGCACAAGACCGATGCACTGCATCATTTCAAGAAACAGTTCCTGCAACTACACCAGAAGTAGGAGGTGCATCTGCACCTACAGAAGAAACACCAAGCAAGACACCCAAAGAGAAGAAGCAGAAAGTGAAACACACTCCTCCAAGCAGACATAGCACCAGAATCAGGAGTGGAGCAAAGAAATGAGTATCACTTTACAAGTTTTCACATAACCTGCTATAAACTTGTTTTGTTTCTATCTGACTATTTCCCTGGTTGTACTAATCCCTCTCCCCTGTTTTGAACAACATATGGTTTGTATTTTCGAACATACTAGCGGTGAGGACAACTGCTACCCCTTAAGTTTGGGGGATTTGCATGTTATGTTATAATTTGCATGTTATGTTATAATTTGCATGTTATGTTATGTTTTGATATGTTTTTTATCTAATATGTTGTGTGTTTAAAATTTAAAATGTTTTATATAGTAAATATATATGTTTAACTAATTTTTAGTTTGTTTAAATATTAGATGTACTTAACAAAGTAGTATCTAGGTATTTTAGTAGAAAAGATCAGTTTTTCAAAAATATGGTGAAAGCCCTATGGATGGAATTTCAATGATGAAAAAAAAAGAGAAAAAGAAGCCTTATTTCTTAGGAAAACCAAAATTATTTTTACTTCAACACTTCAAAGCGAGTTTGTGAAAAGAACCTTGCTATTTAAAAGATCAATCGATGCAAGGGAATTTTTGTAAGCTTAGGTCAAAACAAAGCTTTACTAAAAAGAAAGAAGAGCTTAAAGAATTAAGTTTGGGGGTGTTTTATGAAAACAAAGGCTGAATTTCAAAAGTGTAAAGAGTAAACAATGTAGAAAAAGAATACAAAAATGTGGACAAAGCCATATCTCTGAAACTTTTGAAACTATACACGTGCCTAAGTACATGAATGCATCGGAGGTCAAAGACACTGTGCCATGCAGGAATAAATGTATCCGGAGGATAGTTCAATAAATCGAACTGTGCCAAAGTGCAAAGAAAAAAAAAAATATGCATCACGGAGGTCAAAGACACGTACAAAGTGCATTTGCATCCGGAGTCAGTGAGGAAGGTAATATGAGCTAGAAAAGAAAAAGCATCATCAATGCGAAGCATCAATGCTAATCGCATTGAAGAAAAGCAAAATGCAGAAAAAATCAATGCACAAATCACTTCAAAGAAGTATTGCATTTGCACAAAAAGATCCACACAAAAATAGAAAATTGCATTGGCTCAAAAAGCTTTGAAAGATTCAAACAAGCCCTTTGATTTTAGAACTCCCCAACACTTGAGAAAATTTTGTGAGTCTAAACTCTCTTTTGAAAAATATTTTGGTGTGACCAAAGATGAACCAATCCTTTCAAAGGCTATGAGGAAATTTTTCACTTAGTCTTGGAACCAATCTCAACTCGGTGGGTTCACACACACACAAAAGAGTTTGAATAGCTTTGGTAGTTTTGAAGAAATAAAGGCACAAGAAAAATTGTTGAGAAATGAAGTTCATAGGAACTCCTCATGAAAATCCAAAATCAAACTCATCTATCTTCTAGAATTAGAGTTTTTAATAATTTGTCTTTGTCATTACTTGCGGACAAGCAATGGTTTAAGTTTGGGGGTGTGATAACTCTATTTTATATAGAGTATTTCATATGTTTAAACTTAGTATTTGCTCTCTTTCAAGTAATAATAAAGAGTTTATATAGTATTTAGTGTGATATATGATATCTTGAGTGATTTGAATGGTTATAGTTATTTATAGGCCATTTTGGATATATTGTGGTATGTTTGATGTTTTTGTTGTTCTGCGTCTCAATGCTAATCTGCATCAATGCTCCTCTGACCGATCTCGCATCAAATCTCCGCTACTTGGTGAATAAGCGGCACTGTTTCATATGCATCCACTTGCAAGTGATGACCTCCGCCTGCTGGTTCTCTCGATGCCATCCCACCTTGTATAGTAGGCGCCTACCATTCACACATAGCTATAGGCATAGCTTTGAAGAGTCACCTACATAGAGACACATGTTCACACATCAATGAACCGCCCTATGTCATTAGTCAAAGATTTCAACATGGATAAAGCTCTGGAAAGCAACTTCTGGCTATGATCCACTCAAGATTACTTCAACATGAAGGAAGGAAGCACCTCTCTTGAAGGCTATAAAAGGACCTCACATCTTCATTTGGAAATATATCACAATCCATAAGTTAGATCAAAATTTCAATATACATAGTTAGTTTTTATATTTTTAGAGGAAGAGGAAGGAATTCATAAATCCTCCTTAACCCGTTTTCATAGTGTTTGTATAGTGCTAAGGAGTAATGCTAGTGCATTGCTAGAAGATTTCATACAAAGGTTTTCAACATTTGTAACTTTACTCTTGTTGTTTCTCTTTTGTGATTTCTATATATATAAACATGGTCTATTCAGTTTATATATATCTTGCAATGTCTCTTGTTAGCTAAACCTTTCTTAGTTCGAATGTTCTAATCATTTAATGAGCTTTTAAGTAAGTATGTTGCATGTATGTATGTTTGTACTTTAGTTCTTGCTTGATAATGTTTCCAAACTTATTTTGAACTTGATCACTTAGAATAAGTAGATTTGTAAATGACCAGAAATGGCTTACAATTAAGAACTCAAGAACTAATATGGGTGAGTGTTTTACATAAAGAAAACTTTGTGAAAACCATGCTAAGTCCTAGAAATAGGATAGTATAGTCCATAGGATAATTGTGGGTACTTAAAATACACGAGTGAATTTACTTAAGCAAATTGGATAATTGTTAGGAGGCAAGATTGGCACTAACACCCTTTCTTTCTTGCATAGAACAAGGATCATAAGAGCCTGTAATGATACTCAAGAAAGTGACCGAAAGGCACATATCTAATGCAACAAAGATTTGGTGTATTTTGCATCACATCTTGCATCATACACTTATAAGTAAATTACTTGATGAAGACATTCGTAAAGCAGAATCAACAAGCCAAAGAACATGTCATTCGGTGAAGAACAAAGCTCAAGGCCACACTCGGTGAGAGGAGGCCACCGGTTCCTGAGATGCTCTTCAAGAAGAAGTTCATAGAGAAAATCTCATCCACATGGATCACATAGGTATGATTAATGACCGAGGAGACACCATTCCGGCGACCTGGGACAATCTTCTCACATGCCACCGTTATGCGGTCCGCCCGTGAGCGGTGTGTTCTCTTAAATGCCGAGCAATGAGGCATACCTTCCCATGCTGCCCTTTTGAGCCGAGTGTATATCTGGCCGACCGCCATGGACCTTTAATTAGAGAGATACGCCGTTACAGTATCCCCAGAGATCCGAGAAAACCCCAATTTGAATAAATTCAACGGCCGTGGGGATCGCATGCACACTTAAGGTACTTCAACAATTATCTGCAGCTATAGGGAGCTAGGAGCGACCATGAAGTGCAAACTCTTTTCCACGATCGCTCGAGGAGCGAAAGCATCGAGTGGTGGGAGAGCTCGCGGCCAACACCATCTCGTCTTGGGACGGCACGGTCGAGAACATTCTTGGCCAACTACACGGCCAACAGATGCCAGAAAGCGGCATGAAGAGCGGTTGGATACGATTATCCAAGGGACAACGAATCATTGAGACGAGTACATAGAGCGATTCAACGCCGAGGCCGATCAAAGCGCAACCCGACCGATAGAGACAAAGTGAAGTATCTCAAACGTGGTATCGAGCCGACCACCGCTTTGCGTAAGAGTTTAGCCTAAATCGTTACTCGGATCGACCACGTTCCTACGAAGGGCCAACGATCATATGGCCTATGAAGAGGCACTGTTCGCTAGAAAGGTCGCCCGTGCGCGACCCAGAGAAGAGCAGGATAGGTCGCTTGAAGAACAAGACGGTCCTCGTAATAACAGGACGGACTAACAATCTATCAATGAAAGAGATGTGCAGCGCTCTTTTTCCATCGGGTTTTTTATCGAGGGCGACCTTTAAAAATCAAGTGTATACTTTACTATTTCATGCAAATGTATGGCCGGCCGCTCGTCATGTCCGTGGCAGAAGAGCGATCGTAAGGTCACCGCGTTGACCTACATCAAGTGCCACCGAGTTGGCCCAATCGAGCGCCACCGAGTTGGCCCAATCGAGCGCCATCGAAATGGCCCAAGGGAAGGACCCACAAACAAGCGTAGGCCCCGAGCGGTCTACAACGAAGCGCCACCGAAGTCGCTCCAATCGAGCGCCATCGAAATGGCCCAGGGTCGAAGGACCCACAAACAAGCGTGAGCCCCCGAGCGCCTACAACGAGCGCCACCGAAGTTAGCCAATCGAGCGCCATCGAAATGGCCCGGCGGTCGAAGGACCCACAAACAAGCGTAGGCCCCGAGCGTCTACAACGAAGCGCCACCGAAGTTGGCGATTGAGCGCCACCGAAGCCGGCCCAATCGAGTGCCACCGAAGTTGGCCCAATCAGCGCCACCGAAGTTGGCCCAATCGAACGCCACCGCGTTGACCTACGCCAAGTGCCACCGAAGTTGGCACAACCATCGATGTCATCGAATGACCGAGGTCAGCGATGACCCGATGCTGAGCATTGATCGCCGAACACGCCGTAAGAGACCGGCTACAACTATCGCAATGAGGCCGTCTAGATCGAACCTAGTAAGCCCGTTGCCAAAAATCGCAAAACGCGTCGAACAAGTCCGCTACGATAGCGCCCGCCAAGGTCACGATCGAAATTTGCTTCAAACAAAATAGGCAATGCGTGACAACACTTGAACGAATTCTGAGCGACCCGAGGTATCGCACCTCCTAAAACGAGCAAGGTCCAAGTTAAGGAGGTCGGCCGAGAGTCCGACCAATTGGATCGCTTTCGGCATGAATGGCAAAGATCCACATGCTCTGGCGCGGCGTCCACATGCTCTGTGGCGTGGCGACCACATGCACTCGATGGCGATGTACACATACTCGGTTGGGCGGCGACCACCACATGCGGCGTCCACACCTCGGCGATGGCGGCGACCACCTCCCGACTTAGCGTTGTAGCAACCACACATTTCAAGAGATGGAGACCGATTGCGCAATGCAACCCGGCGCGCATACACACGACACGCGGGCAACGATCTAAGCTCTCACCGCTCTAAGCGACCTAGCTTGGGGGCAAGCTGTTCGGGGTGTATCAAGAAACCGAGAGTTACGAACGGCATTTGGGCCGTCGGCCCATAATCGCTCCAACCGCCCAAGTCCATCGCTTGAGGGCACTTCTCGCAACCGCCGGAAAATTTCGTGAAAGCGGTCGGACTTCATAGTATATATACGCCATTCGCACATGGCATCGTGCACGCCCTCTTACCTTGTGTTATCGCGCCGGCGACCACTCACTGATTGATCGTCGGAGTGTCTTTGCAGTACCGGTCCTTTCTCCATACTCAACGACCGCCCGGTTAATGACAACAACAACACTTCATTGGTCAAGGTACGATCAACAAACAATCATATCAAGTATGAATTGACATCGTCACTGGATTTACCTCGAGTCATTAAATCCACCGTCATTACCGTCAATCAATAGCTCTATGGCTAACATCAATACCTCAATCAATAGCTCTATGGATAACGTCAATACCTTAATCAATAGCTCTATGGCTGATATCAAACTCATCGGACACATCGACACCAAAATCAATAGCTCTATGGCTAACGTCAATACCTCAATCAATAGCTCTATGGCTAACATCAACCTCACCGGACATATCGACACCAAAAGTAGTGGACTAAACTGTCACTACAAGGACCAAACCGTCACATAAGGACTAAACCGCCACATAAGGACCAAACTGGCTTCACAATTCAGCAACTTAGACGTACTCGGCACCAAACAACACCCTAAATTGCGTCTCAGAAGAACTGCGCCACATCGGGCGCCAAAACAAAGACACCTAAGGCACTCACACTGCACCTCGGCACACATACACTACCCTTCGTCACACCACACTGCACTTTGGCACACCACACTGCACCTCGACACACCTACACTGCACTTCGGCATACCACACTGCACTTCCCGGCACACCCACACCGACACACACATCCTTCCGACACACCTACCTTTCGACACATCTACACTTCAACACATACACCTCGACACATCTACACGTCGACTCCCATATACTTCGACACATCTACTCGTCGACTCCCGTATACTTCGACACCTCTACTCGTCGACATCCATATCGCCGACATACATACACTACACTTTAATACACCTACACCTCGATGACACTACCTCTGTATATATACACTATACCTCGACAACTACACTTCTGGTATATATACACTATACCTCGACAACTACACCGGTATATATACACTATACCTCAACCAATAATCGGCTTTGACAACACCGGATTCGACATACCTACACTACACTTCGATACATCCACACCTCGACAACACTAGCTTCGACAACACAAGCTTCGATATACATACACTACACCTCGACAACTACACTTCAGCAACTACACTCCAGTATATATACCCTAGGCAACTACACTTCGGTATACACACACTTACACTTCGTCACCTACACGTCGACACCTACACTTCGACACACATATACGTCGACTCCCATATACTTCGACACATCTACACGTCGACTCCCATATACTCGACACATCTACACCTCTCGGCAGACACACATACTTACACTTCCGTCACATCTACACTTCCGTCGCACACACACTTCGTCATACATACGCTACACCTCGACCACTACACTTCAGCATACATACACTACACCTCGATGACTACATTCCGGCTTATATACACTACACCTCGACCACTACACTTCGGCTTATATACACTACACCTCGACCACTACACTTCGGCTTATATACACTACACCTCAACCACTACACTTCGGCTTATATACACTACACCATCACTCACCTCGGTTACACTCCTTCACTTCACCATCACTCACCTCGGTTGCACTACCTCGGTTACACTCCTTCACTTCACCATCACTCACCTCGGTTGCACTACCTCGGTTACACTCCTTCACTTCACCATCACTCACCTCGGTTACACTAGCTTTGACATACATATACTACAACAACACTGCGACACTTCGTCACACACATATTTCGACCCTCACATACTCCGACACACATATCCTTCTACGCACACATCCTTCGACGCACACACCTTCGACACACACATCCTACAACGCACCTACCCTTCTCGGCACACAAGAATACTCCACTTCAAGACCGGCGCAACATTTCACGCCGAATGGCGCCTAGACGCCTAACCCTCATCTTCCTTCTTTTCTTTGATTCTCATACTATGATCAAACTTAACCCACAATAACAACAACGTATATTCATTCGAAATTTACCCAACGCACATCAAAGTAACAACGAAGGAGCCAACACCAACAATAGCGTCCTTGCGCTTAGGGTTCCTTAGATCCCCTTTCTTTCCTAGGTCTTTCATATGACCAATCATCAACAACACATACACACATCACAATTTCACCAAATTGAAGCAAACACAACATCAATCACACAACTAACAACACAACCGACTCAATAATCGTCCTAGAGTCTAACCCATACATAACCATCACCATATACCCCATTATAGGTGAAAGAGAGCCCCCTTACCATAATAGATTGAAGACAAACACTCTTTCCACCAAGAATTCCAAGATCCACCAACAAGCAAGCTTCTCTTCCTTGATCTTGAACTCTCTACGCCAAATCTTCTCTTCTTCTTCTCACTAGGAACCGTCGCACCTTTCTCTCTCTATGACTTTTCTTTGCTTTTGGTTGCAAATGAACTCTCTCACCATCGACACCTAAACTTATATCATGGATATGGGCTTAACTAATGGGTCATGAGCCCTTATTCACACCTCCTCCATTACTCAAACACCTCCTAAATAAAATGAAACTTCCAAATTAATTATTTGACTTAACAAAATGTTGTAAGCCTTAAATAACCCAATTAAATAAATAATTGAATTATTTTTGGGGCATTACAGAAACCCTTGGGGATCCCCCACAGCCACGTGCATGCATGCGGTAGAAATTATCACCTTATAGATGTTAGTACGTCGTGCTTTCAACAAATAAATCTCCAAAAACTTATAGTATGCTAAATATACAGATAATATGTCAAATAAAATTGGCATATATAATATACCACTCTGTAAAATAATGAAATGGCTCGGACTCCACTTGTTTATCTTCATGAAAATTTTATGCAAGCTAGACAACCAAACGGACCTAAAAAAACAATATAACAAAATAACATTCAAGGTATGATTGATTAATAGTCTCAATCTTCCATTGACATATATGACAAAAGCTACACACCAATATATCAAACAAAATGTACTTTGACTTACAAATTCAAAAATAACACTGATGATTAAAAGAATAATATATTGAATGATACAGAAATAACAAAAAAATTGGTCAAAAAAAATTCACAAAAAAAATAAACTCTAGTAAACAACCAATACCTCTAATTCAGTAATTACATAATGCAAAACAATCTATTGCTTGAGCCACGATTCCAATCGATATCATAATTTATCGTCGATTAATGTTTAGACAATAAAGAATGAAAAATCAATTTTAATTAATTAGTAACTGAACTCAAGATATTCATGCGAATACAAAAAAAAACGATACACAATAGATGTAAATTGTAATAAAGAATTGGTATTATGCAAAATGTTCTATGTTTTATGTTAAAAGAATTAATATTGTGTAGTACCATAGTCCAAGACTGTAAAATATTCAATAGTTTACTATTAGAAGTACACATTAAATTGCTTTTATGAACTTGGAAGAGATCGAGACAAATGTTGGAACATGGAAGTGTAAGGACTTGTATCCTTCTATTGGAAACCATGATTGATTGAATATTTAGACCTTGAAATATCACCTAGTAAAACGAATTGTGTTTCGGGGTGTATTAGCAATACCAGGACGAAACAGCCCAAGCACTTGGCTTGATGCGCAGTTCTCGGGTGTAACACCCCAATTCTACCCGTTCGTTTTATAAAATATCGAGTGCGGAAACTAAATTCAAAACAGAAATTGGAGCGTCATATTCGACATTTTCAAAATCCAGCGACGTGTAAATAAATAAAACATGGAAAACAAAATACTTCAATTTAGTTTACATCCCGAATATTTGTCCCATACTTCAAAGCCACAAACTCGTGTTTAAAATAATTAAATGTAACAAATAAATTAAAAAAAGATAGTGTTCATCCCCCCGGGTGCTACGTATCAGAGACGACCCTGACTCAGCTCATAAAAGACCTTGATCTTCATTCCTGATTACCTGCACGTTACCGACATCGAGGTAACATTTTAAATGCAGAAGGGTGAGTCTCAAATAGCATAAAAGCATATATGATAGATAATATACTAGAGAATAGGCAACTATAACCACCACAACATATCAACAACGGAATACAACACATCACAACACATCACTACGCAATCACATCATTACACCACAACATAATTACACCTCAACATAAATACTCCCCAACGTCATTACAACTCAACATCATTACAACTTCCAAGTAGCAACACCAATGAGCAACACAATAAGCAACAACAAAGACAACAACAATAAGCGACAACACCTTGATATGAATGTATGTATGAAATGCAACCCAAAACTCCACGGGCATATGCATGTGGATCCATCACCAAAATAGCCTTGAGGGCATTCACCAAAATATATAATGAGGCCGAAGCCTACTCACCAAAAATGCATATGATTATGCAACACCATGACAATGCACCATATACACCAAAATTATGCAATAGCATGCTCACCAATAGTCTTATTGACTCACCAACACCAAAGAAGGTCATAGACCCCAATCACCAATATTTATTCACACCAGTTGGAATACAACACCGTTAAAAAAGCACCACAAGGACTAAACGCAACACCAAGGACTAAGACAACACCAAAGGACTAAAATAAAGACCAAAGGACTAAATATTGAATGCAACCAAACCAGTGCCACATTAACAAGCATTAAGTGTATTTTCCAGAAATGTAAACCACATAATTTTTCAGTCAATACAACGTTCCCAGTTACCTAAATACTGAACCCATACCCAAAGCGTTTCCAGAATTTTAACCTAACTTGTATTGCCTATAACTCGAGCTATACAACTCCAAATTTAACGAAACCAGCGCCAAAACGACCGGTTTTAAGTCTATTTTCAAAAACAATCAGCCACATAATTTTTGGATCAAACAAACAGTACCAGTTCTCGAAAAACCGAACAGTGTCCAGAAAGTGCACAAAACCGTAAACAAGTGAAACTCATCATGTTCAACCATCACGCAACAATTTCAAACAACCCTAATACATTCATCAATCATCAAATACACATTCAAAGCAATCAAGACAAGAACATAGAGCATAACTTCAACATAATACCCATCATATATCTACTCATAATTCATTCAAACATTTTATCAAACATCTCCTAGCATCATAGTTTCTACCCTCCTATATACTACCCATCATTCAAACATTTTGCGCCGTATTCTTTCTCTTTATCCTCTTCACCGTCACGTTTCCCTTCTTTCTTTCTTCTCTTCTCTTCCTTTCTTCTCACGGCTGCGCCAATACCCTTCCTTTTCTCTTCTCTTATTTTTCTTTTCTTTCTCTCCAAGTGTCTAAGACACTAACCTAGAGCTTAAGTAATTGGGCTCTAGTGTCTTGGGTCCTATTTACTACACAATTAATTACTTACACCACTCCCTATTTAATTAAAATACCACTCACTCATTTCCTACACACCACCCCTTATTTAATTTGAAACACCGTCTTATTTCTTTTATTATGACCAACCAACATAACACCTAGATAAATTAATTAAATACTGGATTATTTTTGGGGCGTTACAACTCTCCCCCTCTTAGAATATTTTCGTCCTCGAAAATGTACCTTCATTAACTTCCACACTATCCTAAGCTTCCATTAAAAAAAAACAAACAACATACACCCTTATTTTTAAAAGGTAACAAAAGTGATACATAGAGAGCATACTTGTGTAACGAACTGATGAAAACAAAGCTAGCTTCATTACACAAAAATAAGAGCATGTAATAGCAATAGATTTTTCGGAAGACTAGTAATTAACTCAACCAAAAGTCAACTTAAATACTTATGTGAACATCTAGCACTAAAATCTAATTTAAAAGAAGTTTACAGCATTCTCAAAGACACATTATTATCCTAAGATTTCAAAACCACGTAACACAACTATAAAGAGGAAACAACGAGTCAAATCGTAAAAGATTTGAGTGTACCACACAGATTAAAATACGTGATCATATATCATATAGCATGAAAGTTATGGAACAATTCACAATGATACAAAACTCACAACATCGATACTGACTAGACACATAGGACAAAACAAATGAAATAAATAGTTTAACATTTCAAATCCTTACATCTAATATGACTCCTAAATATATACGAAATCAGTAATAAACAGCAACATAACTATAATTTAGAACGAGTACTGAGACTCGAGGGTTAATAGACTCGACGACTCAACAACTTGGCCGGACAGACCGAACTGCTCTGATACCACTAATGTAACACCCCAATTCTACCCGTTCGTTTTATAAAATATCAGAGTGCGGAAACTAAATTCAAAACAGAAATTGGAGCGTCACATTCGACATTTTCAAAATCCAGAGACGACCCTGACTCAGCTCATAAAAGACTTTGATCTTCATTCGTGATTACCTGCACGTTACCGACATCGAGGTAACATTTTAAATGCAGAAGGGTGAGTCTCAAATAGCATAAAACAATATATGATAGATAATATACTAGAGAATAGGCAACTATAACCACCACAGCACATCAACAACAGAATACAACACATCACAACACATCATTACACCACAACATAATTACACCTCAACATAAATACTCCCCCACGTCATTACAACTCAACATCATTACAACTTCCAAGTAGCAACCCAATGAGCAACACAATAAGCAACAACAAAGACAACAACATTAAGCGACAACACCTTGATATGAATGTATGTATGAAATGCAACCCAAAACTCCACGGGAATATGCATGTGGATCCATCACCAAAATAGCCTTGAGGGCATTCACCAAAATATATAATGAGGCCGAAGCCTACTCACCAAAAATGCATATGATTATGCGACACCATGACAATGCACCATATACACCAAAATTATGCAATAGCATGCTCACCAATAGTCTTATTGACTCACCAACACCAAAGAAGGTCATAGACCCCAATCACCAATATTTATTCACACGGTTGGTATACAACACCTGTAGAAAGCAAAGACCACAAGGACTAAACGCAACACCAAGGACTAAGACAAAGACGCAAAGGACTAAAACAAAGCACCAAAGGACTAAAACAACACAACAAAGATGATGGATACATAAAAACATCACAACGGCATGACAAAGAACATAAAATAAAGACAACAAAGATGACAAAGAACATAAAAATAAAGACAACAAAGATGATAAAGAAACACAGAGCACAAAGGTCTTTGAATTTCCTCTGAAGGTGCACCTGCGCTTCGATTTAATTAATTAAAATAGTAAAGCGACATCGGATTTGAAAATAAATACTCGTTGGAAAGCCCTATGGGTCTATTTCTTATCCCTAAGTTCGGTTTTTGAAGGAGAGTGTTCAATAGGTACAGATTTTCAAAAATACACATACTAGTTTCAAAAGAGGGCGTTTCGTCCTTCAAATTCAAGCAGTTCTAAAATGACCAAAACTCAATCAAATTGCATGAAACTTGTGCATAAACTGGAGCAAATTCTGTTTAGTTTTCAAAGAAATTGGATTCGTTCGAAAATGAGTTCTTTTGAAAACGCAGAGCCAAAACACAGACCCTATGTCCAGATTGTTTCAGAATCTTACCTTAACTTGTGGAATTCATATCTCGAGCTACACAACTCTAAATGCAACCAAACCAGTGCAACATTAACAAGCATTAAGTCTATTTTCCAGAAATGTAAACCACATATTTTTTCAGTCAATACAACGTTCCCAGTTACTTAAATACTGAACCCATACCCAAAGCGTTTCGAATTTTAACCTAACTTGTATTGCCTATAACTCGAACTATACAACTCCAAATTTAACGAAACCATCGCCAAAACGACCGTTTTAAGTCTATTTTCAAAAACAATCAGCCACATAATTTTTGGATCAAACAAACAGTACCAGTTCTCGAAAAACCGAACAGTGTCCAGAAAGTGCACAAAACCGTAAACAAGTGAAACTCATCATGTTCAACCATCACGCAACAATTTCAAACAACCCTAATACATTCATCAATCATCAAATACACATTCAAAGCAATCAAGACAAGAACATAGAGTCTAACTTCAACATAATACCCATCATATATCTACTCATATTTCATTCAAACATTTTATCAAACATCTCCTAGGCATCATAGTTTCTACCCTCCTATATACTACCCATCATACAACCCTTTATACTATGAGACTCCCCTTACCTTGGTAATTTGAAGATGATGATAACCCTTCCTTGAATCACCAACAAGAAAACGCAGAAACTTCCCTCTCTCCCTCTTTCTCTCTTTGCGCCGTATTCTCTCTCTTTCTCCTCTTCATAAATCACGTTTCCTTCTTTCTTTCTTTCTCTCTCTTCTCTTCCTTTTTCTTCTCACTACTGCGCCAATACCCTTCCTTTTCTCTTCTCTTATTTTTCTTTTCTTTCTCTCCAAGTGTCTAAGACACTAACCTTAGAGCTTAAGTAATTGGGCTCTAGTGTCTTGGGTCCTATTTACTACACAATTAATTACTTACACCACTCCCTATTTAATTAAAATACCACTCACTCATTTCCTACACACCACCCCCTTATTTAATTTGAAACACCGTCTTATTTCTTTTATTATGACCAACCAACATAACACCTAGATAAATTAATTAAATCTTTGGATTATTTTTGGGGCGTTACAACTCTCCCCACCTAGAATATTTTCGTCCTCGAAAATGTACCTTCATTAACTTCCACACTATCCTAAGCTTCCATTAAAAAAACAAACAACATACACCCTTATTTTTAAAAGGTAACAAAAGTGATACATAGAGAGCATACTTGTGTAACGAACTAATGAAAACAAAGCTAGCTTCATTACACAAAAATAAGAGCATGTGATAGCAATAGATTTTTAGGAAAGACTAGTAATTAACTCAACCAAAAGTCAACTTAAATACTTATGTGAACATCTAGCACTAAAATCTAATTTAAAAGAAGTTTCTGAGCATTCTCAAAGACACATTATTATCCTAAGATTTCAAAACCACGTAACACAACTATAAAGAGGAAACAACCAGAGTCAAATCGAGAAAAGATTCGAGTGTACACGGTTAAAATACGTGATCATATATCATATAGCATGAAAGTTATGGAACAATTCACAATGATACAAAACTCACAACGTTTAATGACTAGACACATAGGACAAAACAAATGAAATAAATAGTTTAACATTTCAAATTCTTACATCTAATATGACTCCTAAATATATACGAAATCAGTAATAAATAAAGAACATAACTATAATTTAGAACGCAGTCATCGAGACTCGAGGGTTAATAGACTCGACGACTCAACAACTTTGCTTTGATTGCACCGAATCGCTCCGATACCACTAATGTAACACCCCAATTTTACCCGTTCGTTTTATAAAATATCAGAGTGCGGAAACTAAATTCAAAACAGAAATTGGAGCGTCACATTCGACATTTTCAAAATCCAGCGACGTGTAAATAAATAAAACATGGAAAACAAAATACTTCAATTTAGTTTACATCCCGAATATTTGTCCCATACTTCAAAGCCACAATCTCGTGTTTAAATACTACCCTCATCTACAATATCAGGTACGTCATCTACCCCTTGTGACTTCTGCCCATTAGCACACCTCTGACTCAAGTGTCGAAGTGTCTTTGCAGGTACCACCCGAGGCGCCTTCACGACCGGTCCAAGCTCACTCACAGCGACCGGGTAGCGAGGCAAGGACGACAACTTTATATCTATTAGTTAGGTACGACCGGTCCAAGCTCACTCACAGCGACCGGGCAGCGAGGCAAGGACGACAACTTTATCTCTATTGGTCAGGTACGATCAATTGGCGACCACAGTGGGAGGCCTGAGCGCAATCCTACTTCGACTATGGCTCACGCGAGAGACCTCCCCAGACGCGGGCATCATCACGACTTGACCCCCTGGGGCGAATGCTCCTCACCACACCCCGGAGGGCGTACCTGTAACCGTCCAGGAATCACAAGGGAACCCTCGTCAGGAACCCTTAGTACAGGACGGACGAGGACCGATATTGGAACCTGTCCAGCAGCCGATTCAACAACAATAGATACCGGCCGAGCTGGCCGAGGCCGGAATTGCAGAGCCACTGCCCGAGCATATCACCCAGGCTGTCCTTCAAGTACTACAAAACAAGAATTAGCTCATTGCAGATCGAGACGAGTTGATCTCTCGCAACGAAAGAGGGTCGATCCTAGTCCTCCAGCGAGCGGCCAACGGAGAACCCTCTGCTCAAGGCTGTCCTTCCCGTAGACACCGAACGCCCCCTCGAAGGAGCGTCCCTCACCGAGGAAGTACTTCTCGCCGATCCCCGGCACGCCGAAACAGGGCACACAGGTCGACCCCTAGCAGGAACGTGCGCAGACGCCGTTCCCCCTCTTATAACTATGGTTACGAAGACTCCAGCTATCATCCTGAATCAGGGCGCTCACCTACCAGGTATTCTTCCTGCGAGTCTTCTGGTTCTCGACGATCGAGAAGCAGGTCTTGGGACTCGTACGATGAATTTGAAGACTATCGGAACGGGGAAATCAGAGATGTCTCCCGGCGACCAAGAAGGCGCCACTCTGAGCGGCCCAGGGGGCATTCACCTCAAATGCCACCACGGTTTGGACAACCGATCGGCGGCGGATTCTACGGAATGCCGGCCAATGAGGCGTGCCTCGCCATGCAGCCCTTTGGGCCGAGTTACATCCCGAACGGCCATGGACCCTTTACAAGAGAGATCCGGCGCTGCCGCATTCCAAGAGACTTGAGGAAACCGCCCAACCTGAACAAGTTTAATGGCCGTGGAGATCCGGATAAGCATATCAGATACTTAAACAACTACTGCAGCTACATGGAATTAGGGTCGACCATGAAATGTCGACTCTTCCCTCGATCGTTGGACGGTAGGGCACTAGAATGGTGGGAGTCGCCACGCCCCAACACCATCTTCTCTTGGGAAGGCTTGATAAGAATTTTCTTAGCCAATTATACGACCAACGGATGCCAAGAAGCGGCATGAAGAGAACTTGGATACGATCATCCAAGGGGACAATGAATCATTGAGACAGTACATAGAGCGATTCAACGCCGAGGCCGATCAGTCTTGCGACGACGACCGATAGAGACAAGATGAAGTATCTCAAACATGGTATCAGACCGGACCACAGATTTACAAAAGAGTTTGGCCTAAGTCGATACATGGACTTGACCATGTTCCTCCGAAGGGCCAACGACCATATGGCCTATGAAGAAGCTTGCCGCCGCTAGAGCGCGCGCGCGCGCCCATAGAAGAAGCGAATAGGTCGGCAAAGGACAAGACAATCCTCGCTTAAAGTTACTGAGGCCCGACCGCTAAAAATCTTGCTTTTGTATCTCTTCATGCTCGAAAGTATGATCGGCCGCTCACCATGTGAGTAGCAGCCGAACAAACGAGTGCCATCGAATGGCTCAAACAAACGTAGACCAACGAATGGTCTATGGCGAGCGTAGGCTGTCGAGCGGCCTACAACGAGTGCCATCGAAATGGCCCAAACGAGTGCCATCGAATGGCCCAAACAAACGTAGACCAACGAATGGTCTACGACGAGCGTAGGCTGCCGAGTGGCTTACAGCGAGTGCCATCGAATGGCCCAAACAAACGTAGACCAACGAATGGTCTATGACGAGAGTATGCTGCCGAGCAGCCTACAACGGGTGCCATCGAAATGGCCCAAACGAGTGCCATCGAATGCCCCAAACAAACGTAGACCAGCGAAATGGTCTACGGCGAGCGTAGGCTGTCGAGCGGCCTACAACGAGTGCCATCGAATTGCCCAAACGAGTGCCATCGAATGGCCCAAACAAACGTAGACCGACGAACGACCTACAACGAACACGATCATCAAACGACCTGCGACGAGTGCAGGTCAACGGTTGTTTACAGCGAACAGACCAACGAATGGTCCATAACCAGCATGGCCAGCAGCGACCGGCCATAGCTATCGCTTGTAGCCTAGGTCAAACCAAGGCAGCCGCTCATTTATGAATCGCAAACGCGTCAAACGAGTCCGCTACGATAGCGGCCCATCGAGGTCACGATCGAGCTGTTTCCGAAATGAATTCAGTAAGCAATCACTACAAGAAAAGTCTGATTTAGCCACCAATATTTGCCACGGACTTTATTCCGTCGGTAGTTTGCCACGGACTTGCAACGGATATTAATTCGTCTGTCGTTTGCCACGGACTTGCGACGGCAATGTATAAAAAGCAAGAGGTGCGAATTTTCACTGGAGTTTGCCACGGACTTAGAAAACGGTCGCAAATTTGCGACGGACTAGCCGTGGCAAGCCCGTCGCAAATGACCTTAGCTTAAAACCCCAATATGCGTTCTTATTATCAGCTTTCTTCTACTTCTTTCTATTTCTTTCTCCTTCGCTCACCGTTCCTTCTCCTTCACTCACCGTTCCTTCTCCTTCGCTCACCGTTCCTTCTCCTTCACTCACCGTTCCTTCACCGTTCCTTCTCCTCCCTCACGTTCGTTCGTTCCTCACCGTTCCTTCACCGTTCTTCTCCTTCGCTCACCGTTCCTTCACCGTTCTTTCTTATTATCTCTGAACTTCCTTCACCGATCCTTCTCCTCCCTCACGTTCGTTCGTTCCTCACACCCTCCTCTTCCTCTTCCTCTCAGGTTAAATCCCCTGTGGATTTGTGTTTGTATGGTTTTTTTGATTTTGTGTATTTAGGTTTTTGTTTTTATAATTAACATGCTATTAATTTTGTTCTCAATCGATTTCCAAATCTTGTAGGTTAGCGAAGCGATTTCTGAAGTTGGAAGCAAAGCTAGGGATGACCTTCGCCCCTGTATGTCAAGTCTTCTCCGCCAATGACCTTCCGACATCATCTTTGTGTGTAGTCTCTCTCTCGCTGTTAGCTTTTCACAATTTCTATGCTTTGAATTTGATAATAATTCTTCAAATTCAATCGTTGGGTTTTTATATGTACAGTTTTAATTTTATTCTTTGTTGGGTTTTTATGTGTTATTGTAGGTTACTGAACAGGATTGTCCTCATTTGCTATTCTATGGACCATCAGGTGCTGAGAAGAAAACCCTAATTATGGCTTTTCTCCGTCAAATGTTGTTGGTATTTAAGTTAATGTAGTTTATTATTGTTTTGTTTCACTGGAAAAAAAAATTGAATGAAAATAAGTTAATGGTTTAGACTTTAGAATGCAAATCTTATGTGATAGCCATGCCAATAGCATTACCGATTTAAAATATAAGTTAAAATAGGAATTGTTTTAGTCAGTGTTTTGGCTTTTTCAGCTGGTGTTGTTATAGTCTCTCGTTGAGTTTTTGATTGGATGTGTTTGTTGATACTGCATCAATGCTAGATGTATTCTTGTGTTCTATCTGCATCAGTGTTTTATAATAGTAGTAACCAAGTCTAATTGTTACAGATTTGAAGAAGCTTTCATTCTTCTATTCTATCTGTCTCTTTTCATATCTATAAACCTTATAACTCTCAATGTGATCATTGTTGCAGAAAAAGTGAAGGAAGTGTTCTTTGTTTTCCTCATCATCTCTCCCTTACGCCTTGACTTCCCATTTTATTTTCTTTGACTTTTGAAAAGTTCTTACTTCTTAATCTTGCTTGGATCGCCTTAGTTAACAATGGAAGCTAAAACTGGAAATCTTAGCTCTTATAGGGCAATGCTTGAACATATTTTCATTTTAATTATTGTTAGTTAGTAGAAGGAAGTTGGTGTTGATGGAACAAACTAGGCAAAAGGAAAGCAGGAAACTATTGCCATTTACTTTGAAGGGTTTTCTATTGAATGCATGCATTTACCTTTCTTTTTCGTGTCTTTGAACGTTTTGAGGAAAAACACAAGATATTCTATGTCAAAACTTCTTATTTTCAGTAATAAATCAATAATGTGATTAGAAGAACACCAATTTTCTTTTGTATTAAGCAAAAGAATGGTAGAAGTAAATTGATGATGAAGTTTTTTGACCTTTTCTCATCGAGTCGGGACATATACTTTTACACCACGACTGTTCACTTCATCGATAAATGCTACATGATATTAGCAAGCAACAATTTGGCTCTTATTACTTGGATAGCGCTTGTTTCCCTAAACCGGTTTGTTGTTTGATTTGAGAGGATGAATTGATATCTCCATGCATGTGCAAAGGGACCCAAACAGTTTGTCCATCGCTCATGTCTTGATCATCTTTGGCGCTCAAGAAAGGTATATTTTCCGATCTTTGGTCTTGTGTAATTTTAATGCTAGCCTTTGCTAGGTTAGGATCCAAATAATAACTCGTGAACTTTTTCTTTTATGCTTCATAGGAAGGATTTGCCTTTTCTCACTGCACCACACCGCAAAGCCCAATTTCATCTTAGAGTTGAAACATATGAAGACAACTCTTGGCGTAAAATAAAGTTCGGACTTTTTGTGGCAAGGATGTTTTCCTTGTTTTTCCTGGGTTGTATAAACTGTGAGTATTTTTAACTTTATATATCCTTTCATATTGTATGGTAATGTTTTCATTGCTTTTGATAATTCAGTTTCCATTCAGTCTCTTTTTAAGCCATGCCAATGGGATGATATTTTATTTGTTATTTTAATTCAATCATACATGTGATATAGAAACATTTCTTTCAATCCTACATTGATTATCATGGTGAAATGTTATTTGCTGCAAGATCTCTTCTTTCCGAGAAATGATAGTGCTTATTAGTGCTAGAATTCTTCAGAAATTTTCTGTTTGCATCCCACGGTATTGATAGTTTTAGGTCTCTTGAAGGGTTTCTTGTTATTATGCTTATAGTTTTGTTCTTGAAAAAATGTTTTATAAAGCGATTACGCTGCGGGAGGATCTGTCTAGTTGCTTTGACATATATTGTCTATTGCTTTGAAGAAAGTGTTACTGTTTTCCTCATCATCTCTCCCTTCTGAGTTTACTCTGAGTTTATGGTTATGCCCTTCTGAGTTTACTCTGAGTTTATGGGTATTATTATTGTTAGTAAAAAAAGAAAGTGTTACTCTGAGTTTCTTCTGAGTTTATGGTTATGCCTTTCTGTGATGTATACTAGTAAAAAAACAAGAAAAGAATTGGAAGTGTTAAGTCGGATGCCAAAATATCCGACTTAAAATGTGGACGCGGTGGCAATTTTGAAATAAACAAGAAAAATTATTTCAGGCGCTCAGCTTCCAAGTCGGATAAAATATACATCCGTCTTTAAATGCCTATTTTTTTTTGGCGTAAAAAAAGTCTGAGCCAAACTCACTCCCAAAATCTATCGTCATTTTAAGGCTGAGTTTGTTGATTGTGTGGAACTGCAGCCGGAGGTATACCAAATCTATTTAGTAACTTGTTCAAGGCCTTTCTTCTTTGTTTCATAAGGTTGTTGGATGGTTAGTCATAATTGGATGCCTCTGTTGCAGCTTAAAAGGTTGAAGCTTCGGAAAATCAATTGGGATGCAGATACTTATGAATTTGATGAGGTGCTCATTTGAATTTGCCTCTTCATTCATTGGTTTGGGTTCAAACTCCGATCTTTTGATAATCAGGCTTGTTAGTATGTGAGGTGCATTAACAAGTGGTTGAAACTTAATTTCCTTTTTATAACAAAATTGTTCAAATATCTTTGTCATGAATTCATTCCAAAGACTTGAAAACTAGTTTGAGTGAAGTGAAGTGGGTTAATCTTGACAAAGTTTGTATTCTCATGTGTGGAATATGCACAGTTTGATAATCCATTACCTTGTTATTACGATACGTAATTAGGTGAGTCTATGTTATATTCCAATTCAATTTCATTTGTGCTTGTAGGTCTTGGGGATCTTTTGTCAATGTTGCCTTACCTTGATATTCGTTGGAATCTTTGGATTTGGAGTTGTTGCCCTTGTTGTATGTTACCCTGCTGCCTTTTTCATTCATATGTGTGTATTGTAGCTTTTATAGTAACCGATAAGAGATATATTAACTCCTCGCTCTTCTCTTTGATCCAAATTTTAGGTCGCTAAAGTGGGCAAGGTTTTTTGGTGCATCAAGAAACATTGAGGTTTTAGTTTCACCAATTTTAACAAGGTAAAATGCTTTACTATACCACCTAATTCTCTAAGATTAAGGTCACAACATAAATTAAATGAATGTAATTCTGGTTTTATTCTTGTTGGCACATGGAAGCTAAGAAGTTTGGGGTCAATGAGTTTCTGAACCCAAAGGATCATGAGAAACCAGTACAATAGGTCAGTTCAACAATTTAGAATATTATATATGTATCTTTTATCCATGCCTTTCCCATTTTGAATTTTGAAGTGTGATGTTATTGAACTAAGGATTAAAAATGTTGTTGAATGTATTGGCAATATCCAGGCCATGGTTTCAACATTCAAATGTGTCCCTAATGTATGTAAAACTAAACATATTTTTTCTGACTTGTGTAACTGAAGAGTTTATAAACCTTACCGAGTCTAAGGCTGAAACTTGATTAAGTGGTTAGTAATTTGTTGTCATCTTTTCGAGTAAGTTTTTAAGGACAAGTCATGTTGTTTTTGAAGGTCGGATTGCAATGGATTCTTTCTTTGTATAACAAATTAAATGGAATTTTAGCTGATGAGATGGGTCTTGGCAAAACAGTCCAGGTCAGTATAATGTTTTGTTGTGCCCTCCCTTAAATGTAATATGAAACTAGTTCTTTTGAATTGCTTTTAATAATTTAGGTGATCAACTAAAATGCTATGTAATGTGTTGTAACAGTGAGGCTGGAGAGCTTTCTTCGAAGTAGTTCTTATTAGCTTTAACAATTGAAGGGCTCTGTCTCTTGAAAGCTTGAACAGTTCTCCCAGTGAATTATGGGTTATGTTAGGCCTAGCCTAAGTCTGATGAAAATTTGACCAATTCCATGCTATTTCTCTATTTTTTTTTTTCGCAAATTGCTATTTGTTATTACAAGCTTTTACTAGCCATGTTATTTGATTATTGCCAAAAAGCATGCACATTTGAGAGTTTAACTCTACATATTTAAGTAAAGTACTTTAATTACTTGTGTGTATGTCTCTGTTTTGCCTAGTTGAAAATTATTTTAAAGTGTGTGTAGGAAATGAGCGTGAAGCAAATAATTATCAAAAAAAAACTTAACTTTTAAAGTCGGATATTCATGTCATCCGACGTTATAATAAAACTTTCAAAGCCGGATGTTTGATAACCCAATTTGTGAAGAAGTTGGAGTAGTAGGAAACTACTGCTCCATTTATTTTTTTAATTTTTTTTTAAACATTTGCGACGGAATTGCCACGGATTTGCGACGGAAAAATTTGTCACGGATTTGCGACGGAAAAATTTGCCACGGATTTGCGACGGAAAACTTTGCCACGGATTTGCGACGGAAAAATTTGCCACGGAAAAGTCTGTGGCAAACGATTTGCGACGAGCGTTTTTGCCACCATTTTTGGTCCGTGGCAAATGTTGTTTTGCCACGAAAATTTGTACATTTGCCACGGAAATGTCCGTGGCAAATCAGCGATTTTCTTGTAGTGAATGTGTGGCAATGTAACACCCCCTTCTATATTTTCTAATTAACTTAAATAAAAATCAGAGTTTTCAAAAACTTTCCACGCACCTCAAAGAGAGTGCTACATTTCATCAAACATCACAAAATAATAATTAAAACTCAAACGCATCTAGTGCGTGAATATATATAACATATCCAAATGGGTTAAACCTCAAAAACTGTTTATAAGTTTACAATAATCCGTAAATAGTTTTCACAAAGACAACGGAAATAAACCAAGTTTATGATCAAAGACATGATCCAAAACAGTCTAATACATAAAGAAATGACAAATACTACGACCCCGTCCCTGGTGTTACTAAATCAGAGCTGACATAACAGACCCAGGAAGGCATGGGCACCTTCACTCAGAATCACCTGCATGTCGCCACGAGAGCAGGCAACATAAAAATGCTAGGGTGAGTCTCTTTACATAAATAATAACAAGATAAGCATTATATTAGGAAAGCATCTAGCAACATCAATCCACAACAATTAAGGCATTTATCGTTCATTTACATTACCAAGAAGCAACAATAATGGATTAACTGAGCATCACCAAGAATTTCTAAGAATGTATGAATAAATGCATGTATGCAATATGCATGTGGATCCATAACCACCTCAATAACCCCGTCGGGCACCCACCTCTTTTGGCCGAAGCCATACCACCTCTTTTGGCCGAAGCCATACCACCTCTTTTATATGCATATGATTTATGTGACACCATGACAATGCACCACAATCACCATAAATTTATCACATCAAGTATTTACCCACCTCTTTGGCCGAAGCCCACATCACCCATAAATTTATCACATCAAGTATTAACCCACCTCTTTGGCCGAAGCCCACATCACCCATAAATTTATCACATCAAGTATTAACCCACCTCTTTGGCCGAAGCCCACATCACCTCTTTATCATCACCTCACCACCACACCTCATTTATTAAATTAAATCTCACACTAAGAATTAAATCCCACCTAAGGACCAAAACACCTCATAAGGACCTTTTCAACACCCAAGGACCATTTTAATACATCCAATATTAGTTTAGTACTTAAGGAATTATTTGACCCCTTTATGATTAATTTGGTACTTAAGGAATTATGTTGACATATTAGGATTAACTAGACACTAAGGGACTATTTTGTCACACCAAGGATTAATTTAATGCTTAGGGACTATTTTGTCACACCAAGAATTAATTTAATGCTTAGGGACTATTTTGTCACACCAAGAATTAAATTAATGCTTAGGGACTATTTAGAACATCACTTAGACTCCATTAGGCACAACCAGACGCCAAGGGGCAGCCAAAATGGCGCCCCATACAGTGACACCATCAGCCACACGCACACAACACACTCACAGGCGCCAAGTTTCTAGCAAACTGGCGCCCTGTGCACAGCCCCACACATGCACACACCCACTGGGCGCCAAGTTCCCAGCGAACTGGCGCCCTTCCCTGCCCAAACACGCGCACCAGCCACCCTGTCACGCACACAGACGCCAAATTCCTAGTGAATTGGCGCCCCTGCACCCTGCCAGCCCCAAACAGTATGTCTGGCGCCAATTTGCCTAGCAAATGGCGCCCCCTCCTTGCCAGCCCAGCCCAACCGAAACCAAACTCTATGCCAGCACATGACTAGGCGCCATTTCCCTTGGAAAGTGGCGCCCTATACACTATTCACACACTTCACTAATTATTTCACACAACCACACTCATTCCAACAACCTTTTCATCCAACAATTCAATACCCAATTCAACAATATTCAAGTAGGCATTTAATCCACATCCATTAATCAACATGTTCTCATTTTTCTTTACATTGAAACATTTAATCAAACACCTAGTATACATATTTCACACCACATTTAATTCCAACACAAGCATCATAATATTATCAAGTTGAACATCAAATACAACACAAACATATGATTAATCACAAAATCCATACAACCAAACCATTCCTAGAGCTATTCCACACACAATACATATCTTACAAACTATTATGGATGTAAATGAGAATCCCCTAACCTTGAATGAGCTAAAGCTTCACTCCAACACCAAAAACCAACAAAATGGAGTACCCCCACCCTCTTTCCAGCTGAAAACGTGAAGCTCCTCAACTTGGGTAACCATGGAGAAATTAAAATTAACAAGAATTAGGACATGGTGGGCACAACACTTAAAAGAGGAAGAAAAATGGTGATGAAAGGACCAAGATTTCACTCACCAAGCCAAAACTCAAGCAAAGTCTCCTCCTCTCCTCCTTCCCTTGTGCGACGGCTTCCTTCTTCTTCTCCTCTCTATTTCTTTCGTTCCTTTCTTTCAAAATGAGGGTAATGAGACCCTCCCTTAGGTTTTAGGGTTTTAGGTAATTGGGCTTGGGTTACTAAGTGACTTGGGCCCTTTATTAGCACCACCCTTTTACTTATTTAGTTACCCCGAAAATAAAATAAAATCAACTCTGACTAAATTATTCCACTCATTAAATTAGACCCCTTTTTGATAAAATAGACCCAACTAATAAATTAACTTAATTAAATGTTGCAAGCCTTAAATAACTTAATTAATTGAATAATTAAATTATTTTGGGCGTTACAGGCAACACTTAAACGAATTTAAGTATGAATGAAGCGACCTAAGAATGGTCGCACTCCAGAGGACGAGTTCAATCCGAGTCGAACTTGGTAAACTGTCCAAAGGCGCTTCAACGAGTTTGAGCACGATCGAAGCAACCTTAGAATGGTCGCACCCCCTAAGGCGAGCAAAATCCAAGTAGTGATTTGGCAAGCCGTCTAAGAGGATTGGCCTAGACCCGATCGATTGAACCACATTTCAACGTGAGTGGCAGCGACCACATTTCAACAAGAGTGGCAGCGACCACATCCCGACGTGAGTGGCAACGACCACATCCCAACAGGAGTGGCAGCGACCACATCCCGACGTGAGTGGCAGCGACCATATCCCAACAGGAGTGGCAGCGACCACACCCCAACGGTTTACGACTAGTCGCTCCCTGTAGGTCGGCCGCGCGAGGCTAGACAGGGGGGCAACGAATCAAGCCTCGAATAGGCTGCGCTAAGTCGCTCCATGTAGGTCGGCCGCACGAGGCTAGACAGGGGGGCAACGAATCAAGCCTCGAATAGGCTGCGCTCGGTCGTGCATGACTCCACGGAGGCAACGATCTAAGCCTTAGCCTGCCCTTAAGCGACCTAGGCTTGGGGGGCAACTGTTCCAGGGTGTATTAGCAATACCAGGAGGTACCATCGAAATGGGCGGCGCCCATTCGACGTAAACAGCCCAAGCACTTGGCTTGATGCGCATTCTCGAGGACCGCCGAATTTCACGCAACGGCCAGGGCTCCCCCAATAGTATAAATACTACCCTCATCTATAGTATCAGGTACGTCATCTACACCTTGTGACTCCTGCCCGTTAGCACACCTTTGACTCGAGCGTCGGAGTGTCTTTGCAGGTACCACCCGAGGCGCTCTCACGATCGGTCCAAGCTCACTCACTACGGCCAAGGCGGCGAGGCAGGGGCGACAACTTTATCTCTATTGGTCGCACGACCGGTCTAAGCTCACTAACAATGCCAAGGCAATGAGGCAAGGGCGACAACTTTATCTCTATTGGTCGCACGATCAAATTGCAATGGAGAAAATATCCTTATTCACTCCAGTTAGTTGTTTGGTCGCTTTTTGTGGGTCTTTTACCCATCTCGCAAGTGTATCTGTTCAGATTTGATAGAATAACATACTAAATTAAAAGAATACATGACATGTGATATAATTAAATATTCATACCTAAGTTAATTGAAAAACATATAATTAAAAATTCATATGTAAATGAATTATTGTCAACTATCAAACCTATTAGAATATTGCATCATTTAGAGAAATCGATGAATAATAACGCTTGATTTATTACCATTTAATTGGTACTATGTGATGTTAAATAGAAAAACCCTAACTGATGAAGACGTTATGTCTTTTATCATTTTAAATTACGTTACAAATTTAATTGGTATGATGATGGTTAAATATTAAAATCATAATTGATGAATAAAATATTGTAACTGTCATAATTATTAGATATATTAAGGACCATATATTGTGACTGTCATAGTTATATAAAAAAATTATATTTATTGAATCCAGGATGTTTTGAAAGTATAATTATTTTTAATTATGGTGATAGGACGTTTTGAAACTATAATTATTTTTAATTTATAAAAATAAGTTGGATAATAAAAGATTTTATTCATTATTTAACTATTACTTCTACCAAAAATCAAACATTAATTTTAATATTTCTAACTTATAATTCTAATATAAAATTAATTGGATTGTTTGCAATTATACTAAAAAAATATAAAGATTTGATTTAGTTTTAGAGACTAAATTGGAGTGTGTCAATTTCCAAGTAAGGCCAAATTACCTATAATTTCTAAGTTGATTACATATGAAAGAAAACATGCTACTAAATCTACTAAACAAATTTAAACTTTTATTTTTAAAATCAAATTACCTATAATTTCTAAGTCGATCACATATGATACTTGTTAAACTAATTCAACAAAATGTTATCCATATGATACTAAATCTACCATTTATCTCAAATAATATAATGCACAAATTTGTAAATCAACAATGTGGTTCGTTCACATGCAATAGAATTCAACTCAACTCTTTCAACATAAATTTTCCAAATGGGAGATTTACACAACCCAATGACCAACGTTCACATAGACTAGAATCAAATCTTTCAACATGAAATTTCCATATGGGGATTTACACTACATTTGATATGGTGATTTACCTAACATGAGGGACAAAAGTTTGAACAAAATAGATATATTATGGAAAACCTAATTGAACACATGTCATATAACTATCTAATACCAATAATATGAAATTATAGAAAAACCCATATATCTCCTAATAGCAATGGTATTCACCTCCTTCAACATGAAATATCCAAATGATTAAGAAGATTTCTCCAAGAAAAGTGAAAAGAACCATAAAACCCAAAACAATGTTTATTGAAGATGAGGTGATGGTGTGAAGACTGAATCAAACCATCACCCAACCTTGGCTATTTATAGCCATATTTTCTGGAGAGTTGTAATATAAAATAAGCGTTTTTTTTAATTTAATTCTCATAAACAATTTGGAACGTTAGACATTTAAAATCATTATTGTGTGAAATATATCTAAAAAAAATAGAAATATATTAAAAAATTATTTTATAATTTATTTGGAGCTAGCCTAAATGCTATTAGAGTGTCATGTGTTAAAAAAATTAAAGAGGTTATTCTCAATTGTTAGTTATATAGATATGTGTTTTAATTAGTTCCATATGCAAAATACTTCAAAGATATAATTAAACAATTAATTTATTTACAGATATAGTTAAAAACAATTTTTTTATTTAATAATATGCAAAATAAAGAAATTTTTAATTTAATAAATTAAACAATTATTTATTTATTTAAAGATATAATTAAAAATAATTTCTTTATTTGATAAAAAACTAATTAATTATTTATGGTAAAGATATAATTTATTTTTTAATTATATTTAAATATATATATATATATATATATATTCTGTAACACTGATCATTGATGACTCAATGTATCATCGTGTGAATTAGGGTTCACTTACCGTCAGATTCGACAGATCACAGATGAACTCGCAATCACATATCGTCAGTCCACCAAACCATGGATGACTCCATGTATCACCGTATGTACTAGGGCTCACTTAACGTCTAATTCGATTGATCAAAGATGATTCTATGTATCACAGTGTGGATTATGGTTCACTTACCTTATGATTCCACTGATCAAGGATGATTCCATGTATCATAGTGATAACAAAGATTCAATAACCGTGGAGGATTTCATGTAGCACTATGAACTCGACATCATTAAGCACCCAATTCATTAAATGATGGATAAATCAATGACCGTGGAGGATTTCATGTAGCACTATTGTTAGCCTGCCTTTTCGACAGACCCCATTAAATGCAGTCAACGAGGTTTGACTCACCATTCCAAGAGAAGAAGTGTTAAATTCGACTCTGGGAACCAGTTCAAAAGGGAATTCGACAGGACTAAATGACTTAGAAGATTTGAAGAAAGTAAAGGCTCTGTTCGACAGAGGAGTTCGCGCGCTGATTGAAGAAGACTGTAGTCGAAGACAAGCCCGGCGGTTGCCATTTTCAAATTCTTAGGTAGTTACTTAGTTTTTGAATTTTCCCTCCTTGTGTAAGTAGTATAAATAAGAGTTTTCCTGATGGAAAACAGGTCGCATTTTCTCATACTTAGTTTCTTACACTCTAACCCTCCAACACACTACCGTGAGACACGAGCAATAGAACGCGAATTTATGAACTTGCGTACCACCCTTTCAATTAATGCGTTTTAATTGCTTTCTTTTTAAATTCCTGCACTCTTTACGTGTTTTTACCTTACTGCATTTCTACGTTTTTCGTTTATTTTCTATATCTCCCTCAATAATTCGACGTTTTCGCGCGAGACTGCCAGTTATCTTCTTTACTTTTTATGAAAAGTTACCCAGATCACAACAAACAATGTTCAACAGTAACCAAACCGGTCTTGGGATTTACTGGTTGATCCCGCAAGTCAAGGAGTAATTCCAAACCAGCGGTGTTTACTAAAATCCAGGGTAAACAAATTGGCACGCCCGGTGGGATGATTTGTGCTTTTTTGCTGTTTAGAACATTGTTGTGAATGGTTCAGTTTATGCGTTTAAGAAGTGGTAAAAAACTTTCAGAGATGTCACGCTCGAATGCTAATAACGCTTCTACATCTAACGCACAAAATTCACAAGATTATACGACGGTTAGTGATACGACAAGAGTAATCTTTCCCACGACGGCTTCAGCGGTTATGCCCATAACCGCCAGAATCGCGCTCCTATTCTCACGCCTGTGTCTATGATGACTACGGCAGCGGTATCACAACCGACCACGATGGCTTCTCCGCCACAAATAACAGGACCATCAAGTCCTTTAATGGCTAATCCTAAAATAATTGGATATATGCCGTATAATTTGCCTATGAACCGTAGGAATTCCCCATTTGGCATGCCAACAACAATGATGGTAGGCCTTCAAATGAATTCGTCCACATTTGGAGACAGTGCAATGTCAGGATTCTCTCCTACCCATAGTTCTTCAGAGAACATTTATATTCGGAATGTTCCTGCGTTAACCACGTCTTCTTTGTTGGCGTTAAGACAACAAATGGACGACAGTAATCATGATATGGTTAACATGTTGACACAACAAATTGGTACTGTGTTTAACCCTTTGATTCAAAACGCAAATAACAGTTACCAATTGTTGGCAACACAGATGGGACGACTTGTTGATTTCTTTGGCCCTCCACGAGTGCCTAACCAACCAATTCCTCAAGTCTAAACTGTTAGGCCTGTCGAAATTATTGCAGAGAGGCCCAACAATGTAGTCCTTGTGGTTCAACAACAGTCCATTGCTGTTGAAGAACCCCCAAGGGTAGACCCAATTCCTCAAGTTGTTTTGGTGATTAGAGACCAAAACGCTGACAAAGTAGTCAGACAAGTACAACAAAATAACCTTGGTGTACAGAATAATCTGACTAATATGGTCGAAACTATTTTGGCCCAGAATGACCTTAATTTAGGCTTACATAGGCCAAACTTTGTGTCGCCCTTATGTGACTGCACGTTACAAACAGAGCTTCCTAGGGGATGGAAAATTCCCTAGTTCACTAAGTTTGCTGGTGAAACTAGTGAATCTACTGTCGAACACATGGCTCGTTACTTAACAGAGGCTGGTGACATAGCCCACAATTAGAATCTGAGAATGAAATACATCCCAAACTCTCTGACGAAGAATTCCTTCACATGGTTTACCACTTTGCCTCCATATTCACATGAGTTAATTTGAGAAGGTCTTTCACGAGCAATTCTATATGGGCCAGAGTAAGATCAGTCTCAAAGAGTTGGCTAGCGTTCGACGCAATGCGGCAGAATCTATTGATGATTATCTCAATAGATTTAGACTTCTCAAGGCAAGGTGCTTTACTCAAGTGCCTGAATATAAGTTAGTCGAAATGGCTGCTAGTGGCCTAGATTATTCTATCAGAAAGAAGCTAGACACTCAGCACTTGAGAGATATGGCTCAAATGGCTGATAGAGTAAGACAAGTCGAAAGACTTAAGGCTGAGAAAGCTAAAACCAGTAGGTTTGGCAATAATAGTAAAAAAGAGATCTACTCACCACTCTGAGTTTGAACCAATCGAAAAATTTGGTAAACCAAACTCAAATATTTCTTTATCTCGTTCACTGATCTCATTTGAAGGACTCAAGGTATCAACTCTCTAGTCTATGTTAGAACCAAGGTGAAACACTTGTTAAACCGGACTCAAAGCCTTCACAAACACGTTCACTGATCTCCTTTGAAGAACATAACATAATCAACTCTCCATTTAGAGTTAGAACCAAGTCGAAAAACATGGTAAACCGGAGTTAAATAGTTCAGCATCATGTTCACGATATTCTTTGAAGAATTTAAGACGGGATCAATTCTCTAGTTTGACTTAGAGCAAAAATGAAACACTTGGTAAATCGGACACAAAGAATTCACGATCACGTTCGACGATCTCGTTAGAAGGACTTAAACTGGTCAACTCCAAATTCCGAGTTAGAACAAAGATGAAACACTTGGTAAACTGGAATTAAAGAGTTAACTATCACATTGACCAATCTCCGTTTAAGGACTAAACGTGATCAAACTCTCCTTTCCGAGTTAGAACTAAGTCGAAACACTTTCTAAACCGGACTCAAAGACTCCACCATAACGTTCACTGATCTTCTTTTAACATGATCAACTCACCACTCACGAGTTTGAACTAATCGAAACATTTGGTAAACCGAACTCAAATATTTCTTTATCTCGTTCACTGATCTCATTTAAAGGACTTAAGGTATCAACTCTCCAGTCTATGTTAGAACCAAGTCGAAACACTTGTTAAACCAGACTCAAAGCCTTCACAAACACGCTTCGATCTCCTTTGAAGAACATAACATCATCAACTCTCCATTTAGAGTTAGAACCAAGTCGAAAAACTTGGTAAACCGGAGTTAAATAATTCATCATCATGTTCACGATCTTCTTTGAAGGATTTAACATGGGATCAACTCTCTAGTTTGACTTAGAGTTAGAACCAAGTCGAAAAACTTGGTAAACCGGAGTTAAATAATTCATCATCATGTTCACGATCTTCATTGAAGGATTTAACATGGGTTCAACTCTCTAGTTTGAGTTAGAGCAAAAACGAAACACTTGGTAAATCGGACACAAAGAATTCACGATCACGTTCAACGATCTCCTTAGAAAGACTTAACGTGGTCAACTCAACATTCCGAGTTAGAACGAAGATTAAACACTTGGTAAACTGGAATTAAAGAGTTAACTATCACATTGACCAATCTACGTTTAAGGACTAAACCTGATCAACTCTCTTTTCCGAGTTAGAACTAATTCGAAACACTTTCTAAACCGGACTCAAAGACTCCACTATAACGTTGACCTATATTCTTTTAAGGAGTTAACATGATCAACTCACCTTTGTGAGTTTGAACCAAGTCGAAACATTTGGTAAACCGAACTCAAATATTTCTTTATCTCGTTCACTGATCTCATTTGAAGGACTTAAGGTATCAACTCTCTAGTCTATGTTAGAACCAAGTCGAAACACTTGTTAAACCAGACTCAAAGCCTTCACAAACACGTTCACTGATCTCCTTTGAAGAACATAACATCATCAACTCTCCATTTAGAGTTAGAACCAAGTCGAAAATCTTGGTAAACCGGAGTTAAATAATTCATCATCATGTTCACGATCTTCTTTGAAGGATTTAACATGGGATCAACTCTCTAGTTTGACTTAGAGTTAGAACCAAGTCGAAAAACTTGGTAAACCGGAGTTAAATAATACATCATCATGTTCACGATCTTCATTGAAGGATTTAACATGGGTTCAACTCTCTAGTTTGAGTTAGAGCAAAAACGAAACACTTGGTAAATCGGACACAAAGAATTCACGATCACGTTCGACGATCTCCTTAGAAAGACTTAACGTGGTCAACTCAACATTCCGAGTTAGAACGAAGATTAAACACTTGGTAAACTGGAATTAAAGAGTTAACTATCACATTGACCAATCTACGTTTAAGGACTAAACCTGATCAACTCTCTTATAGGGTGGCCCTGCCACCTAATCTTTCGAACTTGCACGATGTATTCCACGTGTCACAGCTTCGGAAGTATATTCCAGACCCGTCTCATGTGATCCACATGGATGATGTGGAGGTGTGTGAGAACCTTACTGTGGAGACTATGCCAGTGAGGATTGATGATAGAGAGGTGAAGGTGCTGAGGGGGAAAGACATTGCCTTAGTCAAGGTGGTGTGGTTGGGAGCTACCGGTGAGAGCATGACTAGGGAGCTGGAGAGCAGGATGCGGGAGTCTTATCCAGAGCTCTTTGACTTAGGTATGAATTTCGAGGACGAAATTTCCTAAGTGGGGGAGAGTTGTAACACCCTAAATGATTTAATTAAGCAATTGATTAAATTATTTAAAAGTGTTGCACTATTTTAATTATATTAAGTTAGAATTTAGTATTTATAATAAAGTATTTTATTTGATTGAAGGGAGTGGTATTGGAAATACCGGAACTGCAAGCATTGGCCCAGGAGCCCAAGCCCAATGACTTAGGCTCCTAGGAGTGATGCATTTCGCATCACTTGTGCAAGGGAAAGAAATGAAAGAAAAATTGCGAAGAGAGAAGAGAGAAAGGAGAGGAGAACGACGCTAAACCCTAGAGATCAAGAGAGAAGAGCTTCGCGCAAGGGAGAAGAAGGAAAGGAAGGAGCTGTTGCTGTGGTTTTTGGTGGTGACTCGGAGAAAGGAACGTTTCTACGGTTAATCTAAGGTAAGGGGAGTCTCACTCTATAATAGAGAGGATAATGGGTTATATGTAGATCATAGGTCTTGTTTGATGTTAATTGATGATTTGAACCATTGAATTTGATGAATTACATGTTGATGATTTCGTGATTTGTGGTGTGTTTGATGATTGAGCATGCAATTGATTGTTAGAATATGAAATTAGGAGTATTAGAATGATTATGGAGTGATTTGGTTTGAGAGAATTTGGAGAATTTGGGGTTTTTTGGGTTTGGGGCGCCAAATTGCTAGGAGCAATGCGCCTGTGTCTCGTTCACGTCTTTGGGTGTGTGTCGTGTGGTGCAGTGTGTCTCGCCAGGCGCCAAGTTCTTTGGGAAAATGGCGCCCTGCGCAATCGCTTGTGTGGTCTGTGGGTGTGTGCGGTGGCGGGCGCCAAATGCCGCCCTGTGATGCCCAGTTGGCGCTGTGTCACCAGATGGTTGATGCGTGTGTGTCTTTGCCCGGGCGCCCATTTCTTTGGGAATATGGCGCCTATGGGGTGGTTTGAGGGAAACTTAGAGTTCTGAGCATATTTTACCGTGCCATCTTTTGCAGTTGCCTGCCCAAAAACAATTTTAAACATTTTGCTCGAGTAGTTTTCTTATTGCATGTGTTGTGTATCTTGGGCCAAGTGAAGGGCGCCAAAAGTGATGCCCCAGAGCGCCAGACAGTGCTGTGTATCGAGAGGCGTGTCTCGATTTGTGTCTAAGTTTGTGTGCAGTCTGTCTGCCGCCTGGCGCGCCATTGCTAGGAAAATGGCGCCCGGTGGTCGTGTTGCCACTGGGGCGCCAAGTTGCCGAAGTTTTTGGCGCCTAGTGCTGTGTTGCATAGGGGGGCGCCAGTTTGTGGGGAAAGTGGCGCCCAGTGCTGCCTTGTGTCTAAGTGGGTGCTGTTTTGGTCCCTAGGTGACAGTTTGGTCCCTAGGTGACAGTTTAGTCCTAAGGGTGTGGTTTTGGTCCCTAGGTGTTGTTTTGGTCCCTAGGTGCCAGTTTGGTCCAAAAGGTGTTAATTTGGTCCCTAAGTGTTGATTTGGTCCTAAAGGGTGGTTTAGGTCCCTGAGTGAGGTTGAGTCCTCCAGTTGTGATTAGTCCTTGGGACTTGATTGTGTTGAGTAGTGACTGAGGTGATTGATGATGCCATGGGGGCATGAGCCATGGGGGCTAAAGCAATGGGGGCTGTAAAAGAGATTAATAATGAGTTGAGAAATAATGTATTAGCTGTGATATTGTGGAGTGTGATTGTGGCATGTTCATAGAGTCTCATGCATACATTGACACGCGGATCGCGACGTTATACTGTGATTGATGAGGCCATGGGGGCCAGAGTCGTGAGGACTCCTTTTGATGATGATGATGCCATGGGGGCAATTGGTACCACATGCATGACTGCATTCACATTACATTCATTCTCATACATTAATATTAAAGTGAACGTGGTTGTTGTGTATTGACTTGTGATTGATTGACTGCTATGAAGCTATTATATTGCTTATTATCATCCTTATTATATAGTTCGAGACTCACCCTTTCTGTTGTTGTTTACCACAGGTAGTCATGAGTGAGGGCTTGCTACCTTCACTATTCCCCGAGTCGGTCTGCTCTGATACGTAGCACCTAGGGGATGGGATATAGACTCTAGTTTGATTTGCTTTTCTCACTGTTGAGCTTTTATATGTATTATGTACTTTTTGAGACTGTTGAGCACTCTTCTGAGATGTAGTTTTATTTCCGCTGCGTGATATGAGATATTATTCCACGTGTTTTTCTATGGAGTTACGTATTTGATTATATGTATGAGTTGAATTGGCTGTTTAAGTGTTTTTAAGAGATAAGTGCAGCATTCCATTTTAGAAACAAATGTTTATATACTCTGATTTTATCATAAACAGTTGGGTAGAAATGGGGTGTTACACAGGGTATCAACTCTCTAGTCTATGTTAGAACCAAGGTGAAACACTTAAAGCCTTCACAAACAAGTTCACTGATCTCCTTTGAAGAATATAACATAATCAACTCTCCATTTAGAGTTAGAATTAAGTCGAAAAACATGGTAAACCGGAGTTAAATAGTTCAGCATCATGTTCACGATCTTCTTTGAAGGATTTAACACGGGATCAACTCTCTAGTTTGACTTAGAGCAAAAACGAAACACTTGGTAAATCGGACACAAAGAATTCACGATCACGTTCGACGATCTCCTTAGAAGGACTTAACGTGGTCAACTCAACATTCCGAGTTAGAACGAAGATGAAACACTTGGTAAAGTGGAATTAAAGAGTTAACTATCACATTGACCAATCTACGTTTAAGCACTAAACGTGATCAACTCTCTTTTCCGAGTTAGAACTAATTCGAAACACTTGCTAAACCGGACTCAAAGACTCCACTATAACGTTGACCTATATTCTTTTAAGGAGTTAACATGATCAACTCACCTTTGTGAGTTTGAACCAAGTCGAAACATTTGGTAAACCGAACTCAAATATTTCTTTATCTCGTTCACTAATCTCATTTGAAGGACTTAAGGTATCAGCTCTCTAGTCTATGTTAGAACCAAGGTGAAACACTTCTTAAACCAGACTCACAAACATGTTCACTGATCTCCTTTGAAGAACATAACATCATAAACTCTCCATTTAGAGTTCGAACCAAGTCGAAAAGCATGGTTAACCGGAGTTAAATAGTTCATCATCATGTTCACGATCTTCTTTGAAGGATTTAACACGGGATCAACTCTCTAGTTTGACTTAGAGCAAAAACGAAACACTTGGTAAATCGGACACAAAGAATTCACGATCAAGTTCGACGATCTCCTTAGAAGGATTTAACGTGGTCAACTCCACATTCGAGAGTTAGAACGAAGATGAAACACTTGGTAAACCGGAATTAAAGAGTTAACTATCACATTGACCAATCTCCGTTTAAAGACTAAACGTGATCAAACTCTCCTTCCGAGTTAGAACTAAGTGAAACACTTTCTAAACCGGACTCAAAGACTCCACCATAACGTTCACCGATCTTCTTTTAACATGATCAACTCACCACTACGAGGTTGAACTAATCGAAACATTTGGTTAACCGAACTCAAATATTTCTTTATCTCGTTCATCGATCTCATTTGAAGGACTTAAGGTATCAACTCTCTAGTATATGTTAGAACCAAGTCGAAACACTTGTTAAACCGGACTCAAAGCCTTCACAAACACGTTCATCGATCTCCTTTGAAGAACATTACATCATCAACTCTCCATTTAGAGTTAGAACCAAGTCGAAAAACTTGGTAAATCGGAGTTAAATAATTCATCATCATGTTCACGATCTTTTTTGAAGGATTTAACATGGGATCAACTCTCTAGTTGACTTAGAGCAAAAACGAAACACTTGGTAAACTGGAATTAACAAGTTAACTATCACATTGGCCAATCTACATTTAAGGACTAAGCGTGATCAACTCTCTTTCCGAGTTAGAACTAATTGAAACGCTTTCTAAACTGGACTCAAAGACTCCACTATAACGTTGACCTATATTCTTTTAAGGAGTTAACATGATCAACTCACCTTTGTGAGTTTGAACCAAGTGGAAACATTTGGTAAACCGAACTCAAATATTTCTTTATCTCGTTTACTAATCTCATTTGAAGGACTTAAGGTATCAACTCTCTAGTCTATGTTAGAACAAAGGTGAAACACTTGTTAAACTGGACTCACAAACATGTTCATTGATCTCCTTAGAAGAACATAACATCATCAACTCTCCATTTAGAGTTCGAACCAAATCGAAAAGCATGGTAAAACCGGAGTTAAATAGTTCAGCATCATGTTCACGATCTTCTTTGAAGGATTTAACACGGGATCAACTCTCTAGTTTGACTTAGAGCAAAAATGAAACACTTGGTAAACCGGACACAAAGAATTCACGATCACGTTCGACGATCTCCTTAGAAGGACTTAATGTGGTCAACTCCACATTCTGAGTTAGAAAGAAGATGAAACACTTGGTAAACTGGAATTAAAGAGTTAACTATCACATTGACCGATCTCCGTTTAAAGACTAAACGTGATCAAACTCTCCTTTCCGAGTTAGAACTAAGTCGAAACACTTTCTAAACCGGACTCAAAGACTCCACCATAACGTTCACCGATCTTCTTTTAACATGATCAACTCACCACTCTGAGGTTGAACTAATCGAAACATTTGGTTAACCGAACTCAAATATTTCTTTATCTCGTTCACTGATCTCATTTGAAGGACTTAAGGTATCAACTCTCTAGTATATGTTAGAACCAAGTCGAAACACTTGTTAAACCGGACTCAAAGCCTTCACAAACACGTTCACTGATCTCCTTTGAAGAACATTACATCATCAACTCTCCATTTAGAGTTAGAACCAAGTCGAAAAACTTGGTAAATCGGAGTTAAATAATTCATCATCATGTTCACGATCTTTTTTGAAGGATTTAACATGGGATCAACTCTCTAGTTGACTTAGAGCAAAAACGAAACACTTGGTAAACTGGAATTAACAAGTTAACTATCACATTGGCCAATCTACATTTAAGGACTAAACGTGATCAACTCTCTTTTCCGAGTTAGAACTAATTCGAAACGCTTTCTAAACTGGACTCAAAGACTCCACTATAACGTTGACCTATATTCTTTTAAGGAGTTAACATGATCAACTCACCTTTGTGAGTTTGAACCAAGTGGAAACATTTGGTAAACCGAACTCAAATATTTCTTTATCTCGTTTACTAATCTCATTTGAAGGACTTAAGGTATCAACTCTCTAGTCTATGTTAGAACAAAGGTGAAACACTTGTTAAACCAGACTCACAAACATGTTCATTGATCTCCTTAGAAGAACATAACATCATCAACTCTCCATTTAGAGTTCGAACCAAATCGAAAAGCATGGTAAAACCGGAGTTAAATAGTTCAGCATCATGTTCACGATCTTCTTTGAAGGATTTAACACGGGATCAACTCTCTAGTTTGACTTAGAGCAAAAATGAAACACTTGGTAAACCGGACACAAAGAATTCACGATCACGTTCGACGATCTCCTTAGAAGGACTTAATGTGGTCAACTCCACATTCTGAGTTAGAAAGAAGATGAAACACTTGGTAAACTGGAATTAAAGAGTTAACTATCACATTGACCGATCTCCGTTTAAGGACTAAACGTTGTCATACCCCAATTTTTCCGACTTTTTGAAAATTAAATAGAAAAAAAAATATTTTGTAAACCCCCAATGTTGATGGGTATTTTTCCCGTTTTTTAAAAGAGCTCAAAAATATGTGTGCACGGACTTATTCTCGTAGTGCGTATTTAAGTTGCCAATCAGGTGCGTGTTTGCCGTACGAGAAGTACGCTAATCGCGAGTATCTTTCGAAAGTCGTTAGTAATTTAGCGTTTATTGTGTGGATAATTATCATTATTGTTATTTGTATTAGTAGTTATAAACAAATAGAGAAACACCAAAAATAGTCAAATAGTGTCTTGATAAAATCTGTTTCTTTTATTTATTTTAAAAAATACAAAGTTATATTATTTTTGATCGTACCTTGACCAATGAAGAGTTGAAGTGTTGATTGATTCGTCAAATGGGCCGGTCGTTGAATGAGTGAAAGGACCGGTCCTGGCTTCACGCGTTGAATACCTCGGGTGGTACCTGCAAAGACACTCCGACGATCTAGTGAGAGGTCGCTCGGGCAGATAGCACAAGGTTAGAGAACGTACCTGATGCCATGTGCGAATGGCGTATATATACTGCGAGGTCCGACCGCTTTTGCGAAGATTTCGCCGGCGAATTGCGCTCCAAGCAGCGTGTTTGGGCCGATCGAGATGGGCTGGGCCGCAGGTCCAATTGCTGTTGGCAGTCCTCGTAATTGCTAATACACCCAGGAACAGTTGCCCCCCAAGCCTAGGTCGCTTAAGAGCGGGCTGAGGCTTGAATCGATGCCCCCAGGGGTGAAGTTATCTTGACGAAACGGACGCGGCCGTTCGCTTTCTCTGTAGGGCGGTGTCGACCGCTTGTCAACCATCCGTCTTTGCCGTGGACGGTTGGTCTTTCCCGACATTTAAGGCGTGACGTTTGGTGTTTCCGAGGTCGCTCGAGACAACCATTGGCGAGAAGACGGCGTTGTGACTCTTCGTATCCCGGTCCCCTTCGCGCGCGTAAATTTGCACTATAAATAGCCCTTCACTTGAGTTCATTTCTCACACTTCCAAGAATTGCTCGCCAACGACCGACTCGTCCTCGCCGACTTGCATTGAAGTCGCATTTCGTCTACTAGCGACCGATCCACCACATCCGCTAAGGTATGAATCGATCTCTCCCTTTACCCTTTTAAGCTTGAGTTTTTCTTGAAAGTACCGTGCTTTTCCACGCCTCGTGATAGGGGTGTCGTGTCGAGGATGGCCACTCGCCTCTCTCATGAGTGCTTTGCTCGATCGACCGACTCGATCCCTTTATCACTGTGTGTTTGTGTATGCCACGGACGGTTAATCGCCGTATTCGGAAAACGCGCCCGATCTTTCGCCACATACATGTCGAGGTCGGCGAGCCCAAGTCGCCTCTTCGGGCGACAAAGGTTCTAGCTCTTCAGCGGTTCCTCGAGCAAAGACGGGCTCGAGTTCTCGTTCTTCCGGTCGGGGATCGGCCAGCTCCAAGAGTACTGGTTCCAGGTCCGTCCATTCTGCCGAGCGGCCGAGCAACTCTCCACCGCCCGAGGACGTTGTATCCCGAGTGGAGGGAGAAGAAGAAGACGCCGATGTGATTATTATTGATGATGAAGAGGCGCAAAGTGTCGTCCCAGTCGTGGACGAGGAGATGGTGGAGGCCGAGGGCGGCCGAGACGAAGAAGTCCAAGGAGAAGAGGTGATTCAGCCCGAGGTCGATATTTCTGGTCTAAATGCCAACGTCGGAGGGTCGAACGAAGGGTCGGCCGAAGTCCAAGCTGATGTAGCTCGAGAAGTGTCTGACATGTCTTGGGTGTCGGAAACTCTTCGCTCTAACAGGAGCATTCTTACGGTCGGTCACGATGCTTTGCCCGATCTACGGAGCCTCCTTGAAGACTCACCGGGCTGGAGGATAAGAGGCATGAAGGAGGGCGAAGATATCGCGACTTATTCTGCCAACTTCAAGTTCACGATGTATCGGCTCGTGTTCGAGAAGATGAAGATTACCCCTCCTTTTACCGAATTCCAACGCGACGTCTCGCGCTTATATTGGGGTCGCCCTTCACAGCTTCATCCAAACGCATGGGCGTTTTTAAAGACCTTTGAGGTTTCACGACCTGCCGGGTCAGGTCGGCCGTGTCGTCGATGATGCTTTTCTTTGCTATCTTCGAGTGAAGTGGCTCGAGAGAGAAGGCCAACAAGAGAAGAGGAGCAAGTCTCTTTCAAGATGCGTAAGACTCACCACCGTTTTTCAAAGCGTTCCAGAGTCGTTGGGAGCGGCCCGAAAAGTCAATATTTTTGGATCGTTCCCACCGAGGAGGCTGGAAAGGCCGTTTGTGAGGTTCAACCGGACGGGATGCTGGGTCCCCCTTACTTCCCAATTATGTGGAATGAGGCTCATTTCTGCAGGCGGCCGGGAGATTACATCTACACAGTGAAAGACTTGGGTGAGGCCGACCTGGAGACTTTGGAGATGATAAAGTCATTTGGCGGGCATGATGCGTCCAGATCCTAAGGGCGACATACCTTGCCGACCCTTTGTCTTGTACGAAGGCCAAGACCTGGAGGCCGAGATTGGTTCGCTTTTGAACTTTTTGTCCTTATATTCTGTTATTGATTTTTTCTCTTTAACTCATGGCTCGGTATTTTGCAGAAAGAATGGCCGGCAAAATCGGAACTCCGCCGCCTGGATCCAAGCTGAAGGAGGGGCTAAAAGATTTGTCGCTTCTGGGTCGGGGAATCCTCCCGAATCTTCCTCAAAAGTCCCCCAAACTCCTAAGAGCCAGGGGAAGAAGCCGGTCGGCAGGCCTCGGTCGCCTCCCCCCAGTGCCGATCGCTCACCCAAGCGGGCCAAGCGTGATTGTCGGGTCCGGCCCCGCGACGGAGGAGATTCCCGTCATCTCGCCGAAAGCTTGGGTACGGCCGAAAGTGGAACAATCTGAATGAAACCCATGGCGCTCTGCGCTTCTCTCGCATGGGGTCGAGAAAGTCATGGCGAGTGGTGGCCGAATCGATGTTAATTTTATTTTTAGTCTTGTACTCTTCGCCTATCTTTGTTCGACCGACTAACAACCCGTCGATTGAATTTTTTGCAGAAAAGACAAGGCTTTAGCCGAGGCGCAGACTAAAATATGACAAGCTCGTCCCGAAGAAGGAGGCCCTCAAACGAGGGGAGGATGACCGCCAAGCCGGGCAAAGAGGAACAAGGAGCTTCTTTGCCCGTGTCGCTACTTTGAAGGCCGATCTTGATGCTACGGCCAAGAGAGAGGTCTGGCTCGGGCGGCCGATAAGGCCGAGTTGAGGGAACGATCCGAAAGGTGGCCTGTGCCGGTCGAGGCTGCAGTTGAGCGCTTTTTCAATGCTCGGGCAAAGTGCGGGTATTGAATACCGATCCGCAGATCAATTTTGATGACAAGATGATCAAGCCCACGCACTATGTCGATAACAACAAGATCATGTTGCTCGCAGGTCGACGAGCAAGGCAACGCCATTCGCCCGACCACCATTCTCTTTTAAAGCCCGCCTGCGGCGGTGTAAATTTTGTAACCGTTTAACTTGCCTTCTTCGCACACAACAATTCTCGCCGTGCGCTTTTTTGATTTGTGGACCTTCGGCATCGGCCAAGGCGCCCTCGTTTTTGTAATGACAATTTCGTTTGCCCTTAATTACGCCCCGTTCACATTTATATTGCTATGTCTCGCGTGCTTCTTGCATTTGTTCGCCTTATTCATTTTGAACTTGTGGGACGCTCGGCGCCGGTTTTGTGCTACTTCGACAGCGCTCGTTTATGGTCGCTTTACGCGCCTTGTATGTTTATTTTCTCCAAGTCTTCGAGTGTTAAGACCGTTCGGTCGTCGTTCGCGCTTATTTCGAAAGCATCCATTCTTTGATAAGTTTTAATATCCCAACGGGGCCTTGGATCGCTCGGCGACCTTCAATCAGGCCCTTTCAATGGCATTTGAAGTAGGTCGTTTCGACGGCCTACCGTGATGGGTTATCACTTAACCCTCGGGCCATTTTCGATGGCACTCGATATAGATCGATTCGTCGACCTAGAGTTTGTGGGTTATTACTCAACCCTTGGGCCATTTCGATGGCGCCCGATGTAGATCGTTTCGACGACCTAGCGTTGTTGGGCCATTTTCGATGGCGCTCGTTTGAGTCAACTCGGTGACCGTCGTTTGTGCCGGCTCGGTGGCACATGCCACAGATCGCTTTGACGACCTGAGGTTTGCGGGTTATCTAACCCTTGGGCCATTTCGATGGCTCTCGAGGTAGATCGTTTCGACGATCTAATCTGCTGGGTTATCACTTAACCCTTGGGCCATTTTCGATGGCGCTCGGTCGGGCCGTTTCGACGGCACCCGTTGGGATCATTTCGATGATCTCTCGATTGTAGACCGCTCGGGGCCTACTCTGTTGGTGGGTCCTTCTGACCCTTGGGCCATTTCGATGGCACTCGATTGTAGACCGCTCGGGGCCTACACTTGTTGGTGGGTCCTTCTGACCCTTGGGCCATTTCGATGGCACTCGATTGGGACCATTTCGATGGTCGCTCGGTTTAGATCGTTTCGACGATCCGTTTACGTTTGATCAAGTTGATAATCTTCGATCGCTCCTTTGCCACGGGCAATCTTGAGCGACCGGTCATACATTCTTGCGAGAAAGTAAAGAACACATCATGTTTCTAAAGGTCGCCTCGTAAAAAACCTGGGAAAAGAGCGCTGCACCGCTTTTCATTCATAGGTCGGTCGTTCATTATGCTCAAATTGTTCATTACATTCAAACGTGGCACCGAGCATCCAGATCAGTGACATTGACTTGATGGCCATCACGGTCGCCGAACATTTGGGCCAAGGTCTACCTCATCACAAATTTGTTGATACTGAGATCATGGCACCGCTTGTCGCTCTAGGTCGGCGCGCGGTGGTAACTACACGGTCGTCCTTCTTTGTAGAATTTCATCTTCAGGTGTACTGTTGATGCCACATCCTCTAGCTTGCCCAGGGTCGGCCTACCAATGATACACTGATAGCATGATTTGAGGGGGAGTACGAGGAACGTCGTGCGGACCGTCCTGTACAAGGTGCTATCTCCAGTGTCGTCACCGAAGGTGACCATGAGTTCGATCGTTCCCAACGGGTAGGTGACCGCTCCATTGAAGCCCGTCAAGGGCGTTGGCTCGGCCTGGGGAATTATTTCGCTCCGATCAACCTTGATCTTGTCAATCAAGCCCTCAAACATGATGTCGGCCGAGCTACCCTGGTCGACCAGGATTCTTTGGACTTCCGTGTTGGCCATGACTGCCCTGATTACCAATGGAACATAATTGTTTGGCCTGCCATCGTGCAGGTCGCTATCTCCAAACGAGATGGGGGGTCTGTTCGAGACCGGTGGGACTGTTGATGTTGAACCGACCATCAGGAGCTCGTCCCACTTCTTTTTGGTGGCTTTCTTTGATTCTCTACGGTCCAACGGGTTGCCACCGTGGATGACCATAGCAACGTTGCGACCTCTGAACCGCGGGGCTTCTCGATCTTCAGACCGGTCTTTTTCTTGGACGCTTGAAACAACTAGAGCGCCCTTCCTCCGTCGAGATCGGTTCTCATCGCTTCTCTTGAGGTCGGTCGCCTTCCTCCGGCCTCACATACTTTCCCAACTTTCCTTTCTGAATGAGCTCTTCAATATCATCTTTGAGGGCCACACAATCGTTAGTATCATGACCCTTGCTTTTGTGGTAACGGCAGTATCTTTTAGTCGGTCGTGCCCCCTTCTTGAGCACGAGTGGGTCGGGCCGCTTTACTCCCGCAAATTCATTGTTTTGGCACTCGCTATAGATCTGTGCAATAGAGGCGTTTAGACGAGTGCGGTGATCGAACGTCTTATCTCGAAAGTCAGACCGATTGTCGCGGCGACCTTCATGCCCTCTGGCCGGCTTACTGCTTTCTTCTTTAGGTCGTGCACGGACGGCCTTTTTTGCTGCCAAAGTTTCTTCGTATGCCATATGGACGTTCGCCCTTGCTAGGAAATAGCTGAGATCTTGATAATGGTTAAGAGTGAATTCTTCCACGAACCGGTGGTCCGGTCGAATACCACGCTTCAGATATTTTAGCTTGTCCTTGTCTGACAAGTCACGAACGGACTCGGCCTCGGTGTTAAACCGGTCGATATACTGCCTTAGCGTCTCATTATCTCCTTGAACAACAGAGTCCAAGTATTCTTCATACCGATATTGGCAGCGGTTCGCAGTGTAGTGAGACAAGAATATTCTGATCAGGTCGTCCCAGGAGGAGATGGAATTGGGTCGAAGAGACTCCCACCATTCAAGTGCTCGGCCGTCCAGTGACTGGGGGAAAAGCCTGCATTTCATGGTCGGTCCCAATTCCCTATAACAGCAGTAATTATTGAAGTAAGCGGAGATGTTTGTGCCGATCCCCGCGTCAAACTTGTTAAGATTGGGCGGCTTGCGGAGATCTCTCGGAATTTTGTAACGCCTGATCTCCCTGGAGAACGGGCCGTGTTCATTCTGAATGCCGTTCGACCCAAAGGGTTGCATTGCGAGGCATGCCTCGTTGCCCGGCATTCCATAGAATCCTCCGGATGGGCCAGTTGGTGGAAGTTGAGGAGGCCTCCTGGGTCGCCGCTTTGGCTCTCCTAGGCCGATGCGAAACGCCCCTAATTCTTCCATTTTCGTAATCTTCCACTTCACGAATCCCAAGATCGCTTCTCGACCGACGTGACCGGACGACTCGTTGGAGGAGTACAGTGGTGGCGAGCGATCGTGTCGGGGCGGTAGCTAGAATCTTCATAATCATAGGACATCGAAGCGGCGTCTCACGCTCGTTTCTCGCTTGGAGCGACATGCGGCGCGCCGCTTCTTCTTGCCGAGAGCGATGAGTAGTGCTCTCTCGCGAGAAATGCTCCTTCGAGGAGGGGAGCGGTGTCGCGCGGCCGTCGGCGACGAAAGCGTATGATTCTCCGTCTTTCGCGCGTGGGCGCCCGGAATCGAACCTCTCGTCTTTGGGAGATGAGCGCATCTCGGTCATGCGATCACTTGATTTTTGTTTTGCGGGAGTTGCAAAGCGGCTTGAAGTGACATGATCTCGGTAGAGGTTCACGAATGCCCGCTTCAACGGCTCGGGCGGCAAGTCTCGAACGGCCGGTTGAACTGTTGGAGGATAGGTCCACGGCCCGTTGTGTAATCAAGGCTCTTGTCGTGGAAGTCCTTGAGACTCGTGGGATCGTGGACGCCACGCCCCCGGTCTCGGCTGCTGATTCTCGCCGGAGGATTGAGTCGAAGCGGCCAGCGTCTCGGGGCGGCCGCGTGGAGCCATGAAAGAGGTAGGATAGCGCACGCCTCCCATCGTGGTCGCCAATTGATCGTACCTTGACCAATGAAGAGTTGAAGTGTTGATTGATTCGCCAAATGGGCCGGTCGTTGAATGAGTGAAAGGACCGGTCCCGGCTTCACGCGTTGAATACCTCGGGTGGTACACGCAAAGACACTCCGACGATCTAGTGAGAGGTCGCCGAGGCAGATAGCACAAGGTTAGAGAACGCACGATGCCATGTGCGAATGGCGATATATACCGCGAGGTCCGACCGTTTTGCGAAGATTTCGGCCGGCGAAGTGCGCCAAGCAAGCGGCGTGTTTGGGCCGATCGAGATGGGCTGGGCCGCAGGTCCAATTGCTGTTGGCAGTCCTCGTAATTGCTAATACACCCAGGAACAATTTTTATTTGTTGTTACACATAAGATAAGAAATAATAAAAAGAAGTCAAATAACAAAGAAGGGGAAGAAGCAACGTCCTTGCTGCTGGTGTAAGTGGAAGCAGCTGCTGTTTTGAGCTCCAAGCTCAACTTGCCTTCTCCTTGTCTCTTTGGTTGGTTATCATTTGAGGCAAAAACACCACAGTTTTTTTTTACAGTCACTGCTGCTCACTGCTGCCTCTGCTCCATCAGTTTTGCTGTTGTGTTTTATGGTCTCCCATGAGTTGTGATATCCTGCTCAACATACTCACCTACACCACAAAACCTTCACTATAAATACAGGCATATACTGAGACACAAGGGGGGAGAAAAAAAGGCTGGAAACACAAAAATAATAGAAAGAGGAAGAGTAACAACAACAACCAAAAAAGAGCAAGAATAGCCCTCCCCCTTCACAACTCCAAACCAACAACGCATACAGTACACAGTCAAAGTAGAAGTGAGAAAATAGAGCCATAAGAGAGAAAGAAGAAACCCACCAAAAACGACTGCCGCCACCACCGTAGTAGCGACTCCGTGAAGCTTTCCTTCGAACCTTCCCCTTCCTCCTCCGTTCGCTCGCAGATCTGTTTCCTCTTTCTCAGGTCCTCTCTCTCTCTCTCTCTCAAACGTTTTTCCTTCTCTCTCTCTCTCTTCAAAACAAGAGAGAGAACGGCGCTGAAGATTGCAACAAATTAGGGTTCTCTCCCTAATCTATTTCTAAATACTCACTGTTATTATATAATCATTTATTTTATTTGTTTTAAATTCAGTTTGTTATCCCCACCCCCTAGTTTCATTACTATAACATCCCCCCACTAAGCCCAACTCACAGATTGGTTTTGAAAGGCCCAGAAATGTGAAACTGAATTGGAACCTGCTGGATACACCTCATTATCAATGCTGCAACCCCCTACAACTAGTTGCACTTCTGTTTTACTATCTCACCCCCTCTTCTTAATAACACAATCCTTTTTATTATAATATTGATGCTTGCCAACCTATATTCTTCTAAGTCAAAAACTTTGTTAATAGTCTTGTGAAGCCTTTGCTTGCATGATTATTAACAATGAGGTACTAGTGGTGATCACTTGGAGCCTTTGCTCAATTGATCACCGTGAATGCCTAATTTTCCTAAAGATTTTCACTAAATCAAAAACTTTGTTAATAGTCTTGTGAAGCCTTTTCTTGCATGATTATTAACAATGGAGTGCTAATGGTGGTCACTTGGAGCCTTTGCTCAATTGATCATCATGAAAGCTCAAATTTTCACAGTTAAACAAGTTAAAAAACAAAACTTTTTCTAGACAACCCAGAACTACGTAGCATTGAATTCTCCATCGCACCGGGAGATACGTAGGAGCGGATCCCCTCCGTCAAGCGCGAAAACTAAAGAATTTTCATTAAGTCATTCATAGACAAAAGAGGTAAAAACAAAACATTTTTCCAAATCAACTTTGCAAATCACACATTTAATTAAGGTAACCCTTCTTTGAAGGGACGTTATGGGGTGCTAATACCTTCTCCGTACGTAATTAGACCCCCGAACCCAAATCTAATGGTTCCAAAGACCATTGCTTTCCGAAAAAAGTTTTTTTTCAATGTTTTACCTTTAAAAAATATTGGTGGCGACTCTAAAATCCCGTTGTACGAAGAAAAGTATATCCGAGGATTTTTCGGGGTGAGACAGCTGGCGACTCTACTGGGGAACCTTTTTCTTAAGTGGGTCAAGCCGATTAATTGAATGTGTGATTTGCTTTGCTGATTTAACATGCTTTGTTTTACCTCCCTTCTTCCTACTTTTGTTCTATTTTCTATGCCATTTGTTTGTTAGATTTTAGAACATTCCTTCTTCTTCTCCTTTCCCTCATGTCTACTTGATTGCATCTTTGCAACTCCATTGCATTCCCACATTGTCATGTTGCATTCATGTGAATTTATTCATTCTTCTTCTATGTTCGCTTCTTGCTTAAAGTGGTTGATAGTCTCTCCTCTTATACTCTTTGCTTATATGTTTCTTTCTTCCATGCATTCCCCCAACCTTATCATGCTCCCTCTTCTGTTCTCCCTTTCTTTGAGGTAAGCAATGCGTGTAATTATTGTTGACTCCTTAGGATGGTTTGTATATTGAAATGATGTATGCATGTTGAACCCTAGGGTAGATGACCTTTTGTCTGGACTGTTCATGGTTTTTCTTGCAGATGGGGAAGGGTATTTATTTCTAGGTGTTGTGCCCTCAACACACACTTCACACCCTATACTTGTGAGTATTGAGTGGGGCCTAAAACCCAAGGTCTGAACAGAAACCTAGTAGAGCGGGAACGATTAGTGACTGCCATTCGTAGACCTTTGTCTGTATGGCTCTCATGAAAGTTTCGCCCAAGAGTACGCTTTGTCATGATGCGCCTCACACTCGGTAGCTTTCTACGATTGTGGGTGTCATCGTGAGAGAGACTATAGCTCTTGGTTGCCATTGTGAGGAAGTGATTAGAACCTACATGGGAGGATTACCCTTTTCGTCGACTTTAGTCCCTAAGATTCCCACCCTTTGTAGGACACGGGGGCACGCCTTTGTTTGTTGCATTAGCTTAGGCATTCCTTTTTCTCAAACTCTATTTTAAAAATTGTAGAAAGTAATTTTTCTTTTCCCCTCATAAACACCTACATGAGGTGGCATGTAGCGTGTATCATTGAAAATGTTCAAAGTACCACCAGTACCTCATTTTCTTACCATTTTTCCATGTAAATAACACATCATTTCGCATTCACATCATTTCGCACTCACATCATTTTGCACCATTGCATTTGCGTCTAACAAGATTTTGAAAAAAACTTTCGTCATTTGCATTCTTCATGCATTAAAGTTTGTTTGCCGGAGATCGCAACATAACACCGAACCTTGTCATAGGTGTGTAAGAAGCAATATGGAATCAAAAGGCAAAACCGCATTCAATTCAAGGTTCCCCATTGTAAAGAAGATTGATGTACCTAGTTTGAAGGAGTATGCTTCCCTATTAGGTCCTATTGAGCTTCGGTCCTTCGACAAGACTTATGGGAACATCCGCAAGTTATTACAGTTAGAAGTACAAGAGAGTGTCATCGCTGCCCTATGTTGGTTCTATGATTCAGAGGTTAGGTGTTTTCTTTTCAAGAACTTCCACGCTTATGACAAGCGAGTTGCACCGTGATTCCCGACACCAAAACAAATACAAAATCATACATATTGCATTGGGGACTCCCACCCGGATACACGAATACAAAACCCGACATATTGCATTGCTGTCGCTCTCCCCCCTCCGAGTCTTGAGACTGTCACCTTTGCTCATACTTCAGGGGCCAACAACCAGAGCCAATCGGTTATGCATAGGCTGCCTTGGGGACTCCCACCCGGATACACGCCTCCAGAGGCCGAGGCTAATGCAGGAAGTAATCCCCCTAGGGTTGCAGAGCAAGTCCAACCCATCTCAGCCGCAAACAGTGGAGGAACAGGAACGCCTCAGGCCCAAATTCAGATTCCTATTCCGCCGGGAACTCCGTTTGGCTTTCATTCACCAGCAATTGTCCATCCCCAAGTTCAGGGATCAATTCCTGGGAATACCACTCACTCACGTGACCCACACGTGAACCCAGGCGTAATGTTGATAAGTAATCCTCACTACGGTGTGAATGGTTTTCCTCAGAACTATCCTACTGAAACTCCTCAAGCTAGAGACAGGTATCATATGTTAGAAGAGCGCTTAAGAATGATTGAAGGGTCGAGCTCTAGAGCAAGAGAAGCTCGTGATCTGTGTCTCATCCCTGATGTGGTTTTACCTCCTAAATTCAAAGTGCCTGACTTTGACAAGTACCGAGGCATGACTTGCCCTAAAAGCCATCTGACCATGTACTGTAGAAAAATGGCTACACATTCTCATGATGACAAGTTGCTGATCCATTATTTCCAAGAGAGCCTTGCTGGGGCATCTCTCAACTGGTATATGCAGCTAGAACTGTCCCGTATCCACTGTTGGAAGGACTTGGCTGATGCCTTCCTCAGACAGTACCAGTACAATACGGATATGGTGCCTGACAGAACACAGTTACAGAGCATGGCAAAAAGAGATAATGAGTCGTTTAAGGAGTATGCCCAACGATGGAGGGCTTTGGCTGCACAGGTGACACCCCCTTTGTTGGAGAAAGAACTGGTCTTCATGTTCATGGAAACCCTACCACCGTTATACTATGATTGGTTGATCGGCAGCGTATCTTCCAATTTCTCAGACATGGTAATCATCGGTGAAAGACTAGAAAATGGACTGAGAAGCGGCAAGATTGCCCATGGTTCTACAGGTATAACCACCCACAAGAAGTCATTCCCCGGATTTTCGAAGAAGAAAGAACGAGAAACCAACACCATCACCATAAGCCCACCTTATCAACCACAAAACATCCCTGTCCCCACTCAAACGCAACCAACTCGTCCACCACAAAATAACTACCACAAAAGCTACCAAGACAAAAAACAGACCACCTTTGATCCCATCCCCATGTCCTATACTGACCTTTTCAGCTATCTTGCCACAAACAAGCTCATCAATACCAGACCCATGAAACCAGTCCAGCCACCCCTACTTTCGAGGCTACAATCCCAACGTTACCTGTGCATTTCATGAAGGGGCAGTTGGACACGCTGTTGAGGACTGCAAAGCCTTCAAAATTGTAGTGCAAGATCTGATTGATACCAAAGGGATAACCTTCAAACAAGAAAACCCAAGCATCACAACTAATCCGCTGTCTGGTCATGAGAAATCTGCAACCAATGCCATCCATGATATGGGGGGCCAATTGTAACACCCCCTTCTACACTCCTAATTAATTAATTTAAATCAGAGTTTTATAAAATCGCTCACAAGGAAGCATTACATTTTCCAATTTAAAAGCCAACCCAAACAACTCTGGCGCAAAAACAACATAATACATTCATATACGGGCACCTCGGCCAAAGGAACAAAGCCCTCTGAAGTACACAAATCTCAGTTATAACGCAGCGGAAACTAAACATAGTTTAGGACATCAATATGTTACATCTCAAAAACTAAGTCAAAGACTACTACTCTACACCAGCCCCCCAGTGTTACACTACCAGAGCAAATGACGCCACAACTCGGCAGATAAAGGAAAGACCTTCGCTTGGGAAATACCTGCAAGTTGCCACATAAGAGCAACATAAAAGTAGTAGGGTGAGTCTCTTTACATAAATAATAAAATATAAGATAAAGGTTATGCTAGAGACAACACCTAGAAACATCAGAACAACTCGGCTCACACAATTAACACACTCCAACTCAGGAACAATCAAGGACTTCACCAAATTCATGTGGTCAACCGCAACACCCAATCAACAACGTGGTGAGCAACGCTTAGGACCTCACTCTCACAACGTGTTGAGCAACGCTCGGGACCTCGACCTACCTGGCGTGATGAGCAACGCCGGGACCTCGACCACTGCGCAGCGTGGTGAGCAACGCCGGGACCTCGACCTACTGCAGCGTGTTGAGCAACGCCGGGACCTCGACCTACAACGTGATGAGCAGCGCTCGGGACCTCGACCCTGCGCAGCGTGGTGAGCAACGCTCGGGACCTCGACCTACTGGCGTGGTTAACATCATCAACAAGCGACCCTGCGGGCGACACCAATACACCCAAATCATAGCTCTAAGGCTAACCACACTACGTCAGTCACTCTCTCTATGACTACGCACAGCTCACCGAGCTCATCGCCACCAACAGTGGTGGACTTCAACGCCACTTAAATCAACGGTACTACGGCCAAACTAAAACTCACCAACACTTAGGGACCCATGCGTCACCTAAGGACCAAACGACTTCGCCTAAGGATCAACCATTCCCTTGAAGGCTATCCCCACTTCTCGGCACAACACCTAAACAGACCGAAGTCTTCTCACTACAGAGAATGCCTAGAAGGCAACCCCAAACACCACGACTACAACACAGAAAACGAGGTCATAGACCCAACACTCAACGTCAGTCCCCTTTGGAACCTCACCACTTAAACACATCATCGCTCACAGCCCTAAAGCTGACTTCGCACCTCGGATACGCCCCATGGTTATCGTCCAACCCTACACTCAATACTCCCACAATCGTAGTTCTCACGCTACCTCCACGCTCTCACACTAAATGTAGTGGACTTTAACAGTCACTACGAGGACCACAACGTCACCTAGGACTAAAACGTCACTTAGGGACTAAACGGACTATCCCATTTCAAACACTTAAGCGTTTCGGCAAAAGCACTCCCGATTCGCTGGCGGCGCCTTGCGCGATCGTGGCCGAAGCGGAACCTCGGCACCATCCTCCGGCACCTCGGCATACGCATCACTCACCTCGCACTGTGCGCTAGGCCTCCTCCTGCGCACCATAATCATCTCGGTATCTATACTTATACCACAACTACCTTACTTATTTCACCTTAGTCTTAACACAACCGGGCTACACTACTTGATTCACCTCAATCACCTCGGTTCACCACCTCGGCTACGCCTCCACTTAGCGCGCCTTTGCACTTTCAATGGCGCGCTTGCGCCGACCTCGGTTTCCTAGTTACTTCACTTAGGCAACCTATCCTTCCTCACTTCTCTGCCACTCGCCTCAGTTCACTGAGGAACAAACCCATCTTCATCCACCTCGGCAACTACGAGTCGACTCCCATATGGGGTCTTAGCCACACTTACACCTCATCGTCATTTACCTCGGTTTCTACCTCGGTTCCCACCTACTGTTACACTTAGGAACATCACCTCTTCAACATTTACCTCAGCCTACTATCTATGGTTACACTTAAGAATAATACCTCATCTCTACAACTACCTCGCTTGCCCTGGCTTATACTCACAACACCTCGGCGCACCTCATTGCACCTCGGCATACACACATTACCCTTCGTTTCCCACTACACAACACCTTGGCGCACCATATTGCACCTCGGTACTACATACTTTGACTCCCGCATACTACGTCGCACGCATATTACACTTCAACACACCTACCCTCCTCGACACACACCTACTTTAACACCCATGTCCTTCGACGCACAAGCCTACGACGCATACATTCACAGCACCCACACCCTTAGAACCCAACGAGGGTGGCAACCCCTGCCACAACTCCCTGGATTTCCACGACGGTGACAACCCAACGCAACTCACTGGGACTGAGTATTCCTCAGCTCCCATTCCTCTCTACGGTCTCTCACACGACCAATTCATCAACAAGACACCACGGCTTCACCAAGGTGAAGCAAAACAACACAACACAACCAACATACGAAAACAGCTCGGAAAACCATTCCAAGTATAACTCACACACAACACATATCATATACATTATCATGAATGAAAGAGAGCCCCCTAACCTTAATAACTTGAGAAGATGAGAACCCTTCACTCTCCAATAACCACAGCAACAAGCTCTCCTCTCCTCTCCTAGCTTGAACTCTCCACGCCCAGATTCTCTTCTTCTTCTTTCTAATCACTATTCCACCTACCAACTAGCTCTTCTCTCCTCTGGATTTGAGCTTGCACAAGCTTCTTCTTCTTCTCTCTAAAGAAGATCTCACCTACCACTTCTCTCTCTTACTTCCCTTTGACTTTTCTAAGATTTTTGTTGGAAATGGAATGTCTCCCTTTCCTTCGACACTCCCCTTTAAGGCATGCAAATGGGCTAAATTCATGGATCATGGGCCTAACTCTCATGGGCCTCTACTCACACTCCCTCCATCACTTGCACTACTCCCTCTTTTAATTAAATTACCACTCCCCTTTTACTAACTACCACTCCTCATTTAAATCAAATACCTCCTAAATACCCTAAAACTCCAATTAATCCTTTGACTTAACCAAATGTTGTAAGCCTTAAAGAACCCACTAAATAAATAATTGAATTATATTTGGGGCGTTACACCAATCCTTAATCAAAACTGTGGAGTGTATCCAGACACCCTTAGAGGTTATTGATGCAGAGCTGTGCAAATTCGGAAACCTATTGAGGTCCCGTATAGCCGAAAGCCGATCGTGGAGAGACCTAAGACCATTGTGATTCCCGTCCCAGCTCCTTATCAAAAGAAACGATTTTGTTCCATGGAGCTATGAGGTGTCGATCCCAATTGAAGCCTCAAGTTGTCACGATGTCACAAACATTGCGGGAAGCAAGTGGAGTCACTAGAAGCGGGACGTGTTTATGTCCCGAAGTCTGAAAAAGGGTCCCTCAAAGGAGCATGAGGAAAGGATTCGCAAAGGTAAGGGTATAACACAAGAGCCCAAGGAGAGTAGGAAGGTGTCAGAGCAAGAGGCCACTTAATTTTTGAAGATCATGCGGCAGAGTGATTACAAAGTGGTGGACCAGCTGCACCACACTCCTACAAAGATCTCTATCATGTCCTACTGCTCAATTCTGAGGCCCACCGTGCAGCTCTAATGAAAGTATTAAATGAAGCCCATGTAGCCCTGAACATCACTGTTGACCAGCTCGATGGCATCGTAGGGAATATTGTTGCATCCAATTATATTACCTTTACTGATGTGGTGAATATACGCTCTCTCGGGTCCTCATCGACAATGGATCCTCTTTGAATGTCATGCCCATATCTACTATGAGCAGACTAAATGTAAACTGTTCGTATATGAAGCCAAGCTCAACACTAGTTAGGGCATTTGACGGATCCAAGAAAGAGGTTATAGGAGAAATGGAGTTCCATATGTAGATAGGGCCAGAAGTATTTTATGTGAATTTTCAGATCGTGGACATTGCATTATCCTACAGTTGTCTCCTGGGGAGGCCCTGGATCCATGCTGCCAGTACTGTTCCTTCATCCCTCCACCAAAAGCTTAAGTTTGTAGTCGATGACAAGCTGATAGTCGTTTGTGGAGAAGAAGAGTTCGTAATTAGCAAGCCCCATCCTTCTCAATACATTGAGGCTGCAGAGGAGTCACTTGAATCTTCCTTTCAGTCGCTGGAAATTGCAAATGCCGCTTTCGTGGGGGAAGAAGCCCCATTGCCTGCACCAAAGATATCTAACGCCACTATCATGGTAGCCAAGGTCATGCTGAAAAATGGTTACCAGATTGGAAAAGGTTTGGGAAAGTCTGAGCAAGGAATTCTCGCGTTGGGTTCAATTTGCAAGAGTACAAGGATAGGCGTGGGTTAGGATATTGGCCCACCTCAGCCGATAAGAAGAGAATGGCGAGGAAAAGTGAGAAAGGAGGCTTCTAAGCTTGTGGGCGGGAACCAAGCTTGAAGAAGGTTCCTATCTATGATTTCCCAGAGCTTGGGAGGCGGAGATATCTTTGGACCCCAATCGGTGGCCGTCATTAAGGAAGAATCGGTTGTGGAAGACAAAGGTGTGGACTTAGTGCGTCGCAATCTTTGCAGATGAAGAGCTTGATAATTGGAAGATCATTGATTTCCTGTTATTTTCATTCCAAAGTAATGATTTTGTAATGCAAATTCTTTGGCTCTGCCAAGGCCTTAGAACATTTCATATGGGCATGCATGTTTTTCCTTCAAATATCATCTATCAATAAAATGTTGTTTTGGATTCTCAAATGAATAAAATTGCTTTTCATTGTCATGTGTCTTCATCTTGTGTTTCTATTTTGCTTGTTCATTTCTTTCTATTCCCGCAAATGCGAGATCTAAAATGAATATCTGTGAGAAATAATGATGCCAGCCGGTTCATATGTTAATTTTGATCACCCCGTTAATCAAGTCGAGGAGGATGTTGAGGATGTCCGGGAAACTCCTCCGAATTGATGAGAATGGTTGAACAAGAGGAAAAGGTTATTGAGACGCATGGGAATGTTGAGATAATTAACCTAGGCACAGAGGACGGTAAGAAGGAAGTAAAGGTGGGTACTTCAATGAAGGAAAGTGAGCGCAAGAAGCTAATCAAACTCTTGCATGACTATGTCGATGTCTTCGCATGGACTTATCAAGATATGCCAGGGTTAGATTTTGACATAGTGGTACATAAGTTGCGGTCAAGCGAGAATGTCCTCCGAAAAGTAAACCGAGAAGAATGAAGCGAAATGTCCTTAAAGATCGGAGATGAGGTGAAAAAGCGACTTGATGTGGGTTCTAGCGGTAGCCAAGTATCCACAATGGGTTGCTAACATCGTGTCGGTTAGAAAAAGGGCGGGAAAGTTAGAATGTGCGTTGATTACGAGAGATGCGAATCGTGCTAGTCCCAAAGATGATTTTCCCCGCCCGTATTGATGTCTTAGTGGATAGTGCGGCGCGGCATTCATCATTCTCCTTCATGGATGGGTATTCGAGGGTATAACCGGATCAAGATGGCTTACGAGGATATGGAGAAGACAACTTTCACAACTCTTTGGGGAACATTGCATTCTGAGTCATGCCGTTCGGGTTGAAGAAACGCCGGTGCTACCTATCAAAGGGCTATGGTCACATTGTTTCACGACATGATGCACAAAGAAATAGAGGTCTCACGTGGGCGATATGATTGCAAAGTCTAAAAGCGATGAGAACGCATTGTCAATTTGCAAAAGCTCTTCGAGCGGTTGAGAAAATTCAAGCTCAGATTAAATCCTGCCAAGTGTACCTTTGGCGTGCGATCAGGAAAGTTGTTGGGATTCATCGTCAGCCAAAAGGGGATAGAAATCGATCCAGACAAGATGCGTGCGATTCTTGAGATGTCAGTTCCTAAAATAGAAAAAGAGATTCGGGGTTTTCTTGGAAGACTGAACTACATCTCTAGGTTCATATTCCAGTTGACTGCCACTTGTGAACCAATCTTCAAATTATTGTGCAAGAATCAAGAGACCAAATGGAATGATAATTGTCAAGGAGCATTTGAAAAGATCAAGAAATATCTTCAGAACCCACCTATATTGATGCCTCCTGTACCCGGCAGACCTCTGATCCTGTACCTAACCGTGCTAGATAGCTCAATGGGTTGTGTGTTAGGGCAACATGATGAATCTGGGAAGAAAGAGCATGCCATTTACTATTTGAGCAAGAAATTCACTGACTGTGAAACAAGGTACTCGCTGCTAGAAAAGACTTGTTGCGCTTTAGCTTGGGCTGCTCATCGTTTGAGGCAGTACATGCTAAGTCACACTACTTGGTTGGTATCCAAAATGGATCCTATCAAGTACATCTTCGAGAAGCTCGCACTTACAGGGACACCAGCCCGATGGCAAATGCAGTTATCAGAATATGATCTCCTATATGTCACTCAGAAAGCAATTAAAGGTAGTGTGCTGGCCGAGTACCTGGCACACCAGCCCATTGAAGATTATCAGCCTATGCAGTATGACTTTCCAGATGAAGATATCATGGCCTTGTTTGAAGAAGGGAAATCCCCAGAAGATGAAAGATGGAGAGTGGTGTTTGATGGTGCTTCCAACATGTATGGGCACGGAGCCGGGGCAGTGCTGATTTCCCCTGATAATCGCTTCATTCCGTTCACCGTCAGACTAAGCTTCTACGTCACCAATAATATTGCAGAATATGAGGCATGTATTCTTGGTATCCAGTCAGCCATTGATTGGAAGGTTAAGAGGCTTGATGTGTATGGAGATTCAGCTCTAGTCATTCACCAAGTGAATGGTGATTGGGAGACCAGGGACTCCAAGTTGATCCCTTACCGAGATTACATTCTAGAGTTGGTTGAGCCTTTTGAGGAAATCATATTTCAGTATCTTCCTCGCACTAGCCACCTTGTCTTCAATGTTCAATATCAACTGCGACAAAAGCTTGACCCACATCATAATTCAGCATCGAGATTTGCCAGCACATCATTACTGCGCGGCAATTGAGGAAGAGTCAGATAACAACCCTGGTATCATGACATCAAGAAGTACATCTTGAACAGATAGTACCCTTCTGGAACATCAGAGAATGACAAGAGAACCCTCAGAAGATTGTCAAGGAATTTCTGAGGTGTGTGGCAGAAGAAGAGGCAACATAAATCATGAAAGAAGTCCATGAAGGCTCATTTGGAGTTCATTCCAGTGGGCACACTATGGCAAGGAAAATCTTAAGAGCTGGCTATTATTGGTTACAAATGGAATCAGATTGCTATAGCTTCGTGAGAAGATGTCACAAGTGTCAAATCTACGCTGATCACATTCATGTGCCACCTGCTTCCCTAAATGTTCTGACTGCATCTTGGCCATTCTCGATGTGGGGCATTGACGTCATAGGTCCTATCGAGCCTAAGGCATCAAATGGGCATCGCTTCATCCTGGTCACTATTGATTACTTCACCAAGTGGGTTGAAGCTGCTTCATACTCCAGCATTACTAGCTCTGTGGTTTCTAAGTTCGTAAAGAGAGATCTGGTTTGTCGCTATGGGATTCCATACAAGATTATCACAGATAATGGCAGCAACCTGAACAGTAAGATGATGAAAGAGTTATGCGAAGACTTCAAAATCCAACATCATAATTCTTCTCCATACCGTCCCAAGATGAATGGGGCAGTCGAAGCAGCCAATAAGAATATCAAGAAGATTGTGCAAAAGAAGGTAGTAACCTACAAAGATTGGCATGAGATGCTTCCTTTCGCTTTGCATGGGTATCGTACCTCAGTGTGTACTTCAACTGGGGCAACCCCTTTCTCTTTGGTGTATGGGTCGGAAGCAGTCCTCCCTATTGAAGTTGAGATACCCTCCCTACGGGTGTTGATGGAAACCAAGTTGGAAGAAGCAGAATGGGTCCAAGCTCGTCTGGATCAGCTGAATCTCATTGAGGAGAAAAGAATTGCTGCCCTGTGTCATGGCCAGTTGTATCAACAAAGGATGAAGACAGCTTTCGACAAGAAGGTTCGTCCTCGAGAATTGTGAGGAGACCTTGTGCTCAAGAAGATCCTACCTATTGAGTGACCCCGAGGAAATGGACTCTAGCTATGATGGACCATATGTGGTAAAGAAAGCCTTTTCTGGAGGAGCATTGATACTCACCAACATGGATGGTGAAGAACTCAGAAACCCAGTCAATTCAGATTCAGTCAAGAGATATTACGCCTGAGAAAAATAAAAAGAAAAAAAGAGAAAGATGAGTCAAGGAAGAATTAGCTCGCTAGGTTGAAAACCGAAAGAGGCGGCGGGGAAAAAGAGAAGCGACCGGTGGGTGAAAACTTCGCAAAAAGCGGTCGAGGGCAAAAATTAGGGTCATGAAGGTTGGACTTACAAAAGTAAAAGAGGCAAGCAGCGCTTCCAAAAGCTTGGATAAAAAGGTGATCAAGGATATAAGTATGGGTGATTGGCATCAACGCTCCAAAGACAAAGAGCGCTCATAAGATCTGTTGCGTCCATTTTTCTTGCTTTTTTTAGTTTCAAAAATTCTCAATGTACTCTTTTCAGTCGGCGCGACTTTTTGCGCATTCGATTACCATATGAATAAAAGTCCAAATTTCCCTTAAATGCGCTACCGTTCTATCATTGCTTCCTTTTTCATTTGTGCTTTAAAATGATGTTTTATGATAGATGATAAATGAATTATGAAAATGTGCATAAATCAGAGCATTAAGATCATTGCGAAACTTCTGAAAACCATGAGAAAAGAAATGATCTCTCAATCAGGTAAATTCACAAGAATCAAACAAAAGCGCTGATCGCGTCAAAACAATTCTCAAAAGGCTAGAGCGTGACTCTCGCACCATTATGGACGACCATCGCGCCTCATAACACAAGTCCTACGATTTGGTCGAGCCAGCAAGAAAAGTAAAAAAAAAAAAAAAAAAAAAGGGACTAGAAAAAGAGCAAAAGAGCAACAAAACAAATAAGATTCATGCATTGCATTCATCAAACATAGACAAAAATTCATGCAAGCAAAAAAGAAACTCCTTCATGGCATTCGCATCGCATGCATTTGTTCATCTCACTTGCAGGTACAAGGACAGATAAATACTTCGGTGTTAATCCTCGCACTCAGTTCCCAGAAAATGCTCCCTTAGTTCGGAGATCAAATGCTTTTTAGTTCGGCACTCAAGCGTGCATTGCAGTTTGGAGTTCAAATCGCTCTTATCAGAGTTCAGCGCTCCATACATTCATGGTCTCACATTGTGTACGAGCAACGCGATGAACCGCAACCCCATGTGAGGTTCAACGGAATAGTTGTATCGACCTAAGATCTGATGGATGCCGTGCATTGATCGATATATCGATTCGGGTGATGCGATCCCCGATCGCTCGAAAGACCAGATATTCTCAGGATGCGTGTTCCTCAAAACCATGTGCAAACTCGGATTCGCAAGGGTTCGTTTACAGGTTTTAGGTAGCCTGGCATTTTACCGCTTTCTTTATCGCTTTCTTCGTTTAGCGTTTTCCTTGCCTCTAGCAGTTAGCGTGCATGGTGTTAACCACACCGTTTATTGTTTCCTCATCGACACTCCAAGTGTTGATTCAGAAAAAGAAGAAAAAGAAAAAGACAATTCGGGTTTCTCCAAGTAGACAAAATTGGTATAATTTCTGAATTCTTTATTTCTACTTTATCTTCGAAATATGTCTCGGCCAATTCATATTTCTTGGTAAAATCCAAATAAAGAGGGGCAGATGTCATACCCCAATTTTGTCCGACTTTTTGAAAATTAAATAGAAAAAAAAATTGTAAACCCCCAATGTTGACGGGTATTTTTCCCGTTTTTTAAAAGAGCTCAAAAATATGTGTGCACGGACTTATTCTCGTAGTGCGTATTTAAGTTGTCAATCAGGTGTGTGTTTGCCTTACGAGAATTACGCTAATCGCGAGTATTTTTCGAAAGTCGTTAGTAATTTAGCATTATTACTATTGTGTGGTTATCATTATTGTTATTTGTATTAGTAGTTATAAACAAATAGAGAAACACCAAAAATAGTCAAATAGTGTCTTGATAAAATCTGTTTCTTTTATTTATTTAAAAAAAATACAAAGTTATATTATTTTTATTTGTTGTTACACTTAAGATAAGAAATAATAAAAAGAAGTCAAATAACAAAGAAGGGGAAGAAGCAGCGTCCTTGCTGCTGGTGTAAGTGGTAGCAGCTGTTGTTTTGAGCTCCAAGCTCAACTTGCCTTCTCCTTGTCTCTTTGGTTGGTTATCATTTGAGGCAAAAACACTACAGTTTTTTTTACAGTCACTGCTGCCTCTGCTCCATCAGTTTTGCTGTTGTGTTTTATGGTCTCCCATGAGTTTTGATATCCTGCTCAACATACTCACCTACACCACAAAACCCTCACTATAAATACAGGCATATACTGAGACACAAGGGGGGAGAAAAAAAGGCTGAAAACACAAAAATAATAGAAAGAGGAAGAGTAGCAACAGCAACCAAAAAAAACCCATTCTCATCTCCACCTCAAACCAACAACAACCATTTGAGAGCAAGAATAGCCCTCCCCCTTCACAGCTCCAAACCAACAACGCATACAGTACACAGTCAAAGTAGAAGTGAGAAAATAGAGCCATAAGAGAGAAAGAAGAAACCCACCAAAAACGACCGTCGCCGACCACCGTAGCAGCTCCGGCGAAGCTTCCCTTCGGACCTTCCCTTTCCCTCCTCCGTTTGCTCGCCTCTATTTCCTCTCTCTCAGGTCCTCTCTCTCTCTCTGAAACGTTTTTCCTTCTCTCTCTCTCTTCAAAACAAGAGAAAGAACAGCGGTAAAGATTGCAACAAATTAGGGTTCTCTCCCTAATCTATTTCTAAATACTCACTGTTATTATATAATCATTTATTTTATTTGTTTTAAATTCAGTTTGTTATCCCCACCCCCTAGTTTCATTACTATAACATCCCCACTAAGCCTGACTCATGATTGGTTTTGAAAGGCCAGAAATGTGGCGAATTGGAACTCTTTGGATACACCTCATTATCAATTCTGCAACCCCCTACAGCTAGTTGCACTTCTTTTTTACTATCTCACCCCCTCTTCTTAATAACACAATCCTTTTTATTATAATATTGATGCTTGCCAACCTATATTCTTCTAAATCAAAAACTTTGTTAATAGTCTTGTGAAGACTTTGCTTGCATGATTATTAACAATGAGGTACTAGTGGTGATCACTTGCTTTAGTGGTTCTTGTTGGTGATTCATAGAAGGGTTCTTGTCTCCATCAAATTCTAAGGTAAGGGTGGGTTTTATAGCATAAAGGGTGTATAATGGGTTTCATAGGGGAGATTAGGATCTATGATGCAATTTAGATATTTGATTGAAGAATTTATATGAATTATGATGTATGAACATGTGTTGAATTCGTTTTGGATGTTGAATTGCTTATGTTTGGGTTGATGGTGAATTGTTGCTCACCAAGTGTTTGATGAATTATTTCAAAGAATTATGCACCTATTTATGTTCTTTGTTCTTTGTACTATGCATGTTGTTGTTTCTTTGTTTTTATAAATCTTTGTTGTTTTGTCTTTGTAATTCTTCTTTGTTTTTGTCTTTGTAATTCTTTCTTTGTTTTTAGTGTGGTATGTTTGCTATTTTAGTATTTGTGTTCTTTGCTATTTTAGCGTCGGAGTTCTTCTTTATTATATGTGTTGTCTTAGGTCTTTGTTTTGTCTCATTTTATGTGTCACTTGGCGCCACTTTGTCTTTGCCTTAGTCTTAGGTTGTTTGGTTGTGTCTAACAAGGCGAAAAAGATTAATGTTGTTATTGTTGGGTCAAACGTGATTAAATGTTGTTGTTGTTGAGTCTCTAAGGCTAGAATTTTATATCATAAGGCTAAAATAAGTGTTGTTGTTGTTGTTGAGTCTCTAAGGCTAGAATTTTATATCATAAGGCTAAAATAAATATTGTTGTTGTTGAGTCTCTAAGGCTAGGATTTTATATTATAAGGCTAAAAATTTAATGTGGTTGTTGTTGAGTCCCTAAGGTTAGAATTTTATATTGTTGTTGTTGGGTCAATGAGACCAAGAATTGTATTTTGTTGTTGTTGGGTCAATGAGACCAAAATCTTGTAGTGTTGTTGTTGGGTCAATGTGACCAAATGATGTTGATGACGTTGCTGCGCATATTGTATGCATATGTGTTGATGTTTTTTTCTGGAATGTTGTTCATGGAGTCCGCATGCATGACATAAAGCATATTACGTTGTTGTGGGCTGCGGTCCTAGAGCTTTGCTCAGTGTTGAATGTTGAAGCCACAAATGCTAGTTGTGTTGATTGGTACCACATGCATATACCCGTGTTGTGGGTTGCATCTCATCCATTTTTCATGTCATGGTGTTGTCGTTGAGCTTGTCGTTTGTAGTACATTGTGACTGCGGTGTAATGATGTTGTTGCTATGTGATGATCTTTGATGTACAATGAAGTTGTTGAGATGTAGTAATTATGATTGTCTTGACTCTAATATGTTACTTATTATGCATTCTTTTATACTGTTAGACTCACCCCATCTGCATTTAAAATGTTACCTCGATGTCGGTAACGTGCAGGTAATCACGAATGATGATCATGGTCCTTTATGAAATTTGAGTCGGTGTCGTCTACGATCACGTAGCACCTTGGGGGCGAACAACTGCTTTTTTTATTATTTATTTGTTGCATTAATTATTTTGAACACGAGTTTGTGGTTTGAAGTATTGAACAATATTCGGGATGTAAACTAAATTGAAGCATTTTGTTTTCCACGTTTTAATTATTTTCACGTTGTTGGATTTTGAAAATGTTGTATGTGGCGCCCCAATTTACATTTAAAATTTAATTTCCGCACTCGATATTAATAAAATGAGCGGGTAGGGTGGGGTGTTACATCTTTCATCTTGGAGGTGGCCTTCGCTTCACGGCGCGGGGTTCCTTGGCTCAGTGGCCGCTCACGGGCGGGCCGAGGTCTCGCCTCTTTCATATCGGGCAATGAGAGCCTCCATGTCAGCAATGATTTGGTTTCTGGCTTTCAACAACCCAAGGACCGTTTGAGTGATGTGTGCTGCCAAGGTTTCTGCGATACCAGCCTCGACCAACTCGGGAGAGCAGGCATTGTTGGGCGTAGTGTATAATGGGGTTAAGCGCTGTTTCCCACTGCCACGGTTGGAGGCTGTTGGGGGTTTCACAGTGATTCGTGGATGGTTACAGAGAACCCTCGGGGTTTCTGCTGCGATCATTGCAGGCGAGCGAGTTAAGCCTAGATGAGGCGCGCGTATTGAGGCGATGCGTCGCATGGAGGCATGATTGAGGTAGGATTGCGCTAGGGCTCTCCCACTGTGGTCACCAATTGATCGTACCTTGACCAATAAGTGTTGTTCTCTGGTGTTTGATGCCCGATCGATGATGGTTGTAGGGGCAGGGGTCTTGGCGCGCGCGGGTGGTACTGCAATAACACTCGGCGATCAAGTCGATGTGTGTGTCGGGTAGGATCACAAGGTGTAGATAAAATACACGATATTATGGTGGTGATGTATTTATCGCCAATGAGTGGCGCCACGGCCGAATTACGAGATATACGGCCAGGTGCGAGAATTGAACTCCACGCCTGTGTTTGGGCCATGTTGGGCCTGTAATACTTCGTTGGGCCGTTGGCCCATTTCAGACTAGGCTTCTCTATTGGGTTGTTGGCCCACTCGAGCAGGGCTCCTCCTCGAATAGCGCATGTACAACACTATGTGAGTTCTTTATTTTAAAATATTTTTGTGTCAAAGGAAATTCTAGGAAAGCTCAAAATATTATTCAAGTTGATTGAAAATATCCCATTTGTGGATGGTTCAAATGTAACACTGATGGTGCCTCTGAAGGCTCTCTTGGCCTTTCTTCCTGTGGTGGTATTTTTCGTGACTATAGAGTCTCTATTGTTGGTTGTTTTGTGTCTTTTTGGGCAATTGCTGCGCCACTTGATTAGAGCTTTTAGCGACCAAGATAGCTATTGAGGCCGCCTATGATAAGGGGTGGCGTAAAATCGGGCTAGAATGTGATTCCTATACTGTTGTCATTTGCTTTTAAGAACCCTAGCATTGTCCCTAGAAGTGAAAAACCGTTGGAGAAACACCTTGAGGCTTTTCTTGCATATGAACTTTATTGTCTCTCATATCCTTAGAGAAGGAAAGCGATTACTTGTGAGATAAATTAATTTGTTTTTGGTCTAGTTAGTAGAACTTATACTTGGTGGAGTTTGCCTTTGAGCTTCGTTTTAGATGACTTTAGTCGTAATAAGCAGAGTCGTCATGTTTTCAGATTTAGTTGATTTATTCTTGGGGTTTGGTCTCCTTGATTTTCTTTTTTGCGCTATAGTGCTGCTTCATTTGCTTGTTGCTTGATTTCCAGAGAAGGGTTTTGGCCTAGTTCCCCATTGGTCTTTCTTGTATTCCATCTCTTTTTTCCTTTTTAAAAAATAAGATAGAGTGCTCTTTTTCCTTCTTGATAATTTTTCCCTAAGGAAGATTTGCATCAGAAGGTTTTAGCGGGACTCTTCCTTTAAAGAAAAAAAAGAGTACTAGTAGAAAGATATCTCAATATTACATGCGGCTTGGCAAAGTAAGGCCCCCTTTTTGCTTTTATTTCCTTCATATTTTAGTGTTTTGAAAAAATAATAGTTTAAGTGACAAAATACATAAAGTCGACGTTAAAATGTGTGTTTGGAGTAATTTAGCGTTCGGAAAAATTTAATTGGTCTAATACTAATTAAGCGTTCGAAAAAAATTTAACTGTTCAAATGCGCGAAGTTCATTCCTCAATAGTCGGTTGTACGGAAAAAATTAATTTGAAGACAAAATACATTAAGTGAGATGCTAAGTAGTGTGTTTTGATGTACTTTATGGTTCCAAAAAAATTTAATTGTTCAGGACGCAGATTTTATTCCTAAATAACTAGTTTAGGAAAAATAATAATTTTGTATCCAAATACGTAGAGTGAGATGCTGATCCAGTGTATTTTGAGGTAAATTTAGCGTTCAAAAATATTTAGATGTTCAAATACGAGAAGTTCAATGTCTTTGTTAATGTTCCTTTTTAACTTTATAATCTTCTTATTTGATTTTATTCACGGGAACTTTAGCCACATCAACAATAGAAACTCGCATCATATTCTTTCAACTTTATATAGATGCTTATAATTTATTTTGACAAATGGTGCTTCGATTCAATTTTATTTTACTTTCTATTTGTGTTTTCTTTTATAATTTGGTCATTTCGTACCAACAGCTATTAGAATCATACTTAAATAAGTATTTATATTTTAATCTTTCTTTTACGTTTGAGTATCACGTTGCAGAATTTACTACCTTCTGCTGGAACTTCAACCACATTCACAATAGAACTCCCATCATCTTCTTCCAACTTTGTATAGTTGTTCTTGTATTATTGGTGGTTTTCATTCAACGATGCATGATACCTACATGTTTCACTTTCTAATTGCTTGTCTTCTTTTCTATCTTATTATGGGTTAACCATGAAACTTCAACCACATTTACAGTAGAAGCCCTATCGTCTTATTATTTTTGGATGTTCAATTTCAATGTCTTTATTAATGTTGCTTTTTAAATTTATAGTTATTATTTAATTTTTATTCAAGTTTTGTTTTTTCCCGATAAGCAATGATTCATCGATTAGAGCATTAGGGATGCTCAAAGCCACAAATACACAGAAAGCTCATAAATTGTTAATACAAGTAAGAACATTGTTCTACCATAGTGGCGGTGGCAAACTAGACTCTCTTCCCACCCCGAAAATAAACCAACACCAAGACCAATATTTAACACAAGCCACAATTGAGTCAAGCTTGTAATCTTATCATATAAGTACTCCATTTTGGACTAACCACAGGAGCCAACTCCATTTCGGACTAACCGATTATGCGTTTTTAACCTTCTTGGATTTTTCTTTGAAATGGGACACGGGAAGTCGACCCGGTGCTCTCGAGTTCGATTCTTGCAATGGACAAACTCGGCATTGGCCAGTGCAAAATTTGCTCCTAAAAACGAGCGGATATTAGTATTTTGTTGAAAGCATTAGGACACTCAATAGGTAGTCGTATTTGGTCTAAAATAACAAAGACTATATTTTTCGTGAAATCTTATAACAACTAAAAATATGCTTAACACCAGCCTAGCATTTATACAGAATGACCTTTATTGGCCACAATCACTAGCCTACTAACTACGATCAAAAAATGGTTAATAGGCTAATATTAACGTCTAATGCCTATTACATGCTATAACCCCTTAAAAACTACCCCACTAACTACCTAAGGCGCATAAGGTGGGAGTTATCCACTATCTCCTAGATTATAGGTGAGTAGACGTGACCTTGACTGTTATCTTGCTTTGTAATTCAAAGGAATTTCACAACAAGCCAGATCCATACGCCTTTCTTGAATTAATCATGAATCAAACGGTTTCCTTTGGCTGATGATCCATCAACTAAACTTCCTTGCTCTACTAATCTTTCATCAGCAACAATTGTGGCTTGGCTGAGGCCTCATCGACTAAGCACTTAGCAATTTTTTTGTGTTAATAATTGCCACACCCTTTTTCCGTTGCCTATCAGCCTAGTAGTTTGTCGTAGTGATGCAAAAACTAACTCTTAAAATGTGTAGGATCTTGGAAAATACGTAACAAGAGTGAGAGTTAGAATCATCTTCTATCTTTTCTATTCAAATGAAAAACAGTGATAATGGTCCAAACTTTAACTGTTCCTTTGTTCACTGGGCTGAACCACGACTATTGGAAAAACAAAATAGAGTGATTTTTTGAATCACAAGGTGCTGAGTGTATTGAAAAATAACTTTTTTTTTACCGGAAGAAAAATAACTTATTGTAAATACCTACTTACAAATATTTAAGAGTTTTTCATCTACTTTTATCAATTAGTATAAGTCATCAAATGTTTAAATCAACTGCTCATTAGGCAAAACATTGTCCAGAATCCAACCCAATTTTGTAGGGGTATGTAAAGACCCATCACAGCTCGCCAGCTTGTCTCAACCCAATGATTTCGGGTCCAATCCAACATTGGATTAGAAAAATGGACAAATAGGAATGTGATAACTCTATTTTATATAGAGTTATTCATATAATTAAACTTAGATTATTGCCTTAATTCAAGTAAATTAATGTGTTAAATATAGTTTTATAAATAAAGAACAACATTCAAAGTGTTAAGAAGGGTTAAGCAAAGAACTAAGCATTTTGCACATATTTTGGTATGTTTGATGTACTTGTTCGATCTGCAATTTGCGATTAGAAACACCGACACGGTGTACGCACACTTTTTGATTAACCTGATGTACCTACACTTGATGCTCCTGCACCAGAAACAGACAACAAATGCACAAATCATCCAAGGACCATTTTGATGCACCGACACTTGACATGTGACGTCATGCTTAGTCATGAGGAGCAGACCAACTTGCAAATTTCAGCGACTACTATTGGAGACTAGCTTGGAGAAGTCACTCACTCAAGGACATGTGGCTCTTCATTATTGGACCTCCCCATGTGATATCATGTGATGATCAACTTGCTTATGGAGGGTCTGAAAAGTAACCATGGTTATCTAGTCTTGGTTAACTTTGGCGCCAAGCAAACCCTCTCTTGAAGGAAAGCTCAATGCCTATATAAAAGATCACTACTCCTCAGTTAAAGATCATCCCATATCTCATCTTCTCTTAGAATTGTTCTTACATTTTTAGTTTTCAGTTTTAGACTTAGTTTTTTTAGATAGTATTTGATTTGTAAGGAGGTAAGGAAGGACTTGACGCCTTCTTCCTTCACTTCTACTTAGAGGAAGCTAGTACAAGGAATCGGTGTAACTCATCTACTTGGAATCTCATGCAAAAGACCTCCTACTTGTGTAATCTTTATCTTATTGACTTCTTTTGTAATATTACGCATTTTATTATGATCTTTGCAGATTCTTTCTATTATATAATGAGTAATATGAGCTAAATTCCTTTAGTTGAGATGTTGTAGCCCTTTAATGATCTTCTAAGCAAGTTAATGTGTTTTATGTAGTGTGTGCACTTTAGTTCTTGTGTAATACTTCTTCCAAAACTTATTTTGAACTTGATCACTTTAGAATAAGTACAATTGTAAAACCAGACATGGCTTACAATTAAGAACTCAAGAACTAACACTACAAGAAATTTGACTTTTCCCTACGGACAAAAACCGTCACTAAATGTCAAATGTCCGTGGGTAAAAGTCACTTTAACCTCTCCCCACGACCACTTTTTCCGTAGAGAACGTAAGACGTCTAACCACGCTTTTGCGTCCGTGGGTACAAGTTTTCCCTACGCCCAAGTACCTTTACCCACGGTTTCTGACTGTCACTATATTCTTCACAGGTAGATCTAATTTTAACTTCTACCTACGGTTCTGCCCGTCACTAAAAGTGATTTTTATTTTTTTTATTTTTTCTGAATTAATAGTGGCTTATTATTGCTGAATTAAAAGTAATTTCTTTTATTAAATTAAACTGTTTTATAGCAACTATAAATTATAAGATTAACATAGTAAAAAAATAAATAGTTTCAATCTATTATTCATAAGATTAAAATATATATAAGATATATTGATAATACCCATGGATTATACACCTTAACTCAATTAAAACCCAAATCACAAACATACAACTATAACTTTTCAATTGTTGTGATAATACATCATATAAAACCATGTCCAAGTCGATTAAAACACTAGATAAAGCTGAATAATAATGTTGGGAATATGTTGTTTGCGTCACTTAATTGGAATCAGTAGTTAAATCGGTTGTTGCAGTCACGGCCGGAACAGGTGTAGATACCTAGAAAGATAAATGTATTTTTTGTAAATATTCTACATAGTTGAATGAATTTTTGATTGAAAGTTGAATGAATTTTTGATTGAAGAACTTTAATAAAAAGAAAGCATATATAAGTTTAAACTAAACACAGCAGACAAATATATTATTGCAAGATAGTTTCAATTACAAGGCTATTCAGGTGTACTATTACATTTACAAAATGACTTGAAGTTAACTGATAACTACTAAGATTAAATCCGAAAAGCTACCATTTACTTCTAACATAATTCATGGCAAAGTATCAACAATATAGATTATGGCATCTGGCAGCAGATACAAAAACCCAAATAGTCACTATTGATTTTTAACATCATTGTCATCAACAGAAATATTAGATAACAGATATGGCATTTAAAAATTCATAAACCACTAGAACAATTTAATTTCAATAAAAAAACCTGAGGCTTCTTAGATTCTTCAGCAGAATTGGCAACTGCATCAAATCCAACATACGCAAAGAAGACTACAGTAGCTCCTGTAAAGATGGGTCTTATACCATTTGGAGCAAACTTGAAGAAACCATCAAAATTTACAAATGCTTAAGCTGCAAATAACAATATACAATCCCAAACCAAAAGCTCTATTAACATAACTAAAATCCTAAATAAAATAATAAAACTAAATAATCCAATCTACATCAATATGTCTATTCTAATGAAGCGAACATATGGAACTTATTTAGTAATGTCTCCATTTCTACTCTTTCTTGATTAGCTGATAAGCTCACCTCAGTTATCTTGTTTATCTGAATAATCAGTTATAAAAGACGAGGTTTATATATGAAATAATAATCAGTTATAAAAGGATTATCAGTTGTTAAGTTGTTCTACATGTTTGTTGGGGAACAACTTTTTAAGTTCTACATTTGCCTTAACTGGAAGATCCTTGTCCTCTCCAGTCTTGTATGATTGCATATAATTCAAACCAAACAAGAATTATTCACCTCTTAAGTCTAAATGAATTAAAGCTGAACAGTAAATGATAATAATGTAATATAAAAAAGTAGATAGAAGCTAAAGAGAATATACCTCATATAGTGTGCCAGCCGAAGGAGAACTTTTCCATCACTGAGATCCTACAGAGCTCAATATATAAGATGGTTTAACATTAGCAGTGAGAAAAAATCATGTAAAATCTTCAACAATGTACATTAAAAAAACTCAGCATTAGGAGTTCAAAATTCAGTCTCGCCTGGAGGGTTATTATTGCAACATTATCTGGTAAGCTGTACGACGAATCTATTCCCGAAAATGTTGTGGCATGAGAATCTCCCCAGTTACCTTCACTCTAAAAGATAAAAATGAACAAAAGTAAGTTAGAATTTTAAGTTCAGCTCATTAGGCAATTCAAACACTTCTAACAACCACCAAGGTTTTAAATTGCGGTTGCGGTTGCGGATGCGGTTGCGGGCATTGCGGTTGCGACCTTTGCGGTTGCTGCGATGCGTATTGCAGTTGTTGCGGCGTGAAATAAGTTTATAATCACACCAAACTAAAAGAAATCCTATAATAATTGTAATTCTTATATATCTTTTAATTATAGTTTTTTTTAGGATTTAATTTAGGGTAAAATATGTTTTTAGTCACTCTGAAATTGAGACTTTCAACTTTAGTCCCTACATAATTGAAATAGGTGTTTTAGTCCCTAATATATTTTCCGTTTTTAAAATTAGTCTCTTATATTAAATCTATCTCATTAGGCAACAGAAAAATAACTTGGCTTTACACGTGGAATTATTTTAATTATACGTGGCAAATGGGGGGGTAATACACATGGGTCACTTTGATTACCAGCAGAAAAATTTAAGAGGCATAAAATCCAGATTTTTCGTTTCTTCACTTCATTGACATTGAAAAAATGCACTCCGCTCACGATGATGACGATGGTCGATGGAGGATTCCGTTTCTGTTTCTTCAGACCTGTTTCCGATCGTTTTCATTTCTTCACCTATGCGAGACTCCAAACGCCGATCTGCTTACGATTGTGCTGACAGATAATTTTGTTTCTTGAAATCTATTTCCAAGCGCTTCCGCTTCTTCACTTCTGCAAGACTCGAAACGTTTACCCTGCTCACCTGGTGATGATGGAGGATTATGCTTTCGTTTCTTCAGATTCAGATTTTCAGATCCGTTTCCGTTTCTTTAGATCTGCTTCTTCAGTTGCTTCCAATCCTTCAAATCTGTTTTGTTTTTGCTTCCGATCCTTCAAATCTGTTTTGTTTTTGAACGAAGTTTCCCTTTGTTGCGGTCTGTTGCCGGCAAAACGCCTTCTTGTTGCGGCTGTTGCGCCGCTTTGTTGCGGCATTTCATGTGATTTCCATTCACACCGCAATTGCGGTCCGATGCCGTTGCGTCGACTACCGCAACAGCAATATTGCGGCCGCAACAGGTGTTGCGGTCCGCAATTTGAAACTATGACAACCACTACTCAACCACCTCAGTGAAGGCTAAAAGAAACGGCGAGTATATCTCCTGACCAAATGTTTGACGCCATCTAGCACCCACTCCAATAGGATCAATTCTGAAATAGTACTTGCCTAGAATCTGCATAATTTATTATATATGATGAATATCCATTCAAAACTATGAATTAAATTCTTTCCGACAAAAAGTCACAGGGTACTTAGATTTTCTTACTGTTAACCCTTTGCAGCTATTAGATATGCAAACTGTTTCATTAAGTGCTTCTCCAACTCCTTTGGAATCATCCTGAAGTAACCTCCTACATAAAGGAATAGAAAAATAGTAGAGTTTGATTGGCAGAATACAAACAAATCAAATTCTACTAATACAGATCATCAACCATTTTGTAACCACACCACCAATCATCAACTCTAGAATTTAAAAAAAAAAAAACAATAACAGAACCTCAAATCAGTAGAAAACCAGCAGCAGAAAGAGAAGAGGGAGATAAATTAGGGTTCCCAATCTGAAATTGAAGAAGAAAGAGAAGAGGGAGAAAAACTAGGGTTCAGAATTTGAAATTTTGAAATCTAACTCCATTAACAAAAACAAAGCGAAAATTAAAGCAAAACAATAAGAAGAAAAGCGAAAATTAAAGCAAAACAAGCGAAAATTAAAAAAAAAACGAAACTAGGGTTCACCTTCACAAAGAGGAAGCCATGAGAGATAGAGAAGCTTTGCGGTGTGAGAACACGAGAAGAAGAGATTGAATCGCGAAGAAGTGTGAGTTAAGTGATTGAATCAGAAGAGAACACGAGAAGCGAGAGATTGAATCGTAAGAACACGAGAAGCGAGAGAGTTTTTCGCGAGAGTTCAGGCGTTTCCACGATGTTTAGCGTGAGAGTGAGAGTCGTGTTACGTGAGAGTGAGTGCGTGTTTTATTATTATGTTAAATTGTAAAACAAAACCTTTTTACCGACGGACGATTTTAAAATCGGGCAAGTAAGTAAAAGTGTCCGTGGCTATATGGAAGTTTTTAGTAGTGTAATAAGGATAAGTGTTTCTAACAACATCTTTGTTAAGCTTGCTTTAATAAAGAAAATATTGTTAAAACCATGTTAAGTCCTAAACATAGGATAACATAGTCCTTAGGGTGATATAGTGGATGCTTGAGAGGCAGGAGTGAACTTATTTAGCATGCCTAGACATAAGAAGCTTATAATGAAACTACGAAGAAAGTGGTGAAAGACACATCTTGATCTGTTGCATTCGGTGTATATCGCACCTCATAAAACACTAAACTCTTAGAAGTGACTTATTTGGTGAAGACATCTCAACTATCATCTCCCATTGATTTCTTATACATTTTTATTGTTTGTTTACATTTTGTTAACTTATACTCAACACCCCAAATTGTGAGTAGTCTAGCGACACTAATTTGTGCTTTCTAAACATGCAAAGCTTACAACAATCCCTGTGGGTTCGACCTTTCTAATCACTATATTACTTGTTGTCTTGTGTATACTTGCACATCTTTACACACACGAGAATGCCCCAAATTGTAACTCGGTTTGAGTTAGGATGACTTCGATTGACCTTTGAGTTACATAACTCGCCCTAATATACATGTACAAATATTTATTATTAAATTAGTACATTAATAATTGTGAATTATGTTAATTTAATAAAGCACTAATTTTTTTAATTAGTACAATATATAATACTTGTGAATTGTGCTTAATTTATGAAGACATTAAAATTCAAAGCAAGTATGATCCTAAAATTTAACGATCTGAAACATTATCATATAATTTTACTGTAGATAGAACTCATGAAATTAAGCAAGAAACCAAGACATACCTTTGGTGAGGCACGAATCACTGATTCCACCTTCGGCGGATTGGGTGTAGCCCAGTTCGGAACACCTACCCAATATATATGTTGGTAAATAAAAAGAAAATACACCAAGATGTGAAATGTTGATAAACAATAAATGCAAAAATGTTAAAAAAATATGAAGCGTGAAATGATATAACGTGACACATACAAGAATGAACAAATGTAAAAGAAACTTTAATATATTAACGTATTTCCATTAATGAAAACAAGTTGTTCTCGTTTTTTAGTTTTTAAAATAGTTTGAAAACATCTTTAATATTTTTTCGTAAATGCCATTTCAGTTGATAGTTTGAAAACATCTTCAACCAGTTCTCGTTTTTTAGTTTTTAAAATAGAAAACAAAAACTATTTTCGAAACTTGTTAAATATAAAACACCCATCAAACAAGTGATGTGGACCTCTTTAAATGAGTGGCGCCTGACGGAGGCACCACACATGGTAGTCACATCATTTAATTACCCACATCAACATACCACGTCATTATTTAATATTTAGAAAACTAAAACTAAAATTTAATTACAAAACTAAAATTAAAATCTTTGAAAAAAAGAACCTAGAAAATGAACAAATGAAGAACCCCATAAAATGAAGAAACGTTGATCACATCAGTTCCTGATCTATCCTTAGTGATGTCTTCTCTATGCGTAGATCAAGCTAAAACGGTAAAGTAGATGTTTCCAGGACCAGATGTATTCGAAATCTAGAACCAGATGTAACGACAATACAGAACCATACGTATTCAAGAAAAGAAATGAAGAAAAACTTACGAGCGTCTTGGCCCCCAAGTCGGGTCGGCGGCCGAGGTCGACCTCGGCTTGAGTTACTGCATTTGAGGGGAGTCATGATGGCGATGCCGCGTGTTGATCACTGAGAGGGACGACAAAGACGTGACGCTTGGGTGTCTCGAGGAGACGCCACTACGCCAGCGTACAAGGTTTGTCAGCGTTTTTTTTGGGCATTGGTAGCGTTTTAAAACGCTAGAGAAGCTGGCGCTACTAATGCGTACACCCCATTAGTAGCGTTTTAAGAAACGCTAGCCATTTACCCAGCGTGTTTTAGACATCTGAGCGCCTTTTACAATTCCTAGCGTTTTACGTAAAGCGCTAGGGATCCCATAGCTCATTTTACTACCATTCCTAGCGTTTTAAATAAAAGCGCTAGGGATCCCATAACTCCTTTTTACTACCATTCCTAGCGTTTTAAATTAAAGCGCTAGGGATACTATAGCCCCTTTTACTACCATACCTGGCGTTTTATAAAAAAGCGCTAGGGATGCTATAACACCTTTTACTAGCATTCCTAGCGTTTTATATAAAAGCGCTAGGGATGCTATAGCACCTTTATTAGCATTCCTAGCGTTTTACGTAAAAGCGCTAGGGATCCTCTAGCTCCTCTTTACAATTCCTAGCGTTTTATCTTTAAAAGCGCTAGGTATTGAATAATTTTAACTTTATTTCTAGCGTTTTCACTCTAAAAAGCGCTACCTATTATTGAATTTTTTTAAATATTTTTTTATTTTGGTTTGTTCTCCATTTTAATTACAACCTATAAATTCATTCCCTTTTCAACAAATTCAGAAAATACATTCCAATCAATATATCATTCAAACAAAATTCGATCAACAAAATTCATCAAATAATATTTCCAATCCAATATATATGATTCTAAGAAGTACTTACAACATAATATAAATCCAATATATACAACATAAATAATAACTAAACTATTATGAATCTCAAAACTTGCTACAAAAAGCTAGAAACAAAATGGCACCACTCCCCACGATCTTTGTAAGTTGTTAGTGATAGTCTGGATTTTTTGAAATTTGGGAAAATCTTGAAAAAAATGAAATAAAATTAGAATTAAAATGTTTATTAAATGTGAGTAAGTATTATAATATCAATATAAAAATAAATCTAAGTAGTTACCTTGGTTGGGATTGTTACTTTGTCATGAGTGATAATCTCTTTCATATACCTCATAACATAGTACCCACAATCATTGCTATTTGGTTGTTTAGGACACTACAAAGCAAAAGATTATAACTTAATTGTCACATTTTTATGACCAAAAATCAATTAAAATTATAAGAATGATTCTTAAAAGCTTACGAGTTATGGGTAGCCATCTTGTTTTAGTCGTAGATAATCCCAAGTATTCTTTCAAAGCCTTAACGTCATACATATATATATATATATATAACGTTAAGTTGAACAAAATACATATATTAAATTATACAAATTAAAATGAGAGGGTTACACATACACACCTCTCAACCATCATGCGAAGTCTTCGTGAGAGCGTTGTAATGGCCTTGAAGTGAATCGGATAATAGACAACATTTTGCTTAGGGTTTATTGCAAAGAGTACCCAATGTTGCTGCAAGTAAATGAAGAACGAATGAGTACACATTAATTTACACTATAATACAATCCTCAAAATAATTAAACAAGTGATTGAAGACTAAATTTCTCACCCATTATTGAGTGGTGCCAAAAATAAAAGTCGCCCTTCAAATGCTTGGCTTCCATGAAGCGTGAATGGATATTAACACCCATTTCTACCCGGTAATTTAAATCAAAAATCGAGTATACAAAAATCTTTTACGATCATCTTCTAGTTTAGTGTGTTATAAAATAGTGAACCGATTGACTATGGGATTACTCGAGTAAGCGATACTACTTGCAGCGGTATTGACCTCCTTTGCAAGGCTCTCATGATGCCCTTGTAAATACACCGTGAAAGAAATTACGACCTTAGTGGCGAACCACAATTTAGCCATAGTCATTCAAACACACTAATAGTATAACATAAATCATTTTCACTAATGGAGTGTTACGCTCCTCTCTCAAAACTCAACGATCGATTTGAAACATGCATAGATACATAACACCATACAACACGTGGGGTAAAATCTCGAGTCAGCGGCGGAAACAAACTACATCTCAAAGTAATACTCGGCAATCTCAAAACAAATACATATAAGGCTCAACATGGAGCAAAACAAGCAATAACAGATTTAAACCCCAACCCCACAGGTGCTACGTATCAGAGCGGACCGACTCGGGAGTAGTGAAGGTAGAAAGCCCTCACTCACGACTACGTGGTAAATAACAACGAGAAAGGGTGAGTCTCGAACTATATAATAAAAGTGATAATAAGCAATATATAATCATAGTTTCTGACATACTCAAACACACCAACCATCAATCAACAATATTCATGCACTAATGGGAATGTATGCAATGTCAGTATGCATGTGGTACCATTTGCCACCGGCATTCTCATCAATAATGGAGTCCTCATGACTCTGGCCCTCCGTCGCCCTCGGAAGCTTCACAATCATTTTATAAGGCCCCGGCGCCTCGAACTTCACAAATCATTTTATAAACTCTCGACGCATGACCAATGTATGCATGAGACTCCATGTACATCACAAACATCATTTCAAAAGCTCAATACACCCATTAACTCTTACCTCAGTGTTAATCTCTTTTTATAGCCCTCCTGGCTTGGCCCTCCGGCCCATGCCCCCATGGCATGCTCATTCACCTCATTATAAACTCTCAACACCATTAAGCCCCACCGGACTATTCTCCTATAGAGTACTCAACCTCAACTCGAGGACCTAAACCACCATTTAGGACCAAAACAATCATCTAGGGACAAAGCGTCACCTAGGGACCAAAATGACCCCCTCTTAGGCACACTTGGCGGACTAGGCGCCATTTTCCCCACGATTCAGCGCCCCGCGGTGCAACAGCGCGCACTAGCGCGCGGCTTCGGCATTTTGGCGCCCCGTGGCAACACGACCAGCTGGCGCCATTTTTCTAGCAATCTGGCGCCCCCAGGCAACATGAGACCTAGACACAAACTCGAGACACGTTTTGAGACACAAACTAAGACACGAGCGCAGACTAGGCGCCTTGGGCGGCACGATTAGCGCCCCTGCTGACCAGCTCACCCAACACGTTCAAACAAAAACCACCCGGCGAAAATGTTTAAAAATGAATTTGGCGAGTAAACACAAAAATTTGTACAGAGAAATATGCCTAGAAAAGTAAGTTTCACTCCCGGGCCCCAAAACACACACAAAACAAGCCCCACCGGACATTTTCAAAATAACACTGCAACGAGAAAACCACTCGAGCCAAAACATTTAAAATTGAAAGTTGGCGGTGAATACAAAATTTGTACGAGGAAATATGTTGAAGTACAAGTTTCACTCCCGGCCCCAAAACACACACAAAACAAGCCCAGGACATTTTCAAAATAACACACGCAACGAGAAAACCACTCGAGCCAAAACATTTAAAATTGAAAGTTGGCGGTGAATACAAAATTTGTACGAGAAAATGTGCCCAGAAATGCAAGTTTCACTCCCGGGCTCCAAAATACCCACATTACGGCGCCCGGTAGCAACTCACTCACCCGGACAACGCTCTGGTGACACCGGCGCCATCTCGGGCACCACTGGGCGGCATTTGGCGCCCCATCCAGCGCACACACACGCACCCAACACACACAAGCGATTGCGTGGCGCCATTTTCCCGGCAACTTGGCGCACTGGCGAGAACACACTGCCGCAGAACACACTCCGGCACATGAGCGATTGCACGGGCGCCATTTTCCCGGCAATGTGGCGCCCGGCGATAGCATTCTGCACAAACTCTCAATTCGGCTGTGAGCGATTACGGGCGCGAGAATCCTAGCATCTTGGCGCCCCGAACCCCAAAATTCCAATTTTCTCAAAATCTTCCAAATCAATTCACTCAATAATTCTTCTAACACTCCTAATCTCATAATCAAACAACCAATTGCATGCTCAAATCATCAATCACATCAAAATCACAAAATCATACATTACAAAACCCTAACTCGAGCTCTAAATCGATTTCACCAAGGAATTCATCAATTTCAAGACATCAAATCATCATATACTCATCAATTAACGTAAAGCGGCCCTATGCTATACATATAACCCATTATCTCCTCTATTATAGAGTGAGACTCCCCTTACCTCAAATTAGCAGTAGAGAGAAGAACCGGAGCAGTCACGAACAAAACCATTTGCAACAATCCAAGCTTTCAAGTCACGAAATTGCTCTTCTCCTCCTCTTCTCCTAGGGTTTGCGCCGTTCTCTTCTCTCCTTTCTCTCCTCTCCTTCGCAACTTTCTTTCTTTCTTCACAAATGAAAGAAAATTCCACTTTTGGGTATATGTACATTGGGCCAAGCGTACATTGGGCCCTTTTACACCCTTGTCCATTTCTTCCACCACCCCCTTCAATTAAAATAAATTACTAAATTATAAACACCATATTATAATTTAATATAATTAAAAATTAGTGCAACACCTAAACAATTTAATCAATTCCTTAATTAAATTATTTGGGGTGTTACAACTCTCCCCCACTTAGGAGATTTCGTCCTCGAAATTCATACACAGTCGAATAACTCTGGATAGGACTCCGCATCTTGCTTTCCAGCTCCCAAGTCATACTCTCACCAGCAGCTCCCAACCACACTACCTTGACCAAGGCAATGTCTTTCCCTCTCAACACCTTCACTTCTCTATCATCAATCCTCACGGGCATAGTCTCCACAGTGAGGTTCTCACGTACTCCACATCATCCATGTGAATCACATGAGGCAGGTGCGGAATATACTTAGGAAGGCGTGACACGTGAAAAACATCATGCAAGTTCGAAAGATTAGGCGGCAAGGCCACCCTATAAGCAACCTTTCCAACCTCTCGGTGATTTGGTGCGGTCCAATAAACCTTGGAGTTAACTTCTTTGCCTTGAGCACGCCTGACACGGTCATAGGCGTGACCCTCAAGAACACATGCTCACGGCAGCCTGAAACTCTAAGTCCTTCCTCCTCTTATCATGATAACTTTTCTCGCCGGCTCTGGGACTCTTTCATCTTCTCTCGGATCATTTTCACCTTCTCCTGGTCTCCCTAACCAACTCTGGTCCAAGAACAACACTCTCACCTGACTCATGCCAACACAAAGGAGTTACGCACCTCCGCCCATCTGATTGCCTCAAAAGGAGCCATCCCGATGCTCGAATGATAGCACATTATTATAAGTGAACTCAATCAGTGGGAGATGTGTATCCCACGCACCTCCCTGCTCTAGCACACAAGCTCTCAAAAGGTCCTCCAAAGACTGGATGGTTCTCTCTGTCTGACCATCAGTTTGAGGATGGTAAGCTGAACTCAACCTCAGCTTGGACCCCAAAGCCTCTGCAAGCTTCCCCAAAACTACGATGTAAACCGCGGGTCTCTATCCGACACAATACTCTTGGAACCCCATGAAGCTTCACAATCACACGAATGTAAATCCTAGCCAACTTTGGCACGGGAAAGGTGATGTTGATAGGGATAAAGTGAGCAGACTTGGTCAACCTATCCACAATCACCCAAATAGTGTCAGACCCTCTCACAGTATTGGGCAACCCAGTCACAAAATCCATGGAAATGCTGTCCCATTTCCATTCCGAATTTCAAAGGTTGCATCAACCCCGCATGAGTTTTCGGTGCTCAATCTTTGACTTACGGCAAGTCAAACAAGCATATACAAAGCGTGCAACATCTCTCTTCATACCGGGCCACCAAAATAGTTTCTTGGATCATGGTACATCTTAGTGGCACTGGATGAATGCTCAACTTACTCCTATGGCTCTCCTCAAGTATCATCTTCTTTAACTCGGCATCATCGGAACACAAATTGCGTCCACGAACCTCAACACACCCTGGGAATCCAACCTGTAATCCCCATCAACAGCTTGCTCACCAGCAACCAACAAATCTACCAACTTCACATCTAGCTTCTGGGCGTCTCTGATACTAACCAAGAAGTCATTCCCAATTCTCGGCATCCCCGTCGACACTGCAGGGTGTCACCTCACGAGCCAAACTCAAGTCACGGAATTGCTCAATCAATTCCAATTCTCTCACCATCATAGCTGACATATGCAAAGTTTTCCGACTCAAAGCATCAGCCACGACATTAGCTTTGCCGGGGTGATAGTTCAAGCCGAAATCATAGTCCTTCAACAGCTCTAACCAACGCCTTTGTCTCATATTCGGCTCTTACGGTCAAACAAGTACTTGGACTCTTGTGATCTTTGAACACTTCGAATCTAGTACCATAGAGATAGTGCCTCCAAATTTTCAACACAAACACAATCGCGACCAACTCTAAGTCATGAGTAGGATAGTTCTTCTCATGGGTCCTCAACCTGTCGGGACGCATAAGCAACCACCTTCCCATCACGCATCAATACACCTCCCAAACCCATCTTGGAAGCATCACGGTACACAACAAATGGTTGCTCGCACAGCAACACTAACACCGGGACGTGGTCAACCTCCTCTTTAGCTCTTGGAAGCTCTCTTCACACTTTGCATCCCACACAAATGCCTTTCCTTACAGGTCAATCGAGTCAATGGAAGGGCTAGCTTAGAGAACCCTTCAATGAACCTCCTGTAATAACCAACAACCCCAAGAAACTCCCGATCTCGATCGCGGACTTTGGGCTCTCCCACGCAACACTTGCATCAACCTTGGCATTTGGATCCACGGCTATACCATCACGAGAAATAATATGACCCAAGAAGCTCACCTCATGCAACGAGAACTCACACCCGACAACTTGGCATACAACTTCCTCTCTTTCAAGACCTCTAGCACCAACCTCAAGTGCTCTGCATGCTCTTCCTCGATTTTGAGTACACCAAAATATCATCAATGAAGACCACCACAAACCGATCCGGATAGCTATGGAAAATTCGGTTCATGTACTCCATAAACACCCTGGTGCATTTGTGACACCAAAGCGGCATTACTGAGTACTCATAATGCCCATACCTTGTTACGAATCTTTGTCTTACGGATATCCTCATCCTTCACCTTAATGCGGTGATACCCGGACCTCAAGTCAATCTTGCTAAACACTTTAGCACCCACCGGTGATCCATGAATCATCTATCCTCGGGAGAGGATACTTATTCTTGATAGTCACTTTATTCAAGCATGCGTAGTCCACGCACGCAGGGCGCATACTCCCATCCTTCTTCTTTACCAACAAAACCGGAGCTCCCCATGGTGATACACTAGGCCTCACAAACTTCTTCTCAAGAAGCTCCTCTAATCGCTTCTTCAATTCACCTGACTCGGAAGGCGACATCCCGATGCGGTGCCATAGACACGGAGCCTAGTACCGTGCACAAGCTCAATCCGAACTCAACTTCCCTCCTGGGGCACACTAGGAATCTCATCCGGAAACACTTGGGGAACTCACACACCACGTAACCCATCAACCACGGCTCTGTTCTCGGCGGACATAGGCGCCATCAAAGCAAACAAGCGACCACCCCCTCTTTCATTACCTGCGCAATTGCTCGTGACGGCGAGAGCGGACTCTTCCTCTTGGGGAAGGAGAAAACTAATAGACTTATCGAGCGGTTGATGTGCACGTGGTTATCTACTAACGATCCATGCCCGAGAATCACATCTAACCCACCCAAAGGCAAACAAATCGAGATCAACGAGAAAATCTCTGCCAAGGCGACAGAGGACACCTAGCACACATCGAGAGTAGTTACACGGGACCTTAGGTGGAGTGTCGATAACCATCCCTCTCTCCATAGTAGACACTACTAAATTTAACTTTTCAGCACAAACAGATGAAATAAAAGAGTGCGTAGCACCCGTGTCAACAATAGCAACTAAAGGTGTACCAGAGATGAAACATGTACCTCGGATATCATTAGGTCCCTCTGAACCTGCCAATGCAAACACCCTCCCAGTAGATCTTTCCTTCTTAGGCTTGGGACACTTGAAGCTAATGTGACCAGCTTCACCACAGTTGAAACATCTGACTTCCTTGCGATCACACTCAGATGCCATGTGACCACTCTTTCCACACCTAAAACATCTCTTCACTTCCATCTTACAGTCAAAGCTCTTGTGACCTGGCTTGTCACACTTGAAACACACAATATCAGATGGGGCGTCTCCCCCACTTGGCTTCTTGCCCTCATGGTGCCTCCTACCCTCAGCAGACCTGTTTCCACCATTATACTTGTTACCACCCGAATACCTTTGCTTTCCCTTGTCAGCAGACGTCTCATAAGGCTTACCCCTGTTATGAAATTTCCCCCTCTGGTCTCTCATGACCCTAGAGCGGGCATTGCTGTCTTCCTCATAAATCCTGCAGCAATCTACCAGATCAGCAAATACTCTAATTTTCTGATACCCCACAGCCTGCTTGATATCAGCTCTCAGTCCATTCTCAAACTTAATGCATTTTGAGAATTCAGCCCCAGCCTCAGCATAGTGTGGATAGAACTTGGCCAACTCCGTGAACTTGGCAGCATATTCAGTGAAAGACATACTTTCCTCCGCCTCTGTTCAAGGAATTCCCGCTCTTTTACCTCTCACGTCCTCCGGGAAATACTTTCTCAAGAATTCCCGCCGAACCACGGCCAAGTGATCTCCTCGTGCGGACCAATCTCTCACCGGTCTCTAGCCACGGTCATCGACCTCTTGGATAAAGTATGAGTACGCAGTGCACGACTTTACGTTCATCGGTCGCGGCCCAATCACCCGAAGATCCTCTCAATCTCCTTCACCAAGTCAAGGCACCATCCGGGTTGTACCTCCCTTGAAGGTAGGGGTTCTGCAGGCGTTGCGGACTACGAGTCTCATTATTCTGTTGGGTACCCACGATCTGCGCTTATAGCACGCAAGGCCTCGAGAAGAAGCGATGCTCGATCCTTACGGCCATATCAACCTAACACTGCGGCATAAACAACCGATTTCAGATTACTTTAAGACACCTAGTTGTCATACACTCTATAATGATCGACACACTTGGCCGGACGGACCGAACTTTTGCTCGATACCACTAATGTAACACCCCATTTCTACCGGTAATTTAAATCAAAAATCGAGTATACAAAAATCTTTTACGATCATCTTCTAGTTTAGTGTGTTATAAAATAGTGAACCGATTGACTATGGGATTACTCGGAGTAAGCGATACTACTTGCAGCGGTATTGACCTCCTTTGCAAGGCTCTCAGTGATGCCCTTGTAAATACACCAGCGAAAGAAATTCTGACCTTAGTGGCGAACCACAATTTAGCCATAGTCATTCAGCACACTAATAGTATAACATAAATCATTTTCACTAATGGAGTGTTACGCTCCTCTCTCAAAACTCAACAGTCAGTTCAGAAACATGCATAGATACATAACACCATACAACACGTGGGGTAAAATCTCAGGTCAAGCAGCGGAAACAAACTACATCTCAAAGTAATACTCAGCAATCTCAAAACAAATACATATAAGGCTCAACATGGAGCAAAACAAGCAATAACAGTTTAAACCCCAACCCCTAGGTGCTACGTATCAGAGCGGACCGACTCGGGGAGTAGTGAAGGTAGAAAGCCCTCACTCCTGACTACCTGTGGTAAATAACAACAGAAAGGGTGAGTCTCGAACTATATAATAAAAGTGATAATAAGCAATATATAATCATAGTTTCTGACATACTCAAACACACCAACCATCAATCAACAATATTCATGCACTAATGGGAATGTATGCAATGTCAGTATGCATGTGGTACCATTTGCCCACCGGCATTCTCATCAATAATGGAGTCCTCATGACTCTGGCCCTCCGGCCGCCCTCAGGCTTCACAATCATTTTATAAGGCCCCCGACGCCTCTCGAGCTTCACAAATCATTTTATAAACTCTACGATCATGACCCAATGTATGCATGAGACTCCATGTACATCACAAACATCATTTCAAAAAGCTCAATACACCCATTAACTCTTACCTCAGTGTTAATCTCTTTTTATAGCCCTCCTGGCTTGGCCCTCCGGCCCATGCCCCCATGGCATGCTCATTCACCTCATTATAAACTCTCAACACCATTAAGCCCCACCGGACTATTCTCCTATAGAGTACTCAACCTCACTCAGGGACCTAAACCACCATTTAGGACCAAAACAATCATCTAGGGACCAAACTGTCACCTAGGGACCAAAACAGCCCCCTCTTAGGCACTTGGCAGCACTAGGCGCCATTTTCCCCACATTCGCGCCCGGTGCACACACGACACTAGGCGCGAAACTCGGCATTTTGGCGCCCCGTGGCAACACAAACCATCTGGCGCCATTTTTCTAGCAATCTGGCGCCCCCGGGCAACACAGACCTGAGACACAAACTCGAGACACGATTTGAGCACAAACTAAGACACGAGCGAGACTAGGCGCCTTGGGCGACACGATTGGCGCCCACTGCGACCAGCTCACCCAACACGTTCAAACCAAAAACCACCCCGAGCGAAAATGTTTAAAAATGAATTTGGGCGAGTAAACACAAAATTTGTATGATGAAATATGCCTAGAAAAGTAAGTTTCACTCCCGGGCCCCAAAACACACACAAAACAAGCCCCAGGGACATTTTCAAAATAACACCGCAAACTGAAGAAAACCACTCGAGCCAAAACATTTAAAATTGAAAGTTGGCGGTGAATACAAAATTTGCACGAGGAAATATGTTGAAGTACAAGTTTCACTCCCGAGCCCCCAAACACACACAAAACAAGCCCCACGGGACATTTTCAAAATAACACACGCAACGAAAACCACTCGAGCCAAAACATTTAAAATTGAAAGTTGGCGGTGAATACAAAATTTGCACGAGAAAATGTGCCCAGAAATGCAAGTTTCACTCCCGGGCTCCAAAATACCCACATGGCGCGCGGCAGCAACTCACTCACCCGGACTTTGCATACGGTGACACGGCGCCATCTACGGGCACCACAGGGGCAGCATTTGGCGCCCCATCGCGCACACACGCACCAACACACAAAGCGGTGCAGGCGCCATTTTCCCGGCAACTTGGCGCCACTGGCGAAACACACTGCTGCCGCAGAACACACAAAGACGCATGAGCGATTACGCAGGCGCCATTTTCCCGGCAATGTGGCGCCACGGCGAGAGCATTCTGCACAAACTCTCAATTCACTGTGAGCGATTACGTGGCGCTGAATCCTAGCATCTTGGCGCCCAAACCCCAAAATTCCAATTTTCTCAAAATCTTCCAAATCAATTCACTCAATAATTCTTCTAACACTCCTAATCTCATAATCAAACAACCAATTGCATGCTCAAATCATCAATCACATCAAAATCACAAAATCATACATTACAAAACCCTAACTCAAGCTCTAAATCGATTTCACCAAGGAATTCATCAATTTCAAGACATCAAATCATCATATACTCATCAATTAACGTAAAACAGCCCCTATGCTATACATATAACCCATTATCTCCTCTATTATAGAGTGAGACTCCCCTTACCTCAAATTAACCGTAGAGAAGAACCGGAACGGAGTCACGAACAAAACCACTGCAACAATCCAAGCTTTCAAGTCACGAAATTGCTCTTCTCCTCCTCTTCTCCTAGGGTTTGCGCCGTTCTCTTCTCTCCTTTCTCTCCTCTCCTTCGCAACTTTGTTTCTTTCTTCACAAATGAAAGAAAATTCCACTTTTGGGTATATGTACATTGGGCCAAGCGTACCTTGGGCCCTTTTTACACCCCTTGTCCATTTCTTCCACCACCCCCTTCAATTAAAATAAATTACTAAATTATAAACACCATATTATAATTTAATATAATTAAAAATTAGTGCAACACCTAAACAATTTAATCAATTCCTTAATTAAATTATTTGGGGTGTTACAACTCTCCCCCACTTAGGAGATTTCGTCCTCGAAATTCATACCTGAGTCGAATAACTCTGGATAGGACTCCCGCATCTTGCTTTCCAGCTCCCAAGTCATACTCTCACCAGCAGCTCCCAACCACACTACCTTGACCAAGGCAATGTCTTTCCCTCTCAACACCTTCACTTCTCTATCATCAATCCTCACGGGCATAGTCTCCACAGTGAGGTTCTCACGTACCTCCACATCATCCATGTGAATCACATGAGACGGGTCTGGAATATACTTCCGAAGCTGTGACACGTGAAAAACATCATGCAAGTTCGAAAGATTAGGCGGCAAGGCCACCCTATAAGCAACCTTTCCAACCCTCTCGGTGATTTGGTACGGTCCAATAAACCTTGGAGTTAACTTCTTTGCCTTGAGCACGCTGACACCGGTCATAGGCGTGACCCTCAAGAACACATGCTCACCAAACTGAAACTCTAAGTCCTTCCTCCTCTTATCATGATAACTTTTACGCCGGCTGCGGGACTCTTTCATCTTCTCTCTGATCATTTTCACCTTCTCCGTGGTCTCCCTAACCAACTCTGGTCCAAGAACAACACTCTCACCTGACTCATGCCAACACAAAGGAGTTCTGCACCTCCGCCCATACAGTGCCTCAAAAGGAGCCATCCCAATGCTCGAATGATAGCTGTTATTATAAGTGAACTCAATCAGTGGGAGATGTGTATCCCACGCACCTCCCTGCTCTAGCACACAAGCTCTCAAAAGGTCCTCCAAAGACTGGATGGTTCTCTCTGTCTGACCATCAGTTTGAGGATGGTAAGCTGAACTCAACCTCAGCTTGGACCCCAAAGCCTCCTGCAAGCTTCCCCAAAACTCTGATGTAAACCGCGGGTCTCTATCCGACACAATACTCTTCGGAACCCCATGAAGCTTCACAATCACCTGAATGTAAATCCTAGCCAACTTTGGCACAGGAAAGGTGATGTTGATAGGGATAAAGTGAGCAGACTTGGTCAACCTATCCACAATCACCCAAATAGTGTCAGACCCTCTCACAGTATTGGGCAACCCAGTCACAAAATCCATGGAAATGCTGTCCCATTTCCATTCCGGAATTTCCAAAGGTTGCATCAACCCATGAGTTTACGGTGCTCAATCTTTGACTTCTGGCAAGTCAAACAAGCATATACAAACTGTGCAACATCTCTCTTCATACCAGGCCACCAAAATAGTTTCTTCAGATCATGGTACATCTTAGTGGCACCTGGATGAATGCTCAACTTACTCCTATGGCTCTCCTCAAGTATCATCTTCTTTAACTCAAAGATCATCCGGAACACAAATTACGTCCCGAACCTCAACACACCACAGGAATCCAACTGTAATCCCCATCAACGACTTGCTCACCAAAGAACCAACAAATCTACCAACTTCACATCTAGCTTACGGCGTCTCTGATACTAACCAAGAAGTCATTCCCAATTCTCAGCATCCCCAATCTGACACTCTGGGGTGTCACCTCACAGACCAAACTCAAGTCACGGAATTGCTCAATCAATTCCAATTCTCTCACCATCATAACATAGTACCCACAATCATTGCTATTTGGTTGTTTAGGACACTACAAAGCAAAAGATTATAACTTAATTGTCACATTTTTATGACCAAAAAATCAATTAAAATTATAAGAATGATTCTTAAAAAGCTTACAGTTATGGGTAGCCATCTTGTTTTAGTCGTAGATAATCCCAAGTATTCTTTCAAAGCACTGTAACGTCATACATATATATATATAACGTTAAGTTGAACAAAATACATATATTAAATTATACAAATTAAAATGAGAGGGTTACACATACACACCTCTCAACCATCTGTACGAAGTCTTCGTAGACGTTGTAATGGCCTTGAAGTGAATCCAGATAATAGACAACATTTTGCTTAGGGTTTATTGCAAAGAGTACCCAATGTTGCCTGCAAGTAAATGAAGAACGAATGAGTACACATTAATTTACACTATAATACAATCCTCAAAATAATTAAACAAGTGATTGAAGACTAAATTTCTCACCCATTATTGAGTGGTGCCAAAAATAAAGAGTCGCCCTTCAAATGCTTGGCTTCCATGAAGCGTGAATGGATATAACTTTGTACTTCACTCTTAATCACGAGAATACGTTCCTCTGTATTACCTTGCTTAAACACAACGATACACGCCGGACACAAGAAGAAATACTACGTGTCCGTTGAGAAGGACAGGAAGACGATTGTACAAAAACCTATAAATAATATATATACAACTTTGAGATCCTCATATATATACTCTAATATAAACAACTATTGTGTACAAATAATTTAATACATACCCGTATACTCTAATATCGATGGCAAAGTGGCCCAATCCATCTCAACTATAGCTTTCATATCCTCGATGTTGATCATTACCAATCCCATTTCCGAGCCCACAATGTTATCGGGCGGTAAAAAAATTTGGTAAATCTGGTTCATTTTTTGAATGTGGACCTTTAGAGAATCGATGTAGTTCTGGAATTCATCATTGGGAAATTGACCAACATGTTGGACTGGCTGTATAGAAGATGGTCGGGAGAGTTTGGTAGTGGAAGGGGAAGGTTGGGACACTTTCATGGAAGGGGAAGGTCGGGACACATGGGGTACCTAGTATATATTAAAAAAATGATTAATTAGCTAGTTAGTTAACACACATTATAGTCATTTAATTATTAACAAAAATATTGTCACTTACAACGACAAGTTGTTCAGGCCATGCCACAAAAGTACTAAGTGCTTGATCCACAGTAAATATATCCGCATTAGCAATTGGAACAGGCAATGGTGCAGACCCCTCTATTGAATAGTCTACCCTAACTCTCAAATGGTTTTCAGGCATGGCCTGATTGTGCAGTGTGGCACTCAATTGGTTACATATCAAACCCACTGCAACCTTTCGATGTGGGTTTGCAATATATAGCTCACATTCACAGTTATCCTAAATCAATTATAAAGAAAAATAAATATACATGATAATTTTATCAAATACATATGTACAAAAAACAGGTCGAGTTTTGTTAAATACCTGTGTTGAAGGGATGGTGCAGCTATCTCGGGCGCTATGGTGGTGCAGCAGGGGGTGGTGCAGCAGGGGATGGTGCACCAATCCTTTGTGCCAAGAGCTGCTTAAACATCTGTCTCTCTTCCATTAGCTTACACAAGAACATTCTTGGATAGCTCGTCATACTTTTCCGCCATGACTTTACAATCCCCGCACCCCTTGCTTTGGCTCTTCTTTGGCCCAAACACAGTTGTCGGAGGAATCCCATATCCATAACCTCTAATCCGACCCTGTCTCTCTTCCCTTCCCAAGGCACGAGCAAGGACATCTTAGTGACCATCACAATCTGTTAAATCTCCTTGTGATACAGATTGTGATATGCTTTGCTGATGCACAAACATAAATAACGGATAAAATAATAAACAAGTGTCAAGTGAAATTTAATCGACAATAAAAAATATGTCCACGTGTCAAAAAAATCGAGTAACGGATAAAAATAATAAACAAGTGTCAAAGAAATTTAATCGAGAATAAAAATATGTCCACGTGTCAAAAAAATCGAGTAACGGATAAAAATAATAAACAAGTGTCAAAGAAATTTAATCGACAATAAAAATATGTCCACGTGTCAAAAAAATCGAGTAATGAGATAGAAATAATAAACAAGTGTCAACGAAATTTAATCGACAATAAAAAAATATGTTCACGTGTCAAAAAAAAATCGAGTAACGGATTAAAAATATAGTCGACACAAATTCCAACTTGCAATTTTTTCATGAATTTTGGAATACTTACAATTTTGTCCTTGACCTCCTTAGTTTTCGGATCCACAATCTCCCCATCCTTGTTTTGTCGGGCCTCTAACTGCACAATCGCATCGATCAAGGGATTCTTGAGTTGGATCTTTCCCTCTTCCAAGAACTATTTAAGTTTAATAATTGTTAATCAATCGTAAATTAAAAGATTCATTAAATCATAATAAATTAAACTAATTGTGTCTTACCAATCTTTCTTCGAGAATTTGATATCCACTAGAACCTCCTCTATAAGGGTACTCGGGATTAGAAGCTCTTTCTTTATTCGCTTTGCTCTTTTTCTATTTAAAAAGATAAGTATACATTAATGAATGATATCTACTTGTGAAATATATATATAACTTAAATAATTAATATACTAACCAGAAATCCGGATCTCAGAGTGCGTATATCTACAAATTTGGTCCAATCCTCCTTAGTTATAATTAGGCATACAATGCTGAGGAGGCTCTGTCGATGGTCCCATCGACGCGTTTGAATACTTTTTCCCACATCGTTACGTAAGCCCTATGCAACCTTCCCGCTTCCTTGAAAGATCCAATCTCTTGGGACTCATCGACATCAAAGTGTTTCTAGTTATACATAAAAATGGATTAAATAAATATAACTAAAAATCACTAAATAAGATTATTAAAGAGGTCTAAAATTATATACTGTATTAAGTCCCAAAAATCATCTTTCGATTTAGGCAAAACTCGATTATCTTTCTCATTCCAACTTTTAATTGAAATTGGAAAGATTTGCTTCACCTTAGTACCAATAAAGCTAATTAAATTTGTGCCGTTGTCTCCAATTGGCAAACCTTTAACACTCCATCGGACCTTAAATAATTAAATCATTAAATAATTAGATAACTTGGAAAGGTAGAGAACAACATTAATAATTAGTAATTAACTTACCTTATATTTCTCGTGTCCTTTACTTATCCGATTGACGATATTCTTTTTCGATGTAATTCCTCGGGAGTGAACTTCTTTGTGTTTCTATCACCCCCATCACCACCACCCGACTACTCGTGATCACTATGTGATGCCATCCGACTTGCAATGACCCAAATGAAATAGACTCAGTGAGTTTTAGCTTTAAAATTGTTTAGAACCAACAAACACTTAACAAAATATAGAAGAAGCCATGCACTAAGTAATAAAGTGAAAGCCATGCACTAAGTAACCTAGAGTAAACATACAGAGGAAAGCCATGCACTAAGTATATAACCTAGAGTACTAAACATATATAGGAAAGCCATGCACTAAACAGAGAAAGCCATGCACTAAGTAACCTAGAGTAAACAGAGAAAGCCATACACTAGGAAAGCCATGCACTAGTCAAGTTAATAATGCTATCTAAGCTAGACTAATCTAACAACTAATTAGATACAACATTGAGCTAAGTAACAGAGAAAGCCATACAAAAGATACATAACAAACCATAAAAAAACCATAACAAATAGTCATTGCAGTGAGAGAGGTGGAGAGTACGTGAGTGCAGAAATACCTTTTGAAAGGGAGAGAGAGTGCGAAAAAGGAAACAAATGGGAGTGAGCTGCGTGGTAAGATAGCACCAACGAGAGAGGCGATGAACGAAGAGGATAGGTTTACTGCGTTTACGCTTTTTCTGGGTCGCGTTTATGGGTTTCTCGGGTCGTAGCACCAAGGAGATGAAGCGAAGATGAACGAAGATGAACGAAGAGGTTTCCTAGGTCGTGGAGGTTCGCAAAGGTACGATGAACGAAGATGAAGCGAAGATGAGTTCGGGTTGTTCGTGGAGAAAAGTTAGGTAGATGAGTTCGGGTTGTACGTGAGTGTGTGAGGGAGATGAGTGGGCGCGCCTTGTAAAATTTTTAATAGCATTCCTAGCGTTTTTACATAAAACGCTAGGATCAACTAGCGTGTTTACCATTCCTGGCGTTTTCAGAAAACGCTAGGAATGCTAGTAAAAGGTGCTATAGCATTCCTAGCGTTTTTCAGTAAAAACGCTAGGATGCTATAGCACCTTTACTAGCATTCCTAGCGTTTTATGTAAAACGCTAGGGATGCTATAGCACCTTTTACTAGCATTCCTAGCGTTTTATGTAAAACGCCAGGATCTATCTAGCGTGTTTTCTAATTGGCTAGCGTTTTGAATAAAAGCGCTAGGATCCGTCTAGCGTGTTTTCTAATTTGCTAGCGTTTTAAGCAAAAGCGCTAGGGATCTGTCTAGCGTGTTACCTAATTGGTAGCGTTTTACTTTAAAACGCTACTAATGGTGTAGCGTGTTATTAAAATGGCTAGCGTTTTTTTTATAAACGCTACTAAAGGTGGCGATCTCTTTTTACAATTCTGGCGTAGTGCGCTTCGGTTCCCTGCAGTGATGATGTCGGGCAAGAGCATTGAAAGTGGTGACGCCGTGCTCGGACCTTCAATTGAGTATATAAGACCAAATGGGGTTGCCATTTGCCACATTCTTCATTTTTTTTGAGAGAGATTTTGCGTAGAGCATTTTGAGAGCAAAAGTAATCCCTCCACCGTACGAGATCAAGAGCCACCGCGCGAGCTCATCAACTCCGTCATCCGAGATCAACTTTCAACCAATCTCCCCAGTTTCCTGCAAGAGAGGTTAGTTCCGAGGCACTTTACTTTTAATGCATATTACTTTTTATTTGTCTAGTCGCTTAGCTTTAGTCGGGGTCGACTCTTCTCGTGAGAGACGCTTCTTTTATTCGCATGATCGGAATGACCCTGCCTTGGGTATTATCCGAGGCCGAGATGCAATAACAGTACCATAGGTAGCTAGAAGAGTGATATGGCGGCGCCTTCTCTTGCAGATCGTTCGAACGAAGAGTGAAGAGAGACGCCGCTCCGTTCCTCCCGGGAAACCGGCCCTGAAGAGGTCGGCTGATGGGCAGCCCGTCCCGGCCCCCAAATGATCTCGCTCCCTATATAGAACCACCTACTTGAATGTCGCGAAGTCGGATTCTTCTGCAAGTGCAGGGGAAGATGCCGAAGTGAGCTCCCGTCCAGCAGTTTCTGTTGCCGCCGTTGTGGTTCACACGGAGCCGACGGAAGAGGCGTACAACTGGGTGTCGTCTGAGGTCTGCACCACCCACGCCAAGCTGAGATCGGACAAATATGTAGAGTTTAACGAAAAGTATTACCTGAACCCGCCCGAGGGGGAAAAATGTAAGTTGATGTTGTTGCCTTGAGTCCCGGTGTGCAGAAGTCATAATTGCTACGGGTACTTCTTCTACGGGGCGGCACTTGAGGCGATGAATGTCCAGCTGCCCCTGAACTCCTTTCATCAGCAAGTCTTGAGATTTCTGAGAGCAGCGTCGTGCCGCCGTCGCAGTTGCTGCCGAACTGTTGGGGATTCCTGAGAGGTTTAGAGCTTGCCATGGAGTATCTCCAGAGAAAGCCAACAGCTCGGGTTTTCTTTACACTGTTTAATGTGACTCGCAAGGTGGAGGTCGGTTCCGACGGGTATAGATATGGCCACATTGGTTTCAAGAACAGGGTCAAGCGCTCATTTTCACTCGGCGAATGATTCCAATAGAAATTTCAAACGTGTCTTCTTCTTTGTTCAAGCTATGAACTTACCAGCGAAGAAATCCGTGGCCGAGATCGCTGATGGAAAGCTGGTGAAATCCTTTTTCCTGCTGAGTTGGAACCGGGCTTACCATTTCATGGGAAAAGGGAACGTGATCGAGAACCCGCACTATGTTGTGAAGCCCCACACCCTGGAGGGAGATGACGCCGAGTCCTACAAACTTATTAATAAGTGGGGAGAAATGTTGGCCGAGAAGGGCTTGAAGCTGCAGTGCGGGAAAATGTTTGAAGCGTTGGCCAAGTCCAAGGCCAAACTTAAAGAATACTTTGATAGATGTAGCAATCTTTGTCGTAGTAGTTTTTCTTGTTAATTTGTTGGATGTTGATTTTGACCCGAGTTCCTTTCCTTTTGCAGGCAGGATGAGTCTCCTGGATAAAATGATGGCACAATCTAAAGTTGACACTCATCACCAAAATTGTTCCCGCCACGGAAGAAAGCACAGCCTTACGCTCCCAAAAGGACGGTGGGTCGGGCGCTCGTGCCGACTCATCAAGCAAGTCCCAAAGGCCGAAGGGGAACTCTACGATCGTGAAGGATTCTAAGTCTGGTTCCGGCAAGGATCCGAAAAATAAAGAGACCGAGAGCGCCGAGGCGAAGCAGGCGAGGTTGAAGAGGATGAGGGATGCTGCCGTTGAGGGGCTGAATACTGATAGCAGCGAAGACCAACCTCCCAACAAGCATTCAAAGTTGCTGGAGAGGAAAAAGGAAAAATAACGCTTGATGTTACCAAGGCCGATTTTGAGGCCGTGAGTCTAGGCCTTTAATAAAATGAAAATGACTGCCGAGCAGAACACTCCTGACAAGCTCAAAGGTACGTATCTTGCCACCATCACTTATAATCGTTTCGTTGACATCCATCTTGATCGGGCGACCCGAGATTTGACACATGCCTGCCGCGCATATGCAGAGCTGCTGAAATAAAACTTGGCGTTCCGAGAAGAAGCTGAGGGAAAAGAGGAGCTGAAGAAAAAGCTTGAGGAGGCTAACACCAGAGCTTCTCGGAACAAAGAGAAGGCAGACAAGCTCTCTAAGGTTGCCAAAGAGTTGGATCTGACCCGGGAGGATCGTCAGCGGATCCGGAAAGAGGCCGAGGCTGCTGAGGTCAAGTCTGCTGCCAGGATTGCCGAGCTGGAGAAGAAATGCCAGGAGCTGGTCGACGCCGGTGTAGAGATGGCTTTTGAGGGTTATACCTGGTGCATGCAGCAGGCAGTTCTTCTCGAGACAAGCCTCCAAACCCAGTACATGCGGCTGGCTTATGCGTTGAAGATGGTAGAATCATGCATGGTGATGAAGTGATCTACCCGGCTGCTGATGTGCAGGATGAGGAGGAGGCAGACAATACCGGCGCTGGCGCCCATGCTGATCCCGAGAATGCTGGTGATGGTTGGGGCAACGATCAGACCGAGTCTGCTGAGAATGTGGTCCTCGGCAGGGAAGGTTCTCCCGGGAAAGACCAAGCTGATGGAGAATTTGGGGAGAACTGATCTGCCTGTCTTCTCTTTTTGTAATATTGCTTTTCATGTCTGAACAATTTTTGATTTGCTACGGGTTGGCTCCTGGAATGTCCGGGGCTAATTCAAATTTGTAAGCACAATGGGCGCCATCCCCTTTTTCTGGCCTATAATTTTCTTTCCTGCACTTTGATTATGTTTATTGTTCAAACGTAATATGTATGCTTTAGTTTGGTATTGTACCTGTCGTGAGTGCCGAGGTAGCGCGTAGCCATTTCGAGGCACTAGAGAGATAGTGAGGCCGGAGAGGATCTGTCAGAGAGATTCACACAAGTGTTCAAACTCGTGGGTTAAGGCCTGGGTGGCGAGCGTAAGAGCGCTGAGGAGGCAGGCTCAAAGCTTTCTCAAGAAAAGAAGGCCGTTGTGGGCTTCTTCTCCTTCTTCTTACCGATGCCGGCTGTGAGCAATCGGCCTTGGTACTGGAGCTGTTGGAGGTGCCCGGCCTTCACTTTCATCCTTCCGAGGCCGTTGTGGGCTTATCGGCCTTCTTACCGAGGTCGTGGTAGACACTCGGCCTTCTCACCGGAATCGTGTGAGACGTCTAGCCTTCTTACCGGTGTCGCGTAAGACTACCGGACTTCGGGGCGGAGACCGCGCAATGGGTCTCCTTCCTTTGGCCTTTGATGGAACTCGTCAATTCAGGCATCAGAGGGAAGGCTGGGCTCGCGCAATGCAAAATTGGGAAATCGTTGGACCCCTGATGGAACTCGTCAGTTCGGCATCAGGAGGAAGGGCAAAGTCGCGTGGAGCGAGGTCTTCTGGGCCCCCCTGATGGAGTGTCGGACTCGACAGTCAGGGTGTCGTTGAGGCCGCCGCGGGCCATGAAGGATCTTGAAGAGAAACGCCGACACAGGGGCGAGATGATTAGAGATGAGCTCGACAGAGCTTACTGGAGCCAGAATAGGCTATTCAGCGACGAGCTCGGGAGAGCTATTGGAGCCAGAATAGGCTATTCAGCGACGAGCTTAGGAGAGCTATCGAGCGAGAATAAGTTATTCAAATGACGAGCTCGGGAGAGCTATCGGAGTTGAGAATAGGCTATTCAAATGACGATATCGGAGAGCTATCGTGGCTGTAATAGGTTACTCAACGACGAGCTCTGGGAGAGCTATTGGAGCCGTAATAGGCTATTCAAATGACGAGCTCGAGAGAGCTATTGGAGCCGAGGATAGGCTATTCAATGACGAGCCTGCGTGCACACGGATGGGAAGAGATCCGAGGTGCGGACTTGATTCGAGGAGGTTCCTTATATACCGCAAGCAATCGGTTTGGCAAGCAAGTTGAGAAGAAAAGCGCACTCGTGAGCGTTCGCCGTAGTCCGGGAGTAATTCGAGATTGTCATCGAGTAGGTATTCCTCGGCCTCGATCCCAGATGGAAGTTGTTCCGAGGAAGAAATGTAGGATGAGTCCTGAAAGACAGTGATGTGTCTCCCACTATGGTCGCCATTGTTCGGTATCTAGACTTCGGACTCGGCCAAAGTCCGGGGTACTTGCTTTATGAATTCCAGGAAGGTCCGTGCTGGAGGTGAGAGTCGGTTGAAGATCAGACTTGGTTGTTCCGTAGCTTGTATGAAGATCCACGTCGGGTGGGGGGTACCTGCAAGACACTCTGACGCTCAAGTCAGTATGTGGCCGAGTTAGAGGAAAAGTCAGGGAATTAGAGATTCCAGAGTGTGTCTAGAACAGAAGTGATAGAATGGGAAGAAGTTACCAAGGCCGAGGGGCGCACCTCTATTTATAGAGGAGGAGAGCGTACCGTGGACGTTGGATCTGACGGGGAGATCTTGGCTGTTGGCCATTGGAGTGTACTACATGTTGCGCTTTTGGGTTGGCCCTTTCGAGTGGATTGGGTTCGGCCTAGCCCAAGGTAGGGACTTTTAGTCCTGGCCGGAACGGTAAATAAACCCGGTCTCCAATTTGTTTCATCTGGGGATCGATTGAACTGGGGTACTAGTCGAGTTCTATTGTTCTATGTTAGATTTTAATTTAATTTTAGTTTTTGTAATATATTTTTAGTTTTGATATTTGACTAAATATATACTTATGTGGCATGTACATGTGGCTTATTGATTGACGTGGCAACCACATGTGATGCATACGTCAGACACCACATACTTTAACGAGGTCCACCTCATTTATTTTGACAATAGTCCACGTAAGGTACAAAAATGAAAAACTCCCATTTGGACTAAATGTGAGATTTTCATAATGGTGGGACTAAATGTCAGTGTTTTAAAATACGTGGATCAAAAGTCTGATTTTCTGAAAATAGGGGGATCAAATGTCTGAATTCTGAAAATAGGGGGACCAAAACAAGTATTTAGCCTAATTTCGTTGAGGTTAATTATTAAATTTAAATAATTTAGCATATATACACATATATGATTGTAACTATCAATTTTTATTTTTTTATTCAATGTGTATTATTTTAGATTATCTTAATATCTCCTCAGGTCCCTTAACTTATTTACTTGTAACGAATAAGTCCCTTAACTTTTTTTTGTAACGCATAAGTCCCTTAACTTATATTTTGTAACGAATAGGTCCCTTAACTTTTTTTTTGTATAGGTCCCTTAACTTTTAAAAACGTAACACTATTGTCCCTTTTTAACTTATTTAAGGGAGAGATTTTAAGGGGCAACAATTTACGTTTTTAAAAGTTAAGGGACCTATTCGTTACAAATAAATAAGTTAAGGGACTTATGCGTTATAAAAAAAAGTTAAGGGACCAATTCATTTCCAATAAATAAGTTAAGGGATTTTTGCGTTACAAAAAAAAGTTAAGGGACTTATTCGTTACAAATAAATAAGTTAAGGGACCTGGGGAGATATTTTGCCTTATCTTGTTATAGTTTCTTTGGAGGTATTACTTAATATGTTTTAATATAATATTCTTGTATTAAAATTTAGACTTAATTTTTAATTTATAATATTAAAAATAAACATATATGAATGTTTAACCTAATTTCTACCCTAGGTCTGATTACTCCTTATAAACATGTGGTTGTGGTCGTCTTCTCAACAATATAGTAAAGGCTAGTGCGGAGCTTCCCCAAAATACTAGGGTATCTCTCTTTATCTCTTCTCCCATTGCCTACGTCTGCAAAGAGTTGCCCCTGGGGTGTTTGATTTTCTCTGTGTCACTCATTTGTGTGTGTGTGTGTGTGTGTGTTTATCTATATATGAGTGCAATTCTTTACTGAATATGATGATATGCTAGAGAGATTCATCGATTGAGGTGTCATTCTACTTAGATCAGTACCATATATGACTAATTAAAGGGAAATCGTCATGTTATATCTATTAATGCATCAATTTTTATGGCGACTTCTTTTCTCTTATTCAATCTTTTGTACTTTTGTCATCACTAGATCCATAAGCATGGCAACATAATTTGGTTAATCAACCCATTACAAGATGGATCACATGGAAATCGTGGATGTTTTCTTCTCTTTGTACATCTTCTCAAAAATAATCTGCCAATATCCATCAAAGATCTCAAACGACTGTGATTTCCTTGATTAAAACAACACCTCCCAAGACGTCGGTGCCTGACTTCTTATACTATTAAAGAAGGTAATATTTATGAAATTAAACCTATATGTTCCCTTTTTATAGTAGTAAATATGATTTATTATGAATTAAATGGTTTTATATAGATGAATTTCACCTATTTGCTTATTTGATTTTACATTTCTTATCCTAATGATTGTATGCGATCTGCTTGGGTTATGATTTTTGGATGCGTGATTCTTGAGATTGTTGATTTAAGGTCTAAATATGTGAGGGTATGAGAGGTTTTAGGTTTCCTAGGTGGTTTTGTGTGCTTGATATGGTTTCTTGGAAATCTAGTGTTTGTTTGTTTTTATTTATTCTGCAATCTTCATCTTATTGTGTTTCACATAGCGAAGTTAGAGATTTTGCACAATGAAATTCTCACCAAGAAAACCCCTTTTTACCCACCTCAGAAATGCAAATATGGTTAATTGTTGGGAAAAAATTATGTTGGCCATATGTTGAATTGTTTCTTCAAACCTTGGCCCTCTCTTCATCTTATGATCCACACTTTCTGAGTTTTGTTTTTTATTTACTGGGAAACCTAGTCACTCGACTTATGAAAAATTGGGTTGTTAACTTTTCATTCTTAAGTGAGGAAGGTTGGCATGCACTCATTTATTTAGGAAATAGCGTAGTAACATCTTATGTTGTGTTTCAATCTTTGCATGTTACTTTTTCCAAACTTATTTTATGACTGGCCACTTAAAATGGGTACCTCTGTGGATTCAGACATGGTTCATGGAGAGAACTCAAAGATTGATATGAATGAAAGGTTGGCTAAAGACATTTAGCCAACGGTTGCGTTTTCTAGACATAGAAGTGCAATAGTTCATAGAGCAAAGGCTGTGGGTGCTCTATTATACAGGGGTGGACTTATTTAGAACCTAGACATAGGAGTCTTGCAACTAAACCCTGGCGTGAGTGACTGAAAGGCACAACATCAATTGCAACCGCGCTTGACGCTATAGCGTTAGTTGTTATAACGTTTTACTCTTGGGGATTTATTTAGCAGCGAATAATCCAACTTACTTTCTCATATTTGAACTTATCTTTTAACTGTTTTACCAACTTTTCTTATACTTATATTTGTGACTACCAATATTTGCTACTTGTTCCACTAAGTGTAGTATATCTTTTTAAACTCTAAAATTAATATCAATCCCTGTGGAGATGAACTTTATTTATCATTATATTACTTGTTGCGATTGTGTACACTTGCACATCACCTATTCGCACAACAGTTGTTCACATGGTCGAGTAGTCCTGCCGCATTATACTGAACAACCCCCACTATTGGCAGAACTGTTGCATGGTACCGAGAGCCGTAGTCGTTTCTTCAAAAACAATATTCGATCATTCAACAACATGTTTTCGTTTTCCTCCATTGGGGGGAAAATCCAAAGGCAGCTAAATGTCGGGGGAGCACCACCTGTGTTTGTGATGAACGGTGAGAACTATCATCAAATGGGTAGCCTTTTACCTATGCCTGGTGAAACACCCAAGTTTGCCCAACTTTATATCTATGACACGGATAATGAAATTCATAACCGCCTTTCAGTTGTTGGGTAAGTCTATTAGACAACTCATTTTTTTTTATTTATGTTTTCATTTATGTTTACTTCATTAAATGTATGAGAAAAAATATTTATACTTTATCTTTTTTTCCAGCATGAAAGATAATGATGTTGGTCTTCAGTCAGGAATTGTTAAAGATATTCAAGGGGTACTAGATGAATGTAATCCCTTTGTTCGGCAATATCGGTTTGTTCGTGATCGTATAAATGTGGGAGAACAAATTGATATGAAGTTGCGAATAATAGGCAAGAGAGGTGTTGATTCAAGAAGATATAATTTGCCATCTGCTTCTGAGGTTGTTGCTTTAATTGTGGGTGATTTTGACTGTGGCCATTACGATCGAGACATAATTGTAGAAAAACAAGGTGGGTACCTTAAAAGAATTTCAACTCTAAGTCCTGCCTATCTACCATTACAGTATCCATTGTTATTTCCCAAGGGTGAAGATGGATGGAAGGAGAACATCGAGTACAATCAGTTTTCTACAGCACCAACTATTAAAAGGGAGAAAGTACACCGAGGGAGTGGTTTGCGTACCGTGTACAACAAAGATCAACAGAAGATTCAAACATTATATATGCTAAGCGTTTGTTTCAGCAATTCCTCGTGGACGCATATAGCATGATAGAGGCTCAAAGGTTGAAATGGGTTCGAGGTCATCAACAAGAAATAAGAGCAGAATTATATAAGGGTTTATCTGATGCTGTGATGCGTGGTGATAGGGACCTGGCGACAGTTGGAAAAAGGATAGTTCTTCCATCGAGTTTTACAGGTGGGGCACGGTACATGCAACAAAATTATCAAGATGCAATGGCAATTTGTAGGTGGGTTGGTTATCTAGACCTCTTCATAACATTCACGTGCAACCCTAAATGGCCAGAGTTAACAAAACTGTTCACACAGTTGAATTTAAATTCGGAAGATCGACCTGATTTAGTTGCAAGGATGTTCAAGATTAAACTTGATGAACTTATTCGTGACATCAAAAAGGGGCAGATTTTTGGTTTAACAAAAAGGTAATTTTTTTAACAATGCTTTCAAATTATAATCATGTTTTGTATTTCGCTGAGCTGATTATTTTTTTATCAAATTAATTTCTTCATTCCCTTGTACAGTTATTTACACTATTGAATTTCAAAAGCGTGGGTTGCCGCATGCACACATTTTGGTATTCCTTCATCAGAAAAGTCAAATCATTCAGGCGAAAGACATTGATCAAATAATATGTGCTGATATTCCCAACAAAGAAGAACAATCGGCATTGTTCCAAGTTGTTTCTAACTTCATGGTTCACGGCCCTTGTGGCCGGCAAAGACTTTCCTCGCCTTGCATGGAAAAGGGCAATTGCACAAAGTACTTTCCAAAAGAATTTTGTGATAAAACCTCTGTTGATAAAGAAGGCTACCCCATATATCGAAGGAGAGATGATGGAAAATCTATAGAGAAAAATCAACACTTTATGGATAATCGTTGTATTGTGCCTTACAACAAGAAATTACTATTGAAATTCAATGCACATATCAACGTGGAGTGGTGTAACCAGTCAAGATCCATCAAATATCTATTCAAATACATCAACAAAGGCCATGACCGAGTGACTGCCACCTTTTTGAGAACAATGATGATGAAGCCATCCAATTAGTTGACGAGATCAAATTATATTATGATTACAGGTATCTATCCCCATGTGAGGCGATTTGGAGAATTTTCAGTTTTGATATTCACTATAGAGAACCTTCAGTTGAGAGATTACCATTTCATTTGTCGGGGGAGCAATATCTTATGTTTGACAACTCCAATACAATAGACACTGTTCTGAATCGGAAAAGTTCTAGCTATTCAAAGTTCTTAGCATGGCTTGATGCCAACAAAAAGCATCCTGAAGGAAGGGGTTTACTTTACACACAATTTCCAACGTAATTTGTTTGGAAGCAGAAAGAAAGATGTTGGTGTCCAAGGAAGAGGGGGTTCAGTGTTGGCCGAATGCATTATGTTTCACCTGGAGCAGGAGAGATTTACTACATGAGAACATTGTTAAATCATATCCCTGGCCCCACCTTTTATGAGGATTTATTGAAGTTTGGGTCCGAAACGCATACCTCATTTAAACGGGCATGTTTTGCACGCGGTCTCTTACTAGATGACAAAGAACATACAGATGGCATAAAGGAAGCTAGCTTTTGGGGTTCCGGCCAGTACTTACGCAATATCTTTGTGATATCATTAGTTGCACAACAAATGTCGAGACCCGAAGTTGTTTTCAATGAGATACAACACTTGCTATCAAAAGATATATTATTTCAACAAAGAAGGCTTCTTCGCTCACCAGGTATTCAATCGTACTTTTAAATTTATCCTTATACTTTCTTATCTGTATCGATCATTTGATATTTCTTCATTTACACTTCCTTCTGAATCATCATTTATGTTTATAGATTTGACATTGACAGAAGGTCAGTTACGTAGCTATTTGTTAACTGAAATCGACAAGATGCTGGCAAGGCATAATAAGAGTTTAGCTGATTTTCCAACTATGGAGCAACCTGAATTCCAAAGTCATGAATCGTGTTTAAATAGACCCATACAAGATGAATTGAACTATGACCGATTGGAGTTGAGGGAAGAGAATGCACAATTTCTAGCAACTATGATGACTGAGCAGCGTCGAGTCTATGAGAAAATTTTAGCTAATGTCGATGTTGATGAAGGAGGTATGTTTTTCCTATATGCTTTTGGTGGTGCCGGCAAAACTTTTATTTGGAAGGCACTTTCCTCCTTCTTGAGATCCAAGGGTGAAATAGTTTTAACTGTTGCGTCTAGCGGTATTGCGGCTTTATTGATGCCTGGCGGTCGAACTGCACATTCGAGGTTTGCAATTCCTCTAAACATACGTGAGGACTCAACATGTAACATTGTCCACGGTAGTGACCTTGCGAAGTTGATTTCTAGAGCAAAATTGATAATATGGGATGAAGCTCCCATGATGCACAAACATGCTTTTGAGGCAGTTGATAAGACATTTAAGGATATCATGCGTTTTGAGAAACCCGATAACGAATCCAAACCCTTTGGAGGTAAGGTTGTTGTACTTGGTGGAGATTTTCACAAATTTTACTGTTATCACCAAAGGGTCAAGACAGTGGGTTGTTAATGCAACCATCAACTCTTCTTATTTGTGGAACCATTGCCAGGTTATGCAACTGCATACAAACATGAGGTTACTAACAGCACCATCATCTAACAACATGGATGAGATACGTGCGTCATGCGGAATTTATGTTAGTTGTTGGTGATGGTGTGAATGGATATCACCATGATGATGTTATTGATGTTACTTTACCTAATGATATGCTCATCAATCACATTGGGGATGGTATAGAGGCGATGGTTAATGAGGTATATCCCAATTATCTAACGCTTGGTGGTCATCATACTTATTATCAAGATCGTGCTATTTTAGCCCCAACAAATGAAATTGTTGATAAAATCAACCACTTCATGGCGAGTAGAATACCTGGCGAGGAGGTAACTTATATTAGTCTTGATACCCCCACTCGACACTCAACACTAACCGTCAAGATAATGTGCATACCATCGAGTATTTGAATTCTATATCATCACCGGACTACCAAGTCACATTTTGAGTTTGAAGGTTGGTGTACTGTAATGCTACTTGAACATTGACCAAACTTGGGACTTTGCAATTGTACTCGGTTGATGATTACACACGATTAGGTAAGTTTGTGATCGAAGGCAAGGTAATATCCGTAATCACATAGGAACAAAAGTTTGTATCCCTCGCCTGTCTCTGACACCATCAGATTTGTGTATCCCCTTCAAGTTTCAACGCAGGCAGTTTCCCATTATGTTGTCCTTTGCCATGACTATAAATAAAAGCCAAGGTCAGTCTTTAGGATCTGTTGGGTTATATCTACCCGATCTGTTTTTCACATGGGCGATTATATGTTGCTATATCTAGAGTAACATCTAGAGGAGGCCTTAGAATTTTGATACACGATGAAGAAGTGTTACCAAACAATGTGACAGAAAATGTTGTGTACAAAGAAGTCTTTAACAATTTGCATTGAAACATGGTTTCATGATTTCATTTTCGTATGTATCTTTTGTACTTAAGTATCCCTTACGTGGATATGTATCTTCTAATTTCTACTAATGCCATATATGTTTAAAACCAGATCGTAAATTTCAAACCACATTCTTCCATTATTACAACTATCATAGAAGACAATATTCGCCAATCTGCATTACTTTGTTTATCTATATTGGTTAATCAAACTCTCAAACTATTATTGATTTTCATAATGAAGAATATCAATATATTTGTCATATTGTTGTTACTGTTTGATAAACTATAATGTCATACATTGTTGCGTTCTAATTTTTTTTATCTCGTGACCGCCCCGTGCGTATGCACGGGTGTGTGTCCTAGTGGTTAAAGTGGGAAATGAGGGGGAATTTGAATTTTGAATTCTCTAATGAGGAGTGATGGCCAATTTATTTATAGGACACAAAACCATATCCTTAGTTCTCTACATGTGCTCCATAATATTGCTTCCTCCTTTTGCTATTAACTTTGAGTGTACAACTAGTGGCTTAATCAAAGGGCTCTTTAGTCGCTCTTTGACGGCCTTGCCTCATACTGTTGTGCATCGAGTGGCCAGCTCGGGTCGGACTCGGGTGAGAGGGTAGTTGCGATAGGTCGGGAGCCAATGTCGCCAAGGATCCTGTATGTTAGTGATGCAAAAATATTGCAAACAGTAATTGTAACTTGGCAAAGAGTAATTTTGCAATCTTTTCTTTATTCGGAAGAAAAGCTTAGTACATGTAATCGTTAGATTGTTTGTGCCTTCTTCCGAGGCTGTGTTACTTTCCGCTTCATTTTCCTTTTGCCCCGGCCTCTTTCTTTGAAGACGCAAGGGCTTGTTCTTTTTCTACACCGCGCTCTCACTTCAGGCAGAGGTATTGGCACCTCCTTTCCCCATCGAGTTCCATTGGGACCGTGACTACCTTATCCTTCTCGGAAAAGAACCTCATCTCGAGGTGGACGGTAGAAGTAACGCCCCGAAGTTTCCCTAGGTCGGGCGCCGACAAGACATTGGTATGGAGATGGGCATGGTAGGACCAAGAATCTTGTATTGATTGTTTTCGACAATTTGCCATCTCCATACATTACGTGCACCTCAAGGTAACCCAACGGTTTGGTGCCGGACCCGTTAAACCCAATCAAGTCTGAGCCGTCGTAAGCAAATAGGTTAGCCTCGAAACCTTTATTAAGCTTGGGGAGAAGCTCTCGGAATAGAATGTCTGCCGAGGTCCCCTGGTCAACTAGAATTCTCTTGACCTCGACCCTGGCCAAGACGGCCGAGATGATAAGGGGAAAGTACTTGTTCGGCTTTCCATTGAGCAGGTTGGCATCAGTGAAGGATATTGGTGGCCTACTTGACTTGGTCAAGATTGGAGTTAGGTTGTTCCCGATGCTCGTAATTTTCTCAGAGGTCACTTCATCGAGAGATTCGTCTCTCCGATCTCCATGGAGTAGCCCCCCATTATAACTATCGCTACCGGTCACTGACGTTGAGACTTTGGCACTTCCTCAGCCGAGTCGCTGCTGTCATCATTCGGGGATTTGGCTACTTCATTGACCACGACCTTTGACTTCCGTGGTGATCGCTCCCTTTCTTTTCATCGGATTTCAAATATTGTTTTAACTTCCCCGTTGGTTCACATCCTCTATGTCATCTCTTAGCACCCTACAAGATTTTGTATCATGCCCATGACTTCTATGGTATCTATAGTATATCTTCTTGTTGGGGTTACTTCTATGGGGGATTGGTGATAACTCTATTTTATATAGAGTTATTCATGCATTATAACTTAGATAATTGCTTAAATTCAAGTGTAGCGACCGAAAAATCCGTGGGTGGTGATAACTCTATTTTATATAGAGTTATTCATGCATCTATATCTAAATAGTTGCTTGAATTCAAGTAAAATAAGTGTTAAATATAGTTCTATAAATAAAATAACAGCATTCAGAGATTCAAGGAAGGTTATGCAATGACTTAAGCATTTTGCATGTATTGTGGTATGTTTGATGAGTTTGTTCAGTGCAGCCTACAGATGCACCTGCATTACAATGCTCCTGCACTGCAATGCACCTGCATTGCATCTGCACCAGCTTGCTTGAAGTGACAATGGAAGCACCTCAAATTTCACCAAAGGTTTACCACACCTATGACATCGTGCTTAGTCATGGATCACATGGAGGGACATGCCCACTTGCAAAAGGAGGCGCCTACCATAGCCCACCATAGAAGACTAGCCTTGAAGAGTCAATTACTTATGGACATATGGACATTCCTTATTGGACCTCCCTAAACACTTGAGTGTATGCTTCAACTTGTGAGACAACTTCTGAAAAGTAACCATGGTTACACCTCTAGTTTAAATCAACTACAAGGAAGCAACCCCTCTCATGAAGGAAGGAAGCACCTCTCACAAAGCCTATATAAAGACCTTCATTCTTCACTTGGAAAATCATCTCCTACACCACTTCACTTCATATCATATCTTGTATTTCAATTCCATAGAATAGTTTAGGTTAGTTAGTTTTATTTTCTCTTGTAAGGAGGTTGTAAGAAGGCAAGGAAGACATTGACAACTTCTTCCTTTACTTCAACAACAACCACGTGGAGTAATGCACCTGCATCACTTGGCAACTTCATGCAAAGGAAACTCCAACCATGTAACTTCTATCTTATTGTTTCCTTTTGTTATTTCAATTATATGAATATGACTTGTTCTATTTATATAATCCTTGTGATGTCTAGCATGAACTAAACTCTTTTGGTTGAGATGTTCTAACCTTATAATGATCATTTAAGTAAGTTATTGTGTTCATATGTGATGTTTGCATTTTAGTTCTTGTATGATAACTCTTTCATATTCATCTTTAGAATTGGCAAACTAAAAGTGAATGCAAATCATAAATACAGACATGGTTTATGATTAGAACTCAAGAGCTAATAGGGATAAGTGTTTAATAAAGGAAACTTTGTTAATTACATGCTAAAACCTAGACATAGGATAGCATAATCTTTCGGATGATGCAAATACAAGAGTGAACTTATTTAGCAACTTGGATTATTGTTAGGAGGCAACAGAGGAGTTGACAACTCTTTTCTTTACTGCAAAAAGCAAAGGTTTTAAGAGCTTGTAATGAAACTCTAAAGAAGTGATTGAAAAGCACGTACTGATGCAGATACATCCAGTGCATCTGCATCACATCTGCATCACATATAACACAAAACTCTTGAAAGTGACTTATTTGGTGAAGACATCTCAACCATCATGCATTCTCCACCGATTTCTTACATCTTTTATTGTTTATTTACATTCTGTTTGTTTATCAACACCACCTATTTGTGAGTAGGATAGTGGTTACTTTTCACTAGTGAACTATTTAATTTAAACTTGTAAATTAATCCAATCCCTGTGGGAACGATACTCTACTTTCACTTTATTACTTATTACGATTGTGTATACTTGCACATTTGTGTGTATATCAAGCGCACCAAGTTTTTGGCGCCGTTGCCAGGGATTGCCATTAATTTTATAGTTTAGATTAGTAGTAAATTAGTGATCACTTTACTTTGGTTATTTTCTTGTGTTTAGCAAAAAAAAATTAAAACCCTGAGATAGAAAGGAGACTTAGAAGGTTGAGGAGCATTCAAAGACAACAAAGAAACAAAAGTTATTGCAGATACACAATGTCTGAACATGGTATTGGCAGAGGACCTATAACATATTTTTCTGGATCATTGCATAATTCAGAAAACAATTACAGACAACAATTCATCAACATGGGAGCAACAGGTATGTTTAATGATAGAGATAGGCCAATGAGAAATTATACTATGTTTGATCCTCAAACCATGCAACCTTGCATAGTTAGGCCTAAAATCTCTACAACACATTTTCAATTTAAACCTATTATGTTCCAAATGCTTCAAACAATAGGCCAATTTAGTGGTTCTCCTCATGAGGATCCTCATTTTCACTTAAAACAATTTTTAGAAGTGTGTAGCAATTTCATCATTCCTGGTGTTAGTGAAGATGCTTTTAAATTGAAATTATTTCCATATTCCTTGAAGGATAGAGCTAAGGCTTGGTTGAACTCTCTAGAACCTAACTCTATCACTACTGGGAATGAGATGGCTTAAAATTTTTTAGCAAAATATTTTCCACCTATCAAAAATGCCAAGATGAGAAGTGAAATCACTACTTTTAAACAAAAAGAATTTGAGTGATTGTTTGAAGCATGGGAAAGATGGAAAGAATTGTTGAGAAAATGTCCTTACCATGGATATCCTGTTATCATTCAAATGGAAACATTCTATAATGGTTTAGAACCTCAAACCAGAATAATGCTTGATGCATCGATCATCTGGAGGAGTGTTGCTAAATCTATCTTACAATGAAGCTTATGCATTAATTGAAAGAATTGCATCCAATAGCTCTAGTTGGCCTAATCGAGAGGGTGAGTGCTCAAAAGAAAGCATCGTGGGTACATGAGAGTAGTGAAATATCAACCCTATCTGCTCAAGTACCCTCTCTAGCAAACATGATAAAAAGCTTCACTTCTATCAGTGCACCTGCACCTAGTGCAGCTGCATTAACAGACACAACTGCAACAACCATAGAACAAGTACCTCCAAGAACAGTTAGTTGTGTATATTGTGGGGGAGGTCACTTGTATGAAGAATGTCCCAACAACCCTATTTCATTAACTATGCAGGAATGACCGTAATAAAAACCCTTACCCAAACACTTACAATCCAGATTGGAACAATAACCCAGATTTCTGGTGGGGAAGTAACAGTGCTGCTGCACCTAATGTAGCTGCACCATCTACTCCACCAGAATCCCCTTCTCAACATGTCCAAAGACCATTTGAACTAGAAATGGAAAACTCCTTGGAATCTCTAATGAAAGCATTTATGAGTGAAACAAGGGAATTCATGAGTGATGTAAAAAGTTCAATCCAAACTCATGGTGCTGCCATTAGAAACTTAGAGAATCAGGTTGGACAATTAGCCACTACTCTTTACCAAAGACCAAATGGATCGTTATAATCCACCACGTAAGCTTTAACTTCACAAACCCTTGGGAAAGAGCATGTCAATATATATATTTGAGAAGTGGAAAAGATCCGAATGAGCAATATGATACAAAAGGTGAGGGTAAGGAAGAAAAAATAAAAAAAGAAAAATTCTAGCAATGCAGAGCATCCGGTGCACTGCCGCATCGTCTCAAACAATGCAGGAGCATACAATGCTCCAGCATCTAGCAGTGCTTTTGTGCCACCATCAAGGTTAGTTCCAGAGTATCCTCCTCCTCCTTTTCCAAAAAGGTTGAGGAAGGCTCATGGCGAAAAACAACTTAGCAAATTCCTTGAGGTACTGAAGCAGTTACACTCTAAGGAGAGAGAGGGAGGAAGAGATGAACCAAAAAAAGAAGAGAGTGCTAAGGAGATTGAGCCTGAACCAGGACCTATAACATTCCTCAACACACAAACAACCCTCTCACACCAACCCCTACCTCACAAAACTCCAACTCCACAATCTACTTCCCAATCAGCCACCACCTCACCACCAAAATACACCAAAGAAATTCAAGGTACTGCTAAGAACCACAAACTAGAAACCTCAACCAAACACCTAAGCTAGAACCACAAGATAAAGGGAGACAAGTTCTTTTGTCCAACTCAAAGCTTAAAGAACTCCCTAAAAAGCTTAATTCTAAACAGTCAGGACCTTTTAAACTGGTGAGAATGTATCCTAATGGGGCAGTGGAATTGTTTGATGAAGCCACTAAGTGCACATTCAAAGTAAATGGCAAAAGGGTGAAGCAGTATTATGGAGCACATGTGGAGAGAGACAAAGTCACCAAAGAGTTACCAAAACTCTAACATGAGGCTTAGTCTAGCTAAAGACTATAAACCAGGCGCTACTGGGAGGCAACCCAGACTTTTAGGACTAATTTTGTTTTGTGTGTTATTGTTTTAATTTTGCAGGTATGAATAAATTGTCGTGTGCAGATGCTGTCAACTATGCAGAATTTTGATGCAGTAGCACTGTGTGCAGCTGCATTAGTAGCTGAGTCTGCCACAAAGACTTAGTCAGGCTGAAGACTCTTAAATCAAGCGCTTATGGGAGGCAACCCATGATTTTGAAGTATTAATTATGTTAGTTCTTATTTATGTTTGGAAGTGTTTTGTACGAAAAACAGGTTAAGAGAATTTCCAATGCTGCTGCACTGCATGCACCTGCACTACCAAAATTTCAGTGCTCCTGCATCAAACTCCACAACACACTTGGGTGAAAATTTAAATGCTGAGAAGAATGTTGCAGAGCAACTTGATGCAGATGCACCAGATGCAACTGCATCCATCATAGAAGTACCTGATGCAAATGCAACTAGTGCAGGTGGACCAAAACCTGAGGAGCCCAAGAAGAAGAGACAGAAGGTGAAACATTCTGCAGTGAGGTCTAGCTCAAGGTTAAGGAGTGAGGCATCAAAACAGTAATTATATTTGAATGTTGTTAAATATTATGTTTAATTATGCATTTTGATAATTCTATTTTGCATTATGTTATTTTGTGAACTAATCCTCCTCCCATGGTTTTTATTTTTAAAGAGCAGTGAGGACACTGCTCAACTTTAAGTTGGGGGGAGAAGTTAACTTATTAAGAAGTTAACTTATTATATGCATATGTGTTTAGCTATAGTATGTGTGTCTAATTTGATATATGTTTGTTCTTATATATGTTTGTTTTTATGTGTATCTACATGTTTAAATATGTGTTAGGATTTAATAGTTTTGAAGCATAATCAGCTTAAAAATCTTTTTCAAAAATATAGACAAATGTATCTCTTTGAACTGATTTTTAATGAAAGGAAGAAAAAAGAAAAGAAGCATTGTTTTCCTCAAATGACCAATTTTATTATTACTTCAACACCTCAAAACTGAGATTGTGAAAAGAACCTTGCTATTTAAAGATTAATCTGATGCAAGGGGAATCTTTGGTGAACTTAGGTCAAAACAAAGTTTGATTAAAAAGTTAGAATAGCTTAAAGAATTAAGTTTGGGGGTGTTTTGATGAAAATCAAGGCTGAATTTGAAAAGTGTAAAGAGTAAACAATGCACAAAGATTACAAAAGTGTGATAAAAAGATCAAAGCCATATTGACCTGAATCATTTGAGCTATACCTGTGCCTAAGTGCATGATTGCATCTGGAGGTCAAAGACCTGTGCCATGCATGAATGAATGCATCTGGAGGATAGTTCAAAAGTTGTACCTGTGCCATGTGACATAAAAAAATGCATTTGGAGGTCAAAGACCTGTGCCAAAGTGCATTGCATCTCGAGGTCAAATACCTGTGCCAAAGTGCAAAAGCATCTGGAGGACAGTGAGGAAGGCAATATGAGCTATCAAAAGAAAATCAGTGCAGAAACAATGCAACTGCACAGAAGAAAAAGAACATGCAGAAAAAAATCAATGCAAAAAGCACTTCAAAGAAGTGATGAATCTGCATTAAAAGAACCACAAAAAAAAAAAAAAAAAAAAAAAAAAAGTGCATTGACTCTTGAAGCTTTGAAATATTCAATCAAGTCTTTTGTTGTATTTAAACTCCCCAATACTTGAGAATTTTGTTAGTCTAGTCTTTCTTTTGAAAAATAATTTGGTGTGACCAAAGGTAAACTAATCTTTTCAAAGGCTAGGAGGAAGTTTTCACTTAGTCTTGGAACCAATCTCAACTCAGTGGGCACACACTCACACAAATGAGTTTTAATAACTTTGGATGTTTGGAAATTCAAAGGCACAAAGACAAAATATCTGAAAAATGAAGTTCATAGAATGCATCATTTGAAAAATTATTTTCTGAAAAGGATATGAGCTGATCTATTCTTCTTGATTATAAAAATCTTATTTGTGTTTTTCTTCTTGTCATTACTTGAGGACAAGCAATGGTTTAAGTTTGGGGGTGTGATAATTCTATTTTATATAGAGTTATTCATACATCTATATCTATATAGTTGCTTGAATTCAAGTAAAATAAGTGTTAAATATAGTTCTAAAAATAAAATAACAAAGATTCAGAGATTCAAGGAAGGTTATGCAATGACTTAAGCATTTTGCATGTATTGTGGTATGTTTGATGAGTTTGTTGGTGCAGACCTCACAGATGCACTCCGCATTACAATGCTCTCAGACCGCAATGCACCCGCATTGCATCCGCTTTTGACTGCTTGAAGTGACAATGGAAGCACCTAAAATTTCACCAAAGGTTTACCACACCTATGACATCCTGCTTAGTCATGGATCACATGGAGGGACATGCCCACTTGCAAAAGGAGGCGCCTACCATAGCCCACCATAGAAGACTAGCCTTGAAGGGTCAATTACTTATGGACGTATGGCCATTCCTTATTGGACCTCCCTAAACACTTGAGTGTATGCTTCAACTTGTGAGACAACTTCTGAAAAGTAACCATGGTTACACCTCTAGTTTAAATCAACTACAAGGAAGTAAACCCTCTCATGAAGGAAGGAAGCACCTATCACAAAGCCTATATAAAGACCTTCATTCTTCACTTGGAAAATCATCTCCTACACCACTTCACTTCATATCATATCTTGTATTTCAATTCCATAGAATAGTTTAGGTTAGTTAGTTTTATTTTCTCTTGTAAGGAGGTTGTAAGAAGGCAAGGAAGACATTGACAACTTCTTCCTTTACTTCAACAACAACCACGTGGAGTAATACACCTGCATCACTTGGCAACTTCATGCAAATGAAACTCCAACCATGTAACTTCTATCTTATTGTTTCCTTTTGTTATTTCAATTATATGAATATGACTTGTTCTATTTATATAAGCCTTGTGATGTCTAGCATGAACTAAACTCTTTTGGTTGAGATGTTCTAACCTTATAATGATCATTTAAGTAAGTTATAGTGGTTACTTTTCACTAGTGAACTATTTAATTTAAACTTGTAAATTAATCCAATCCCTGTGGGAACGATACTCTACTTTCACTTTATTACTTGTTACGATTGTGTATACTTGCACATTTGTGTGTATATCAAGCGCACTAGGTGGATTCTTCAAGTTCGAAAATGAAGCGCCACCAAATTTTAGTTTAAGAGCAAATTCGGAAAATCCTTTTTGGTTTAGGACAAGGCATGTTTAGGATTCGGGAGTCATTATGTGTGGGGAAGGTACTAGCACCCCACGACATCCTTTTGTCTAAAAAAAATGAGAAAAGGGTGAAGATTGTAAAAATGGGGTGTATTTAATGGAGAGAGTTATATCATTAAATGGGTGCACTTCAGCACAAAGAGAGCCCCAGATTTTGATTCTCGTGCTCAGGTCATGCGACTGGGTTTGCACAAAGGAGGAGCTGGATGAGTAATTTGAGGGTGTTAATATTAAACAGTTAAAAACGCAGGGGTTACATAACTAAAAAGGAGGGTGTATTGGAGCTTTTTAATTAATAAAAGTGAAATTAAACATGATGCAAGACAATAGAGTATTAATATGATAAAAATGTAAAAACAAAAGGGTTAAACAGAACTAATAACATTTTTGAAACAAAATCAACAATGTTATTTGGACATCTTTGTTAGACAAAAGTAGACAAACACCAACTTACAACACCAATTAACCAAGTTTTTAGACCATTTCGCCAACCTGTTTTTTCACAGTTTTCGAGGCGTATAAAAAACTTGGTTAATTGATCACTTGGTTAAATGGTCTAGAAACTTGGTTAATTGGTGTTGTAAGTTGGTGTTTGTCTACTTTTGTCTAACAAAAAATGTCCAAGTAACATTTTTGAAACAAAATAGGGGAATGGGGAATGGAGAATATGAAACAAGCTGAATAATAATAATAATAATAACAATAATAATAATAATAATAATATTTGTCAAAGTAAAATACTAACCTAAATACAACACACACGTCACACTTACTGAGAGAGGTGAAGGAAGCTCGACAGTGGTGGTGGTGGTGTTCCTCGCCAGAGACTGCGGCGATGGTGGTGTTCGCCGGTGGTGTGGCCTTACAAGGTGTTGATTATGGTGGTTCTCTATGATGGTGGTAATGGTGTTGTGGTTGTTTCGTGGTTGTTGGAGTGGTGGTTGTTGTCAGGGACGGAGCCAGGATTGGAAGACTACGGGGGCGAACTACAAAAGTTAAGGTTGAATATGTTTCCCGTTGAAATTTGTGAACTTTGTTTTTAGTCCATACAAAAGTTTGTTTCTTCTTCTAATTTATGTTCCTATAAAACTTTTCATTTTCAAGTTATTGATCTTATAATAGCCGTTATTATGTCTTAGGCTCTGTTTGGTAAAAAATAGCTGATAGCGGATGAACGATAGCAGATAGCGGTTAAACTAGCGGTTAGCGGATAAGCTAGCTAATAGGAAATTATGTGTTTGGTAAAACTAGCGGTTAAAATAGCTTATAAATGTAAAATGACATAAAACAATGTTTAATTAATGATTAAATTATTTAAGGACGATAAAATATTTAATGTGGAAAGAGAAATAATTTAAGAAAATAATAAGGGTAAAAATGTCAAAAAAAGTGAAACGCTATCTGCTATCCGTTAGCGTTTCAAAAAACGCTAAACGCTACTCGAAAAACGCTAAACGCTAGTGTTTGCCAAACACCCTTACTCGCCACCCGCTAGTCAAATACGCTATTCTCATCCGCTATCCGCTAGCGGATAAGACGCGCCAAACAGAGTCTTATTATAATAACACTTTTTTTTTCTTTCTAAATTACATTCCCATAATAGCCGTTATTATGTCTCATTATCCCTCAAATTTGGAGATAAGGAAAAATAAAAATAAAAATAAAACTGAAAAACATGAGTGCCGACGGAAATCTCAAAATAGATATGATCACAAATTATATGCTTCTCCTCCTAAGCATTCTGCAATCTTCCCTAACATTAGACCTACGGTTACTATTCCTTAGCTTTTTTATTATTATTATTATTCAAGTAAATTATATCAAAACAGGGGGGGCTAGAGCCATGGCAGCATGCCATGTACCTCCGTCCCTGCTTGATGGTGGTAGTTGCAGGCTTCATTACAGCTCTACCAGGTACTTTCCATCCAATAGAAAAGTTACTTCGGACCAGAGAGACACTAGGTCTACATCGTCACTTTTAGACGCCAGGCCTATATCGTCACTTTTAGACACTAAGCCTATATCGTCACTTTTAGACAGAATGCAAATGCATGCGACACCACAAACCATGCACTTGAGACAATTAACAATCATGGTCCTAGACCCATCACCTATCACCTTAGTCAATACAACAACAACACCATATATTTGACACAACAACACCAACAACAACAACAGAATTCAACGTTTGGCCATAGGCCTACAACAACACAACAACAACAACAACAACAACAAAATTCAACTTTAACCTATTCAACAAAAAAACCATTCTTATTCAACGTTCAAGCTAATTTACATAAACACGGTGTGCAGAAATTCTGTAACTATGCGCTTACTTTGGCGAATTAATTAAAATAGTAAACCACATCGGATTTCGACAAATAAATACTTGTTGTAAAGCCCTATGGGTCTATTTCTTATTCCTAAGTTCAGTTTTTGAAAAAGAGTGTCTAACATGTACAGTTTTCAAAAATACGCATACTAGTTTCAAAAGAGGGCAGTTTCTGTCCTTCAAATTCAACCAGTTCTAAAATGACCAAAACTCAGTCAAATTGCATGAAACTTGTGCATAAATTGGGGAAAATTTTGTCTAGTTTTCAAAGAAATTGGATTCGTTCGAAAAGGGGTTCTTTTGAAAACGCAGTGACCAAAACACTGACCCTATGTCCAAATTGTTTCCAGAATCTTACCCTAACTTGTGAAATTCATATCTCGAGCTACACAACTCTAAACGCAACCAAACCAGTGCCATATTAACAAGCATTAAGTCTATTTTCTAGAAAAGTAAACCACATAATTTTTCAGACAACACAACGTTCCCAGTTACCGAAATACTGAACCTATACCCAAATCATTTCCAGAATTTTAACCTAACTTGTTTCACCTATAACTTAAGTTTTACAACTCCAAATGCAACCAAATTAGCACCAAATTAACAAGCATTAAGTCTACTTTCCAGAAAAACAAACCACATAATTTTTCAGTCAACACAACGTTCCCAGTTACCGAAATACCGAACCTATGTCAGAACATTCCAAAACAGTGAATTGAACAACACAAATAACCATCAAATACACACCAAACAATAAAACAAACACCACCAATGCACTCATAAATCACCAAATACATTCATCAAACACCTTATAAGCATCACACCAATTGCAAACGCCATAATACTTTCATCAAACACCGTATAAGCATCACACCAATTGCAAACACTATAAATACATTCATCAAACAACATCAAATTCATAAGAAAACGGTATAGGTCCTAAACTCCCACATAAATCCCATCATATACCCCATTATAAGATTAGAACCCACCCTTACCTTAGATTTTGTAGAGGACTAGATACTTTCCCATGAAATCTCCAAAAAGCACCGCAACAAGCTTCGTCTCCTTTCTTCTCTCCTCGCGATATCCTCTCTCTCTTCTTGAGCGCCGTTTTCCTCTTTCTCTTGCGCTCTCTTCTTTCTTTCTCTCTCTTTTTTTCTTCTTTTCCTTTAATTGTGTCTAAGACACTAACCCTAGTGCTTAAGTATTATGGGCTCTTGGGTAATTGGGTCTCTTATACCTCCTATTTAATTACTTACACTACTCCCTGCTTAAATGGAATACCACTCACTTAATTACTAAACACCACCCTCTAATTTAAATAAGATACTATATATTTATTTTAATATGACTAGTCAATGTAACACCTAAGTAATTTAATTAAACAAACAATTAAATTATTTGGGGCGTTACACCATACACCTTCATCCTCTCCTACTCTAGTTCATATTTGTATCATCAAAGGATTATGATTTGAAGATTTGTGTGGGGTTCTTGTGGTGTTCTATTGAAGATCATTGTTGATTTGTGTTTTCGCTCTTCATTTCTTTCATAATCTAGCTTGGGTTCAAGGTATACTCTAAAAACTATAGCATTATCTTCAACATTTTTGCATCAAAACTCATACTCTTCCTTTCCTTCATTTCACATACTCTCATAAATATATATAAAATGTGATTTGTTGGTTGTTGTTGGTGAGAGGAGCCTTAAACACTATTGACAAGCACTTAGGAGGCTTGGGTGTTTAAGTCGCCTCTCACCCTTGAATAAATTGATTTATGTTGTTTTTGTGTTGATTTTGTATTTGTTGTGAAATAAAATTGTTGTTTCATGTGTTATTTAGTTCGCATATCATGTTAAAGTTGGTTTTAATTTGATTTTGTTGTTCCTCTTTGCTTGATGATGCTTAATCGTTTGTGGATACTTGATTTTGGTGTTTTCATGCTTAGATCCTTTGTTTAAGTTTGCAAATCTCCTTTTCCTACTCATATATGTTTCGCAAAAATTAAAGAAATGAAGAATAAATGTTGATTTGAATTTTTAGTTCTTGAATCATGTGATTAATTGTTCCTAAGTCTTGTTAGTATCTTGTGCTTGCTTGATTTAGTGAGTTTGATGAATATAAATTTGTTGTTTGGCTATGTGTTGGTTTCGCAAATCATGAGAAATAATTAGGGTTTTGTTGTTTCTTGGCTATTTGGCTTGCAATTGTGCTTAAGAAATGTTTTCTCAAGTTGTTTTGATGGAATCTTGCTTGCAAGTAATTGTTATGTTGATGATTGGCAAAATGACTCACACTTGTGCCTTTGTGCACATACTTGATAGTGTTGAGGATTGCCTAAAAATGATTCAACTTGTTTTGGGCTTACAATGTTGAATTTAATTGCAAATTTGTTGATGATTGGCAAGAGGACTCTCACTTGTGCTTTGACGCACACTTTAAGTATTGAGGATTGCCTAAGAGGATTCAGTTTCTTTTGTGATCCCTAGTGAAATGCAAATTTAAGTTTCTTTTCCTTGCCAATTGCTTTGATTACCAAAAACAACTTATAAATCATTTTGGAATGCTTTTGATCTTGCAAATAAGTAATTGTTTTGAAATAATTGTTGGTCTTGTGTTGATGATTTGGTAAGAGGATTTGACACTTACGCACTTGTGCATATCCCAAGTGTTAAAGATTACCTAAAGGGATTCAACACCCTAATTGCATATTCACATGTTCATGCATACTCAAATGTTCATACCTTGCACAATAACTATACTCATGCATTCATAGTCTTGTATGCTCAATCATTCATTCATGCATAGTCTTGTATGCTTATTCATTCATGCATAGTCTTGTATGCTCATGCATTTGCATATTTGCCTAATCATGCACATCATTGCTTGCATGTTCATTCATCTAACCTAGATCATTCTATGCCTAAAATCAATTGTATTCTCTTGATCATGATGCCATTTAAATGTCTTGATTTAATCGTGTGCAATTCCTCCCCCATGCATGTACTCTTATATGAAGATGTAAGCCTACTTACTTGTTGTAGCATAGAGTCATTAAGATAAATGCATACCCTTTAAGATTGTTGCCCGTCCAGTAGCAATTCTCACACACGCGCACAATTGTTTTGAGAACTTTATCTTGCATCTTTGACAATTAAATCTCTTGATTGTATTGGCATGCTTAATCTTAGTTGATGATCAACATGTTCATGATTGCTAGACTAGTTGAATATGTTTGAACTTCATTCATTCATTTTGCATTTGGTTATGGACTTGGAATTTGGTTGAAATTGTTCTACTTTGTTTTTTTTTTTCCAAAACTCATTTCCAAAACCCTTCTTCAAAACTCCAATAAGACCAAATTGTCATCAATGATCACTCGCGCTGTTGCCGTCTGGTTGTTGGTGATGATTTCATTTTCAAAAAGAGTTAGTAGTGAGGCCACTCTAAGCCGTTGTTGTTTTGTCTTCACAAAAGCTCAACCTTTTTTTCAAAAAACATTTTCTTCCTCAAATAAACCAATTGTCATTGATGATCACTCGCGTCGTTGCCGTTTGATTATAAATGATGATTTTTCCCGAGAGTTAGTAGTGTGGCCACTCTAAACCGTTGTTGTTTGGTCGCCACGAACGCTCGACCTCTTTGCGAAAACATTTTCTTCGTTAAACAAAAATCAATTGTCATTGATGATCACTCGCGCCGTTGTCGTTTGATCGTTAATGACGACTTCATTTTCCAAAGAGTTAGTAGTACGATCACTATAAACCATTGTTGTTTGGTCGTTACAAACGCTCGCCCAATTGCGAAAAACTCTCAAACCATTCTCAAAAGCAAAAGACGAGAACTACGTAGCTTTGATTCCTCATCACAGTGGGGATACGTAGCAGCGGGTTCATGTCCCGTCAAGCACACTTCCAAAAAAATCATAAAAAGAATTCTCTTTCCCCCCTCCCCTTTTTAAAAACTCTTTGTTTTATTCCGTCTTTCAAAGATAACAAAAAGATTTCCTTTCTCCTCCGTTTTCCGAAAATCCTTTCAAATAAAAAGAAAAGAAAAGAAGTAGAACAAGTCGTTTTCAAACCAGACCTGTATCTAAACCACACATCAAGTTAAAGGTTCCCTTTCGGTAGAAAGGATGTGTGGGGTGCTAATACCTTCCCCACACATAACCGACCCCCGAACCTACATCTCCGTGCTTTCGAAAGACCATCCGCTTTACTAAAAGACCTTTTTTCAATATTTTGGTCTTAAAATTAAAATATTGGTGGCGGCTCCAAACTTTTTCCAAGTTGTAACACCCTAGTATTTCTAAACAGCAGAAATACCAAAACATACATTTTAGATTACATCAGTGTATAAAAATTCCCGTTTCAGATATTGAACCAGACTAAACTCGTTGAATATCCAAAACAAAGGAAATACGGAAGCGGTTTACACAACTTTGCAACAAGGCAAGTTACATAATCCAACAGAAATACAAAGGGAAAACTAATACATAATGATAAAGACACTAAGTCTTCTCAGCTCCATAAACACACATCGCCTAAGTGTGCCCTTTCACCTTGTGTTTCCCCTGTATATCTGAAAAACAACAACATATGATAGGGTGAGATAACATATCTCAGTGAGTCTTACCGCGACCCCTTACCTATCACTCGGTCCATTTATAAAACATTTATTAAGTTCGTGGTTTAATTAATAAACCATGCACGTTATCAATTACACCGTACCGACTGCACCTCTGCTAATTTCGGTAATAATGCAATCATAATGTCCTAACAGTGTACCATACCGACTGCATACCCGTTAATCCCGGTATAGCACAATCATACACATAGCATAACACCGACTGTAAAACTGCTAATCCCGATGAACTATGCAATCATAACGCCCTAACAGTGTACCATACCGACTGCAAACCTGCTAATCCCGGTACAGTACAATCATCACCTCTTAGCATAAGACCGACTGCAAACCTGCTAATCCCGGTGAACCCCCTTCCCAACACATGGTAAAATTTTATTGGGGCCTAGGTTTAGGGGCTCATGACCTCCCCGCCTAGTATGTTATCGAGCCCTGGGTCGTCACCCGCCTCGACATGATCCATATATATATCACACCCACATTGGGCCGTCTCATATACACAATATAAGTACGTATCATACCCGCATTGGGCCGTCTACTATATATACACAATATATAGTCCATATATCTATTTATCTCATATGGTTACCCATAATAGTCTCTATTTATCTCATATCTGAATAAAACTCATTATATTAAACATATAATATAATGCTTCGAAGAAATTCCTAACAAAAATTCGGCAGAGCTTCCTCTGAAATATGGACATCCCGAAATGGTACATATACATGTATAACCAGTCCAGACACATATTTTGTTCAGAAAACAGTGATTCTCACTCGTGATCTAAGTTACGGTTTTCAAAAGATTTGCCAATTTAACCAAACAACTTAAAACCACACTCAAACAAACAATATCATCCAAATATGCTATGGGTGGTTAGGAAAAGGATTCGAAAGAAGTTTGAAGTCGAACAGAGAGTCGAAACGAAACATTGGATATTGGGAACATAGGAACTTCTCAACTTAGTGCCCAATTCCGTTCCGCTTCGTTCTCCGATCGATCCCAAAATATATTTCAATCCAATTTCAACCACGCCACATTCTGACACACACATATTCAGTCCAAACATAACAATTCAATAATCAAAATGATATGGTTTCTTTTAAATTTCCAACACGCAGCGTAATTTTAGTAAAATACCGCTTTTGACTCGAAAATTCGTGAAACTCCGAATTTTCAAAATCATTCAAACATAGCACAAAAACAATATTTAAAATTCCTAAACGTGATTAAAACTCACCTCGTGTGATGAAAATCACACAAACCGAAACTTCTCGAAATGCAATTGTTCCAAAAACACTAACGCGCTCCGGTCCGTTCCAAACCGAAACCAAAAATTTCAAACACACACACCCTTTATTGTCCCACGAACTAGAAACAAGGGGGTAATACTCCTAAGCTTCCAAATCAAGATTTTGAACTTCTTTGAACCTTAGATTAGC